>CM046337.1:28248118-28865860 GCA_025403435.1 Artocarpus heterophyllus
AATGTTTATAGGGTGATCAAGTGCGCCCATTTGGGTTTCGATGAGTTGAGTGATACTCAATTTAACATGGATACCTAGGAACAATGATGATTGGTAATATTGTATAAATGTGTAATTATGACACTTGGTAATGATTAACTACGGTATCCATAAGATGTGATCATAATAAACCTCATAATCTGGAATATGATGTAACCTACTAACCATGCAGATTTTAATGTGGTAATGATAAAAACCTAAAGGTGAGTAATGGCTTTCTCTACTGAGCATAGTGTTGCTCATTCCCTTATGTTTATATCTTTTCAGGACTCACTAAGTGTGAGGTGGCTACGAGAAATATAGTTGAGGAAGCGATGTAACTATATTACATTGGACTGCTCAATTGTAAAGAATGTTCTTCATGGTAATGTAAGCATCAATTGTTACTTTCTGTGACTGTATTATAATGTGTTGAGGGTTAAATGATGATGACAACAGTTTATATTATTAAATTTAAGGTGCTACATTAAAACTGTGGTTTATTTGTCGTTTATATTTTATTTTTGAGTTGAGAGTTTTCATTTAAGTCCCGGGTAAATTTTAATCTTTAAGGTTTTACTTTTATTATTTATTTTTATTTTATCTCATTAAAAACTGTTAACCCCCATATAGGGGCGTTACAGAATTTTTGGTATCAGAGCCTAGGTTCGATTAACCTAGGGAGTGTAGCACCACTTTAAAAAAATATATTTTTGAGATGGTTTTGAAGCTGAATTTTCATTGTCATCATCAAAATGAACCTTCACATTGATTTATACAGTCTAGAAGGATGTAACATGGAAAGGCCATAGAATGAAAATATCAATAGTTATATGAGTACAATAATTATATAGAAGGAAAGTATTAATAGTTATAAGGGAATGATAATTATATGGAATGAGTTTATAAGTAGAATGCTCATGAGAGATTCGTATAATATTTGGACCTATAAGCATATCTAATTCGTATAAACGATGAGAAATTCGTATAGATACGAGGATTTAAAAGCCTTTTGTCTTGTGAAAAACAATAAGAAATATAAGGCTTGATTTATTGATTTTAAAGTTTGGCATAGATATGCCAAATTTTTCGTAATTGATTCAAACCTAAGTAATGATTATGTGTGGATTCGATGGAGCACATAAGTGTCAATGTCTTTTCTTAAAAGTTCTATATATTTGAGGAATATGATATAAGTTGGGAATCATGGTATTGAATCTTGAGAGAGATAAATGTTAGACTTTTGGTCTGTTGAGACTGTGTAAAGTCTAGAATGCATGAATCTCAAAATTGGAATATTTTGTTACGTACATTGTATTTAAGTGTATCAGTGAATCTTTATATATAGATGCAATAGAAAAATAATCAATAGGAGTTTCCTTAAGTAAATCATAATACTTAAGGCACTTATAATAATTTTGGGATAATTACGATAAAATGTTTAAGTTTTAGATGTTTAGATGTGAATCTTTTGGTTACCTAAGGTTTTGTTATATGAGGAAATTATATATTGTATAAGTAGAATTGTGGGGATTGTAGATGTTCTTAAGTAGTAACATCAAGTGTCTTTGTTCGTTGATATGGTCTACGTTGAAAGACGTAAATCGTATTGATTTCAAGGTTAGTCACATTCTAAACCCTTGGTAGTAATGATGATGAATCCATTGATAGATGTTGAGTATTAGGAATAACATATGGGTGTATGTATTGTTCAATAAGGTTTTGATTAAAACAAAATTATTTGAGTTGCTGGATCATTCAGGAAGATCCTTGTTGTCGTTAAATTAGATTTGTTGTTTATAGTTAACTTTATCTATAGTGGACTTTGAATTGGGTTTAAGATTTATACAAATTGGTTTTCAATTTTATGTTTGTTATTTAACTCGTTCCAGATGTGTTAAGGCCCGAAACAACCTGACCATTTTCAACTAAGAACATTTGGGCCTAGTTCAAATCTTAAATCAGTTTGATTCACACTGTCTCTCCCACGTGGTCTCTATACGTGTCATATACAGTGGTTTAATTATTGATTACATATACGTTTACTGTGCATAGGAGCTTATTTCTCCGAGTTCACTTTTTCTCTCTTAATTTGTTATTTTCTCTCTAAATCGCAAATCCTCTTCTTTCTCATTAAAAATTCTTCTTTTCCTCCAAAAGAAGAAGGAATTCTAGGATTCTGCAATTTACTATCTTAATTTTTCCTTTCTATTTACTCTTCTTTCATCTCATCATGGACCCAAAGTACCAACATCTGAGAAAGTATTTCCCATCACTCTCCCAAAAGATTCTCAGAAAGAAATACAAGGCTAGAATTACTCGGTTGTGGATTCTTATGCATTTTGGCATCCCTTGTGATGTGAGAATGTTGATAGAGGGGAAAATCCGTCCGAGTGACTTTAGTCAAGATGTCGGTTTACCAGGAACAGGTACCAGTCGTAGTGCAATGAAAAGAAGAGCTCGTGCCATCGTGGTCACTTGTAACAAATGTGGAAGACAAAATTGTAACGGTAAATGTACTTCACCTGGTTATATGTCTACGAATAGAGAGGATAAAATAAGGTTTTGTAGGAATGGACTTTCAAAGGAGAACTTGGATAGCATCCATCCTCCTCTCCACGGTCACCCTAGTGGATATGTTCAAGGAGCTATTTTTAAACTCTGGCCTAAATTTTATACAGAAAGACAACGCCTCAGGAATATGGTATTTCTAGATCCTGTTTGCCAAGCCATAAGAAAACTGGATGGGGAATAAGTCATCGCTCTATAAAGGTTATTTAGTCTTTACTTATTTGAAGCAGTTTTAGCTGATGTTCAACAGTTTGTGTTTTTCTTTTACTCAGAATATTTGCTTTTGTGTTTGAAATAATTGTGATTATTAGATTGATACAGTAAGTGTTAATATCTTATTTAATTTATGATTTTCTTAAATATATATATAATAAAATATATTATCTTATCAGACACGTCACATACGGTATAGTAAAATGTTTGAATTTTGAAAAGCTTATCCAGATATTTCAAGATTTGTGTCTCAAATTTCAAAAGTTCTACAGTATTTGTCGTTTATATTAAATTTCTAGACTTGGTGTATATTTGTCAAAAAGTCTACAGTTGTGTCATGAGGGTCTTCTGTCGAATTGTTCTCAATTGTCAAAAGTTATACAATTAGAGTCTAATCTTTTTCAAAAAGTGAATCAGATTTTCTGTAAACTATCAATCACCTTATCTTACTTTCTTATCCGCACAAGATTTTGTTTAAATCTTTGGATTATCTTTTCATTACCTACTCGTCTATCTCTTTAGCCCTTTTTGTATATTTCTCATCTTTAAAATCTCATGTAGAACCCGAAGTCTAAGTGGAGCAGACATTAAGCAACCACTTCTATAAACCAAATATGTCTACCTCCCAGTCCACGAAGAAAATAAAGAATGTCTGTGTCTTTTGTGGTTCCAGCTTTGGAAAAGATAAAGCTTATTTAGAAGCTGCAAATCACTTAGGGCAAGTTCTAGCACGCAAAAAGATTAACATAATCTATGGGGGTGGTAATATAAAAATGATGGTAAATATGGCACTAGCAGCTAGGTCTAGCGACGCTACTGATGTAAGAATTTGGCCTCATATTCCAGTTGAAGGAAACCTTTGTAAGGAAGCCATAGGTAAGGGAGAAGGAGTCAGGAGTATCCCTAAAAATTTTAAAGACATAATCTATAATTCTGATGCTTTTATAGCATTACATGGTGGTCTAGGTACTCTTGAGGAAATATTTATAGTTGCTTGTGGGCAATTGTTGGGCTTTTATTCCAAACCTTTGGGTCTGCTGAACGTAAAGGGTTTTTATGACGGTCTTTTGAAATTTCTAGATTACGCTGTGGAAGAAAACATCACTACAGAATCGGAGAGACAAATCTTTGTTACTGCTTCAACAGCTGAGGAATTGATAGATAAAATGCAAATCATACATCCAGAATCCGACACTGCAACATCCAAGCTTGAATGGGAAAGGGAAAGCCGGGAGCGGCCAATTGATTTGAATCTCCATCTGTAATCTTTTTGTTTTATCTTTGGCATGTAGGCATGTGTGTCCGTATTTCGTGTGTTACGAATAACCGTTTACCTTGTATTCTGTGTTTCTTGTGGTACGTCGTTGTTCAATCTTTTAGATTCATTGAGCCTAATGCCGGGATGGCTGGATACGGAGTACTTGATGCTCTCGAAACGCATCCTTCTTAAGGTCCGATCTTTTGTTTATCGATGTTTTTGTATCCTCTAAGCATGCATGATATGGATAGCTGGTATACGGAGTGCCTTGTACTCTCGAAACGTATCCGTATTATGTTTGTAATGTGTAATATTCTGTTAATATTATGTGGAAGTACCAGAGTCAGTTATGGGGATATTCCATATGAAATATGAGTATATTATTTGGATTGAATGTTTGTGTCATGAGGATAGCTGTTTAATGAAAAATATGCCGGGTATGTTTGCAACTCTGAGATTCCGTTTAATATCTCTATGAGTAAGTTTAATGTATAGTTTTGAATAAAAGTGTTTGTGATATATGTTTTATGATTATGTTTTAGTTTATTAGTTGAGGTATGAAATCAAATATATTTGACTTTTCCTTACTTAAAAAGGGAAAGGAACCTAAAGATGAAGTATATAAAATTTCTCTGGCAATCTCCTTAAATGTGATTGTAAATCACAGTCCATGGACAATGAAGGACTGGAATCATGATATGGTCAATATGTATGCCTGATCAGATTCTTAGACTATTATACGGTGTTATAAGTTGAAACTTGTCAGAAATACTCTTATTGAGGGATTTAGGAGTAAGATTTATTATGCAAGTAAATAAGTGGAAATACGATAACTTAAATTTGGAGGACAAACAACATTAACGGTTTAGACTCAGAATTGGAATCATAGTGGAATCATAATTTTTACTAGTATTGCTAGAATTGAAATTTCGAGGACGAAATTTCTTTAAGGGGGGTAGAGCTGTGACACCCGTTATTCTCCTAACGGGTATTGAGGTAATTAAATTAATTTTAATGTATAAAAAAAAATTGCTTCATTTAAATTTATTTTATAATATTTATTTTTATCTATTTTTAAATTTTCTAAAATTCTCCTATATTTATTTAGTATGATTACTAAAAAGCCTTAGAACTTCTAATAAATCTCAAAAATGTCATATTGGCATTATGTGTGTTAAAGTCTTTAGATGAGACATAAGGATATCTTTTCCAACTACTCTTGACCCTCATTTTCTTTATTTCCTCCGTGACATGCTTCAACATGTCTCCTCTATAATTGTTTCTATCACTTCTCTTCAAAGACTTCATCTTTTCTTCCTTTCTCTTCCACGGTTCCCACACTCTTCTTCTCATTTCTTTGCTGAAGCAAAATACTTAGAGAACTTCTTCAAGGCAGCCATAAAAATCAGCCACCATCACCTCCATTTGAGCAAGAATTTCAGTCATACCGAAGTAAAGGAACCTGTTTTGAAGCCATTTCAAGCTTCCAACTAACCATAATCCGAGGTTAGAATCTTATGAACAAATTTAGTCTTTCATTTATAAATTTTCTTTTATACTAAAGGATTATTCAAATTTGCGTTCTTAAACCTAAGTATATGTTTGTTGCTATTTTGGAGCATATGTATGAAGTCTAAGTGTATATGCCCTAGACAGAAAATTTATATTGTTAAACTTTGTAATACCTCTATGGGCAGTGGTTATTTCTTGAAATTCTAAGATTAAATTAAAATGAATTTTATGAATTGGTTTGCATATTTGAAAAGTAGCATCCTAGGCTTTCTAACGAGCTATCATAAACCTAAATCGGAGTTGTATTTTATTTTCTAAGAATTATTCAATTTTTGTATTGGAAACTAGTAAATCTGCCAATTTGTTATGGTATACCAGCTGCTAACCTGAACCAAGAACCCATCTTTGCTCACCACCTAATTCTTTAATGTCTTGCAACCTTTCCAATATTATCCTAAGTGATTGATGAATCTTATTAGGGACTAAAACATATAGATTACTTGTTCACATTTTATATTGTGTTAAGACAAAAATTGTTTACTGTGGTATTCGAAAGAGATTTATATAAAAGCTTTAATGGCATACTAGTAAGATAGGTTTACACATGATTTATTTATGAATGTAGTTGTATGTTGTGCTTTAGTTTTAATTGTCCTTATGCACGCCTTAGGATCAAGGGAGTATGGAGCTAACGTTAACTGATTCCAGGATTAAAAGATTGTTGATAAGCTTGAAAGGTAGGGATTCTATTACTCATTTTTGTGAGGTTTTTATAGAATTAAAATTGATTGTTTTGCCGCAATATATATATATCTATGTTGAACTGATATTATATGAGTATCACATATGAAACTATGACATGGACTCGTCTTGTATTGTACGGCGAGGAACATAATGAATTGACACATGTTATAAATTGAGAAGCATGGTTAGGAAAACTGACTCTATTAATAGTGATTTAATATAGAGAAATGGTGAGACATGAAGAGGGCGGCGGTTACGTCCTTGGGCATGAATACCCAAAAAGGTAAAATAGGGGGAAGGTGATGACGCTTCCTTGGGTTGAAAGTCCCAGAACACACTGTACATGAATTGATTTGGTGAGGACTCGGGGCTTGATGTCCCCTCACCGGAACACCCTTGGAATGTTTATAGGGTGATCAAGTGCGCCCATTTGGGTTTCGATGAGTTGAGTGATACTCAATTTAACATGGATACCTAGGAACAATGATGATTGGTAATATTTGTATAAATGTGTAATTATGACACTTGGTAATGATTAACTACGGTATCCATAAGATGTGATCATAATAAACCTCATAATCTGGAATATGATGTAACCTACTAACCATGCAGATTTTAATGTGGTAATGATAAAAACCTAAAGGTGAGTAATGGCTTTCTCTACTGAGCATAGTGTTGCTCATTCCCTTATGTTTATATCTTTTCAGGACTCACTAAGTGTGAGGTGGCTACGAGAAATATAGTTGAGGAAGCGATATAACTATATTACATTGGGACTGCTCAATTGTAAAGAATGTTCTTCATGGTAATGTAAGCATCAATTGTTACTTTCTGTGACTGTATTATAATGTGTTGAGGGTTAAAATGATGATGACAACAGTTTATATTATTAAATTTAAGGTGCTACATTAAAACTGTGGTTTATTTGTCGTTTATATTTTTATTTTTGAGTTGAGAGTTTTCATTTAAGTCCCGGGCAAATTTTAATCTTTAAGGTTTTACTTTTATTATTTATTTTTATTTTATCTCATTAAAAACTGTTAACCCCCATATAGGGGCGTTACAGGCGCAAGGTTCGAGCTCTATATAGATTATCAAAGTTTGAAATATTTATTCACTCAAAAAGATCCCAACCTAAAGCAATGAAGATGGACTAAGTACATGGTGGATTATAGCTTTAGTATTCAATACCATCCTAGAAAAGCAAATGCAGTGGCAGATGCTCTAAGTCATAAGAATAATGGGATTGTGGCCAGTCGAGCATTGGAGGATTGGAGGCGAGTAATCACATCGCCGATTTTAACTTGCAATATTATGAAAATGACAAAAGGGCCTTCCTATTCAATGTAATATTAACCCATATGTTAATCTAACAAGTAAAACAAGGACAATTACACGATGAAGAATTACATATGATTTGGGAACAATTATGGAATGGTGAACAATTGGAAGGATGGCAGATTGAGCTAGAAGGATTCTTCCTTTACAAAGGGAGATTAGTTGTTCCAGAGGATCCTTATCTTAAGCAAGTAGTGTTAGATAAGGCACACCGTTCTAAGTTTGTTATTCATCCTTGAAGTTCTAAAATGTATATGGATTTGAAATGACAATACTGGTGGCAAGGAATGAAACGAGATGTAGCAACCTTTGTCTCTAAGTGCATGACATGTCAGCAAGTCAAAGTGGAGCATCAAAAGCCTGGAGGAGAGCTGAAGAGCTTACCTATTCTAGAATGGAAGTGGGATCATGTAATGATGGATTTTGTTACTGGATTTCCTAGACTCAAATGGGATATGATGCCATTTGGGTAATTGTAGATCATTTGACAAAAAATGCCCACTTCGTCCCAATCAGAACAAGTTATAATGTCTCAAAGTTATGCCAATTATATGTGGAAAAGATAGTGACAGTGCATAGTGTACCAATGTCAATAGTTTATGATAGAGATACACAGTTTACATCAAAGTTCTGGAAAGGATTGCAGAAAGCTTTAGGAACTTAACTGGATTTCAGTACAGCTTTTCATCCTTAAACAAATGGACGATCTGAATGTGTCATTTAGATTCTCGAGGATATGCTTCGAGCTTGTGTACTAGACTTTGGAATCAATTTGGCTACACAGTTGACCTATGTTCAGTTTGCATACAACAACAGTTCCAAGTGAGTGTTGGAATGGCTACGTATAAGGCTTTATATGGTAGGCCTTGTAGATTTCCATTGTGTTGGGCTGAAAAGGAAGAACACCTTGAACTTGGGCCTTAGTTTATCAAAGAAACAACGGACAAGATTCAGATTATTTGTGAACACCTTAAGACAACCCAAAGTCGACAGAAGAGCTATGCAGATAAAAGGAGACAACCTTTAGAGTTTATGGTCGGAGACTTTGTTTTTTTAAAGGTAAAACCAAAACCTGTGTATCTCGATTTGGTGTTAAAGGAAAGTTAGCACTAAGGTATACGAGACCGCTCAAGAATGAGGAACGGATTGGAACGCTGGCATACCGTTTAGACCTACCACCACAATTGTCTTATATACATAACGTATTCCATATATCGATGTTGAGAAAGTATGAACACAACCCGTCACACATAAGCATGTGGACAGATTTTTCAATTCAGGGAGATACAACTTATGAGGAAGTTCTAGTTCAGATACTGAATCTGAAGTAAAAATTTTATGTCGTCGTGAAATTCCTCTAGTGAAAAGATATGGCAACATCATGATGTAGAGGACGCTACATGCGAACTCAAGTCTAAGATGAGAGAAAAATAGCCATATTTGTTTTAATATTGTGATTTGTTGTAGGAAACTTTGGGGATGAAATTTTTAAAGGAGGAAAAAGCTGTAACACTCGTTATTTTCACGAAAATGTTTTTGTAAAATTTAATGTATAAAACGTGACAATTTGAAATTTTGGTTGCATTTAAAATTACTAAATTGTTCTTCGATGTTTCACTTATTTATGAAAATGTCACTTTGGCATTTTGCTTACAAAAGTCTCCGGTGGAGACATGAATAATCCTTTCCCAACTACCCTTTTGTTTTGTTCTCTCATTTTCTTCCATAATTCACATGCTCTGTCTCCCCCTCAATAATTTCTTTCTCCTTTTCTTCTTCTTATTTGCTTCATTCTCTCACTCCCACACGTCTCTCTCTATCTCCTTGCTTTATTTTTTTTTCTTTCCCTTGTTCCTTCTCTTCTTCTTCCTTCATGATAACCCAAAAGCGGAGAAAGATTAAAGAGAAGCTCAAGCTGCACTCAAGATTTCTAAACTAATTTTCTCTGAAAATGTTCACAAACAACCACTCACAACTCAAGGATTGAGGAGGCTTGGATATTTTTAAGATCAAACTTTACTTTTGAGCTAAGTTTTGAGGTTAGATTTCTAAGACTTTAACTTTGATTTTAAGATGTATCTCGGTATGAAAATTGTGAGAATTTAGTTTTTGATATTTAGAGATAATTATATATTGTTTATATATAGTTTTTATGCTTAGAAAGCTGTTAGGAAACTAAAAATTTAAGTAAAAGGCTTAGAATTCAGATTATAAGCTTTCTGTGAAAAAATTTCAAGTGAAAAACGACATGTCGGTTTCTTAAAAAAAAAAAAAGATGTTGGATTTTAGCTTTAGGTGGGATTCGAACCCCCAACCTCATAAGCAAATAAAGGAGACCAAGCTACTAGGACAAAAGTAGTTATTTTTTAACTTATGTTTCGGAATTAATAAATCGTTTTTTATAAAGTTTGTAATTTCAAATAACTTTTTTTAATGAATATCTAACTTTTTAATTATTTTAGTTCTAAATACTTTAAATCGTATTATTTATTTTAAAAATCTATTTTAAAATATTTTGTACCAAAATAAAACCATATGTTTTTATTAAGTTGTTATTTCATTTATTTCATAATTTACTAAAATTAAGTTAAAAAAATTGATGTTTATAATTTTAATATAATAATGATTATGGCACACTAATAAAAAATTTAGTAAATTGACATAATTATAAATTAGGAGTTAAGCTAAAGTAAGGTTATTATATACGTCTAAGATAACGACGTATTTGGAGCTTACGTGGTGAGCTTAATTGTATAAGCTGGAAATTATCAGTGGATATTTTGCAAAGAGGTAGGGATTCTATTACTCACCTTTTGCGAGGTTTTGATGAATTAAAATTTGATTGTTTTACGTTGCAAGATATGTATATGATATTTTGAATGTATATGATTATACTCATAACAATAATGTGGAATTTGTTCTACATTGTATAGCAAGAAACATAATAATTTGACACATATTGTTGTAAATTGTAAAGCATGGCTAGAAAAACTAACTTTATAAATAATGATTGATTATAGACAAATAGTGAGGCGTGAAGAGGGCGGTGGTTACGTCCTTAGGCACGAATATTCTAAAAGGTAAAACTAGGGAGAAGGTGATGATGCTCCCTTGGATCAAAAGTCCCAAAACATACTGTACAAGAATCGACTTGGTGAGGACTCGGGGCTTGATGTCCCCTCACGGGAACACATGATTGGAAGGTAGTCAAGTGTGCCCATTTGGGTTTCGATTAGTTAAGTGATATTCTATTGAATGTGGATACTTAGAAATAATGATGAATTGTAATATTTGTATATATGTATACGTGTAAAACTCGGTAACGATTAACTATGGTATCTACGGAATGTGATCATAATAAATTTCATAATCTGGATAATGATATGGACTAACTAACCATGCAAGTTTAATGTGAAAATGATTAAAACCTTAAGGTGAGTTATGGTTTTCCCTACTGGGCATGTTGATGCTCATCGCTATCATATTTCCATCTCTCAAGTGGAACTCAGTGTAACTTATCTGACGAGAAATAAGTGACAATACCGTTGGTTACGTGTTGAAAAATCCTAGTTTAATTATAACTCGTCTAAATCATGTAAGATTTGTAATACCTTTGTAATGGCTGTGTTAAGTTATATGTGTGATTAAGAATTGTACTTTGATGATGATGACTGATTTTAATATTTGGTGCTATACTAAAATTGTAGTTTGTATTTACAATGTATTTCTATTTTATGTTTATTTCAAGACCCATAGGCATTGTTTTAACGTTTTAAAATGATATTGTATTTAAGTTTATTTTTATTTATTCAATACTGCTAACCCCACGTAGCGACATTACAATTTTTTTTTTCATTTTTACACTCAAATGCTACATTTGTCATTGACCAATCAACTAGCATTGCATCAGAAATGCTTCAAGCAATAACATTGACACTTACCAGTTTAGCTTATCATCAAACTACAAACCACAATATAATTGCTAAACATCACAACAATTTCACCCCACTTGTCACAACTAAAACAAGTAATTACTAGCGAAAAGATCAAGGGGGTAAAAATACAACTTAGAAAGTTAAAACCTCCCTCTATCTCCCCACAATATTACACCTAATCAAACTCCCAATAGTATTAAGCAACATCTTGGCATCCTGCCACCTATTACCCTCCGCTAGCCTTTTGTACAAATAGCTCTCAAACGACATGCGTTGCACATACTCATCATCACACAACTCCACCAAAGCCTCCCTAGCGGCATTGCTCCCATAAAACACATTTTGCAACAAATCCAAAACCTTAAATGTAGCAACATACTTGCCATCCCACTCCTTCAAATACTCCCTCCTAAGATCGGCCTCACCGACCATCCTCAACCCACCCTCCGACGCCCTCACTATCCCTTCCCCACACATCCGACCCGACTTCGCCGCAAAATAAATTCCCTCTCCCGAGCATTTGGTCACATACCCCGCCGCATCCCCCACCAACGCAACCCGCCCCTGAACTCGCACAGGTCTCGGGTGTTCGGGTATCGGGTGGGCCTCCACTTTAATAATCTTCCCGCCACTAATTTTGGTCCGGGCCCTCATCCGAATGGCCTGTTGGTACAACTTGATATCCCGTTTGGCCCGAACCGTACCCGTACCCACTGCCACGTGGTCACATTTTGGAAACACCCACCCGTAAAAATCAGGCGACACGTCGTTTCCCACATACATCTCCGCGAGATCTTCGTAATGTTTCATTTTCTCGTCGGGGAGTTTAATTCTCTCCTGAAACGCGATCGCGTACGCGTAGTCTCCGGCGCCGATCGCCTTCGCGACCCGGCTGTTGGCCCCGTCGGCGCCGACGACTACGTCCACCGCCAGCTTCTCTTTCCGGCGAGAGCTGCCTCCGGCGAGGTAGTGAACCACGTACGGAAAGTTATTCGACTCCGGGATCTCAAGATCCGTGACGAGCGAAGGGATTAGGGTTGCACCGCTAGACTCGGCGCGGGATCGGAGGAAGGAGTCGAGGACCTCGCGGCGGAGCATGGCGATGAACTCGTGAGGAAGCAAGGTTTTTCCGAAGTCGATCTCAAGGTTTGACGGCGAGAAGATCTTCATTCGCTTAACGCGGCGGTCGATCAGGTGAGAAGGGATTTGGAACTCGTCGAGCATGCAGAGCGGGATCGCGCCGCCGCAGGGCTTGGCGCCGGAGGGAGCGCGTTCGAAGAGGAAGGTCTCGACTCCGCCCGCAGCGAGGGCTTCAGCGGCGGAGGATCCCGACGGACCGCCGCCGATCACCGCGGCGCGTAGCTTGCGTCCGGAAATTAGGGGCTGATTTGCGGAGTTAAAGGTCGATGTCGCCATGCGAGGACGGTGGGAGCTCGAGGGAGAGACCCGAATGGGGAGAGAGTGTGTAAGATGGAGTCGTCCGGCCATGGATGGTGGTTAGGGTTTCTGAGTGTTTAAAACGTGAGAAAATGAATATGGTTTTCTCTATACTTGAGAGTGGTGGATTAAGATATTTGAATATTTTTTTGAATAAAGTTGAGCTTTACTCTGTTTTATTGCTCAAGGGGACAAAAAGGCATCAGATGATGGTTTTGTTTCTCGAGAAAATTTGCCCGTTGAGAAAATTTTATTGCTCAAATGCAGTTTCATCAATGGAATATATTAATGGAATATATGTAACGCCTTGAAATTTATTTAATATTATTGTAATATAAATGATAAATTAGTGTGTTATAATTAATGTTTTAACATTAATTTGATTATTTGGTTGGATCTTAAAATTTTGGTAGTTTTATTAATTTGATGAATTCAAATGATTTCTTATTGTTTTAAAATGATGTTTTGAGTTTTAAAACACAAAATTTATAAAATGTTAAAAATATTCTGTTTTACAAAACTGTGGACGATACATGGTTTTCGCACAGTAAAATCGTCCACCGTTTTTCTCTATTTATTCTCTTTCTCTGCCTCTCTCTCTTCACTATCTCAGCTCTCACTCTCTCCCGTGGGCTCTCTCCCGTGGGCTCTCTCACTCCCTCTCTCGGTTTTCTCTCTCTCTCTCAAACTCTCCTTGAATTTTGAATCAAATTCGAGTCCAAGCTTCAAGTTAGCAAAGAGGAAGCTCGATGACGTGATTTGGCAACCGAGACCGGGGATTGAAGTTTCGATTCGAGGTTAGTTTTAAAATTTTTAAACTTTTTCCAAATTTTTCAATTTTGTGCATTTTTGAAATCTAGGTTTGTTTGAGCTTAGAAAACCTTGGATTTGAGTTAAATGAACTTAAAACAACTAGAATCTAAGCTTAGATTGAAGAAAAACGGATTGGATTCAAGATTTTTCATTTTTCTCCTCATTTTCTTATTTTCGAATTTTTGAGATTTTTGAGTTTAAATCTTATTTAAATGAGTCCAAATGTGTTCTACTATATTTTTCTATCAACTATGATTGTTTTTCATGCCTGAGATTTGAGAAAAATAGGTTAGAATCAAGATTTGGATTTTGAGGATCGAAAAACCCGTAGCTGGATTTCTGGGTTTTCCCAGTTCGGCAGGCCGGACCACGTATTCGGCTAGCCGGATCAAGGGATCGGCCGGCCAGTGTTCATCTCTCCGGCAGGCCGAACCTGGGAATGTTCGGCCGACCGAACCTGGCTTCCGGCAGGCCGAACTGTACAGTTCAGTCGGCCGAAGCAGGGAGTCTGACAGGCCGATCGAACATGGGGAATTTTGTGATTTTTCACCCGTTTTCACTGTTTTAGACCCCGATTTAAATTCTAACCTTATAGAATGATTTTAAAGATATAAATGGCACACTAGGACATCATGAAATGGTTTAATAACATAGAATGTCTCGAACTAGATATTGAACGACTTAGTTTGTATCTAGGATCATTCGTGGTTCCGTGGAACTAACGTATAGCGGGCCAGGATTATGGTGTGGGGCACCGGCACGAGTATCGAGGTAGGACTTCTAACCCATTTTCTTGGTAGCCTAGTTTCAAAATGATTTGGCTTTGAAAAGAATTTCTATTAAAATGTTTTCAACGGTGGTTTGAAAATGAATTATTGATTATGTTTTAATATACCGTAAACTAAAATGAACTTCATAATGAATGTAAATGACAACACTCGGTAATTGGGTTTTTAATGATGACGATAATAAACATATAGGCATGATGTCATATCAGAGATCGGGTCGTATAGCGATCGATCTTGGGGGCAGGTCCCGAAACCCAGTTGGGCCACTATGGTGGTGATATTATTATGGTTTGCCTAGGAAAAAGAAAATGACATTTCTGGTTATCCAAGTAAACTGTTTTGGGTAAGGATGGTTTTACTTAAATTTGCTTATTTATTTATTTATTCAAGGTTTCTTTTAAATAATTCCTAAATAATGAAATGTTTCTTTAAATTAAATTATTTTATAAAACATAGTCCTACTAAGCCTTTCACTCACGTTTTATTTGTTTTAAATTTCCCCCCTTTAGGTGGTTTTCCATTTAGGTTTGGAGAGGATTCTTCAGACAAGATACAAGAGCAATACAGGGACTAGTAAACTTATTTGTATTATTTAAATCAAGGCATGTAAGATTTTTACTTTATTTGTACTTTGACTGTGGTTGTACTATGTTATTGTCAGTACCATGTGTGTGCACAAGTTGTGGGTCTGTGGGACCCATACTTGCGACTTTATTGTTTTATTATTATTCGTTTAATGATTTCAATTGCCTAATGTATATGAACTCTTTTATAAGGTGTTGTTTTTAAAGAACCTCACATTTTATATTTAATTCAAACCCCTAAACTCTTGATTTTAATTGAATACTCATTTAATTAATTTAAATAATCCGCCACGTCACCTCCCGTACTCCAGGCGTGACAATATCAAACGACAAAAATAAAAAAATAAAAAACCAATTTTTGAAATGGTATTTTCTGAAATTTCAAAGCCCAAGAAGACAAATGGGGGTTTGGGTGCATTGGTACTAACCAATGCTAGAACTAATTTTGATCAAAATTGTTGGATCATTTGAAAGATTTTTATACTGTAGTTTTTTTTATTATTATTATAGCATATGAAATATTTATATTATAGCAACTAAAAGTTTTTGTTAAAATCAATACTCTCAAGCATCCCATGAAATGATTAGACAAGTATTGAGAAAAAGAAATGAGTAATTCTATTTAAACCGATAAGGTTGTAACCTATTACTAACAAAACAATGAGATTTAGTTTAAAAATATACTACATATTAGATTATAGGGTTTACAATTTTATGAACAATGAGGCTATAACTTATACGGATGAAAAGGAGTTTTCAAAAGAAATGTTTGGTAGTTATAAAGTCAGTTGAATTTCCTCACTTGAGTCGGTTTTTATCAGGAATTGGTTTATAATTGTTCAATCGGGAACAGGTGTTTGCACAAAGAATCCAATTGATAGCCACCCTTTTGAGTGCCAAAAAGTGTATGTATGTCTATTCACATCAATCTAACTACAAGCTGAAATTCTCACAACAACAGAAACAGATGGGAGAGGAAGGAAAACGACAACAAAAAGGAAATGCTGATGTGATGTAGTTAAGTTAATAATACTCAGCCTCCGGCAAGACGAGAAGGGTAGGGATTGACCAATTCCTGGATGGACATAGGGCGGCAGACACTAGAGAAAGGGTGAGCAGGCCAAGCAGAATCAGCCAACAAGGAGTTGACCGCTTTTGTGGGGTTGTATTCTTCCCACCAAACACGACTTTCGGTTCTGTCACATGCCATCCCTGAGAGTGGCACCCAACTTTTGCCCCGTACAATCCCAGCCCACAGCACGCCCTCTTCACATTCTCAAATCCTGTCAAAGTTTGTCATAGCAAAACACCTCAAATTAGATGTTCAATATCTTAATTTTCCCTTCAATTAAAGTCGACTGCTAAGAAATGCCCAAATTTGTGTAATCTCTCTAATCTGAAATAGTATGGTAATCTTAGCTATTCTTCTTTTTTAAAGAACAAAATTATCAGGAAATTGACAAAGAGTTTGTATAGTGTGAGATGATTACAATTGCCGGCACAATCCACAACTTTTTATAAGGGGCCCTTATTCCTTAGGATTTACAGATCTTTTTCCTTTTGATTAATATATTTAGAGTATAGAACTTAATTCGTAGAGGACCACTTTCATGAGAGTGTCAATGTGGTTGGGAAAAAGATGATTTTTATAAAAACTACAACATGCAAATAAATATCTTTTGTGGATCATATGCTTGCAAATTAATGCCTTTTAGTTTATTCTTGTTTTCAAGTTTTATTGTCAAAGTAAACAAGCCTTATTTACCCAAACTCTAGCTAGACATCTTTTAATAAAACTAGCATGGTTGTTTGTGATCGGACGAAGGCAGAAAAATTAGTCTGATAGGGAGTGATAAAAAATTTTAAAGGAGTGAAACATTAGTTTTTATTAAATTTTATATATAAATTTTTAAAAAAAAATTTAAAAGACGGCCACCCATCTTGATCCGTGAATTGCTTTGCCCTAATCAGTGATATCTGATTTAATTCTTAACCTATCAATTTGCAGTTGTTGAACGTGGAGCTTGTCATCAATTTCCTCTTCTTTAGTATTTTTTTTTAAATACTTTATCTTCCTTAAAAATTAGTGATGTATAATTTTGAAAGATATAAATTATACTATTCTTCTCCGATTAAATTGTGCTTATGATAGACTAATATATAAATTCTTTCTTTTTTTTTTTCACTGTTTTTTCCCTTAAAAAAATATACAAGGTTCGTTATACTTCAATCATTTAAGGAGAAAAATATTTTTTTTAATCATTCATTGACTAGAAGAAAATAGTTTAATATTAGGATTAATTACAAAAAATCTTATAGCTTTTGTAACACTTTGTCCCTCGAACTTCAAAACGTAATATTTGTTCCTCCTGAAGTATGAACTATTAACAACACTAGTCATTTTGTTAGAATGTTAATGGAAAATTGATAAATAATTATAAAGTAGGAGTATTTTAGTAATTCTAGTTATAAAAATAATCATAAAAATTAAGACCCTAATAAAATAGTCTTTATTGAGGATTACCAAAAAAAAAATTAATTAAAACCATTATACCACTTGGAAATTGTAAAAGTTACATATATTAGTGAAATAAAAAATATAACATAAATATATTCAATATAAAAAAAAATATAACTCAAAATTTTTAAAGAGAAAAAAACTCTAATAGTATTAATAAAATTTCTTTCATATTTTTGAAGTTTTTATTGAGATTTGTGCATTTTAAAATTTCAAAATAATTTTTGAGTGTGAAAAAAGTTAATAAAACTTAAAGAAAATTTTGGTATACGAAAAAAGAGGGATTCAGATAGTAGTATATTTTTTATTGATTTTTTTTTTTTGGTTTTTAATCATCAATAAAAACTATTTTTATTATAGTTTTAAAAAATTTTTATAACTAAGACAATCAAAATTCTCTAATTTTAAAATTATTTTTCAATTTGCTATTAGAATTCTAACAAAAGAACTATTTCTGTTAATGATTCATACTTCAAGAGGAATAGGTGTTTTGAAGAGCAAAATGTTACAAAGGCTATAATTCAAGGGTAATTTTTATGATTAATCCTTAATATTATTATAACGTTAAGCGTTTCTTTATTATAATAAGTAAAAGTAAAAGTAGTTGTACATACATGAGTGGAACACGCCAATAGAGATGTAACCTTTGGGGTATGTGATTGTGAGCAGAATATAAAAACATATCATTAGTTATCTTTTCATAATAAAATTCAATTAAGTAGTTAATTGTCTAATCATAATTTTTTGTTTCTTTTCATGTCATTTATGTGTTTGCCTTTTTGTAAGAAGAATCTTTAATTGAAAGGTGTTTCTGAAGAGTAACGATTGGGGTAAAAACATATCATTAGTTATCTTTTCATAATAAAATTCAATTAAGTAGTAACGATTGTCTCTCTCCCCCCGCATCACCCCCCCTCTAGCATGGAGCTCTTAATCTCTCACTCTTCATTTGGAAGGTCATCCATTATGGCTCGACCTTTCAAGGTCTCCTCTCATCACAATAATAGGTTGATCCCAATTAAGCCCAATGCCAAAAATATTATAAACTTTCCTTCAAAATACTCCACCAACATATTGATCAATATAATTCCAATACCACTGAGCCTCCATGACCAAAGCAGGTTCTCAGAATCTTTGTCGTTTACTCAACATAAACGCAACTGTGTCCAGGTATATTTTATTTTATTTAGAAAACACAAGTATATTTGATATTTTTGTTACCTTATCAACCAAGTATTAATATCTTCAGAGCAAATAATAAAAATAGAAATAATAATGATAATAATAATAATATTATTATTATATTTAGAGTTACTAATTCACTTTAATAAAATAACGTGCCATAATTTTAAGCGCTCTTGTCATTCGATAATTACCTTTGCTTATACATAAAGTGAATTTATAAATTTGGTGCTAGGCAAGTGCTCATCAAGTTCCTCAATCCGCTAGTTCCGATTCTCCACTTGCAAAAGCATCACGTCTTGGATCCGCTTGCTTTCAATTTTTTAGGCCCTATGCACTTAGCCAAGTTATTTTATCGACCATGTAAGTAAACATTTTACAGAAAATTAGAGAGAGAAAGAGAGAGAGAGAAGAAAATAAACTTGTCTTTTTTCAAACTCACTTTGGAATATAAGATTAATTTTATGTAATTCATGACATATATATATATATATATATATATATATATATATATGGATGCTGTCTCTTTTCTTGTGCAGTTGCTTGTCTGCAAGAGTGGTAATAGAAAATCCACAATTATTTAAATGGTCTCTCACATTTAAGACGTTCCCTGGACTAATTGCTATCATATTTGGGAACGCTTATGGCATTGGACTCAATGATATTTTTGATACCGATATTGACAGGTATATGTTTCCAAATTGTATATATGTACTTATTTTGATGCATACGTACCCGTACTTTTTTAGTAAACAACACAATTATTAAGGAAAATTAAAGGCTAATTCAAAATTAAATAAAAACTGTAAAAGGAAGACTAGAAAGGAGAAATTTGTGAAAAAATTATTATAGGATCCTTCTTCTCACAATCACACAATTTATGAACTTCTTTCAAAATTATTTTAATTTTCAACTTAAATCAAGTGTTATTGTTTTGATTTTTTTTTTCTTTTCATCTATGAATCGCTTTAGCTTATTGTTTTGTCTCTATGCTGTATTTTCAGGGTGAACAAGCCCTATTTACCCATCGTTTCAGGAGAACTATCAATAAAACAAGCATGGTTCTTGGTTATATCTTGTTTACTTGTTGGTTTAGGGTGTTTGCGGTTGATGAGCGCCGACCTAATCTTTATTTCTTTCTATTGCCTTGGGCTTTTTTTCTACACTTTCTATTCGGCTCCTCCCATAAGATTCAAGAGATCTTCTCTTGCAACATCAATTTTTCTTCCTTTGGTATTGTTATTGTTATTGTTATCTCCCATCATCTTAATCTTGTTACAAGATTATGTTTTGATATATAAGTTTAGGGTTACATAACTATTCCTCCTACTTTTACAATTTCTCAACCTACTCTTATGTTTTTATAAACGATAAATGTGTCTTTTGAATTTTAAAAAATTATTTTGATTTCATCCCTATAAATAGAAAAAAATTAAAAGAAACAACATAATTACTATTAGACAGTTTATTAAAAATTGGAATAGATTTAAAAATTCATAAAGGGTGTCTTCTTTCTTTTCCAATTTTTTTTTGTCTACAAAATCTATGACGGATAAATTTAAACATGTTATTCAAATTCATGGGTAGTTTTATAGTTTCTAAAAACAATAAGATAAATTGAGAAATAATTAACACTAAGTGATATAGTTAATTATGTAATTAAGTTGAGTCCATTAAAAATTTAATATCACGTCAAACTTGTTAATGAGCATAGGACACTGTAACGAGTAACACCTACGCGATTCTAACTATTGTTTTTTTTTTTTTTTTTTTTTTTTAATGTGACTATATTCTTAGAGCTTGTGCTAACGGGTTAATGTGAGGTTTTGTCTGTATTGTGGTTTTTCACTTTGTTGTCTGTCGTTTTGAGATTGCCATTTTCAGATCGACATGTCGTTTATGAAGTGTAAAATTGTTGTTGTTGTTGGAAAAAAAAAAAAAAACCATTTATTTGATAACCAAAACAAATTATGCAGACCATTGGACTTCTTCAAAATGTCGGCATACTTTACACTAGTAGAGCTTCCCTTGGAGTTCCATTTCAGTGGAGGTATGTAATATTTTATACATAAAACCAAAATTTTTTATTTTTCTTATTCTTTTCTCTCTATTATTGGAAATAAGTTTTGATAAATAATCTTAAAATAAGAATTTTATATAGTAACTTTCAAATTGAGCAGGCGAAAAGAGAATAAAACTTTATAGTAATTAGCATTTTCATAATAAATTTTGATTTTGTTTTTCAATTTGCTCTACAGCCCTCCAATTGTTTTTATTGCTGCCTTTCATACATTATTTTGCGTAGTCATTGGCATTTCAAAAGATCTCACAGACGTTGAAGGTGACACAAAGTAAGTTGTACTTTTTATGTGTCATCATATATATTCATGAACTCAAGATCTAAAAAGTTTTTCTACTTTGATCGTAAAACATTTTCTTGACTTTACCTTTATCTTTAGCACAATTAATTAAAAGTGTAATATACAACAATATTACAGGCATAACATTGAAACATTTGCTGCAAAAGTTGGCCTTAGAAACACTGCATTCCTTTCCACTGGAATCCTACTGATAAATTATGTTGGCGCCATAACAACTGCCATTTGCATGCCTCAGGTAATTAATTCTTCCTCTTTAAAAAATTTTTTTATATAAATTTTGAAGAAGTATTTCCATAAAAAGTTGATATTATATATACCCTAATTTCCCTTAATTTTCTGCAAACAAAAATGCCTTTTTATTTTCGTTTTATATCCATTTCTCATATATAGTTTATGAATTACAAAGGGTAGCTTATTAATTTACAAAAAACTAAAACACCAATTTACTCCTAATAAGTGGGAACAATCATATATCTACCCAAGAAAATGATTAATTCTCCATACAAAAAATATTTATACAAGAATTTATTTTTTGGACGTTGTTTACTATCAGGATTTCATCGCAGCTTCCTTTTCCTTTTTTCTTCTTTTTTTTCCTTTAATTGATCCTTATTTATGTGGAGAATAATGAGAAGTATATTTTCTATTAATAAAGTAGGTAATTAGGAATCCCTTTGGTTCCTTGCTATATTTTTACATTAAAAAGGGAGAATATATAAGAACTGATAGACAAATTCGTTTTATTTCTTGATTATAGGCTTTCAAGTCTTACTTGATGCTGCCCGCTCATTCAATCTTTGCATTGTGGCTACTTTTTCAGGTTTGTCATGCATAAATTTGAGAAAATTAAATTAATTTAAATCAAGTGTTTTTGACATTGTTAATCTCTAAACTATAAGCAATGTGGCAATTTAGTTGAATTACTTTTTAAAAAAAAAATTCTTACAGTCCTTTTCTTTTGTACTTTTTCAGGCTAGGAAGTTGGATAGAGAAAATTATAGCAAGGTAATTATTTGCAGGTTCTTGTGATCATCAAGTACATTATTTTGTCCTAGTGGATATGTTGATAAATATTCTTTGACTTTATCATATATGCAGGAAGCAAGTGCAAGTTTCAATCAATTCATTTGGAAGCTTATTAAGTTGGAGTTTCTCTTATTTCCTTTCATATAGTAAATTAGTGCAAATTAATCTTGTTTATTTTATACTATAATGGAATGGAATATATAATGATGTGTGTAATGCGTATTGCTAGGATATTGCTTTTTTTGGGGATGAATTTATGAAAAGTCTTCACAAAAGATTTCGTCGTAAGTCTAATTTTGTTTTTCCTCCTTACATATTTCCATATACACACATATATGTAGAGAGAGAGTTGAGTAAGTTTGGTATATAATAATTAAGTTTGTTATATAATAATTAAGCCTGTTAGTCACTACCAAGTGTTACATAACTCAACCAGAGTGTTTACATGACTCAAGTGAAAAAATATTAAGCTTTGTCGAAAAGTGTGGGTTGAAACTTTTGGTTTGAATTGTGTGATTTGACAAACATGGGTTTGAAAACTTGGTTCAAATATCTTGAAAACAAGAAGGGTATGTTACTTGATTTCAAGATCTAATTTGTTGGCTCAAACTATCAAAATCGAAAATTTTCAGTTCAAATGAGGTGAACCTTCCATCCAAAAGACCTTAAGTTATATCTCAAAATCATCCGTCCATTAAAACTTGGGGGACCTCCTTTTTTTTTTAACGCAAAAACAGCAATGACGATCGTAACTAAAAATTCCAAGGTTTGACTATCTTTGGTCGCCATTCAACACACACACACACACACACACACACACACACACATATATATAGATATATATATATATATCTGTTTTCTGACACTATATTTAATATCTCATTACATCAAATAACATGTAGTCAAGAAGTCAAAAATAACAATATAAAATCCAATTGATCACACTTATCCAAAGTCTACATAAATCCAATCCGCCAACGCCATTGCATGCGCTAATACTATGTTTGTCCTTTATATATACTATACAAAAACGGTTGCACTCAAGGGCAGAGCCAAAAAAATTAGTTAAGAGAGACAAAGATAAGAAAAATAAAGTGATGGAGAGTTTTAGAAGAGGCAAAATAAAATTTCAAAGGACAAGAGGTAGTCAAATACAATTTTATAAAGGGTGAAACACCAATTTTATTATCTACTTTTTTTCTACTTAAGATCGTAGTGCTAGTCTGTTGAGTAACTATTTTCTGTGGGGTCATATGCCGTTCTAGCTCTAATTGGTTTTCTGTGCTTGATGGCATAATTTTACTTAGGCTATTTTTTGTTTTTTGTTTTTCACTGTTTATAACGTATTATCTCTCCTTGAATTCCAAACTGATCTTATTTCTACTTTAGAAATATCACGATATATCCATGATTCTCCATGTAGTAAACATCTCATCTATGGTATGTTACATATCTTTTCTTCTCTAGGTTGTTAGAGTGTTCTATGTCGTCCTAGGTTTCCTTTATAACTATTAGTAATGGTAATGGTAATGTTTCTAGCTTCAAAAACCTTCTAACATAGTCTGCTTTTTCTATTCCTTCTCATTGCCAAGTCCAAACTAGGCTTCGAGCTATGAACTCATGCAATAAGATATAATCCATATGTCTCTACTCCCTTCATGTCATTTGAGTCTTAACTTAATTGAGTCCTTAGTCTCCTTCATTTTGTAGCTAATGGGTTCTGTTACTACTGTTCTACTTTGACACTATCATCAACATTTCGAAATGAGGACTTTCACGGATGCTCTTAGTTTGAGGGTCTGATTATATGATGTCATGATTCTTCTATGCTTAGGTTTAAGGGTCATAATTCTATTGTCTACCTCTCCCGTATCGTTTGTTTAACTATTAGTGTTTAAATTTTAACTTAACAAGGTCTCCATCCTAGGAGATAGATGAGCACACTAGGGATTATTAATTTTCTTTGGGTTTGATGGGCACCCTTCATACTACATTTTCTCTTTTTGTGGATAGACGGGAGGTGGGGAATAACTAGGAGATGTACTCGCGTGCTTAGGTCAATGGTTTGATAATTTCTAAATCTCGTCTAGAGAAAATCTATCGATTTATCCTACCATGTTCATCCATCCTTTAGACAAACAATATAGGCTTGATATTTATTCTTAAACCCTTATGTAAAACTTGTGCTGTAATATATCACAATGATTCTAAAATGCTGCTCGTAACACTTTTACCTCAGCATGGTTACTAATATTTGGTTGCTACATGTTTTAACTTGTCAAATAATGAATCTTGTTGCTTTTGTAGTGACCGAAAGGATTTTTTCAAAAGTCTTACTTGCCTATTACATAATTCCTATTGCTACGATGTGCTTACTAACTTTAGGAGCGCTTCTTATTTAATGGCCACAATATGTATCATCCTCCCCTTATCTTAATTCTTACTATACAAGTGTATCCTTTATTGGCGTTGGGAGGAAGATATAAATAGCTCTTAAATTGCCATTACGTCCTAAGACTCGACATCTTGTTCTTACACTTACTAGTCGTATTGACTAGATGTCCTTGATTCTCTAATCCTTACTACCCACAATCTTATAGTGAAGGTTGCATAGATGCTTCCGAAGGAGGTCACTTCTTCTTGCCTATTATTTCTTTAAGGGACGTGTCATAAACCTTCATGGCCTTACCTTGTATTGTCTTTTATTATAAATCCTAGAAAATATGTTTTCAGGCTGACATCATAATCGAACTGGTCTTAAGCGTCTAAGCACACTTATGATTTTCTTAATGAAACTTGCCTAAAGGTATTCCCACCCTTGGCTTCATATCTAACTTTATCTTAAAATATTTGAGTGGTACTTTTATTTAGGGGTGAACGGTGGGCGATTTGATGGTTTTTGGGCAGGTACGGTGCGGTTTTTTTGGATGGCGGGTTGGCGATTAACCAACCCACAAATAGCCCACCACATGGCGGGTGGTTTCGGTTTGGTTTTGGGTGGTTGCGGGCGGATTGAGGCGGTTTAGACCTATGCTATTGCCCAATGTAATTTTTTGGACCTTTTTTTAAGAAAGTGAAGAAAATTTGTAGAAAATATAAGATGATAATACATAAAGCATTCCCAACAAGTTTGATGCTTAAAGATAGTGACCATATTCAAAAGTACAAATTAAGAAACAAATCATTCACTGCAATAAGAAACATCAACTACAGATGAAGTGATAAACAAAGTCAAGAGTCCATAAAGATTAAAGCCTATTCACTGGATTCGAAAATAATAGAATGCTACAAATGAAATGATGAACAAAGTCAAGTGTTTTTTTTTCTTTTAGGGCTTTCTCTACTAACTTACTTGATTTGAATTTTGATCACTTCACAAAATAATAGGAGAATTTTCAGTTTCCAATATGTCAAGAGGCAGCCGAGCCCGTGCTTGGAGTGTTGGATTGCTCAATCATCTCTAAAAAAAGAACAAAATCAAATAAATGATAAGTTTTTTTTTTTAAAAAAATATATAGGCGAGCGGGTGCAGGTTGAACCAGCCCTCAAAAACTTAAAACCAAACCCGCCCACCGAATATATTGGTGAACCCGCCCACCAATAGGTTGCTTACGTAAACCTACTTTTTTCGAGATGGGTGGGTGCAGGGGCGGGTGGTTGGCGGGTGAAGGGTAGTTTTTGTATAGCCCTACTTTTATTACTTCATTCTTTAATTAACTATACAAAGTTTCTCCTCGAACAACACAACTTAACTGGTCATAGGAATTTTATCATCCATGCGCCATATTTCGCAATATCTGATTATTGGTGAGGGTTCAGTGTTTGACTCTAAGGTCTCTAACTTTACTTACTCTATATCTCTTGTCTATATGAAGACTTCATAGATAAAAGAGCATCGCACCAATTTTAGGTGGTGCTTTTAGTTTAGCAATTCCAATGGGGTAAATCTACTACTCCATCTCGTTCTCTATTTGAATCTTTAAGTGGATTGTCTCGATCTGCTTATCTATAAGCTGGGTTTTCTGCCTCTTGATGACCAAATGTTATTAAGTCACATAGCAGATTGTGTCTTCTCTCGAGGATTTCTAGTAATTTCCCTTATTTTGACTATTTTCTCTAAACTACATATTTTTGTCAAAATGATTCAAATATTGAAACGACTTGAAACTATTTTTCTTTGAACTGTTGAATAGAAAAATGAAGACGTATTATCATTCTTTTATATGTGGTCCTTGCAAAGTAACTTACGCCTTGTTGGCTAATAGAGGCAGTTTTTTTCTTTTACAATCTCTATTTGGCATGATTCTAATTTCTATAGGTTGGTATTTAACTGATCTACAAAACTTATTCTCTTTATGACTGTACATTGGGCAGGGGATATGTTACTTTGAAAGTATTATTTTAGGGTTGATTTGGTCGGATACTAATTAAAAGTAACCACTTATAGATAGTTTGTGACCTTTGGGAAGTTCTTCTCTTATCCTTTAGACTTCTACTTGCATTGAGATTCCTTATGAGAATCTATGTACTTATGCTTATCAAGACTCTGTATATATATTTATATATTATAGGATCTCTCTTACTATCACCTAAGGAGTCTAGTACTTATTAGGTTGCTTATAGGCTCTCACATTATACTGGTAAGCTCTAATGTATTTAAAATACCATTAACAAGCTTCAATCATAACATTCATACATTCACATTATAGAATTACTAAGCACATTTTTTCATCATTAATCATTACATACCATAATCTATTGTTTCGAGACTTTTCATGTGTCCAATAGGTCATAAAGCAAAAACTTCTTGTTGTTGGAAGCTACTATTGTTCATATATACATTTTATTTCTTATACTATACATAGACTAACTTGGCTATTTGACATGGTAACCCTGTGGTGACACGTCAACTATCTACTTTTCTACATTGTCTCTAAGTTAAAAACTAATGCCCTTATTAATGATCCTAGTTAGGAAGCCTTTTCTGGCAAAGTGCTCAAATGTGTCCTAGGGAAAACATCTTAACGTCAACATTCCTTGTGGTAGCCCTCCGAGGAAGATCTTGCTCCTCTGTTCCTCATTTATCCTCAAGGGAAGTTTTGATGAAAAACTTTTTTTCAAATTGCAAAATGTAGCTCCATATTTTCTTGCCCTGATTCATACTCCACAGGTTGATCATCTCAAAGTGTCGGTCAACGTAATCACATATTTCTAAGTATTGTCTTGCATATTTAGGAAGCTGACATCTAGTATAACTTCTTGTGATCTGGTGTGTCATACCAACTAGGCTCGGTGTTCGGCCATGGAGAGATGTCGTACATTGTCCTAGCATATTAATCGCCTCGTTGTGTTGTTATGCAAAAGACATTACCTTTTAGCTATCATCATCTAATTAACATAAACTAGTTTTAAGTTACTTGGACTATGGTAAAGCAGACGCATGACGACTTCGAGTAGGATGGTAAGATACAAACTCTAATATCAACTGTAACTACCCTACTTATGTAGCCGTTACTTAACAACACAATCTAAATACTTAAACATATTTTAACATAAGATACTTAGATTTGTGAAATAATTTAAAAAAAAAAACAAAATTTTTACTTTGCAAATTTAAAGCATAATATAATTTTTTGAAACTTATTCTTTTAAAAACTTACATAATAATAACTTATTAAAACTTAATCTTTTAAAACTAGCATAATAATTTTCTTAAAAATTAGTCTTTTAATACTTTTCTTAATTTTAAAATAATACTTTAAAAACATTTATAAAACTAATTATTACTATAATTTCTTACCAAAAAATGTAAGTGTATTTGTTGCATTTTCTGTTGCAACATATATATATATATATATATATATATATATTTCTTGTTGAAAGTCTTAAACCCATTTAACATCTGAGGTTGAATTACTACAACCTTAGCCTCTAAAGCTGATTTCGTAATACTATTTAATTATTCATAAATATGAAATTTTGTAAAAG
The DNA here is from genome assembly GCA_025403435.1 of Artocarpus heterophyllus. NCBI lineage: Eukaryota > Viridiplantae > Streptophyta > Magnoliopsida > Rosales > Moraceae > Artocarpus > Artocarpus heterophyllus. Next base: position 28,276,425 of record CM046337.1, read on the forward strand.
AAAACATAATGCAGAAAATATAATTGTACATAAGCGATATTCATTCCTATCTCCACCATTCATCTGTCGCTCGCCATTACCTAATCAAGTGCTGACAAGTTCCTTTTTTATAGTATGAATACTCTTAAATGAGCTTTCGCTCAATAAGTACGAAGTTCGACTCACAAAACAATTTGAAGATCATATAATAAAAGTATGCATGATCATTTTATGCTTGCTTTTTGACTTGTTTTATGCTTAAGTATTTAAGTCTTATCTTATCGCACTGATTGGGCCTAGGTGATTGTACCAACTGTGTATGATTCTCGAAAAGTTATGGTTTGCTAGGTCCTGATGACAGCAAGATTATAAACTATATTGCGATCATCGAGAAGTTAGGATTTACAAGGTCCTAAATACTGTGATCTTTTTTTTAAACTTAAGTCTCATCGTGGGTCGAGAGGTTGGTACGGCACACTTAATTTATCTTCTTCACTTGTCTTATTATATGTATGCAGTATGACATATTACTACATAACACCATATACAAATATCAAAACATGCTTAATCTAAAAATGAGTAAACAATATATTTTAATATAGCATACGACACTTACTATATATGACCTAACAAACTACATACACAACATATCTTAACTAAGTAAATATGACCTAACAGAATATGACAGTATATAACATTGAACATGCATTTCAAAATTTTAGAAATCATGTAAAAACAATTCATTTGAAAACTATCCATACTGTAGGCGAGAATCTTACTTACCTGTTTTCTTGTAGTAGGTCTCTTTATTTGCCAAAATTTCTTAGCCTCCATAGGAAATGATTCTGTATAAAACACCCATTAAGAGTGTGTAAGAGTAACCTATTTTATGCTATTTTAATTTTTAGCATAACTGTATGAAATTTGATCCTTCCTTTAGATTGTAATCCTTTTATCAAAGGATCATAAGAGTCGTTACTTTTATTATAAGGATCAATTAATCAATTTAATCTTCATAAAGTTTACCTTTCCTTAATTGCCTTTAATCCATGATAAGATCGATAATTAATTTAATTTATTATCGTATGATTACTAAGTTTATATGACCATCTAGCTAAATTGAAAATTACATAATTTTTTGGTTCTTGAACTAAGTTCCAATTAACCATATTCTTAGTTCATTTTGTAGGCTCGCAATTGGTTCTAAGCCCATTAAACCTCAAAAAAAAAAATGATCCTAAGGCTTTTTATACACCGTATTGTTAAAACTGTGACCCGAGTGGCTTTTTGGACTAAGGCAGGTGTTGGACTTGTGCCTAGCATCTTAATACTAAGAATCTATCATAATGGGTTTTTATGATAGTTGTTTTAGCTTTCAATTGAAGACTATTAAAGTTTATCATTTGGAAATTATGTCCATATAACTCAAAGTTCAAAATAAAAATCGCTCTATAAAATAATGCCCAAAATTGGTAAAACACTAATCTTGGGCTTGTATAGTTTGTCTAGAGCGTTATAATTTCTTGGTTTGTCAAAAAACAGAACTTTATAGCCATGCAAACTTTGTTTATAAAAACTAGTACTAGATGGTACTTTTTCAATTAGTTTTAGAAAATTACTTAAAAACTATATGTTAAAGATAATTTTTCCTTTTTAATGTTTTTTTTTCCATTAAAGTTACTTGTTTTAAATAGGTAATTCAATAAACTTTATAATCATTTAGGGGGCGTTTGGTATGGGGTTTTATAGGCATGGGAATGGGAATGTTTTAAGATGCCTATGTTTGGTATTAGTTTTAGACTTTTTAAAACCTGGGAATTTTAAACCCAGGGTAATCAAATTACCCAAAAACAAGGTAAAATGAATACCTCACAAAACGTGGGTTTCATATTCCCAGGTTACAAAACGCCCCCTGAGTTCATCTCCTTCACAGAGGAAGCCGCCCCTCCCCTCTCTTCCCTGAGTTCATCTCCTTCACAGAGGAAGCCGCCCCTCCCCTCTCTTCCCTGGGTTCATCTCCATCTCTCCACAGAGGAAGCCGCCCCTCTCTTGCAATCCCTGCTCCATCTCTCCACAGAGGAAGCCGCCCCTCTCTTGCAGTCCCTGCTCCATCTCTCCACAGTACAGGTCCAAATCTTTCCTCCTCTCTTTGCTTTTCATTTGATTTTCTTTTGTCTTTGTGTTTTTGATTTATTCCTTCCATGAATCTAAAGATTAAAACCCTATTTTTGTGATAATTTTTTTCTTTCTTGTAAAAAATCTGAGAATTTTTGTGCTATTTGACTATGACATTGATGAAATTTAAGAGCTAAGAGATTGAATGGAAAACCCATCAATCGTAAGCCTCAGATTTAGAACACAAACATGTTATATATATATGTGGAAGAAAGAAATAAGAACATGGCCTTGTCTTTATTTTTCTTTTTATTATTTTCTTATATCTCTTAGGTGGATGGGTTAATATATATGAAATGAAAATGAAAGTGTGTATGTAATGCATATTCGTTCTGGGTGTGCAAGTGTTCCTTTTTGTTGGATTTCAAAGCATGCAATAATAAGTCCAAGAATATTTTTCCATTTTTGTGCTGGGCAATAGGATGAAGAATGTGCATGTTGAGAACTCTAGCCCAAAGAGTGCAGAACGAGAAGGGAAAAATAAATAAATAAATAAGAAAGATTAATTTTCTACTCAAGCTATGAGTGCACATATTTGGGCCTATATATTTGTATGTGCTTATGAGCAGAATTGCTATGGAAAATTCGTTTATACTTAAATTTTTATAGACGCGACATAAGTTTGAAACTAATTATGTCATTATAAAATATTGTGACAGATGAGAGGGTAAGAGGAAAAAGGATTGAACAAGAGTTGGGGTTTATCCATTCAAATTGATTTAAAAAATTTAAACAACTCACACTAATTATTTTTTGAAGATAAAACTTCATTTAACTAAAAAGGGTTCTTCTCTAAAGGGCACGGGTTTTTTTTAAGGAAAAAGAAACTTTCGGTTTATTGCAAGTCATGAAACTGTTGTTCCATTATAAGAAAATGAAAGCTACTGGTAATTTAACGGCTCTAATAGCCAAAAGTGGGTAGAATTCACTGATGGTCCAATGTTAATTGATGTTTGGTTTTTTGTTCTTGACTGGTTTTGTTGCCAACTTTCATATGATCGTGGAGACTGGGGATTGATCTTAAGATTGACTTCAAAATAAATGAAAGCTTATGTCATGGGGGAATGGGGAGTCTGTAGTAGTATGGTAATAGCATTGCCCTGCGATTGTTTGTTGGCGTTCATTCACGGGGTTGGCGAGGAAGCTTTATGTACCTTTGGCAGCGCAGCTTAGCTTATGAGAACCATGACTTGAGAAGGCAACTTTTGTTTCATATCAAATGCAATATTGGGTTGATGTTGTTATTACTTTGTGAATATGATGGCCTCGTTTACAAGTAGCTAAATTTTGTTGCCACCTTTTAAGTTGTTTATCCTTTTTCTTTTATTTATTTGTATATGCAGATATGGCTCGTCTTTCATTGGCTGTAAAAAAAAGAATTGTGACAATATTGCTTCAATATATAGAGTCATTGCATAAGATGACAATATTGTTCATCTTGATGATATTTATCATCCTTACTAAGAGACATACCAGTACAAATAGATTGGGTGAAACTTCATATCATAGGCATCATATACGTCATCTTAATTTTTATAGAATGATACATGCTAGTGACCTAGCATGCATCGAGAGTACTCGAATGGATAGGAGAACATTTGCCATTTTATGTCATCACCTTAAAACAATTGGAGGTCTAAAAGGAACCAAAAACATGGATGTGGAAGAAATGGTAGCTATATTTTTACATATTATATCTCATGATGTTAAAAATAGAATTATGCGGCGTCAATTTGCACGTTCAGGGGAAACTGTTAGTAGACAGTTCAATGTTGTCTTAGGTGCTTTGTTACGTCTTCATGAGTTATTACTAAAAAAGCCAGAACCAATTCCTGATAATTCCACTGATGAAAGATGGAAATGGTTTAAGAATTGCTTAGGTGCACTAGATGGTACATATATTAAGGTCAACGTTCTTATGAAAGATAGGCCTAGATACCGAAGTAGAAAAAACGAAATTGTCACCAATGTATTAGGAGTAGTCTCACCAGATATGCAATTCATTTATGTCTTGCCTGGATGGGAAGGTTCAGCTGCTGACTCTAGAGTGCTGCGGGATGCTATATCTAGGCGGAATGGGTTAAAAGTTCCAAGAGGTAATTGTATAAATTATTAATTATATAGTTTTGTATTAGAAAAATGTAATTACTTTTCACCATTTTCCTATTTAATTTGTAGGACATTACTACTTATGTGATGCTGGATATCCTAACGGTGAAGGCTTTTTAGCACCTTATAGAGGACAACGCTACCATTTAAATGAATGGACGAAACCTCCTAATACTCCTGCAGAATTTTTCAATATGAAACATTCTTCTGCTAGGAATATAATAGAGAGGGCATTTGGATTGTTGAAAGGACGATGGGCAATTCTTAGAAATCGATCATATTATCCTGTTAAAGTACAATGTCGGATTATTCTCGCGTGTTGCCTTCTTCACAACTTGATTAGAAGAGAAATGTTTGTAGACCCTTTAGAGCAAACGCCAGAGGAAAATGATGACAATGATCATGGTGATCAAATTGATGACCCAATTCATGTTGATCATGGTGTTCAAATTGATGAAGAAACTGATGATGATGGAAATGATTATTATAGGCATATTGAAACATCACATGCTTGGACAACTTGGAGAGACAACTTGGCTACAGAAATGTTTGCACAATGGCAGCAAAATCGGCATTCATAGATTGTAATTGTATTGGCGTGATTGAATTTCTGATTGTGTTTGTGTTTGTGACTGGTTTATTGTTGATTGTTCATTGTAGATCGAATTTATTGTTATGAGTTGTAATAACATTGGCGGCTTCAATTTTTAAAGAAATTTGATCAGTTTTTATTACATTCTTAAAACTTGAGGCTAATATGTTTATGTCTATCTATTTTACCATTTGCATAAAAACTTCATGTTTCATAATTTCTTTATGAACAGAATGGAAGCTATAGATCAGTCAACCTCAGTTGTTGCAAAGAAACATCAATGGACTTCCATTGAGGATTCAAAGTTGGTAGAATGTTTGTTAGAGATATCCAATAGTGGAAAATGGAGAGCAGACAATGGTACATTCAAGCCTGGCTACTTGCAACAGTTAGAGAGAATGATGTATGAAAAGCTTCCTCATTGTGGAGTTAGAGCACAACCACATATTGACTCTCGTATTAAGGTATTGAAAAGACAATATCATGCTATTTCTGAAATGTTGAGCGATTCTGCTAGTGGCTTTGGTTGGAATGACAATATGAAGTGTGTAGATGTTGATCAGAGTGTTTTTGACAATTGGGTAAAGGTTAGTTTCCTCATATAATGTTTATCAATTGTCATTTTATTTGTTTAAACTAACTTTTTTTCTCAACTTTTTAATATTTGATAAGTGTTATCTTATTTGTTATAGAGCCATCCAACAGCAAAAGGCTTAAAAAACAAACCATTTCCTCATTATGATGAGCTTGGAATTGTGTTTGGGAAGGATCGTGCTACTGGAAAGGGTGCAATGGGATTTACTGACGTGGTTGAAGAGATTGATAAGGAATTAGAAAATGATCATGATAATGTTGAATTTGATCCTTTTACTCCATTAGATGAGCTCAATAGTAATGCAAGCATCAACCATATAAGCACACCATCTTCAACACAAGCAGGTACAAAAACTAGAAAGCGGTCCAGGAGTGCAGATGTTTTGGTTGATTTATTGAGTGACACAGTTAAAGAATTCAATAACCAACAAGCTACTGCTAATGACAACATTAAAAAACTTGTTGATTGTTTTCAATATGAGGCTGATGGTGCTGCTCGAAGGATGCAAGTGTTTGAGGAAATAAAAAAATTTGAAGGACTGACAAATGCACAACGAGTCAAAGTTGGACGTCTTCTAGTAAACAATCAAGCTGAAACAGATTATTTCTTCACCTTAGATGAAGAATCCAAGCTTGAGTTCCTTATGCAGATGTTGGAATGAGTTAGCTTGAATTCTTTATATTTTTGGGTATGGTAGCATTATATCATTGTATAAAAATTTGTAGGTAATTTTGCATACATCTTTTTGATGTAAAGATGTGACTTTTAAAACTATTTTTTGGAAATAGGAATCTCATATAATGCTTTATTCACCATCTTTAGTATTCATTAAACAATACTTGATATGTGATAACTCTAGTTTAGAGAGTTATTTGGCCACTTTTAATTAACAAAAATTACTATGTTTTTGAGAAAAATTACATGAAACATCCAACTTTTTCATAAAAGCATGATTTTATTGATGTAGGTTGAGGAAAGAAAGAAAACAAAACAAAAGGGAACAAATGCACAAGAAATCCGAGACCAACCTTGTTGGCAGAGCTGAAGCGCCGCGGCGCCCAAAGAGCAGCGCCGCGGTGCCCAAGGGAAGTGCAAGAAACGCTTGGCAGAAACTCAGCGCCGCGGCGCTGGGAAAGGAGCGCCGCGGCGCCCAAGGGAAGTGCAAGAAACGCTTGGCAGAAACTCAGCGCCGCGGCGCCCAAGGGAAGTGCAAGAAACGTTTGGCAGAAACTCAGCGCCGCGGCGCTGGGAAAGTAGCACCGCGGCGCCCAAGGGAAGTGCAAGAAACGCTTGGCAGAAACTCAGCGCCGCGGCGCTGGAAAAGTAGCGCCGCGGCGCTACGGCGGAAAAGAAGATTCCCATGTGTAACCAAACACAGTAATCTAACATTCCCAGGAATCAGACAATAGATTCCCATGCATAACCAAACACAGTAATGCAGATTCCTAAGTAATCAGATTACCCTCTTTCACATTCCCAGTAATCTAAAAACTTGGATTACTGCATACCAAACGCACCATTAGAAGTCCCGAACACTGTCTTTGGCATATTCTTTTTTTGGTTAGATTTGCAAACTTTACCTATTAATAAGTTTTGACTGTTTTTATATATCCTAATCAAAGTCTATTTTAGAGGAAGATCTTTATAAAACTTTTTTCACAAAAGTTCTTCTTCCTAGAAAACAAAAACTTTCATGTTTGGCGAAAATTACAATTCAATCTTGAAATGACTTGAAACTTGAAAATTGTTTCCAGCCCATAAATATAGTTTTGGAAAATTGTTCATAACTGGATTTTAGAGGCAAATTTTTGAAAAAATTTCTTTAGAAAAGTTGTTCGTTTCATCAAAAACTGACTTTTATATTTGATGAAACATGAAATTCAAAACAGAAACAGCCTAAAATGGCTAAAACAGTGGCTACTTGCATCAAAATAGTTCTTACAATTTTAGGCAATTTCTAAAAGTGTTCTAGGCAATTCTTAAAAACTACAGAAACCCTGATTAGAGTCAAGACTATAATTTTGCACAGTCATAAGAGTTTTGTTCAAAACATCAAAATGTAAAAGTTTCATATTCAAAAAAGTTTTGAAATTCGGCTCTAAGCTTCCGTTTTGGTGATCAAAATTTGTGGAAAGTTTTGCATAACATCAAACATGCACCAAAACTAAACTAAACTTGCATAACCTAACTTACTATAACAAATTACATATAAAACCACACCAATTAATATAAATAAAATTATTACAGATTATTTTCTTACTAAAACATAAAATTGACTCATAAAAATCTAAACTTTGAATGAACTAAAAGATTTAAAGAGCAAAATTAAAGATTTTACCCTTGAAGACACTTCCTTGATGATTTCCTCTAGAAAAGCCTATTCCTCTTCCTTATTTCTTATTTCAAATACTTGAAACACAAACTTTCTCTATAAAAATCTAATCTTTGTTTGTATAAGGACATAAAGAGAAAAATATTGATACTTTACACTTGAAGAATCTATAAAACTCCAACTTCCTTCTCCTTGTTCTAAACCTTTCTAGTGTTTTTTTTCTCCTAACTTTGATTAGTGATCTTTATTGTAGAAAGGCATCAAATTTTTTGGAGGCTTCCTTAGGGGAAAAACATAATGGAGAAGAAAATTGGAAGAAAATTTCTCAAAGATTCTTGTGTTGGTACCGGTTTTGGAGAGGGGAATTAAAATGAGATTTCTTGAAAGATCATTGAGCTAGAACTTGGTTTGAATTTGGAAAAGAAAATGAGAAAGAAAATTTTGGAGGATTCTCCTCTTGGTATGGTTGGTTTTGAGAATGAAAAAGAGAGAAATTGGAGAGCAAAATGAGGTCTTTTAGTGGTACAAATATTTATAAACCAAAGCTTAATTAGTCTTTCTAACCTAACCTTAGTTTAATTAGCCTTCTAAGTGACTTTGATGAGTTAAAATCATACATAGAATCCCTAAGATTGGTGCCTCCTGCAAGCTTTGGTAGTGAGATTTTTATCTTATAATTATACCAAGTATAGCCACCAACATTTAAGCTTAAATTAAAGGAACTATTTTTACTTTGTGCTTTCTTGCATGTTTCCCACTTAACAGAAAAATCTTTCTATTGTTAGGGATGACTAACTTAGCTGACAAGAAATTTTGAATCCTATCGAGTCCTTTCCCATTATTCATATACAGTACATACTAACCATAGTCTAAACCGATACCAGTATATAATATATTTTAATCGCATAGCGATTTTCTTTTTTTAGTCTTAAAAATATTCCTAGACTTAATAAAAATCTAAGCTTGACTTTTTTTGCATCTAGACTCGGTAATGACATAATTTTTGACAGTGTTAATTTTCAAGTTTGGGCAGTATTTTCTATCGAAATTGCTACTTCAGTAACTTCGATTTTAAATTAATTGGCAATTAAGGACTTATCAAGCGTTAAAGTGTTTCTCGGTGCACTGTCAACTTCGTTCTACACTCAGAAATACTTGTAATTAAATTTGTCAAGTTATTTATGGATTGAATTTTCTTCTGCCTTAAGTCGCTGTAGAATTTATCAATCTAATTATTAAATCATGAAAGTTAATAAATTTAAATTTCCTATAGAATTTTGGAATATTTATGTTAATTTTGTAAATCCTTTAGTCAAAAAATTCATGCATGATATTTTTCAAGAAAATCCTTTATTTAAATATGTAAACTACATTATTTAATTCTAGGACTTTCTCATCCTTTATTAAAATAGACTAAGTTCTTAATGCTTGTAATGTTAGTTCCTTAATCCCACAAATAATAAGCTCTTTAAATTAAACCACAAGCAACACCTCAAGACTCGAGAAATATTGATGCCAAAGAATACCAAAGTCTAGCTGGAGCTCTCTAATACCTCACCTAACATTATTTAAGCCATCAACAGTGTGTCAACATCTCCAAAGTCAAAGAGAAGGTGACATGAAAGCTTTTAAGAGAAATCTAAAATACATAAAAGGCACCATGCACTACGAGATGAAGATTTTCAACCCAAAGCTCCAACACTCTATGGTTTTTGCGACGCAGATCAGGCAGGATATCTTGAGACTCGAAGAAGCACGTTAGGTTATTGCATTTATTTGGGTGCAAATTGTATCTCTTGGTCCTCTAAAAAGCAACCAACAATTTCTTGCTCAAGATCAGAAGCAAATATCGATCCATGGCTTCCATAACAGTAGAGATCACTTGGATAATATTTCTCCTTTGTGATATAGGCACTTGTCTTGACTAGCCTCCTCAACTAGTTTTGTGATTAAAAATGTACTCTTAAAATTGTCAGTCTAGTGTTTCATGCAAGAACTAAACACATTGAAATAGACTATCATTTCGTTCGCGAGAAAGTTGCTCTTGGAGCGCTCATTTCTCGCTATGTCCCATCTTCTCGCTAGATAGTAGATGTCTTTACAAAACCTTAAGCAAAGCTGCCATTTTGCTACTTCAGAGATGATCTTAGAGTTCACTTCGTCATTACCTCCAGCTAGAAAAAGGGTGAAAAGGAAACAACCCATTAGGCCTCTAAGGAAAATTCTGATATGCAAGATTTTCTCTTGATAAATATTGCTGAATGTATTGCCATATTTGTCACGCCCCGCAGTACAGGAGGTGACGTGGTGGTTTAATTAAGTTAATTTACTAAAAATTTGATTAAAACATGCATTTAGGATTTAAATTAATTATAAAAATATGAAAAATATTAAGTCCTTTTAAGACAAGCAAACATAATTATTAAACAAATAAGAGCATATTAACAAACATTAAATAAGTAATAAAACAATTAAAGATGCGAGTATAGGTCCCGCTGACCCACAACTTATGCACACACGTAGTACTCACAATATAACAATACAACCACAGTCCAAGTAAAATGAAAGTTAAAATATTACATGCCTTGATATATTAATATAAATAACCTACCCAATTTTCCCCTACTGCTCGGGAGTTTTGTCCTAAGAATCCTCTTTGAACCTAAGCGGAAGTCCACCTAGAGGGGGAATAGTTTGAAAACAAATAAAATGTGAGCGAAAGGCTCAGTAGTACTATATTTTAAGAAATATTAAATTCAAAAGGTAATATTATTACTCAAGAAATCATTTAAGATAAAATTTAAATAAACAAGTTTAAACATAGTCATCCTTACCCAAAACAGTTTATTGGTCGACCAGAAAGATCGTTAATTTCTTTTCCTGGGCAAACCATATGAATAACACCACCGTAGTGGCCCAGTTGGGTTTCGAGACCTGCCCCCAAGGTCGTATGCTACACGACCCGATCTCTGTTATGGCATCATGCCCATATATCCATTTTTATCATTATTCAAAGCCTATTTACCAGGTATTTTTACTTACATTCACTATGAAGTTCATTTCAGTCCACGGTTTATAAAAATAACCGATAAAATTTCCTTTTCAATCAACCGCTAAAAACATTTTGATAAAAACCCTTTTAAAGACCAAAATCATTTGAAAACTAGGTTACCAAAGAAAAGGGGTAGAAGTCCTACCTCGATACTCGTGTTGGTGCCCCACATTGTAATTTTGGTCCGCTATATGTTAGCTCTGTGGAACCACGAATGACCTTAGATAAAACTAGGTCTATCAGTATCTAGTTCAAGATATTCTACGTTGCCAAACTATTTCATGGTGTCCTAGTATGCCATTCGTATTAATAAAATCATTTTATAAAGCTAGAATTTCAATCTGGGTCCAAAACAATGAAAACAGATGAAAAATCACAAATTTTCTTCTTGTTCGGTCGGCCTGCCGGTCTCCCTGGTTCGGTCAGCTGAACTGTACAGTTTGGCCTGCCGGAGAACAAGTCCAGTCGGCCGAACATTTTTCAGGTTTGGCCTGCTGGACAGATGAATTCGGTCTACCGATCCTTTGAATTTGGCCTGTTGAACTGGAAAATTCTAGAATTTTCCAACAACGGGTTTTGGGTCTCCCAAAACCCAAATCTTCATTTTAACCTGTTTTTCTCAGTTCTCAGACATGGAAATCAATCATAGATGATAGAAAAACATTATATGACACTTTTGAACTCATTTAAACAAGATTTGAACACAAAATCCCAAAGAAATCTGAAAATAGAGAAAAACGGAGAAAAATGAAAAATCTTGATTCAAATCCGTTTTTCTTCAAACCAAGCTTAGATTCTAGTTGTTCTAAGTTCCTTTGACTTAGATCAAAGGTTTTCTAAGCTCAAATAAGCTTAAATTTCAAAATGCAAGAAAAAGTTGAAAAATAGAAAAAGTTTTGAAATTTGAAAACTAACCTCGAATCAAAGCCTTAAATCGTGTTTTCGGTTGCCAAATCACATTCCCGAGCCTTCAATCTACAAAATCGAAGCTTGGGACTCGATTAAATCTCAAAATTTTTGAGAGGAAGTGAGAGAGAAAGAGAGAGGCAGAGTGGAGAGAGAGAGAGACAAGCGTGAGAGGCAGAGAGAGAGTGAGAGCTGAGAGTGAAGAGAGAGGAAGAAGAGAGAGAATAAATAGAGAAAAAAGTAGATGATTTTACTGTACGAAAACCGAGTGCCGCTCACGGTTTTATAAAACCAAATATCTTTGACATTTGACAAATTGTTTTGTTTTAAAAACTCAAAATAACATTTTTAAATAATAAGAAATCATTAAAATAAGAGAAACAACTTTAAACTTAAAATTTCACCAAATGATCAAATTAAGTTTAAAATATTCATATTGGCACACTAATCCACCATTTTATATTCTAATACATTAAATTAATTTCGGGGCATTACAACTCTCCACCTCTAAAAGAAATTTCGCCCTCGAAATTTACAAATCAATTTAGAAAACAAAACAGATGTGGATACAACTCCCGCATGCTCAACTCTAACTCCCAAGTGGCTTCATGAACCCCGTGATGCTGCCACACGACCTTAACTAATAGTATATCATGACGACGCAAGCTAATCACTTTTCTGATCGAAAATCTGAACCCGTACTTCCTCATATGTCGTGTCTTCCTGAACCTACACATCATGAAACGAAACAACCTTACTTTGCTCGGGCGGACACTTCCTAAGCATCGACGCGTGAAACACATCATGAGCATGAGAAAGTTCAGGCGGAAGGTCGTGCTGATAAGCAACCACACCAACACGCTGAGTGATCTCAAACAGTCCAACATATCTCAGTGCAAGCTTACCACTCACTCCGAACTGCATAATACCTTACGAGGTGATACTTTGAAGAGAACAAAATCTCCGATCGTAAATTCCAAAAGTCGATGTCTTCTATCTGCATAACTCTTCTATCGACTCTGAGTTGCCTTCAATCGATCTCGAATCATGGCAACTTTCTCGTTGCTATCACAAATCTCATATGGCCCAAGAATAACGCTATCCTCTGGTTCTGCCCAACACACCGGTGACCTACACGGTCGCCCGCACAACGCCTCAAATGGTGCCATGCCAATGCTCGACTAATAGCTGTTATTGTACGCGAATTCTGCCAGATGCAAATATTTCTTCCAATTCCCACCGAGGTCTAATGCACAAGCATGCAACATGTAATCAAGAATCTAAATAACACGCTTAGACTGTCCATCAGTCTGAGGATGAAACGTTGTACTGAAATTCAAATCCATGCCTAAAACCTCCTAAAAGCTCCTCTAGTACTTAGCATTAAACCTGGTGTCTCTATTGGACGTGATGGACAAAGAAACTCTATGCAACTGCACTATATTCTACAGATACAACTCCCCGAGAACTTTCCTCGAACATGTCGACCTGAACGGAATGAAATGCATCGATTTTGTCAACCTGTTGACCATGACCCAAACCGTATCATGCTGCTACTCCGTCCTAGGCAAATCGATGAGAAAATCCATCGTCACATGCTCCCATTTCCACCCTAAAATAGGAAACGGCTGAAGCTGACCTGCTGGCTTCTGATGCTCGACTTTCACCTGAAGACACGTCGTACACTTGGCTACATATTCTTGAACATCTTTCTTCATGCCTCTCCACCAATACTGCCTCTTCAAATCGTGATACATCTTCGTGCTTCTCGGATGAATGGTGAACTAAGACTTATGGTCTTCGTCCATAATGGCTTTCGTCACATCTGCAATTGCTAGAACTGCTAGCCGCTCCCAGAAATACAACAATCCATCTGCATGCACCCTCAATTCTTCAAATTGCTCCCCGTTCTAAATCCGTGTCCAAATCCCTCGTAGATGCTGGTCCTGCCACTGATCCTGTTTCACCATTTAAACAAGAGTTGGGGTCGCTTCCATATGGTACACTGAAACTCGATCATAGTCTTCATAAAACTGTAGCCCATACTCACTCACTGTCGCGTCTCTCTTCCAATCCTCAAGAGCCAAACAAGAGAGAATCCCTGAGATTTCCTGCTAAGCGTATCCTCGACTACATTAGCTTTCCCGAGATGATACTGCAACGCGAAATCATAATCCTCCATGTACTCCATCCATCTTCGCTGCCTCAAGTTAAGATCCCTCTAAGTGAACAGATACCTCAAGCTCTTATGATTGGAGAAAACCTGAAATGTCACCCTATACAAATAACATCTCCAAATCTTCAGCGTGTGAATCACCGCCGCGAGCTCCAAGTTGTGAGTAGGATAATTCCGCTCGTGAGGTCGTAGCTGTCTCGATCCATATGCCACCACGTGTCCATGTTGCATCAACATGCACCCAAGTCTGTGCCCTGAAGCATCTATGTAAACCTCGTATGGCTTGTCACTGCTAGGAATAACCAATATTGGGGCTGAAGTCAACCGATTCTTCAATTCCTGGAAAGTGAGCTCACATTCTTCATCCCACTCAAACTTGATGTTTTTCCTGATTAACCTTGTCAACGGCGCTGCGATCTTCGAGAAATCCTTTACAAATTTCCTATAGTACCCTACAAGACCCAAAAAGCTGTGGATTTCTGCTACATTCTTTGGTCGTTCCCATTCCACTATGGCTTCAATCTTAGACGGATCCACAGAAATACCATGCTCAGAGATGACATGCCCCAAAAACTTAACCTCTGTTAGCCAAAACTCGCACTTTTCTTTCTTAGCATACAATTGGTGCTCCCACAGAGTCTAAAGCACGATCCTAAAATGCTGTTCATGCTCCTCCCAAGTCTTAGAATACACTAGAATATCATCAATAAACATGATCATGAACTGATCCAGATAAGGCCTGAATATCCTATTCATCAAATCCATGAAAGCTGTCGGAGCATTTGTCAATCTAAACGGCATCACCAGAAACTCAAAATGTCCATACCAGGTCCTAAAAGCTATCTTGGGAATGTCTTCCTCCTTAATCCTAAGCTGATGGTAACCTGACTGCAAATCAATCTTTGAGAAATACCGGGAACCTCCCAACTGATCAAATAACTCATCGATCCTGGGCAAAGGATACTTATTCTTCACTGTGACACGATTCAGCTGCCGATAATCTATACACAACCTGAGAGTCCCATCATGTTTCTTAGCAAACAAAACCGGTGCTCCCCATGGCGAAGTACTATTCTGAATATACCCCTTATTAGCTAGCTCTTGAAGTTGCTTTCTCAATTCTTTCATTTCTACCGGCACCATCCGATAAGGTGCTATTGAAATCGGTGTTGTACCTGGAAATAACTCCATACCACATTCGATTTCCCGATTCGGTGGTAATCCTGACAACTCGTCGGGAAAGACATCTTCATATTCATCAACCACTGGAATCACTACATTTCTTCTCAGAGCATAGGACTCGCCTTCTAGACTTGCAAGAAAAGCATAGCAAACCAGATTCTTTCACCCTCCAAGACATGTCTTCATGAGACGTTCACTCATTAATCGACCACCACCACCCTGGTAAGTGATCATTGTCCCTCTATCAGACACTAGGGTCACTTTCCTAAGCTGGCAGTCTGCCACTGCATTATATTTAGACAACTAGTCCATCTCTAGGATTACATCATATGAGCTCATGGGGAGTACAATCAAATCACTTTTCAAAATTTTATCCCCAATCTTGATTTTGCAAGCTTTACATACGCAATTTATACACACCTGCCCCAAGGGAGAAGCTATAACTAGGGGTTCATTAAACTCTTCTATCTCTAGTCCCAAGGCATGTACAAAAGAACTCGAAATGAGAGAATGAGTGGCACCTGTATCGAATAAAACATGAGCTAAGAATTGAGAAACTAAGATCGTACCATCGACAACCACATTATTGGTCTGGCTATCTGAACCTCCTATTGCCATTGCATGAACTTGAACTGGAGCTTTTGTTTTTCCCCTACTAACACTGCTAGGTCCATATTATTTGGCCGATACTGCTGTGATGGAGACGACTGCACACTAGCTGTACTTGGTGCTCGATACTGAGGGACATTACGCTACAAGTTCTACGATTGCTGCCCTTGTGCTGAATATGATAGTTGCTGAGGAGAGAACTAGGAAAACTGCAACTGTAAAAATTACTGTGGCGGAGGTAGAGGCTGAGGCTGACGACTGGCTCCTTCACCTGTCTAAGATCCTAGACGAGCACTCTTGATCGGGCAATTCCTCTTGATGTATCCTAGCTATTGGCAATAATGACAATGAAAGCTGTAGGGATTATTGCGCCCACTGCTAGATGAACTGTTGCTATCGCTGTTCATGCCACCCTGTCTATTCTTTCCCGAAAGTGGACGGCTACTGGTGTTCTTCCTACCGCTCCTCTGGGGCCCTACTAACGTCTTTGCTCGATCCTCACAGTACTACACGTAATCACTTTCCAATGATATTACTGACGACACAAGCTCTCCGAAACTCCTGAGTTGTAGAGCAACCACCTATTGCCGAATAGAAGCCTTGAGCCCTTCCTAAAACTTAATATATTTTTCATATTCTGAAGCCACTGCTGATGGAGCAAACCTGGCCAACTCATTAAACCTTGCCTCATACTCTCGAACTAACAAATCACCCTGCTGTAACCTGTAGAATTCAGCCGCCTTTTGGTCTCTATACCCTTGCAGAAAATATCGATTGTAGAACAGCTCCTCAAACTTGTCCCAACTGATGTTACCATTGCGTTCCAAACGCTTAGCTTGCATCCACCAAGTATTAGCGCCACCCTCGAACTTATATGCAGCGAATTCCACACGATATTCAGCTGGCATACCAAGAGTATCCAAGTGCTTCACGATTGAGTCTAAACAATATTCTACCAATTGCGGGTCCCCATTCTACGTTGCCAAACTATTTCGTGGTGTCTTAGTGTGCCATTTGTATTAATAAAATCATTTTATAAAGTTAGAATTTCAATCGGGGTCCAAAACAGTGAAAACGGATGAAAAATCACAAATTTTCTCCTTGTTCGGTCGGCCTGCCGGTCTCCTTAGTTCGGCCGGCTGAACTACACAGTTCAGCCTGCCGGAGAATAAGTTCGGTAGGCCGAACATTTTCCAGGTTTGGCCTGCTGGACAGATGAATCCGGCTTACCGATCCTTTGAATCTGGCCTGCCGAACACGGAGTTTGCCTTGCCGAACTGGAAAATTCCAGAATTTTTTAGCCACAGGTTTTGGGTCTCCCAAAACCCAAATCTTCATTTTAACATATTTTTCTCAGTTCTTAGACATGGAAATCAATCATAGATGATAGAAAAACATAATAGGACACTTTTAAACTCATTTAAACAAGATTTGAACACAAAATCCAAAAGACATCTGAAAATGGAGAAAAATGGAGAAAAATGAAAAATCTTGATTCAAATCCATTTTTCTTGAAACCAAGGTTAGATCCTAGTTGTTCTAAGTTCCTCTAACTTAGATCAAAGGTTTTCTAAGTTTAAATAAGCTTAAATTTCAAAATGCAAGAAAAATTGAAAAGTAGAAAAAGTTTTAAAATTTGAAAACTAACCTCGAATCAAAGCCTTAAATTGTGTTTTCGGTTGCCAAATCACGTTCCCGAGCCTTCAATCCACTAAACCGAAGCTTGGGACTCGATTAAATCTCAAAATTTTTGAGAGGAAGTGAGAGATAAAGAGAGAGGCAGAGTGGAGAGAGAGAGAGAGAGGAGCGTGAGAGGGAGAGAGAGTGTGAGAGCTGAGAGTGAAGAGAGAGAATAAATAGAGGAAAAAGTAGGCGGTTTTACTATGCAAAACCGAATGTCTCCTACGGTTTTATAAAACCAAATATTTTTGACATTTGATAAATTTTTTTGTTTTAAAAACTCAAAATAACATTTTTAAACAATAAGAAATCATTAAAATAAGAAAAACAACTTTAAACTCAAAATTTCACAAAATGATCAAATTAAGTTTAAAATATTCATCATGACACACTAATCCACCATGTTACATTCTAATATCATTAAATTAATTTCGAAATGTTACATATCAAAGGTTCTCTCACATCCAAGAATTACTAATAACCGTTAGAGAGAATATGCACTATTATTATTGGTATTAGTCCAAGTCATTATTACTATTATTAGCACTAGTTCAAGAGAGTCATTTTTTTTAAATGACCGTTTATATTTATATTTTGGTAGCTTTGATTATTGCTCTCTTTTCAAAGATCTCTCATGTAAGATTCAAACCCTCTGTTTAATTTTGGTATCTTAAATGGTGCCTAATCAATCATATTACATCACATCATTCAAAATATTTAAAATAGTGTTTAATTTTTTTATTTTTTATTAAATAATATGTCATAATATGATTGGCTATATATTATTTGTGATATCAAAACTTAAATTTGAGCCAAGTATATTAAGTATGCTGCATATCTTTTGCGTTACAAAGAATGTGAATCTTTCATCTGGAAATTCTTAATCAACACATTGTTCTCTTTCTTCCCTTTAAATATAAATTTTGAAGAAAATCAGCCATGTCTTCACACTCGCCTTTAGTCAACACATGAATAATCAAAGGTCACACGTGATCAGATATGACTATCAGGATAATCATCAGAATAAAAGTAGACTAATTACTTTTACAAGACAAGTAGACTTGTCAAACTAATGAAAGAAATATTTATTATAAATATTTGAAGAAAAGCAACCAAGGCTTCGCGATTAACTTTCGTCAACACACAAATAATCAAAGATATTCACATGCAATCACATATGACTATTGGGATAATCACCAGAAGTAAGAAATATAATCTTCCTTCCAATGGATTATAATTTCATTATTTACAAAATTGTAAGTCTTAATTTAATATATAAAATGCCTTTTAGGTTAAGTTTTTTTGCTTTATTCATAGTGAGATTATAACTTTATAGATTTAATAGAATTACCCGATCAAACAAAACAAGTAAACTTATCAAACTAATCTTTATCACAACCAAGGTCCGATAAATAAACTTCAAATTGAAGCATTTGTTTTCATTTTGCCTCACAATCATCTTTGTTTGAAAGTTCTTGAAGCATTTGTTTTCATTTTGCTTCACAATCATCTTTGTTTGAAAGCTCTTGAAGCAATTGTTTTCAACCCTTTTTTGTTCTCTCTCTTTCTCTCCCTGTCACGCCCCGGAGTACGGGTGGTGACGTGACGGATTATTTAGATTAATTAAAAGAGGATTTAATTAAAACCAATGGTTTAAGGATCAAATTACGTGAGAAATGAGAAGATTTCCACCACATTTTTATAAAAGAATTTATAAATATTAAGCAAGTAATAAAAATTAATAAAGAACCACGAGTATGGGTTCCATAACCCACAACTTGTGCACACCCATGGTTATGATAATATCATAAATACAATCACAGTCCAAATACAAATAAAGTTAAATCTTACATGCCTTAATTAAATAATACAAAATATAAATCAATCCTCCTATTGCTCTTGAGTTCGGTCTGAAGAATCCTCTCCAAACCTAAATGGGAAACCACCTAGAGGGGGAAATTTAAAACAAATAAAATGTGAGCGAAAGGCTCAGTAGGACTATGTTTTATAAAATAATTTAATTTAAAGAAACAATTCATTGTTAGGAGTACTCAAAAGAGAACTGTAAATAAATAAATAAATAAATAAATAATTTGAGTAGAACCATCCTGACCCAGAACAGTCTACTCGCACAATCAGAAATACCATTTTTCTTTTACCTAGGCAAACCATGATATCACCACCGTAGTGGCCCAGCTGGGTTTCGGGACCTGCCCCCAAGGTCGATCGCTACACGACCCGATCTCTGATATGGCATCATGCTTATGTGTTTATTATCATTATCATTCAAAACCCAATTACCGAGTGTTGTCAATTACATTCATTATGAAATTCATTTTAGATCACGGTATATTAAAATATAACCGATAAATCCATTTTCAAACAACCGTTGAAAACATTTTAATAGAAATCCTTTTCAAAGCCAAATCGTTTCAAAACCAAGCTACCAAAGAAATAGGATAGAAGTCCTACCTCAATACTCGTGCCGGTGCCCCACACCGTAATCCCGGTCCGCTATACGTTAGCTCCACGGAACCACGAACGATCCTAGATACAAACTAAATCGATCAATATCTAGTTCAAGACATTCTATGTTACTAAACCGTTTCATGATGTCCTAGTCTGCCATTTGTATCATTAAAATCATTCTATAAGGTTGAAATTTAAATCAGGGTTCAAAACAGTGAAAATGGGTGAAAATCACAAAATTTTCCATGCCTCGGTCGGCCTGCCAGACTCCCTGCTTCAGCCGGCCGAACTGCACAGTTCGGCCTGCCGGAAACAAAGTTCGGTCGGCCGAACACTTCCCTAGGTTTGGCCTGCCGGTCGGAAGAACATCGGCCTGTCGATCCTCACTTCGGCCTGTCGATCCTCACTCCGGCCTACCGAACACACGGTTCGGCCTGCCGAACTGGGAAAATCCAGAAATCCCAGCCAAGGGTTTCTCGATCCCCAAAATTCAAATCTTGATTCTAACTTGTTTTTCTCAAATCCCAGGCATGAAAAACAATCATAGTTGATAGAAAAACATACTAGAACATGTTTGGACTCATTTAAACAAGATTTAAACTCGAAATCCTCAAAAATCTAAAAATGAGAAAATGAGGAGAAAAATGAAAAATCTTGAATCCGATTCGTTTTTCTTCAATCTAAGCTTAGATTCTAGTTGTTCTAAGTTCATTTAACTAAAATCCACGGTTTTCTAAGCTTAAACAAACCTAGATTTCAAAAATGCTCAAAATTGAACATTTTGTAAAAAGTTTAGAAATTTCAAATCTAACCTCCAATCGAAGCTTCAATCCGCGTTCTCGGTTACCAAATCACGTCCCCAAGCCTCCTCCTTGCTATCCCGAAGCTTGGATTCGAAATGGGATTCAAAAATTTTTGAGAGAGATTACCGAGAGATCAAGGGAGAGAGGAGAGAGAGAGAGTGAGTTGAGAAGTGAAGAGAGAGAGGAAGAGAAAGGGAATAAATAGAGAAAAACGGTGGGCAATTTTACTGTACGAAAACCATGTGCCGCCCACGGTTTTGCAAAACGGAGTATTTTTAACATTTTACAAATTGTTATATTTTAAACTCAAAACATCATTTTAAAACAATAAGAAATCATTTGAACGCATCAATTTAACAAAAAAACCAAAAATTCAAAATCCAACCAAATAATCTAATTAATGTTAAAACGTTAATTATGGCACACTAATTCATCATTTACATTACATTAACACTAAATAAATTTTGGGGCGTTACAACTCTCCACCCCTAAAAGAAATTTTGCCCTCGAAATTTACAACTCATTTTAGAAACAAAACAAATGCGGATACAATTCTCGCATTCTCGACTCTAGCTCCCAAGTGGCTTCATCAACCCCATGATGTTGCCACACAACTTTTACCAACGGTATCTCACGACGACGCAAGCTAATCACCTTCCGGTCGATAATCTGAATCGGCACTTCTTCGTACGTTGTATCTTCCTGAACCTGTACATCGCGGAACAAAACTATCTTACCCTGCTCAGGTGGACACTTCCTAAGCATCGACACATGAAACATATCGTGAACATGAGAAAGCTCGGGCGGAAGAGCAAGCCGATAAGCGACCACACCAACACGCTAAGTGATCTCGAACGGCCCAATATACCTCGACGCGAGCTTCCCACTCACTCCGAACCGCATAGTTCCCTTACGAGGTGATACCCTCAAGAGAACGAAATCTCCAACCGTGAACTCTAAGGGTTTACGTCTCCTATCCGTATAACTCTTCTGCCGACTCTGAGCTGCCCTTAACCGATCTCGAATCACCGCGACTTTCTTGTTGCTGTCACGAATCTCATCCGGCCCAAGCATAACTCTATCTTCTGGCTCGACCCAACACAAAGGTGACCGACACGGTCGCCCATACAATGCCTCAAACGGTGCCATACCGATACTCGCCTGATAACTATTATTGTACGTAAACTCTGCCAGATGCAAACATCGCTTCCAATTCCCGTCGAAGTCCAACGCACAAGCACGCAACATATCCTCGAGAACCTGAATAACCCGCTCAGACTGCCCATCAGTCTGAGGATGAGACGCCGTACTGAAGTTCAAATCCATACCTAAAGCCTTGTAACACCCCTATGTGGGGGTTAACAGTTTTAAATAAATAAAAATAATTTTAAATTTTATATTATTTAAATCAATTAAACAATGCTCATGGGTCTTTAAACAACAAGAAAAATAAAAATAAATGTTTTAAATACAAACCACAGTTTTTAGTGTAGCACCAAATATATATATTACAGTCATCATCATCATAGTACAATTCCCAAATAACTTAACACAGCCATAAAAAAAGAATACAACTCTTACATGTTGTAGATAAGTTACAAATAAACAAGGTCTTCTAACACGAAAACAACAGGATTGTTTTCGCCTATTCCTCTTCAGATATGTTGCATTGAGTTCCACCTGAGATATGAAGATATGATAGGGATGAGCATCGACATGCCCAGTAGGGAAATCATGACTCACCTTATGGTTTATCCATTACCACATTAAAACTGCATGGTTAGTAGGTTACATCATATTTCAGATTATGAGGTTTATTATGATCACATCTTGTGGATACCATAGTTAATCATTACCAAGTTTCATAATTACACATTTATACAAATATTACCAATCATCATTGTTCTTAGGTATCCATGTTAAATAGAGTATCACTCAACTCATCGAAACCTAAATGGGTGCACTTGATCACCCTATAAACATTCCAAGGGTGTTCCGGTGAGGGGACATCAAGCCCCGAGTCCTCACCAAATCGATTCCTGTACAGTGTATTCTGGGACTTTCAACCCAAGGAAGCGTCATCACCTTCCCCCTATTTTACCTTTTACAGTATTCGTGCCCAAGGACGTAACCGTCGCCCTTTATACATCTCACTATTCCTTTGTATTCAATTTTTATTTATAGAGTCAATTTTCTAACCATGCTTCTCAATTTATAATATATGTCAAATCATTATATTCCTTGCTATACAATATACATATTTTACAACATAAAACAAACAAATTTAATTTACCAAAAACCTCACAAAAGATGAGTAATAGAATCCCTACCTTCAAAGCTTAACAACAAACTTTTAATCTTGAAATTAATTAACGTTAGCTCCACACATCCTTGACCCTAAGGCATGCATAAGGACAATTAAAACTAAAGCACAACGTATAATCACATTCATAAGTGAATTATGTGTAAACCCGTCTACTAGTGCCATTAAAGTATTTTTATGCAATTGTTCTTTAAATACCAAGTAAACAATTTTTATCTTAAACACAATATAAAATACATACAAGCAATTTATATGTTTTAGTCTCTAATAAGAATTCATAAATCATTTAGGATAGTATTGGAAAGGTTGTAAGACATTAAGAGACTAGAAGGTGAGCAAAGTTGGGTTTTTGGTTCAAGTTAACAGCTGGTATACCATGGCAACTTGGTGGTATACTTTTGCAAAAAGGCGGGTTCACTATCTACAATCAACACACGGGTTAACAGGTGGTTTACTTAAGATAGACGGGTGGTTTATTACCACTGGCAGGTTTACTAGTTTCTAATCCAAAAATTGAAAAATTCATAGAAATTAAAATACAACTCCGATTTAGGCTCATGATAGCTCGTTGGAAAGCTTAGGATGTCTACTTTTTAAATATGCAAACCAATTTACAAAATTCATTTTCATTTAACTCCAGAATTTTAAGAAATAGCCACTGCCCATAGAGGTATTATAAAGTTTATGGGATGTCAAATTTTTCTTTAACTTATAGCATATTATCCTTGTTTAAAATCTCAAAACCATTCCAAAATATGCAACATGCATTATATAATCACAATAAACATATTCTCATGAGTTTTATACCAAAATCATTATCAAATTATATCTCTAGCCTTTCTTGTAAATAATGATGAAAACATGCTTAAGTTTGCTCTTTAAGCTCAAAACATTAGAACATCAATCTTAAAGTTATGGAAACCGGTTTTAAACATTCCTAACATATTTCTAACATTGTTATCAAACCAAAATAAAAGTTGGTTGTGGGTTGTAACTCAAGACTCAAGTTTTTGTTCATAAATGTTCAAGGATGCATGTTAACATAACTAGAAATTTGCATGAATTTTGAACACGAAAATTATGCATTAGACATGGAGAAAATACATACTAAAAACTAAGTTTAGATTAAAGAAAACCTACTTCAAAACTTCTTTGAAAAGCATCAAAGTTCGGGTTAACAATCAAGCTTGAATTAACTCTAAAACCGCCTCGACCATGGTTAGGGATTATAATTGCCTTGGCCACAAAGGGAGCTTTGTGCTCTATGTCTTTAGTTAGAATTTGAAGTGAGAAAGGGAGAGAATGAGAAACTAGAGAAGAAGGTGGTGATAGTTAAATAAAAAGATATCAAAATGCTTGAGAGGAATGGGATGTTTACGGGGGCAAGTTGTAAGAAGAAACAAAAGAGCATTAAAAGAAAATATCGTCATGTCTCCCATGGAGACTTTTAGCAAATAATGCCAACATAATTGAGGGGACAATTGGAGTGAATTATGAAAGAAGATGAGGAAATAATTAAATAGGTGGTTAAGAAAATATCTCCATGTCTTCTATGAATTGAGGGAAAATAATTCATTGTCCCCTTCGGAGACCTTTAGCAAAATGAGAAGAAGGCTACATAATTGAGCAATAATTTAGGGAGACAAGATTGGTATAAGTAAGTATTGGTAAATTTTGAATGTTTCTTAGGAAGACTTGGTAAGAAAATACTAAAGTGGCATTTTTTTTTTAATGATCATAAACAACTTAGTAATTTTAAATAGTCACATTTTATTCATTAAATTTTACAAAATCATGCCCGTTAAAAATACGGGTGCTACAAGCCTCCTGAAAACTCCTCCAGTACTTAGCATTAAACCTGGTGTCTCGATCAGAGGTGATGGACAAAGGAACTCCATGCAACCTCACAATGTTCTGCATATACAACTCCCCAAGAACCTTCCTTGAACACGTCGACCTAAACGGAATGAAATGCGCCGATTTCGTCAACCTGTCGACCACAACCCAAACTGCATCATGTTGCTGCTCCGTCCTCGGCAAACCTGTGAGGAAATCCATCGTCACATGCTCCCATTTTCACCCTATAATAGGAAGTGGCTGAAGCTTACCTACAGGCTTCTGATGCTCGGCTTTCACCTGAAGACACGTCGAACACTTGGCCACGTACTCTCGAACATCTTTCTTCATGCCTCTCCACCAATACTGCATCTTCAAATCACGATACATCTTTGTGCTCCCCGGATGAATAGAAAACTGAGACCTATGAGCTTCGTCTAAAACGGCTTTTGTCACCTCGGCGATGACTGGAACTGCAAGGCGCTCCCGGAAGTACAACGATCCATCTGCATGCACGCTCCATTCCTCGAACTGCTCCCCTTCTGAATCCGCGACCAAATCCCCTGCAAATGTCGATCCTGCCACTGACTTTGCTTCACCATCCGAACAAGAGCTGGAGTCGCTTTCACATGATACACCGAAACGCGATCATAGTCTTCATGATACCGTAGCCGATACTCACTCACTGTCGCATCCCTGCTCCAGTCCTCAAAAATAAAACAAGCAAGAATCCCTGAAGACTTCCTGCTAAGCGTGTCCGCGACCACATTAGCTTTCCCGGGATGATACTGCAACGCAAAATCATAATCCTCCATATACTCGATCCACCTACGCTGCCTCAAGTTAAGATCCCTCTGAGTGAATAGATACCTCAAACTCTTGTGATCGGAGAAGACCTAAAACGATGCTCCATACAAGTAACACCTCCAAATCTTGAGCGCGTGAATCACCGCCGCAAGCTCTAAATCATGAGTAGGATAATTCCACTCGTGAGGTCGTAGCTGTCTCGATCCGTACGCAACTACACGTCCATGCTGCATCAACACGCATCCAAGTCCGTGCCCTAAAGTATCCGCATAAACCTCATACGACTCATCACTGCTAGGAATAACTAACACTGGAGCTGAAGTCAACCGGTTCTTCAATTCCTGAAAAGCAGACTCATAATCTTCATCCCACTCAAACCTGACATTTTTCTTGATCAATCTCATCAACGGAGCTGCAATCTTTGAAAAATCCTTTACAAATTTCCCGTAATATCCAGCAAGACCTAAGAAGCTGCGAATCTCCGCTACATTCCTTGGTCGTTCCCATTCCAATATAGCTTCAATCTTGGACGGATCTACAGAAATACCATGCTCCAAGATAACATGACCTAGAAACTTTACCTCAGTCAACCAGAACTCGTATTTTTCCCTCTTAGCATATAACTGGTGCTCCCGCAGAGTCTGAAGCACGATCCAGAGATGCTGCTCATGCTCCTCCCAAGTCTTAGAATACACAAGAATATCATCGATGAATACGATCACGAACTGATCCAGATACGGCCTAAATATCCTGTTCATCATATCCATAAAAGCTGCCGGAGCATTCGTCAACCCAAAAAACATGACCAGAAACTCGAAGTGCCCATACCGAGTCCTAAAAGCTGTCTTGGGAATATCCTCTCCTTGATCTTGAGCTGATGATAACCTGACCGCAAATCAATCTTCGAGAAGTACCGCGAACCTCCCAACTGATCAAACAACTCATCAATCATAGGCAAGGGATACTTGTTCTTCACCGTGACACGATTCAGCTGCCGATAATCCACACATAACTTGAGAGTCCCATCGTGCTTCTTAGCAAACAAAACCGGTGCTCCCCACGGAGATGTGCTATTCCGAATATACCCTTTATCAGCAAGCTCCTAAAGTTGCTTCCTCAATTCCTTCATTTCTGTCGGCGCCATCCGATAAGGTGCCATAGAAATCGGTGATGTCCCTGGAAATAACTCAATACCAAACTCAATCTCCCGATGCGGTGGTAATCTTGGCAAGTCGTCGGGGAAGACATCCTCGAACTCATCAACCACCGGAATAACTACACTGCCACTCGAAACATAGGGCTCGCAATCCAAGTTGGCAAGAAAAGCACAACAACCTAGATTCCTTCGCCCTCCTAGACACCACTTCATGAGACGCTCACTCGTTAACCAATCACCACCACCCTGGTAAGTGATCACCATCCCTCTATCAGACACTAGGGTCACTTTTCTAAGTTGGCAGTCCACGACTGCACTATACTTGGACAACCAGTCCATCCCTAGAATTACATCATAGGAGCTCATGGGGAGTATAATCAAATCACTTTTCAAAATCTCATCCCCAATCTTTATTTTACAGGATTTACACATATAATTTACACACACCCGCCCCAAGGGAGAAGTTACAATTAGGGGTTCATTAAACTCTTCTATCTCTAATATCAAGGCATGTACAAAAGAACTCGAAATGAGAGAATGAGAGGCACCGGTATCGAATAAAACACGAGCTAAAGATCTGGAAACCAAAATCATACCATCGACAACCGCGTTACCAGTCTGAGAATCTGACCCTCCAGATGCCATTGCATGAACCTGCACTGGCGCCTTTCCTTTCCCTCTACCGACATTGCTGGGTCCTGGATTACTCGGCTGATGCTGCTGAGATGGAGACGACTGTATACTGCTTGTACTCAACGCTCGATACTGAGAAACACTGCGCTGAAAATGCTGCGGCTGCTGTCCCCGTGCCGGATATGAGAATTGCTGAGGAGAAAACTACGGATACTGCAACTGTGGGTACTACAGAGGCGGAGGTAGGGTCTGAGGCTGAGGCTAAGATGAACGACTAGCATCCTCCCCGGTCTGAGATCCAAGACGAGCACTCCTGATCGGACAATTCCTCTTGATGTGTCTGGGCTGCTGACAGAAATGACAATGAAAGCTGTAGGGATTGCTGCGCCCACTGCCAAATGAACTGCTGCTGCTACTGGTCGCACCGCCTTGCTTGCCTTTCCCCGGAGCTGGACGACTACAGGTGCTCTTCCTGCCACTCCTCCGCGGTCCTCTTGAAGCCTTGGCTCGGTCCTCACAATACTGCACATAATCATTCTCCACAGAGATCGTCGACGACATAAGCTCTCCGAAACTCCTAAGCCGTAGAGCAACCAACTACCGCCGAATAGGAGCCTTGAGCCCTTCCTGAAACTTAATACATTTCTTGCGCTCCGATGCCACCGCTGATGGAGCAAACCTAGCCAACTCATTAAACTTTGCCTCATACTCCCGAACTGACAGATCACCCTGTTGCAACCTGTAGAACTCAGCTGCCTTCTGGTCTCTATACCCCTACGGAAAATATCGATCATAGAACAACTCCTCGAACCTGTCCCAACTGATATCGCCACCGCGCTCCAGACGCTTAGTCTGTTTCCACCAAGTGTTGGCGCCACCCTCGAGCTTATACGTCGTGAATTCCACACGATACTCCTCAGGCACACCAAGAGTATCCAAATGCTTCAAGATCAAATCCAACCAATACTCTGCTAACTACGGATCCCCATTGCTATCAAAAGTCAGAATAGACGCCCGTCGAAATTCCTTAAAGAACGCATGCCGACTACCAACACTAGAGTCTTCCGGTCTAGCCCTGGCTGCCATCTGTCGAAAGGCCGCAAACATAGACCTCATTATGCTCTCATCATTTATGAACTCGGCGTCAGCAGTCGAACGACGTCTACGTGCCATTCTCTCACTTCTGAAAACAAAATTTGGACTGTCAGAGGTATTTCATTGTCAAACCTATGTGTGCACAATTCCCAAGGTTCATAACCTTGAGCTCTGATACCATTCTGTCACGCCCCGGAGTACGGGAAGTGACGTGACAGATTATTTAGATTAATTAAAAGAGGATTTAATTAAAACCAATGGTTTAAGGATCAAATTACGTGAGAAATGAGAAGATTTCCACCACATTTTTATAAAAGAATTTATAAATATTAAGCAAGTAATAAAAATAAATAAAGAACCGCGAGTATGGGTTCCATAACTCACAACTTGTGCACACACATGGTTCTGACAATATCATAAATACAATCACAGTCCAAATACAAATAAAGTTAAATCTTACATGCCTTAATTAAATAATACAAAATATAAATCAATCCTCCTATTGCTCCTGAGTTCGGTCCGAAGAATCCTCTCCAAACCTAATGGGAAACCACCTAGAGGGGGAAATTTAAAACAAATAAAATTTGAGCGAAAGGCTCAGTAGGACTATGTTTTATAAAATAATTTAATTTAAAGAAACAATTCATTGTTAGGAGTACTCAAAAGAGAACTGTAAATAAATAAATAAATAAATAAATAAATAAATAATTCGAGTAGAACCGTTCTGACCCAGAACAGTCTACTCGCACAATCAGAAATACTATTTTTCTTTTACCTAGGCAAACCATGATATCACCACCGTAGTGGCCCAGCTGGGTTTCGGGACCTGCCCCCAAGGTCGATCGCTACACGACCCGATCTCTGATATGGCATCATGCTTATGTGTTTATTGTCATTATCATTCAAAACCCACTTACCGAGTGTTGTCAATTACATTCATTATGAAATTCATTTTAGATCACGGCATATTAAAATATAACCAATAAATCCATTTTCAAACAACCGTTGAAAACATTTTAATAGAAATCCTTTTCAAAGCCAAATCGTTTCAAAACTAGGCTACCAAAGAAATAGGATAGAAGACCTACCTCAATACTCGTGCCGGTGCCTCACACCGTAATCCCAGTCCGCTATACGTTAGCTCCACGGAACCACGAATGATCCTAGATACAAACTAAATCGATCAATATCTAGTTCGAGACATTCTATGTTACTAAACCGTTTCATGATGTCCTAGTGTGCCATTTGTATCATTGAAATCATTCTATAAGATTGGGATTTAAATCAGGGTTCAAAACAGTAAAAACGGGTGAAAATCACAAAATTTTCCATGCCTCGATCGGCTTGGCGGACTCCTTGCTTCGGCTGCCGAATTGCACAGTTTGGCCTACCGGAAACAAAGTTCGGTCGGCCAAACACTTCCCCAGGTTCGGCCTGCCGGTCGAAAGAACACCGGCCTGCCGATCCTCACTCCGGCCTGCCGAACACACGGTTCGGCCTGCCGAACACACGGTTCGGCCTGCTGAACTGGAAAAATCCAAAAATCCCAGCCACGGGTTTCTCGATCCCCAAAATTCAAATCTTGATTCTAACCTGTTTTTCTCAAATCCCAGGCATGAAAAACAATCATAGTTGATAGAAAAACATATTAGAACATGTTTGGACTCATTTAAACAAGATTTAAACTCGAAATCCTCAAAAATCCAAAAATGAGAAAATGAGGAGAAAAATGAAAAATCTTGAATCCGATTCGTTTTTCTTCAATCTAAGCTTAGATTCTAGTTGTTCTAAGTTCATTTAACTCAAATCCATGGTTTTCTAAGCTTAAACAAACCTAGATTTCAAAAATGCTCAAAATTGAAAATTTTGTAAAAAGTTTAGAAATTTCAAATCTAACCTCCAATCGAAGTTTCAATCCGCGTTCTCGGTTGCCAAATCACGTCCCCGAGCCTCCTCCTTGCTATCTTGAAGCTTGGATTCGAAATGGGGTTCAAAAATTTTTGAGAGAGATAGAGAGAGAGAGATTATCGAGAGATCAAGGGAGAGAGGAGAGAGAGAGAGTGAGTTGAGAAGTGAAGAAAGAGAGGAAGAGAAAGGAAATAAATAAAGAAAAACGGTGGGCGATTTTACTGTGCGAAAACCATGTGCTGCCCACGGTTTTGCAAAACAGAGTATTTTTAACATTTTACAAATTGTTATGTTTTAAACTCAAAACATCATTTTAAAACAATAAGAAATTATTTGAACGCATCAATTTAACAAAACAACCAAAAATTTAAAATCCAACCAAATAATCTAATTAATGTTAAAATGTTAATTATGACACACTAATTCATTATTTACATTACATTAACACTAAATAAATTTCGGGGCGTTACACTCCCTCTCTCTCCCATTTTTTTCCCAGTTTAGCATGGTACTCATAATCTCTCACTCTTCATTTGGAAGGCCATCTATTATGCCTCGACCTGTCAAGGTCTCCTCTCATGACAATAATAGGTTAATACGAATAAAGCCCAATGCCAAAATGTAAAACCCATGATTTTAATTGAAAAAGAATTCAAAATTTTGGGCTAATTTAAAATTTTTGTAACGTAAGGGTAAAAGAATTTATTTTTTTTTAAAAAAGAATCTTTTTTAAATTAAAAAAAAAACACAAACATGAGGACCTGAATAAATTAGGTCCCCATGTGAACAGCCACTTGATTTTCCGCACCTTGCTTTTTCTTTTTCTTTTTCTTTTTCTTTCTTTTCCGCTTTCTTTCTTCTTTTCCCTCAACATCCCAAGCGGAGAACAACCCACACCCCAAACCCCCCCCCCTCTTTTCTTCCACCGTGGCTGCCAATCCATGTCCATCCACCTCCAGCATCCGCTCCCGTGCACGCGCCGGCCCAACGCTCCACTCGCCACTGGCCGTCTGGAAAGGAACAAAAACCGCCGCCCCTTTTGAGTTTCATGCCAGATTCCGGCATCGTCCGACCTTGTTTCTCTAGCGCGTTTGCACCATCGTGTTCCCCTCGTCAAGGAGAACAAAACCCGTCCCTTTTCTGCCCCAATTGTCGCCGGAAAAATCCGGGCCTCTGCCACCGCCCCCGTCAGTTTTGTGACATTTTACAGCGAACCAAGCCCCATTTTGAAAAACCAACTTTGGAACTATGATACTCGCATCGAGAGTTTCGTTTTGATACCACCCTCCACCGCTGCCTTGTCAGTCAACGTCAGTCAACATCGGTCAACGGTTGATTCCAACCTATAAATCGGGGAAGATGTCATTCCGGTCTGTTTCTGACATTCTAGGAGCATTTGTGGTGTCAAATTTACGAGACGAAATTCCAAAGGCCAAATTTGGTGATTCAAAGTTTCTACAAACGGCTACCTTTCAGATCTTTTCGCTGTCAAATGTCATCGATTAACTCAATAGTAACTCTATTAATCACATCTCATAATATTTTATTTTACTGGCCAATAAATTTAAAAATTTTAATTAAAATTACATGGTTTTAATGTGATGATCATTGAATTTTATTTTATTTCTGTCATTATTGTTGTTGTGGATATTGATTATGATATGTAGTTGTAATTATTATTGTTATTGTTGTTATTATTTATGTTGTTATAACATTATTGTTGTTATTGTTGTCGTTATTGTTATCATTATCATTACTATTATTACTTTTGTTGTTAATATTATTATTATTATTAATGTTGTTATCCAAAATTTATTATTGAATTAGTTTTAGAGATATTTTGATCTGAAAATTGGTTTTTATACATGTATGGAATACCTTTGTGATCATCATTGACTTGGGATTTAAAATAATTATATCATGCAGAAATTGACCTTATAAAATTTGATAATTATATGGAAATGCTTATTTGATTAAATAAAAATTGCTCTAGGTCGTGTGTCTTAAAGTTATGGCGCACCACAAAATATTTAAGTCTTGTTTTCTTATAGGTTTAAATTTTGGTTTATAGAAAAATAAGCTGTTATGTTGCATAATTTTGTCAAAAATTGACTAATATGAGCAGAATGATCTAGGATAAGTTTTCAAAAGAAGTGTTTGGTAGTTATAAAATCAGTTAAATTTCCTCGCTTGAATCGGATTTTATCAGGAATTGGTCACTAAGGAACAGGTATTTGTATAAAAAATCCAATTGACAGCCACCCTTTTGAGTGCCAAAAAGTGTATGTATGTCTATTCACATCAATCTAATTACAAGCTGAAATTCTCACAACAACAGAAACAGATGGGAGAGAAAGGAAAACGACAACAAGAAGGAAATGCTGATGTAATGTAGTTAATAATACTCAGCCTCGGGCAAGAGGAGAAGGGGAGGGATTGACCAATTCCTGGATGGACATAGGGCGGCAGATACTAGAGAGAGGATCAGCAGACCAAGCAGAATCAGCCAACAAGGAGTTGACCGCTTTTGTGGGGTTGTATTGGTCCCACCAAACATGACTTTCTGTTCTGTTACATGCCATCTCTGCAGAGAGGCACCCAACTTTTGCACCGTACAATCCCAGCCCACAGCACGCCCTCTTCACATTCTCAAATCCTGTCAAATTTTGTCATAGCAAAACACTTAAAATTAGATGTTCAATTTCTTAATTTTCCCTTAAATTAAAGTCGAATGCTAAGAAATGCCCAAATTTGTGTAATCTCTCTACGAATATCTGAAATGGTATAGTAATGTTAGCTATTCTTCTTTTTTAAAGAACAAAACTATGTAAAAGCATATGGTAAGAATAAACGAAATTAAATCAAACACATTAAAAGCCTAATATAAGGTTATAGGTTTAGATCACAGTCCCAATGCTAAAAACAATAGGGTTTCAAACAGGTTTATCGACTCAATCTTAGTTGCTGAGCTTTCAACACCATACATCATATATGAAAGTAACCAATATAGAGTGAGGTTGCGAGTTTTCATACCATAGCTCTTTGGTTTAGCAATAATCTGCCTAATCCCTTGATAAACATCACAAAAGACAATGTGGGCATCTCTCAGTTCTGCATTAAGCTCCATAATTTTTTCTTCAAGCATCACATTGTACTCTAAGACCACCTCATTGATCTTCTCCCAACATCCTGCTCCATTGAATTCGCCAGCTGCAAGATCAGACTTCTTCCACATTGTTCGCGGAGCGCAACCGAGAGGCAATATACCCTGGCATATGATCTTCCTAACTGTCAAGTCATGCAGGCTCCTCACAGCATGCACCATTTCGTTGGCCAACATATGAGCGATTTCTTGTCTGCTGTGCTTAGGCGTTCCATTGCTGAGAAAAAAGTTGATGTAGTCGTCTTTACCGAAGGAGAGGTAGAAGACACAGGATCGGATGAAATGCAGGAATTTCCTCTGGCTGAGCTGCAGCTGCAAGAGCTCAAATGTTTCAAAAACTTGACGGAGCTGTTGGTTGAGAGACTGGTAGCCTTGGCTGCCTGGGTTCATGATTGTGGCTTGTGCTGAACCAAAGTTGAGGCCCTTCACAAGGTTTTCAATGGAACCGTTTTGATTGTAGAATGGCAATGCATTTGGTAACCCCATCTTATCAGCTGATTCAAGCACAAAGTAGTTAGAAAAGTAACACCTGAATTGATCCTCAAAATTCAAACTACTGCAGTGTAATTGCAAAACTTTTTGAGATATTAATTTTACCCTAGACCATATCCCATGATAATATAACATTAAAATAACATATTTAATTATGCAATTATATCTATCGCCCCAATGCCTAGTGTTGTATCATAAATTTTATTATAAAAGGAAAAGTTTTAGCTTTCAAAAAACTAAAAGATGGCAGTTTTCAAATTTTGGCACAAGCACAAAAATTTAGCATAGGATCGGAGATAATATACTCAAATATCAGTACTCTCACAAATTGAATATCCAATCTTTTCGCAAAACAAGCTTTTATATATATACATATATATCCTTCTTAAGATAAATATTTTCTAGAGTATTAGCTTGCCTGCAGCAGCTATCACAAACAAAAGAAACAAGACTGATTCCGTTCATCAGCCAGTAACAGAACAAATGAAATTTGACCCAATTAAGAACAATGTTGTGCAATATCAGCAAGAAAACAAGATTGGCTCCATTTTATTAGCCCAAAAGAGGAGCAAAATTCATCATATAATAAAAGGAAGCAATATACATATAACATCCGCAGATCAAGATACCTAGAAAGAAAGAGAAAACCCCATTAAGAGAGCTAGAGAGAGAGAGAGAGAGAGAGAGAGAGAGAGAGAGAGAGAGGATCAATACCAAGAAGATGGGGAAGAAGAGTGCCATTGCCATTACAGGGAAGGAGAGAGAGATTGCTATGAAGGCGAGAGTAGAACAAAGTGTTGTCTCCACAATCAACTGAAGAATCCCCCAATACGTACATTGCCGAAACGTTTCTGGGCACAACTCGGATTTTGACACTCCCTTGAGCGACGCAGAGAAACCCCATAAGAACAAACACGCCCACAAGAAGAAAACGACGACGAAGAAGAGGAATGTCGTTTGCATGGAATCTCTGCTTTGCTTTCATCTTTCTTTGGCTGTGTTTCTTGGGTTTTCTTGAATTCTTGTGTTTGTCTGAGTCTCACACTAATTTCTAGTTATTTCTTCCAAGGCCGCTACAACAAAAGCTCATCAACTGATCACACTCAGGTAATTTTTTTTCTTTTTTTTTTTGGGTGGGGGTGTTTAGTTTGCTAATAGAGGAGTATTAAAAAGGCTAAAAAAAAGAAAAAAAAAAGATGCTGATGCCGTGGTCTAAATTTGCTTTAACAATTCAAATTTCCACCTGATCGCTTTGATTGATTATTCGGGATACGGTTTTTCGCTACTGCTTTAAAACCCTCTATTTTGAACTTCACAAATTTTATTTATTTATCGTAGTACTATATTGGACTGCTTGATGCTCAATTTTAACTTAAATAATGATCGCGAATTCTACAATGTTCTTGAAAAGAAAAAGAAACCTAAAATTAATGTGTGCGGATGTGTGTGTGTGTATATAGATACACACACATATATTAAATAGTCAGGACATTACTTCGATACATAATTTAAATGTCCTGGTACACAATTGAAATACAAGTTTTATCGCTAAGAAAAAACAAAAGATAAATGGAAATAGCAGATTTTTGAAACATATATCAGGATTTGAAAATAGTATTAGGTGAATTCCCTCATCTAGTGTTTCATTCTCAATCATATTCCCAATCGGAAGTAGCCCATATAACTATCTCTGCACAGCTCGCTTGAAGTTTCATCGGTATACGTGCAGCGTTACCGAGTTGAAGAAAGTAGTTTCATTGTGGAAATTAATAAAGTAACGTTCATCCATCAACTTTTAATTAATTACATATTACATGTCAATTTTTAGGAAGACAGATTATGGTTATTACGCATGAACTTGCATGGTTTCGAATAAAAGCTTTTTACCAGTAAAACACACCAATCCCCGCATGCGATGTTCAATATTTTCTTCGCATAATAATGCCTTCTCAAATGCTACAATTGCATTTCCTACGTCTTTTACTCTCTGTAGCGCAGGGTTACTTTGATTTTGCAACACTGCAATTTACTAAACTATGTTTGGTAAGATGCAAAGAAGATATGAAGGTATAAACTAGCCGGCGAAAATAGAGTGGAAGGAGAGGACTTTTCTCTTAGTGTGTTATGGATTCGTTCTTTTAGTCATTATTACATGTTTAAAGATACTAGAATTGGGGAACTTTGATGAATTAATCCTTCACTCAATCCATTCCGCCCTATTTTGTCTTCTACCAATCCTCCTAATAAACTCACCCCTTCTCCCTCCTTTCATTTTTTCTAATTTCCGTCCTACCAGACAAGATTTTAGCCCCCGATTGTTGTGTTGAGAAAAATGAGAATGGCTTTTACCATCTCTACCCTCTCGGATTACTCTAACCTTTTTCTCTCCATTTTAATTACTCTTCTCTTCGAGAGAGACTTAAAATCATTTGCAAAGGAGCTTACTCGAAATGACCTCGGCAAGTTAATACATTTTCGTACTGTTTCAAGAAAGTAACAGATCAAGATCTTTAAAATGACTTCTAAGCAAAATATCATTGACCCAAACAAAAACAAAAAACAAAAAACAAAAACAGCAACGACAAACTGAAGCAAGAAATAAGCAACCAATCACATCATAGGATCAAACATTTTGGTGTGTCGTTCAGCACAAAATGCTACATTACATGACTTCAAAGCAGAGAAGAGGAACTGACGAAAAAAAATTGAAGAGAAGTGAAAACAACTTTAGTAAAAGCTACTGTAAATTGCCTCATCTGCAAAATGCATAAAAGCGTAAACTAGTAACACGTAAACTAACCAAAGACGGGTTATTATGATGCTTAGCATACAGCAATTATTATCCAGCGCTAGGCCTTCAACTTGCTGCTCATCCCACGCTTGCCATACCAAACACCATTCCTACCACTAGCCGAATTCTTCTTGGCTGCGACTGAACATTGATCGTTGCGGCCATCTTTACTATTATTATTAATGTCTACTTGAAGCTTGCGTCTTCTCATCCTGTTCTCTAACCGTATTCCTCTCAGAGCACGCACCCTTCGCTCAATTTCTAAAGCTTGAGAAAAGTTCCATATCCTTACCACCCCTTCCTCACCTCCGCTGACAATTCGATCAGCACCAATATCCACTGAAAATAGATTGCTCACAAATCCATGCAACATCCTCTGTGGGGGCTCTACGCTACACTTGTCTGTTTGCTTCACCCTTGAAACCCTCCTTCTTGAGCGATCCTTGAGCAGCTTTCGCACATCAATTAGTGACATTTTGCCATCACTTGAAGCTGAGACAAGCCATGGAAACTCAAATGCCAGGGAAT
The DNA here is from genome assembly GCA_025403435.1 of Artocarpus heterophyllus. Classification (NCBI taxonomy): domain Eukaryota; kingdom Viridiplantae; phylum Streptophyta; class Magnoliopsida; order Rosales; family Moraceae; genus Artocarpus; species Artocarpus heterophyllus. The sequence continues at coordinate 28,313,816 of CM046337.1, forward strand.
ACACCGGACCTGAGTGAGGAATCCATGTTGCAACCTTTAAGGTGTTGGTCTCAATGATCTCAAACATGTGGATTGCACCATCCTCTCCACCAGTGAAAATGAAATCACCTGCATGGCTTCGAGCCAGTGAGTAAGTGTTACCGACATGAGCATTACTAATAACTGTCATAAGATCTCCACTACTGGTATCCCAAACATATACGTCTGAGCCAGAGGAGCTAGCAATTGTCGTATCACGAGGAACAAGCCCCCAAACCCAGTCGCTGTGCCTCAAAACCTTCAAGCACTTCAGTGAAAAGCGATCCCATACACGAACAGTCATGTCCCATGATCCACTATAAATCCTAGTCAGATCCAATGAAAGAGAAGTTATCGGTCCCTCATGTTCCCAAAGACGGAACTGGGCATTCTTGTCTTGACTACCCCTTATGTCAAACAAATGTGGGAGTCCCTCCACTGCCTTCCAACCATGGATAAATCCATCAGTAGCACCAGCCACCAATAGTTTTGTATCCGCTGCAACGGCTCGGATAGTACAGCCAAGGGGTTGTGATGATGCAATAGACAATCCATCTTCCATGTCCCACATTCTAACAACAGAGTCATAACCGGAGGTGAACATGAGTTTTGCAGAAGCCAAAAGGAAAACTGTCCGCACAGCTTCAGTGTGGCCATACAAAACATCAATACTATAGCGCCCCATAAAAGTCTTACTCCTAAACTCCCTCTCCACAAACAACTCCTTCCATGACTGCTCATCCGGAAGCCCTGAATCAATAGGTGCCGGAATTGACGGAAGACCCCACCTCTCACAATAAAATTCCTTCCAGACATGGTGCTCTGATGCAAGCCTATGGAAATTTGTTGACACACAAGAGACTATACCAAGCTCCTTCGGACCGAGGCAGTCCAGAATTTCAGATATCAAGGCCGAAGGAAGGTCAGTAATCGACCGGCGGAAATCAGAGAACACATCTTTTTGACAAGTTTTCCAACTAGAGTTGTTTGAATGAAATTCTGATTCGGGTTTCAAGACGGCAACTTTCCTAGTTATGGTTTTATAATCTGATTTTAGTTCCGAAATTTGAACTTCTTCAATTTCGGGTTTGGAATTAACTTGATTCAATTCAGTTTGTTCTTCACAAGAATTTTCTAAGCAAAATGCCAATTTCTCAGACCCCTCAATACTCTTTCGGCATTCAAATGCCATAAAAAGAAAAAGTAACCCTAGACTTGGAATTCGAAAAAACAAAAAAAGAACAGAAACTCAATTCCCTGACACCAGAACTTGTAAAAGACCAAAAGTTGTTGGAAACCCTAGAAATCAATCCTATAATTCGAGAAACAATTGAGACAAAAACAAGAAATTGATTGCAAAGTCAAGAGGAATTGGGGCTATCTAGAAGAAAAACAAAGGAATTGAACGAATTCAGGGAAAAAAGACCAATTTTTTTTTTCTTTTCAGGGTAAAAAAGAAAACAAAAATCAGCAGGAGAAACCTAAAAAATTCAGAAAAAAGTGAAAGGGAATGAGTTCCGATTGTACCTCAAAGATCAAATCATAACACGAGCCTGTAAAGAGGAGAAGAAACGACGAGAAGAAAGAGGAATTTGAAAGAGAAGAATTCGAAGAACAACGAGAAAACCGCTAGGAAAGGGAATTTTGCGTACCGTACGATTAGCGAGGAGGGATTAAGGATTTTATCACACCGATCAACAAAACCAACAGATCAACGGTGCGCGTAAAACTGACGGACATCATATTGTAAATGGAACGGTCCGTAGGATCCTCCCCTTTTTTTAACGATCAATAGCACCTTAGTCTCATTTTTTTAAAAAACATGATTTGGTCCCTAATTTATTTAACTTGATCAAATATTTTAAAAATAGTGCATTTTAGTCCCCATCGTTTAATTTTGAACAAAAAAATGTGTTTGAATTATTTTTACTCAAAATTACCATACTACTCTTTCAAACTAACTAATACATTAAAAAAAATTTATTTCAATTTTTTTATTTCCTTTTCTTCTCTCTTCTTCCCTCACTCTTTCTCTCCCTTTCCTTTCTCTCTCTACTGTAAATAAAAGACAGCATCCAGAACCCAGCCCCCACTTAACACCAACGACTTCCCGACCAACCCTCCCACCCACCGACAACCTTCCGAACCGAGCAACCCCCCCAACGAATGAAGAAGAAGAAGAAAAAGGAAGAAGAAAAAAGAAAAAAACAATGGTTTGATTTTTTTTTTAAAAGCAGATTTTAATAATATATATTTATTGTTTTTATTTTTAATTGTTTTATATTTTAATTTTAATTTTTAAAAACAAATTAGGTATTTTACTAAAATACCCTCACTTAAGTGGTCAAAACAAACTTTTTCATCCAAAATTAAATGATAAGGACTAAATTGTACCATTTTTAAATGGTTAGACCCAACTAAATCAAAAAAAGATTGATGGAACAAATTGCACCTTTTTAAAAAGGTTAGGGACTAACCGAGCTATTATCCTTTTTTTTTTTAATGAAAGATAAGGTATCATCCAAGTTGATGATTAGATATGCATTTAAAGAATTAATCTGAATATAAAATAAAATTTGAATTTGTGTGTCCTTAGATAGAGTAAAAAAGTTATTTGATTACTAACATATCTAAATAATACTTAATGTTTATAAAATATTTTGTTTTATTCTCTTTTCACTATAAACGCAATAAAAAAAGAATCTTAATCTGATATAAAACAAAAAGTTATGATATTTTTTTTATGAGTATAAGGGAGAGAAAAATAAATAAATAAATATATATATATATATATATATATATATATATATATTACACTTTAGTGTTGGGATTCAATTTGGAAGAGATGGAAGGGATAGTTAGTGCAATTTTTAAGACATCAATCACAATAAGTTAAGCGGCAAGTGAACAGTTAAAAGATGAATATTTCTTTTTATTTTACCCTGTCTCTTCCTTTCTTTTTGTTGTAGAGAATTAGTGGTAAAAAAAGGGACATTTAGTCATTTTGAAGGATTATAGAGAGAACTTGGAGAGAGAAGCGGTAGATTCCTATAGCGTAGATTTCTTTCTTTAAGTTAGTAAAATTCTTTAAAATTCTAACCCCTAGATTTGTTTGGTTGGAATAAAAACCGTCCAAACAAATAAGGAGAAATCAACATGTATATTATAGAACGACTTACAAAAATACCCTCCAAATGTACTACCTTATTAAAAATGTCTTTCAACAGACACTTATTAAAACTATCCCTTTATTCGAAATTGAGGATTTATTGAAAGACCAACTTACCCTTCCTCTAGAAATGGAACCTATCAAGTTCCATCTCGGAACCTGCCAGGTTTCGTCGTGAAACCTGCTGAAACCCGCCTCTAGTCACTAGAGTTGGGTGCTAGATTAGAACCTATCAGGTTCCAAGTTAAAACCTATCAAATTTTAACATATTTTTTAGAAATAAAGAAACACTGATAGTCTCAGGTTGCCCTCGCAGGCACCAAGTTGTAAATTGCCAAGCTCCAACTTAGAACCTACCAGATTCCAACATATTTTTTTTGAAACAAAGAAGTGCCGATCGTCTCCAATTGCCGGTGTAGGTGTCAGGCTATAACCTACTAGGTTTCAACTTAGAACCTATCAGATTCCAATATATATTTTTTTTAAATAAAGAAGCACCAACTGTCTCCGATCACCGATGCAGGTGTTGGCTTTAACCTACTAGATTCCAACTTGGAACCAACCAGATTCTAACATTTTTTTAGAACCTACTAAATTTCATCTCAGAACCCGCCGAGTTTCATTCCCAAACTAGTTGGAACTCGCTAGGTTTCATCTTAGAACATGCCAGGTTCCAACAAAGACAAAAATTAATCTTAGTAGTAAACCATTTTAGGACCAAAAAATTTGATATGTATAAATTATTCAAACTACATTTAAACAAAAAATTCAAATGCAGATCTACAAATCAATTAAACAATATTCAAACTAGAAAATCATATTATAAAAGATTAGAAACAACACTAAAACATCACATGATAATAAAAATAACAAAAACAGATCAAAAAAATCAGAATTGACAAAACAAAATTGAACATAGCTTCTTCACTGGAAATGACAAAAACATTCAACTAAATACATTTCACTTTCTTAATCGAGCATACTCTCATTTTTTGTTTTGCTTTAATAACTAATTGAAATTTCTAATTCATTTTTTTCCCTTTCCTAAAAGATGCAAAACAAGAAAAGAAAGGAAAAGAAAAGATGATGGCCAAAAAGAAGATAAAAAAGCATACATATATAATGCCTCTAACATGTGAGTGGAGCACGTGGAGTTGAAATGTTAGAACAAAATTGTGATGAAAATCATCATCACCCAAGATTATTCATGTCAAATCACCGAGATTATTAATAAGATGCGGAAGTTAACTTGAATCCATAGGTAGAATTGTGATTCCTAAGTCTGTAGGTTGAAGATCTTCTAAGTCTAGTACTTAAGTCCTCCTTCAAAATTTGCCTCTGTAGTTTCTCTGTAGATGGGGAATAGAAAAATAACATATGTACTGACTTGGGGACTACAACCCCTTTATAAAACTATTAAACCCTAAAGTTATTTTTAATTACTAATTTAGCCCATCATAAAATCAGTAATTATATTTTGGTCTCTACACATAGGAGGCCCACACTTAATGATACATTAAAAGCCTAAAACCCAAATTGATCACTTTTAATTAGGCAACCTTATCTGATAGCCTTTAATACACATTTATTTAATATATATTAGCCCACATATTGGATTAATTCTAACAATCTCCCACTTGGGCTATATATGAAACTTTATAAATGTGAATTATACCTTATGAGCTCATGAATTTTGCCATCAAAACCTTATGCATCTCAACAATCTTGTCCATTAACCATATCAATTAGGACCAAAGTGACCTTTGTTACATATATCGTAACTAAACCCATCAATGATCACATATATCAATAAAATTAACGACAAGATCAAGCATGGATGGTAGCATGAAAATTTCATGCAATGTGATCTTAACATGCCTATTTCCAACTGGTCCACCTGAAAACTTTAATGAGATAAAACCATACCAAACTCAAAGTGTAAATAAACTAACTTTATTTCTACAGAAAATAACCTTAAAATATCCATAAATTGAAATAACTGAAAACATGTCTATGTCATAAAAGCATCTAAAATTACAAACTTCCACTAAAACTGAATATCCTAAAATGATATGACACCCATTCAAGCAGTGTGCTCATGAAACATTTTGGGTGGCAATCCATTAGTAAGCGAATCTGCAATCATGGAGTTTGTGTCGATGTGCTCTATAGAAAACTATCCATTCTGAACTATTTTTTTCACAACCAAGAACTTGATGTCTGTATGCTTTGACTTTGTTGAGCTCCTGTTGTTGTTGGAATATAAAATTGTTGACTTATTGTCACAAAATAACTTGAGTGGTCTTTGAATACTATCCACTATGCATAGCCCTGTGACAAAATTCTACAGCCATATTCTATGATTGCATGCCTCATAACATACTATGAACTCTGCCTCCATGGTAGAAGATGTTATTGTTGGAAAAATAATACGCAGCAGAATTTTAAAAATTTTATATCAGAGTATTTTTTAAAACATAAGTTTGACATGTTATATGCATAAATTAATCAAATCTTACTAACCTTTGAATGTCGAAGAACTCCTACAATTTGTGAAGAGAAGTAACATCGCAGAAGAGCCTCAACTAATTGGTCTTCTTTGCTATTCTCTATCCACGATCGGCGTGAATGTGGGCTCACACGTACAGCTCTTCTACCAGGTGACTCTCCATCCAACCAATTGAGAAAAACCAAAGCTAGTGTTCGTGATTTGTGACCAAGAGCTCTTAGAGGAGTTTCAGATCCTCACCAATAGAGTATCACTCTTAATCTCTTAATTGATCTAAATAACTCTTGAGACTTACTCCCTATTTATAGAAGTTGGGTCTAGGGTTAGTTCTTATTAGATTAGGTCTCAAAAATTTGAATCAGAATCAAATTTAGATCAATATCTGATAAAATCTACGTGAAAATGCATAATATTATCCTTCACACATCGGCAGGCCAAACTTGCCCATCGGCAGGCCGAACTTGAGGATCGACATGCCAAACTGCTAAAAAATATCTTAGTGAATCTTTTATTTTCCACTCGAGATTATATAGGATAAAGTCTCATTTTTAATTCAAATAACCCACAATAGAGAAGTTATCTAATTAAAACAACTTTATCTAGATAATCTCTAGGAAAATAAATGAATTCCTAATAATTCTACAAGTTTATCTTGATGTAATTTATTCAAAAATTAAATCAATCGATAAACAGACATGAATTATCCGATCCCAATAATTCAACAAGTTTATCTTGAATTAATTTTATCACAAAATTAATTCAATCGATAAACAGACATAAATTATTTGATTCTTCTGAATTTCAACCAATCTAATAAATCTGACAAAAGTCATTAATTATTGAAAAAGCACGTCGTATCATTACAGGATGTTGTGAGCTAGCAAATGGGACCAAATGGACCTATATAGTTCAAGCTCCCGATAATTACGAAACCCAATATCTCAGATATACATTTCATAATTATCAACTCCAACGCTACTCCACTAAAAGCTTGGAGCTGCACTCTCGAACTACATAGCATTACGAAGCCCGTATAGCTAAGTCTCCATGACATATCATAGTATATCGTATCCCTATAGGATTATCCATAACCGGCTTAAGGACAAGTTCTGTCTTACCTTCTTGATTATTTTTATCTTACGTTCCATTAACTCACCATCGAAAGACTTACCATCCAAATATAGTATACCATTCAGTTACACCTATGTATCCAAATGGTTGAGCGCTTCAGTTTTTCAATTACAAGATAACGCATATAAGAGGATATCACTACTCCTAAAGAGGAGCTATGGATTCCATATCTATGAATAACAGGTCTACGCTATCAAGAGTCATGCCTCTAACATACCAATATGCATACTACTATTAAGATGTGGGTGTCACATTTTGGTACATCAAAAGACACAAGTCAAGACAACGGGCCCACTATTCATCTCAAGATTAAGATATAATATAAATGATTATCTAAAGTGAATCGATTTGCCGAGACAAAATTATTAATCCAAATCAATTCACTTTATGTCCTGATCCAACACATCGTCACCTATGACATCGTGTCAATGTTTCTATTCATGGAGTCCACCTCCGATGGCCAAGACAAACCATCTCCCAATAGGGATATAGACAACATAACAATCTTTGCATGAATAAAGCGCCCAACTTTATTCCCTCGATTGCGGATCTTATAGTTTAGACCGTCACCTTAAGAATCTTGTCTTCCGCATAATTTGTCCACCATATGCCCAATTCTTAAAGGTTTAGGCTGACAGTCTCAGACTTTTGTTTGCTTATCATATATTCAACAAATATGAACGTAAAGAGGACAAGATTTGGTATATAAACAATAAATAAATTCTTTATTGATAAAAATGCCTCCAAAAACTTATTATTTTTTTACTCCTTAGGGCATACATGTCTAACAATCTCCCACTTGCACTCAGTGAGTAAATATGACAAATCTTGCATCCCCATAGCTTTCACATGCCTCTCGAAGACTCTCTCAGTAAGTGTCTTCGTAAATGGATCTGCTAAATTGTCCTCTGACGCAATCTTGCACACCGTGACATGCCCGCCCTCAACGAAGTCCTTTATCACATGATACTTCCAATCAATATGCTTGCTCTTCTTGTGAAATCTTGGTTCCTTAGCATTAGCCACCGCCACACTATTATCACAGTACAGTGATACTGCCTTATGCATACCAGAACTACCTCAAGATCCCCAAGGAACTTGCGGAGCCACATTGCTTCTTTCGAAGCATCACTAGCTGCCACATACTCGACCTCTATCGTTGAATCTGAAGTGCAATCTTACTTCACACTTCTCCAACTGATGGCACCATCACCCAAAGTAAATACAAAACCTGAAGTCGTTTTCCTAGAATCCAAACAGGATTGAAAATCCGAGTCAGTATATCCTAGAGGAGTCAAGTCTTCACCTGAATATGCAAGCATATACCTTCGAGTCCTTCTCAGGTACTTGAAAATATGCTTTACCATAACCTAGTGGTTCAATCCTGGATCTGCTTGAAATCGACTTACAATCCTGACCGTATAACAAATATCTGATCGTGTACAAAGTATGGCATACATGAGACTACCCATTACCAAAGCATAAGGCACCTTATTCATGTATTTTCTTTCTTTCTTAGATTTTGGAGAGTCTTTCTTAGAAAGAGTAATTCTAGACCTAGAAGGTTGCCCATCTTTCTTGGAATCTTGCATTGCAAACCTCTTGAGAATTTTATCTATGTATCCGGCCTAGGACAAAGCTATCATTTTATTTTTCCTATCCCGAAAGGTTTAGATACCGAGAACTAAATTAGCCTCACCCAAGTCCTTCATGTCAAATTGCTTGGTCAGCCATAATTTGACCGATGACAATGCCCTAATGTCATTGCCAATTAGCAGAATGTCATCTACATAGAGTAGTAGAAAAACCACATTCTTATCCTTAATGTGTTTGTAAACGCATGGATCATCCACATTTTGTGAGAACCCATAAGTCTTGATCACCTGATCAAATCTTATATTCCAAGAACGAGAAGCCTACTTAAGTCCATAAATTGACTTTAGTAGTTTACAAACCTTACCCTTTTTCCCTTGACCTTGAACCCGTTCGGTTGTTTCATATAAATGGACTCATCAAGATAGCCATTTAGAAAAGGCGTCTTAACATCTATTTTCTAAATCTCATAGTCGAGAGCGACAACTATGGATAAGAGAATCTGAATGGACTTAAGCATAGCTACAGGCGAAAAGGTTTCCTCATAATTGATTCCTTCCTTTTGTGTATAACCCTTAGCTATCAGTCTAGCCTTAAAGGTTTTGACCTTTCTATCCATTCCTTTTTCCTCTTGTAGATCCACTTACACCCTATGGGTTTTACCCCTTCGGGAAGATCCACAAGCTCCCAAACCTGATTAGTCTCTATAGACTTCATCTCTGTATTCATGGCCTCTGTCCAGAGTTTTGAATCAACATCCTCCATAGCCTCTGCGTAAGTATAAGGATCCCTGTTATGTTTATCCGGTTCAGCTAAGAAGACCTCCTCATTGAACATATACCTCTCAGGTTGATAGCCAATCCTCCTACTACGCCGAAGCCCCTTAGGTTGTTGTTCAAGTTCGTTTGGTTTTTCTACACTGATTGGAATGGTTTCATTCGGAACCTCCGGAGTGATCAGATCACTCCTTAACTCCTCAAACACCACTTTGCTTCAAGGCTTAAAGTTGTCCATGTAACTCTCCTCAAGGAAAGTTGCATTAGTTGAAACCACGATTTTATTTTCCTTTGGGTTATAGAAATAACCCCCTTTAGTCCCTTTTGGATATCCTACAAACACGTAAACTTTTGAACGTGCTTCTAACTTATTCGCATCTTTAAACAGGACATGAGCTGGACATCCCCATATGCGAATATGGTTTAAGGATGTCTTCCTACTTATCCACAACTCGTGAGAAGTTTTAGGAACCAATTTTGAAGGCACATTGTTCAAAAGATAACATGCGGTTTGTAGTGCATATCCCCAAAAGGATAAAGGCAATGATGAATAACTTATCATGGACCTGACCATGTCCAACAAAGTCCTATTCTTTCTCTTTGCTACGCCATTCTGCTGCAGAGTGCCCGGCGCAGTTAAATGGGATAAAATCTCATTCTCTAATAAGTGTCCTAAAAACTCATCAGAAAGGTATTCTCCACCTCGATCAAATCGAAGTGCCTTTATGGGTCCACCCAATTGCTTTTCCACTTCAGCCTGAAACTCACTAAACTTGTTAAAAGTTTTGATTTTGTGGTGCATCAGGTACACATACCCATATCTTGAGTAATCGTCAATAAAAGTGACAAAGTTCTCACACCCTCCTCATGCCCGGATGTTCATCGGTCAGCAAACATCACTATGCACAAGTTCTAGAACTCCTTTGGCCCTATTACCCTTAGACTTGTATGGTATTTTGGTCATTTTACCCTCCAAACAAGATTCACATTGAGGTATAGATTCCACCTTTAACTGACTTAAAGGTCCATCCCTTACCAACCTTTGAACCTATTCAGGTTAATATGACCAAGGCACAAATGACAAAGATAAGTCTTATTAGAGTGAGAAGTTTTAAGTCTTTTAGAGTTATTATCATTTATCTCAGCATTAAGCAGTAAGTCCATCTTAGGTTTGATAAAATATAGATTATTTTGCATCCATCCAGAACAGATAAAAGATTTGTTTTTACGAATCACCACTTTATCATTAAAAGAAACCAAATAGGAGTCTTTAAATAAACAAGCTACAGAAATCAAATTCCTTTTAAATTTAGGAACATAAAAACAATCTCGCAAAATTAAATTCCTATAATTATTAAAATAAAGATGGACGTCTCCCATTGCTTCCACTAAGACCAAGGATCCATCGCCCATCCGAAGCGTGAAGTCTTCATGTAGCAGACTTCTCGTTTCTTTGAACCCCTACAGAGAAACACAAACATGATTATTTGCAACGGAATCTATGACCCAAATGTCACTGGATTCCTCAACCAAACAAGTCTCTAAATACAGAAGATCACACCTACCTCCATTGAAAAGGAAGTCCTTGTAATGCTTCTTAATGTGCCCGACCTTCCTGCATAAGAAGCACTTAAGCTTCTTCGGGTTCTTCTTCTTCTTCTTCTTGCTCTTGGTGGTAGCAGGAATAGAAGATTTCCCGTTCTTAGCCCGTTGCTTCTTTCCATTCCGAGAATTGAGATTGAAACCAGAAGCAGCTACCATGTTGGCCTCTCCACCCGCAGGAGACTCCCTGATCAGCAGTTTGAACTCCTGTAACTGTTTCATTAATTTTGTTAAGGTCATATCACTCCTATTGCTCAAATTAAATGTAGCTCTAAATGGAATAAATTCCTTTGACAGAGTCTCAAAGACCATAGTCATATGAGTTTCAGCATTGATGTCAGCTCCATTGGTTTGAACCTCAACGAGGTAACCTATGACCAACATCATATGCTCCTTTACAGATGTCCCCGGCCTCTGCTTATAGTTATGAAGTTTTTGAAGCGCCCTTTACTACTTTGTTATGGCTTGGCCTCTAAATATATTTTCAAGATTATCCAAGATCTGCTTCGCAGTCTCATAATCTTCATGTTGAGCCTACAACATGTTATTCATGCTGGCTATAACATAGCAGCGGGCCTGATCATTTACATCTTTCCAGTGATCATACTCTTAAAATTCCTTATTAGTGGAGTCTCCCATAGGCTCGGGAGGACAAGGGGTTGTCAGCACAAATTTTAGTTTCTCAAAGGAGAGGACGATATCTAGGTTTCATTTCTAATCATTATAATTCTCTCCGGTTAATAGGTTTTTGTCAAGTATCGAAGATAAAACATTTTTAGACTTTTTAATCTACAATAAAGAATCATATACCAAACATAAAGAAACATACAATAATAATTTAGTAAGATAACACAATCATGCAAAAACATACAAATGTGTTTATTTGTTAAAACCTTGAAAATATCACAACCTTACAACGATAATTGCCAACTCATAATTCAACAAGCTCCTAGGGGAGTCATGCCAAATTCAATCAAGAATACAGATCCCCTCTTGATTAATAAATGCCATCCAGGACTCGTATGATCCATCATATATTAATAATTGTTTCTTTGGCCATCAATTTCATTAACAGAGCTCCTAGAGGAGGTTAATAATAAAATTAACGTGAGTGTATAACCATCATTTCAATATTTTATCCATGATTTATAATCACCACCTAGGGGTGTGCAACCATAAATCATGCTAAAATACCTTATCCTCTCAGAGATCCAATCTGGTACATGATAAAAATCCCTTCCTAGGGGTTGGGACCACCATGTTCTTCCTATGGACCAACGATGGAGGCCGTAGGTCCTTTCTTTGAAAACCTTCTCCCACTCAATCTTTTGAAATCAAGGTTTTATTTTAAGAACATGCATGAACAATTTTAATATGAGCGACTCTCCCTATTCTATATGACATGTTATCAATATACATGGCAAATCATATTATAATGCAGACAAGCAAAGCAATTAAGCAAAGCTATAAGCAAAATAATAAATAACCGTAATATTATCGTTCCACCCTAGAGAATAGAAAACAAAGATTACAAAAGAATAATCGAAACATATTATCGACTCTTCATCCTTTAATTCTCAGGTTGTATCCTTCTTCATATAATGTCCATCTTCAAGTCTTCAATCCCGTATGAATCAAATACTTCATATTTTCGGTCATATCTAAATTTAATGTTTCTCATAATTGTCCCAAAAATAAAATTAAAACTATATTAAAAAACTACACCTTTTCTGGAAAAATTTCCAGCTCTCTATCGGCATGCTGATCTGGGTGATCGGCCTACCGGTCATGACCCATTGGCCTACCAATCTTCAGATTGGCCTGTCGATTCATGACAGATCGGCTTGCCGCTAGAGCCACCTGATTTTTGCCATGCTGTCGGCTTGCCGAACCTCAACGTCCGACCAACCGATCTGCGACCATCGGCTTGCCAAACTAGATGGTTCGACATGCCGACTGAGCAAAAATATCCCTTTCCAGAAAATATAATTTTTAATGCAATTCATCAATTTTATTTTCAACAATTCAAAAACATAAAATTAAAGAATCAAGAAATACCTAAGAGTGCCATCATCTATCTTCTAGATCCGCCTTCTAGATTCGACTTCTCCAAATAATTATTTAATTACAAAATTCTTACAAATTTAAAATTAAATAATAATTCCTAGACAGAGATGATAGTCCACCATCTAATTACATAAAAAACCTAGATACACATTCTAACCTCTAAAGAACCATAACCGGTATAAATTAATCAATTAATTAATAATTAACTAATTATTTAATCAACCATAATTAATTAATAAACATTCACCACATAATCCATGACAACATAAAATTATATAGAAACCTAGAGTGCTAACTCTCTATAAAATTAAATTCAAGCATAAGAGAGATTAAGATCACAAAATTGATACATACAGCATGATCATAAACTCGTAAATTTATATAAAAAACATGGCTCTGATAACAATTGTTGGAAAAATAGTATGCAGCAAAATTTTAAAAATTTTGTATCAGAGTATTTTCCAAAACACAAATTTAACATGCTACATGCATAAATTAACCAGATCTTACTAACATTTGAATGCCGAAGAACTCCCGTAATCTGTGAAGAGAAATAATGTCATAGAAGAGCCTCAACCAACTAGTCTTCTTTGCTATTCTCTATCCACGATCGGAGTGAGTATGGGCTCACACGTACAGCTCTTCCACCAGGTGACTTTCCTTCCAACCAATTGAGAGAACCCAAAGCTAGTGTTCGTGATTTGTGAACAAGAGCTCTCAGGGAGTTTCAGATCCTCACCAGCAAAGTATCACTCTTAATTCCTTAATTGATCTAAATAACTCTTGAGACTTACTCCCTATTTATAGAGGTTGGGTCTAGGTTTAGTCCTTATCAGATTAGGTCTCAAAATCAAATTCAGATCAATATCTGATAAAACCCACGTGAAAACGCATAATATTATCCTTCGCACATCAGTAGACCGAACTACCTAATCGGCAGGCTGAACTTGCCTATTGGCAAGGCTAAACTTGAGGATCAGCATGCCAAACTGCAAAAAAATATCTCAGCAAATCTTTTATTTTCCACCCGAGATTCTATAGGATAAAGTCTCAGTTTTAATTCAAATAACCCACAATAGAGAAGTTATCTAATTAAAACAACTTTATCTAGATAATCTCTAGGAAAATATATGAATTCCTAATAATTCTACAAGTTTATCTTGATGTAATTTATTCAAAAATTAAATCAACAGATAAACAGACAAGAATTATCCGATCCCAATAATTCAACAAGTTTATCTTGAATTAATTTTATCACAAAATTAATTCTACCGATAAACAGTCATGACTTATTTGACTCTTTCGAATTTCAACCAATCTAATAAATAAATTTGACAAAAGTCATCAATTATTGGAAAAGCATGCCGTATTGTTACAGGATGTTGTGAGCTAGCAAAGGGGACCAAATGGACCTATATAGTTCAAGCTCCCGATAATTACGAAACCTAATATCCTAGATATACATTTCATAATTATCAACTTCAATGCTACTCCACTAAAAGCTTGGAGCTGCATTCTCGAACTACATAGAATTACGAAGCCCATATAGCTAAGTCTCTATGACATATCATAGTGTATCGTATCCCAATAGGATTATCCATAACCGGCTTAAGGACAAGTTCTATCTTACCTTCTTGATTATTTTTATCTTACGTTCCATTATCTCACCATTGAAAAACTTACCATCCAAAGACAGTATACCATTCAGTTACACCTATGTATCCAAATGGTTGAGCGCTCTAGTTTTTCAATTACAGGATAACGCATATAAGAGGATATTACTACTCCTAAACAGGAGCTATGGATTCCATATCTATGAATAACAGGTTTACGCTATTAAGAGTCCTGCCTCCAATGTACCATATGCATACCACTATTAAAATATGGGTGTTAACCTTTGGTACATCAAAAGACACAATTCCAGACAATGAGCCCACTATTCATCTCAGGATTAAGATATAATATAAATGATTGTCTAAAGTGAATCGATTTGCCAAGATAGAATTATTAATCCAAATCAATTCACTTTATATCCTGATCCGACACATCATTACCTATGACAACGTGCCAATGTTTCTATTCACGGAGTCCACCTCTGATGGCCAAGACAAACCATCTCCCAATAGGGATATAGACAACATAACAATCTTTACATAAATAAAGCACCCAACTTTATTCCCTAGATTGCGGATCTTATGATTTATACCGTCACCTTAAGAATCAGTGTCTTTCGCATAATCTATCCATCATATGACCAATTCTTAAAGGTTTAGACTAACAGTCTCAGACTTTTGTTTGCTTATCATACATTCAACATATATGAACGTAAAGAGGATAAGATTCGGTATATAAACAATAAATAAATTCTTTATTGATAAAAATGTCTCCAAAAACTTATTACATTTTTACTCCTTAGGGTATACATGTCTAATAGCGATAAGAGACTGTTTAGTACTCTTCCAGTAAATAGCACCCCTAGCCAAAAGGTAGACATAACCCGACATAGATTTCATACTATCTTAGCATCCAGCATAATCAAAGTTAGTATACCCAATGATCTCAAGCTATTCCAACCTCCAATACATAAGTATGTAGTCCTTGTTCTCTATAAATACCTCAAGACTCGTTTGACTGCTATCCAGTGATCCTTTTAAGGATTGGTTAAGTATCTACCCAATATCCCTGTAATGTATGCAATATCCAAAAGTGTACAAACCTGTGCATACGTCAGACTCCCTACTCCTGGCGCATAAGGAATTTTCTACATTTCTTAAATCTCAAAATCATTCTTAGGGCACTGATTAAGACTAAACTTGTCTCCCTTAGCCACAAGGGTATCACTTGGTTTGCAATTATGCATGCCATATCTTTTGAAAACCTTTTCGATATAGCCCTTTTGTGATAATCTAAGAATACCCCAAGAGCAATCCCAGTGTATCTGTATACCCAACACAAAAGAGGCGTCACCAAGATCCTTAATCTCAAATTTTTTTGATAGAAATCTCATGGTTTCGTGCAATAAGCCTATATCATTGCTGGCAAGCAAAATGTCATCGACATATAAAACCAGGAAAATATACTTGCTCCCTCTGAACTTGTAGTATATACAATTATCAACCATATTCATCTCAAAACCGAACGAGATGATAGCCTGATGGAATTTATAATACCACTGACGAAAAGTTTGCTTAAGCCTATAGATAGATTTCTTTAATTTGTAAACCATCTTCTTTGCATATCCTAACACAAAGTTTTCTGGTTGCACCATATAGATTGTTTCATCAATGTCGCCATTGAGAAACGTAGTCTTAACATCAATCTGATAAAGTTTAAGATCAAAATGCGCCACTAATGCCATTATAATCCTGAAAAAGTCTTTCAAAGAAACTGGAGAGAAAGTCTCTTTATAGTCAATGCCTTCTTTCTGTGAAAACCCTTTAGCGACAAGACAAGCCTTGTACCTCTCTACATTGTCTTTTGAATCCCTCTTAGTCTTAAATATCCATTTGCAACCAATGGGTTTCACACCTTTAGGCAATGGGACAAGATCCCAAACGTCATTGTCCTTCATAGACTTTATCTCCTTATTCATGGCATCAATCCACTCTTGAGATTTAGAACTTTCCATGGCTTGACGGAAGTTGATTGGATCATCTTCCACCATATCAATGTTAAACTCATGTTCTTGGAGAAATACAATGTAATCATCTAGCACTGCACTTCTCCTTTCTCTAGTGGATCTCCTTAATGGCATAGGTTATTGAGGTGGTAGAGTTTGTTCTTCTAGAACAATTTCTGAAATGGGAGGTTCTCCGACATTGTCTTGATTTGGATCTACTTCTTGAACAATGTCAGGAATAGGAACCTGATCAATGTCAATAATAACTGTGGGAATATCAACATATTCCTCTTCAAAGACAAAGTCCCTAACTTTATCTCCCCCTGCGAACTTAACATTCTCAAAGAACCAGGCATTTCCCATCTCAAAAATCAACTTAGTCGTGGGATCATAAAATTTGTACCCCTTAGATCTTTCAGAGTATCCAATAAAATAACAACTCATCATCCCTGAGTCCAATTTCTTTTCATTAGGCCTATAAGGCCTTGCCTCACTTGGACATCTCCAAATATGAAATGTTTTAAACTAAGCTTCTTGCCTATCCAAAGTTTGTAAGGGGTTTTGGATAGTTGCTTTAGTTAGAACCTTGTTAAGGATATATGCTGTAGTCTTAAGCGCTTCTCCCCAGAGTGATTTTGGTATGGTAGAATGAGAAATCATACTCCTTACCATGTCCTTAAGCATCCTGTTTTTTCTTTCAGCAATACCATTCATAGTGGGTGAACTTGGCATAGTGTACTATAGGACTGATATCGCTTTCCTCTAGGAACTTAGCAAACGGTCTTAGACGTTGTTTACCTGAACCATCATATCTACCATAGTATTCACCACTACGGTCAGATCTGACACTTTTAATCTTTTTGTTGAGTTGGTTTTCAACTTCAGCCTTATAATTTTTGAACACATCCAACGACTGTGAATTTTTATGAATCAGATATATGTAGCCATATCTAGAAAAATCATCTATGAATGTTATAAAATATTGTTGACCATTCCAAGAAGCCGTAGGGAATGGCCCACAAATATCTGTATGTATTAGTTCTAAGACGTCCAAAGTCCTGTTGGCTTCAAATCTCCTTTTATTGGTTTGATTGCCCTTAATATAGTTAACACAAATATCAAAATCTATAAAGTCTAAGGGGTTGAGAATTTTGTCTGATACAAGTCTCTCTATCCTCCTTCTAGAGATATGATCCAATCTTTTGTGCCATAATGCAACTGAATTCTCATTGATTAATTTTCTCTTTATACCTCGAGTACTTAATTGCAGGGATTTATTAAATGAAGCAATTGTATCAATCAAATAAAGATTATCGTAACCTGATAAAAACCAAAACCAACCAATTTTGAATCATGAAAGAAACTAAATTTTCCATTTCCAAATGAACAAGAATATCCATATTTGTCCAAAACAAAAATAGAAATCAAATTCCATCCAAAAGATGGTACAATAAATGTTTCATCAAAATTCAAATAAGATCTAGTCTTTAACAATAGTCTAAATTTTCCTATTGCTTTAACTTCAACCTTCTTGCCATCGCCCACGAGATGTATCTGTCACCATCATTTGGCTTTCGGCATCTCAAGCAACCCTGCCTAGACATAATGATGTAAGTGGTTGTACCTGAATCTATCCACCAAGTGTGTTTAGGTACCGAAGTTAAATTAACCTTAAAACAAATCAAATTAAGAAGCATACCTTTCTTGGCACGCCAAGCGTGATAATTGGTGCAATGCTTCTTCTTATGTCTTGCAGCTCCACAAAAGAAACAAACCGTACCTTCTGGATTATCTGATCTCTTTTTGGTTGTTTCTTTTGAGGTGCCCTAACTGTAGCTTCCTTATCCTTCTTTCTTTTCTTCCCTTTGTCCTTGGAAGTATTAGCCAAGTGAGCACTTTTTGTCTTTTCTTGCTTCAACCTTTCCTCTTCTCGTACACAATATGAGATGAGCTTATTAAGAGACCAAGTCTCCTTTTGGTAGTTATAGCTCACCTTAAACTGACTAAATTGTGCAGGAAAAGATATAAGAACAAAATGCACTAGCAAGTCCTTAGAAAGGTCAAGCTTAAGTACTCTTAGTTTTGAAGCAAGATGAGACATCTCCATGATGTACTCCCTAATGTTCCCTTTACCTCTATATCTCATTGAGAGGAGGCTTGTGAAAAGTATACTTGTTTCAGTCTTTTCATTTTGGCAAATCTCTTCTCAATGTCCTCAAGGAACTCTTTGGCTGTCTTTATAATTTCTGATATAGTGCCCCTAAATGCTTTCAGAATGGCCTTCTTCATGATCATCATACACATGCGATTTGACTTCTCTCACCTTTCCATGTCCCTCTTCTCATTAGAGGAACTTTTATATGTAAGAGGTGCAAGAGAAGGAACCCTTAATGCAAGGTCGAGATCCATGACTCCAAAAACTAAAAGAAGGTTCTCTTGCCATGATTTGAAGTTGCTACCATTTAACATAGGAATTCAATTAATGTTGGCAGTAATATTTGAGGCATAACTAGTAGCCAAATTAGAGAAAAAACAAATAAACCTAAAAACAAGCTCACATATAAATCTAAAATAACAATAATAAATCCGAATAAAGGTAATCCCATCTCAAGATATGAGGCACTCTATTAATATTTAGTCTTTGGAAATAAATATTAACTTGTAAGTGATATCTTAGTGGAGTAATCAAACACTGACAATAAGAACATGTCAAACAATAAATCTTTCTTTGGGCTGATTTATTGTTCACATGTAAAACCAGATAATCATCACGTGTTTATCACCATAGTTGTACATGCAATTTCGTCAACTATTGCCTTCCTTTAGGCCGGTCAACATTTATATAAGTTGCATGGACACAATCGTTTGTATTCCAAAACAAATTAATTTTCACAAGAGAGGCCACTTTAGTGACATATTGCTTCAATTAATTCATCTCAAAATATTTATAAAATACTAATATTTGAATTTAAAATTGCACCAAAAATGACCAAAATTAAAATAAAAAAATAAAAAAATTTTGATCAAAAGTCAACCTATCCAAGTCAACTGGTTAACTTGAATTGTCAACCTTGACTAGGTCGGGGCTGGATCGGGTTGGTGGACCCAACCTGGATCCTAACCCAGCCCCCCTTTTATTTTCTTTTTTTTTGGGTCACCCAAGGGTTTAGCCCTTGGGTCACAACTGGTCATGGGCCTAGCCCGTGTATGTCTTCTTCTATCTAGTCATGGGCCCAGCCTTAGTTTTGTTTTTATATGATCTGGTAACCCAGGGATTTAACTGGTAGGTTATAATCGGTCACTGGGCCCGTATATTGCAACCATACTAAGGTCTAGGCCGAAGTCTAAACCCTACCCAAAGAAAACCCTAGGAGTCTTTTGACCCCTTGGGTGAGAATTGTGTAGGCAGCCGTGGCCACCTGGCCTTGCTCCTTTTCAGTTAACACCCTGGGCTACAACCAGAAGGGGGTGATGCTAGCAGTCGCAGAGCCAATTGCTAGTCAACGGCCCCCATCTATGTTTTTCTTTTCTTAGGCAGCAGCTACAGGCCATCAGCTCTTCTGTTCTTGCCACGGCCGGAGGCCGTAGCTTGCTCACTGACGCGGCCTAATGGCCACTCCCAAACATGGCCTGACATTGGCGGTGGTAGGGCCAGCCGCCAACAAAAGCCCTTAAAGCCTCCTTAATTTTTTTTCTTCCTCATGCGGTAGCTTTTGGACGCTGTTCTCCCTACTCCGGCTACGGCTCTATCTTTTTGACGCAGCCTCACAACTGGCCCGGAGTCCTTTGCCGGTGGCAATAAATATGTTGCCGGCCACCTCTCTATTGTTATTAGTTATATATATATATATATATCCTTTTACATGTATAAAAAAAGTGAACCCAACTGAATCCATAAACAACCAAATTTTAACTGAATACAAATTTTCATATATGTATATATATAAAACAAATTCAACCGAATGATGTATACTATAAAATATTAAACCAAAAATTCTCCAAATAATTGTTCTCAAATTCAACAATTTTAAAGAGTCATAGATGGTTAAATTTGAGAATTTTCCTATGAGAATCACATCTAGAAAATTATTGATTCCCAATAATTTAACATGAAGAGGCTCTAGATACTACTTGTTAGAACAAAATTATGATGAAAACCATCATTACCCAGAATCATTCATGTCAAATCATCGAGATAATTAATAAGATATAGAAGCTAACTTGAATCCATATATAGAATTATGATTCCCAAGTTTGTAGGTTAAGGATCTTCCAAGTCTGGTATGTAAGTCATCTTTCAAAGTTTATCTCTATAATTTCTCTGTAGATAAGGAACAGAAAAATAACGTACATACTGACTTGGGAACCATAACTGTTAAACTCTAATAGTTATCCTTAATTACCAATTTAGCTCATCATAAAATCAATAATTATATCTTGGTCTCTACACATAGGAGGTCCACACTTAATGATGCATTAAAAGCCTAAAACCTAAATTAATCACTTTTAATTGTGTAACCTTATCTGATAGCTTTTATTTAATACACATTTATTTAATATATTAGCCTATATATTGGATTAATTCCAACATGAAATCCTCATTGAAATGCTACGGATCGTTGTCGGTTGAAATGGCATGAGTCATGGGGTCTTCTTCTAGCTCCGAAGACCGTTCTTTGCCATTGTTAAGGGTCTAAAACATTATCACCATTATCCTAGAGAGAGAAAGAAGAAAGATCTGGAGATGCTGCTATGGTCGCGGGCGGTAGTAAAATCTAAGACAAGTGGCAAACAAGTGGCGGCCGGTCATCTTGGTGGTCGCAGTCAAGGAGATTGTCAAGTTCGGAAGATAGAGTAGAGGATAGGGAGGTCAGTGATGGCAACGGTGGAGGCGACGGCGTTGAGGTAGGAGAAGTTGGTAGATCAGGATCTATGGAGTTGTTATCGCCAAGATACAGGTCCGGTGATGAGAAAGAGGTGGAGTTTTGGCCAGAGACGATGGCGGAAAGGAGGAGTCGTCGTGGAGAGTGAAGGTGGATCAGACATGAGAGAGAAAGAAAAAAGCTAGGTTAAACAGAGAAAGAAACCCGATCAATAGAGAGAGGGGTGGTGTGAGAGGGTTAGGTTTTTCTTTTTCTGATGTGGTTTATAGTTAGGGATAAAAATGTCAAATTATAAATCAAATTAAAAAAAAAAAATAATGAAAAGGCAGTCTTAAAAAATGAAAAAAAGGCTACTTTTAATAAGAAGTGTTATCAGGGGTATTCCACGTAATTTTCTCAATATTATACGCTTGGCTTGCAGGTATGTATTGCTTTTTTGTTTAGTTTCTAGACTTGTATTAATCTTTTATTCGTTTGTATAAATATATGTATGTATATTTGAGTTTGTTGTTTATTGTTTATTGTTTACTGTTTCCTTTTTTATTTTTTACTTTTTACCTTTTGTTTTGCACGTATTTTGTCTTATTGATGGGCTGTATTATAAACTTAACTATTCTTTTATTTATTTTTTTTTAGGAAACTATTAACGTTTTTTTAACTACGTCGGTATTTGTATAATTTACTCTTGTTAACAAAATAGTTATTCCCTTAATAAATAATTATCTTTGTTAATGTACGGATAATTTTGTGAGAATTATGGGCAAGCAGCAATCCCGTAGAAAATTAAAATTTAGCAATGATTTAGAAAGTGAAGTTAAGGAAGATGAAGCAAACACAGAAAATAAGAAAAAAATAGAAATTATTCATTCCAACATTTTTTATGAGGAGATACCAAAAATAGACATGGAGTTCGAAACTGAACAAGAAGGCTAAAATTTTTACAAAGACTGCTTATAAGGCTGGTTTTGGCAGTTGAAGAAGCAAAGTAAAAAAACATGCACGTGGTAGGATGATATATAGAACATTTTGTTGTTCTTGTGAAGGATACCGTGGGAGAGATAAACAAGATGTTGATGTCACTGTCATCGAGGTGAGACAAGATTTGGTTGTCTCGCCCAATTGAAAGTTAACTCTCATCAAATTGGTAAGTATCATATGACTGAGTTCATTGCAGAGACACACATGTTACATCTAGCCCTTCCAAAAGTCATTTGCACAAGTCACATAGGAGGGTAACTCCAGCTAGCAGCTGAAATAGATATGGTTAATCGGTCTAGAATTACACCCCAAGCAAGTCTTAGATTGACCGTGAAGAGCATCAGGACGAGAAATTCTTGGAAGGAATCATTTACGAACTAAAAAATCTATTCAAATGAGGTTATGAGATACAGGTGGTGTTCTACAATATCTTCAACATATGAAGTTATAAGCTCCCAATTTTTTTTATGCCTTTCAAGTGGATAGCGTGGATTTGATAACTAATCTTTTTTAGGTAGATGCAAAAATGGTAACAGCTTATTCTTAGTTGGGTGATGTGGTTTGTTCTGACACTACATATAGAGAGAATCAAGAAGGAAGACCTTTCGCTATATTTATCAGGATGAATCATCACAAGGAATCCACTATATTTGGTGCCACATTATTATATGATGAGACAGCTAAAACCTTATGTGGTTGTTTGATTCTTTTACCAAAGCAATGTTGGGGAAAAAAAGCCAAAGTCAATTCTCATTGTGACGTGACTGCAAAAACAATTCCATGTTGTGAATAGAATTTACTGAAAAGTGCTTTATATTCTATGCGTTGGTTACTTCTTACCACTTTAATCCTTTTGTTGAGTTGATTCTCAACTTCCTTCTTATAGAGACCAAATTTCTCTCTAGCTTTGTACTTGTTTTTTTAACAAAGATACATAGTTGTATTTCATAATATTATTGACAAAAGTAACAAAATACTTATTGTCACCCCATGTTTATATGAATTTTGGATCACATATCAATATGGAACAAGTCAAGGGATTTAGTATTCCTTTAATTCATTTAAATGATGACATTGTCATTTTAGCCTCAACACAAATCTCACACATATTTTAAAAAATGGGAATATGATATAAATTAGTTAATCTATACAGAATATCATTATTGATGTGTTCCTTGTCTACCATGCCATAAATTGGAAGACTCAAGCAAGTAAACAAAAGAAGTACAACTTTATTTATATTCTTGGCTTTACAATCATTACATTGAGCTTAAAAAGCCCCTCAGATACATAACCCTTCCCAACATACACCCACATTTGGTCAAAATGATCTTATCAGACTCAAAACATTATGCGGAATCCATGCTTGTTTATCAGCAAACTAGACACTAAGTTCTTGTGGATATCCGACATATATAATAAATTGTTTCGAGTTAGCTCTTTCTCAAAGGTCATCTTCAGGATTGCCTTGCCTTGGCTTTGTATCTTAGATGTTTCAAGAGTGTCCCATGAATAGTTTCCCCCATTCTCAATTGGTTAGAAGGAAATAAACAATCCTTTGTTTGCACAGACATGCCAAGTTGTACTTGTGTCAATCTATCATTCCCTTAGGTGGACCCTGTGAGGCTCATTTTAGAGAACACTACAGAGAGGCTAACATCAATTGTCATCAACCTTGTTGGCCTCTTTGTTATTCTTCTTATTCTATGGCTTGCAATCTGTTGACTTGCGACTAACCTTGTTACAGTTGAAGCATTTTCCTTGGAACTTTGGTTTCTTAGAGATTTCTCCTTTTGGTCCCAGATTGAACCCCTTTTCTCTCTTGCTTTTCTTCAAATTAGAGTTTCAGAGGTTTCCCTGTTCTCCCCCACATTTGCCTTAGAAATAGCATAAGACAAACTTTTCTTCTTCAAACTTATGTCATCTTGTCCCCTCCTTTTGCTTATGCTTAAGGTAGTTTCCAAAATCTTTCCATGCGGGTGGCAACTTAATAGCATCCACTTGTAAAGTCTCACTCAAGATCATCCCCTCAACATGAATCTCATGCAAACTGACTTGTATCTCCTAGATTTCACTGATTATCATATTGGAGTCCACCATCATATAATCTAGGAACCGACCCATAAAGAATTTCTTGGCACTGGCATTCTTATACATGTTTCCAGTTTAAGGACCTACAACTCCTCTGTCGTTTTGTTTGAGCTGTACATGTTATACAACAGATCAACATGATAGTTCATGACATAGTGATGAGACTGTAAAAATATACATTTTTTAAAATAAAATCATTTATTTATACTTTTATTTCTCATTAAATCCTCTAATTAATAGCATTTTTGTATTAATTAGTATTTTGGTGTCTTAGTATGTAAATATATCCAATAATATGTTTTTAGTATGTGTTGACGCTTACCAGAGCCTGGCGGTGGATCAACACCATGTGTAGCGGCATGCGGTGGACAGCTCTTCCTTGTTCGACTCTACCTAATCAGGTGGACTTGCAACAAGAGGAGGGATGCTTCGGAGGTAAGATGAGACTGGTTAGTCAATAGATAAGGGCTCTCCGATGCTCATGGCAGGGGTTGCTCGACAGAGAACATGAACTCGTTAGGTGGGAAGGAGCATGCATGCTAGATGCAATAAATGTACCCTATTTATATGTTGCCACTTGGACCGGGTGTTAGGTGGGTTTTGCCCACAACCCATGTGTCACATCAAGGCGTGTCAGAAGGCAGAGGACAAGTGTCATGCCCTCTATTGGTAGATTGTTTCCCATCTAATGGCAAGTTGTCTGCCATCTGTTGGCTAGTGATGGTGAGTAGCAGGCCACTTACAAGTGAAAAGAATCTGACCCGAGGAGGCGACTAGTTGCGGTGTGGCCTGAGGGACCCTAAAAAGCACCTCCGACAAGTGATCAAAGCTCATTAGGATCAGTCGTTAGCTCCTCGTAGCTTTGCTGAGCTATTTGGCCGACCACCTAGAGTAAGGCTCCTTGGCGGTGGCTTCGAGCTCGCCTTCAATAGTAGCCCCCCTAATTCACCTAGTCGATGCTCGGCCGGGTGGATAATGCCGAGAGGGTGAGGTCGGCTCAGGATGGAAGTCTAAACGGTGTCTCGAGGTAGTGTGAGATGAAAGGTCACACGATAAAGCTCGGAGGGACACGTGTCGTAATGCGATCGAGTATTTCCCTAACAGGCGTAATCATTCGTGCCTCTTTGTTTCGTGTACCTGAGTTTCGCGCCTAGAGCGGCTATAAATAGGGCTTTCTCTTTGTTATTTTCACACCCAATCAAGGCTACACTTCGCTACCCTTGAGTTTTAGCTACCGAGCCGTAGTTGAGAACCCAAGAACTCTTTATTCCCAAGGTTCCATAACCTGATTAGGTAATTTCACGAGCAGCGTGTGAAAACATGAGTGACTTTTTGGACTCCTAGAATGTTAACGTCGCCTAGTTAGATCGTAGCACTGAGACCGAGGAGTCAACCTCCATGGAGGTCAACATATAAGGATTGTCACCAGAACAGAACGGAGCAAGTTGGCTAGCCGAAATATTAAGAGTCGATGCTGAGACGATACTCGAGCAGGAGTTCCTTGACTTAATAGATGGGTTGGCCCAGTGAGACCGTGTAGGGGCAAGGATCCCTATATAGGGGCGGCCTCCACCGACATGTCTCAAGTTACAGCCCAAGAGTGGGCCGAGCTGGAGGTAGTTGTCGATGTGCCAAGTACCTCCGGTTGAGATTCTAGGGCCCTTGTCTAGGTCGTGGGCAAGGTGACTATCGATATTTTCGACAAGGAAGAAGTAGCCAAAGAGGCAGAGCCAAAGGTGAGCTCCATCGAAGACGAGGTTAAGAGGTTGTGGTCACTTGAGTCTGGGGAGTGATCGCTTATTGTGTATCTCGACCTAGGCAAACATACAGTGGCCTACTCCAGCGCAATAACAGAATCCCGGCTCGAGGACTTGCGCTAAGAATTTGATATCCCAGATGACATTGTCCTTATCGTGCTTGAGGAGAATGATTCACCCCTGACTCCGCCTGAGGGGTGTATAACTTTGTATGCAGAGTTCTTCAGGGCTAGGTTGCGCCTTCCGTTCCACCCATTCCTCCGTTGGGCACTCAATGACCTAAATGTCTGCCCGGCCTAACTTAACCCTAATAGCTACAGGTCGTTGATCTGGATGTACTGACTGTGGAGGTATCACCGGGCTTTTGAGATGTCGTGGGAGGCCTTTAAACAAGTGTACAAGATGAAGAAGCTTCTCTGGCAATTTGGCTGATATTATGTCACCAGCTTTGGGAAGGACTTTATCTTGGGCAACCCTGACTTGGATAAGCTTTGGACATTTGAGTGGTTCTACGTCGGGGAAATTATCTAGCCTGGGCCAGTGAGGCCGTCCTTATCGATTAAGGTGTCCTGAGGACATTTGAGCAAAGGCATATGTGGTCCAAGAGGCTGTGGGTGCCAAACCACATCATTAGGGCAATCAAAGACCTATTTAACAAGCCGAAGGCCTTGAAACAGCAGGCATTCCTACTCGAGAAAGAGACCCTTTGCCTGTTATGGCTAGTTTGGGGAGTCTAGCAGAACCAATCCCCCTTCTAACATGTCAAGTAGGTGATAGTAGCGAGGTCGAGTGCCACCGATATCCTAGGGTTGAGTGCCTCTAGATCTAGGTGGTCGATGAGGGAGCCATTATCATCTAGAACTAAGGACTCGTTGAGTGGCTCCTTTGTTGCAAGGCCACCCATAGCAGACGAGGACTTCATGAATGTGATTCGGTTCTTGTGCCCGTTCGGCCAGCTCTAGAGTGGAGGTGAGCTCCGAGTTTTTTTTTTTTACCGAGCTTGTCTTGACTGGTAGATTTTCTTAGTTTGACAGAGATGTCTTCTCGACCGAGCAACATAGAAGAAAGGCATGCCCTGATGGAGTGCCTTTGCTGTTTAAAGGGGAAGGCTGTGGTCAGGAAGAAATGGAAGAGGACCCCTAGGCCAGAGCTGCCACCGCGGTCTGAGCAGCCACTACTGTTCGAGCGACCACCCCAAATAGTCCAAGTTCCCCCACCCCTGCCATCAAGGACTGGGGCTTCTTCGAGCTAAACCCAACCTTTTGCCGTCACAACCACCATGGTGCCTTCCACGGGGGACCCTCCGAGGAGGTGAATGAATTACTGCCATCATATCCTCGAACACCTTGGGGAGTTTGTTCCTAAGGAGTCATTCCTGGAGAACTTCCAAGGGCATATCCAGTGCTGTCTTCCTTTCTACTGCCAAGGTGAGTTAAAGAATATAGAACCGAGCTCCATTTGACTTTATTTTTGTCCTCTGACCTCCGTCTGTTTAGGCATGCATGTTCTTGGACTTGGCCTTCATGGCTGGGTGGAAGGAGCTAAACCTGGAGTAGGAGAGGCTCAAGAAGACCGCCCTTGAGAAAGCTGCAGTCAAAAAGTAGCTCGATGCCAAGAACATTGAGCTTGATCAAATCAAAGGGCTCCTGCTCGGGTCGAAGACGAGGCCAAGAAAGCGAAGGAAGAGGCCGAGCAAGCCAAGGCAATAGCAGAGGAGGTGAGGAAGGCAGCTGAAGAGGCGAGGAATGAGGCTAACCAATCCCGAGACGAGGTCATCCAACTTAGGGATCAACTGTAGGGCTCCTAGGTCGACCACCAACGATTCTGGGAAGAGCTACCTGGCCGCCTCGCCCAGGCCGTGGAGGAATTCAAGGCATCCCTAGAGTACGCCAACTATTACTACTTCGACATGATCAACCTTTGGGACTATCTTATCAGGAAGCATCCCAAGGCAGCAGGCTTTGACTAGTCACTAATTATCGAGGCCAGAATCGGGTAGAGCGCACAACCTAAACAAGAGGAGTTCGTCGAAGTGGACGACAAAGACGATGGGGACGACCAAGGTGGAGCCGACAAAAATGGTGATGCTGGGGATGGGGCCCAAGCCTAGTTTTTATTTTCTTGTCTCTTATTTATCAGGCTCGGGAGGTGCTTGGTTATTTGTACCTCCCCATCATTTCTATAATGAAAAAATTATTATTTTCTCGAAGTTTATCGTTTCTCAGCATTTTCTTTTAGTTTTGATCTTTGAATTTTCTTTTCCAAGTGTTACTATCTTTGGATTAAAAATTTTGCTTTGAAAGCTTATGGGGTGGCTCCTCGGGAGCGAAGTTTGAACCTCTTTCCTCAGAGTTAGGTGCTTCTCGAGAGAGGAATTGAGTTGAGGATTTTCCAAGTTGGATGTTCCTCGAGAGAGAACGTTTTTGAATCAAAGATTTCGAACTTATCTTCCCAATTGCATTCTCACCAGGTTCAGCATCTCAGTGACGAAGCATCTTACTTTCCCAAGTTAAATGTTCCTTGGAAAGTAACTTCTTGGGAAAAAGTGATCAGCGAGTCTAGCTGAGTAGGGAAAGCCCATTTCTCGATCGGGCAGAGCACAACGGCGTGTGGTACCTTGTACCCTATCACCCCCCTTAGACTTGTTTAAGTTCATTCGAACTTTTACAAGTCTAATATTGGTCGGGCATAGTTATGCGAGGGCAACTTTGTCCAGGTGGTCTGTACGGCGATAGACTAATGGTCTATATTACGTCGACTAGCCTTTCAGTCCAGTTGGTTGGGATGACTCTCCCTCTTTTGAAGTTATTGTCTTGTCCCCTGGTTAGAGTTACGGCCCCCCTTTCAGGAGTTTTATTTTCCTTAACACATATTGCTTAATGGAACAATGTAGGAATTAAAATTTTCATTGATGTATAATATTTACATTCCAGTCCTGTTTAGTAGGCTTAGTTACAAAAAGAATGTAGTCATAGATCAAAAAGAGTTTCTGGCGCCAGTTAGCAAAAGAATTTTTTTAGAAGTTAGGCGTTCCAAGGATGACTGAGCAGGTTGCCCTCCATGTCTGATAACTTGTAGGTGCGAGGTCGGACAATTTCGATGACCTTATATGGTCTGTCCCACTTTGGATCAAAAGACCCCAGCCTGGGCTGCTGAATGGTGACATTCTTTAACACCAAATCTCCAACTTTGAAGCTCCTCGATTAGACCCGTTTGTTATAGTACTGAGCAACGACTTGGTTTCGAGCTACATTACGAATTGCTACGCGTTCCTCTTCTCCTCGAGCAAATCAAGTTTGGACACCATGGCCTTAACATTTTGAACTTTTTTGTATTGTTCAACCCTGAAGCTTGGCAATCCTACTTCCGTCGAGATGACAGCCTCGGCCCCGTATACAAGAGAGAATGGAGTCTCCCTGGTAGCAGTTTAGGCCATTGTTCGATAGGCCTAGAGCACCTTCGGGAGCTCATCAATCCATGCCCCTTTAAGGCCTTTGAGCTTTTTCTTTAGGTTGTGCTTGATCGTTTTATTGACAACTTCAACTTGCTCATTGCTCTGTGGGTAACTTGGAGAAGAAAAGACCTTCTTGATGTCGAGCTGCTTGCATAGGCAAAGGAGACTCGAGGATTCAAACTGCATTGCGTTGTCGATCACAATAGTATACAGGATCTCAAACCGACAAAAGATGTTTCTCCATACAAAGTTTATGCATTTAGCCTCAGTCATATTCGTACACGGCTCTACTTCCACCCATTTGGTGAGGTAGTCGATGGCTATAATGTAGTACTTAAACTGAGACTGGGTTTGGCGAAGGGGCTTGATAAGATCAATGGCCCACTTAGCAAAAGGCCACACTGATGTTACCGAGGTGAGTGGCTCGGTGTGGTGCCCAAATACCCTTGCGAACTGCTGACATTTAGACATTTCATGCAAAGTCCTTACAGTCCTTCTCCATGGTCGACCAGTAATAGCCTTACTGAAGGCATTATTGGGCTAAAGATCGACCTCTGGAGTGGTTACCACATAGCCCCTCATGGATTTCCTTCATCAGATATTGAGCTTCTCCAGGCCCTATGTACTTCAAACATGGTGAGTGTAGCCTCGCCGATATAGCTTCTCATCGATCATCGAATATCAGGCCAAGCTGTTGCGAATTCAGCATGCCTCTTCTCAGTCGCCAGGCAATTTAGCTATGGTCAGATACTGGATGATCGGGTCCATTCAGGTGGTCTCTTGCTCTTCGGCTACACATGCCACTTCTTTGTTAATACTCAACTTGGCTAATATTTTAATGGGGACTGATGTTAAGTCACTATCGCTTATGCCTGAGGCGAGCCGAGCAAGCGCATCGACCTCAGAGTTTTCTGATATGGAAATCTACTTAAATGAGTAAAATTTAAACTGCCTGAGTAATGCCCTGGCCTCTTGTAAATATGTGGTTATGGATTCTGTCTGGGCTTGAAACACCCCAGTGACCTATTACATGACGATCATGGAGTCGCTATGGATGACTAAGTGGTCTACCCCGAGATCCTTGACGATTCTGAGTTTGGCCAGGAGCGCTTTGTACTCCGCTTCATTGTTAGAGGCCTTAAAATCGAATCGAAATGTGTAGATAGTCTTATATCCGTCCGGGCTTGTTAAGACTAGCCCGGCACCCGAACCCTCAGCATAGGAAGATCCATCTACAAAAAGCTTCCATTCTGGTTCTAGCGTGGTGTGATCACCACTATAGCTAGGGGCTTTCGGGACTTCCATAGGTGCCTTCTTGGTTAGTGGTGTACCTTGCTTGGTATCAGTGAACTCAACGATGAAATCTATGAGGGCCTAGGCCTTGATGGTTGTCCTCGGTACAAAATGTACATCATATTGGCCGAGTTTGACCGACCATTTGGCCATTCATCCCATATATCTCTGGACTCTGAAGAACTTGCCAAAGAGGAAACTTTGTCGAGACTCGTATTGTGTGGTCTTGAAAATAAGGTCACAATTTTCGAGGAGAAGTGACTAGGGCAAGCGCCAATTTCTCCAGTGGGGGTACCTCTCCTCGGCACCTTGAAATGCATGGCTTGTGTAGCAGACGGCTTCTGAACTCCGTCTTCCTCTTAGATGAGGATCGAGCTAACAGCCTTCTCAGACGCCGCGAGGTAGGCATACAATACTTCCCCCAGTAAAGGTTTGGATAGGAGTGGAGGCGTGGCTAAGTACTTCTTTAAGTTTTGGAAGGCTTCCTCACACTCCCCGCTCCACTCAAACCTCCCTTAGAGCACCTGAAAAAATGGATGGCACTTGTTGGTAGACCAGGATATGAACTTAGAGAAAGAGGCTACCATGCTAGTAAGTTTCTACACATCCTTCACTATCTGATGTGAATGCATGTCTATAACAGCTTGAGCCTTGGCTGGGTTGACCTCGATTCCTCTTTGATTGACCAAAAATCTAAGAAATTTGCCCAAGCTAACCCCAAACGTGCATTTTGTCGAGTTGAGTTTCATCCCATACTCTTTAAGAATGTCGAAGCTCGCTCAGAGATAGGCCATGTGGTCCACTGCTCGGATGGATTTTACTAACATATTGTCCACGTAGACTTTCATGGTTTTACTAATCAGTCGAGCAAACATCTTGTTGATTAGATGCTGGTAGGTGGCCCCAACATTCTTAAGTCCAAAAGGCATTACTACGTAGCAGTAGAGCCCTTGGTCGGTAACAAACGTTGTTTTTATTTAATCTTCCTCGGCCATCCATATTTGGTTATAGCTGGAATAGGAGTCCATGAAGCTAAGCAGCTCGTGTCCGACAGTTGCATCAATGAGCTAGTCTATTCAAGACAGTGGAAAGCAGTCCTTGGGATAGGCCTTTTTTAGGTCAGTATAGTCTATACAAACCTACCATTTCCCATTCTCCTTCTTGACTAAGGTCACATTCACCAACCACTCTGGATACTTTACTTCTCGGATGAATCTTGCCTTTAGCAGTTTCTAGACCTCTTCATTAATGGCGGCATACCTTTTCGGGTTAAAGGCCATTTTCTTTTGAATAACTAGCTTGTACTCTAGTCGGACGTTAAGACGGTGATAGGTTATGCTAGGATCAATGCCAGGCATGTCCTCGTGAGACCATACGAACACATCCTGATACTCTACAAGGAGCTTCTTAAGGTCGAACTGGATCTTAGGCTTCAACTGGGAGCCGAGTTGGACCATGTGGTCAGGATGTGCTAGATCGAGCCTAAACGACACTAGATCCTTGACCGAGGGTGGCCCTCACCTCTTTCTCAAGCATATCGGGGTCAAGGTCGGAAAGCATCTTGGGCACCGGCTCGACTGGGAATTATATTTCGTCAACCTTATAAATGGCCGAGACATTAATTACCGAGCTGATGCAGCCTTGACAACATTAGCATAACAAGCCCAAGAATCTTTTTGTAATGACTTGATTACTCCAACCCCGTTGTCTGTTGGGAACTTCATGGCCAGGTGGTAGGTGGAGACCATAACCTTCAGTCCTGTTTAACATCGGACAACCGATAATAATGTTGTACTGGGTGGGTTTGTCGACGACCAGGAAATTGACGACGTGTGTCACCCGAGCAACGTCCTCACCAAAGGTAACCGACAGGCTAGCCTTCCCGGCTGCTTCGGTGCATTCACCTATGAAGCTGTAAAGTGGCGTCTGAACCAGGATAAGGGTAGCATTATTGATCTTCAGCTTATCGTTCACTTGCTTCAATAGGATGTTAGCTGAGCTACCATTGTTGATTAGCACACTGCCGTACTATGTTATTGGCGATGTGCAATTCGCACCCAAGAGCATCATTGTGTGGATGGATTAATTTGTCTGCCTCCTCTTCCATAAAGATGATCGGCATGTCATGTTGGTGGTAAATTTTATTGACGTGCTCGGACATGTTAATGAGCTCGCCCTTCTCAACCAGTCGAGCTTCTCTGATGTAAGCCCGCCGCCCACTCGATGTGTCCTTAGTGACAGGCCCACCAAAAATTATGTGAACAATGTTTGGGAGTTATGGGGTGTTCCCACCATCATTGCATGTGCGGTTTGGCATGTCTCAGCTTGGCTGGTTGTCTCTCTAGGCTATAGAGCCTGGAGCTAAGACTCGTTCTACAAACTCCCATAGTTGTTTGACTTAGACCAGTCTCTCGATCTGGTCCTTTAGCTAAATGCAGTCACGGGTGTTATGTCCCACATCCTTGTGAAAATTGTAGTACTTACTTTGGTCTCGCTTTGCTTTACTGCCCTTAAGCTTGGGCAAGTCGACCAGTAAGTTCTTTCTGCTCACCTAGGCAAGTAACTTCTCTATGCTCGCTACCAAGGGCGTGTAGCTTTGGAACTTCTCAGTCAGCACTTTCGGCTTCTCGGTCTTCTTGTCCTTCTTTTGCTTCTTATTTTGCTCAGCGTTGGACTATTTGGGTGCTTTCTTCTACTTTTTCTCCTTCTTCATGCCGCTACTGTTGGCTTCTTCTTTGTGGCTCTTCATATATTCAGCCGCATCGACATACCTTTATGCGTAGCCGAGCATATGAGAAAATGTGCTCGGCTGCTCCAATGCCAACGACTAGGTTAACTTCTCATCTCAAAGACCCCCTACGAAGGTGTGTTTTAGGGTCTCATCTTCGACGTGCTTAACTTCGAGCGTAGCTTGGGTAAACCGATTTATATAATGTAGACATTGCCATCTCCTTGCTTATAAAGAGGTAATCTCCTTTCTCCTTGTTTTTGTTGTGGAGAAAGCTACCAAGAATGCATCAGAGGGCTGTCAAAAAGAAGTGATTGAAGCTGGTTCAAGTCGCTGGAACCATTGCTGAGCTAGTCTAGTCAGAGTCAAAGAAAAAGCCTTACACATGGCTGTATCGCTGGCATTTTGTAGGAGCATGTGTTCTCGGTATAATTCGACATGCTCGTCAGCATTTGTGGTCTTGTCGTAGGCCTTGATTTACAAAACTTTAAATTTGGGCAAAATCAGGGCTCGCATGATGGCATTGGTAAACGGGGGATCTAAGGCTCCAACGTCGTCCAAACCAAAATGATTCTTACAGATTTCATCAATTTGACATTGCAACTCCTGGAACTAGAGACTATTGCTATCTTCGAGTAGTTCAACCTTTTAGAGTGCTTCGCGCTCAACCCTATCACCTGCTCTAAGGTGGCGACCATATTGTGCTTCCTCTTGGCGCCTAAGCTGATAAAAAATAGATGCTCAGGAGCCCTGTAGTGATGGAGCCTACGCCTCATGAGGACCAAGGCGTCCCTCTTGGATGAGCCTATTGTTTACCAAGACACCATGCATAGATCTTTTGAAGCGCTCGGAGTCAGCTTCATTGGGTTTGACAGCATCCTATCCTACCCGACCCCCAGCCTAGTCTATTGGGGCTAGAGGTAGGAGGCTAGGAGCCACTTGGCGCTGAGCCTGCTATGCAAGCTGCTGAGTAAGTATCCAAACGACATTGGTCAGTTCCTGGATAAGGTCTTGGATAACCGGATCTTGCACCTTTTTGTCCCTCACCGCGCTTCCCTGACCCCTAGAACGGGATCTCTTGGCTCGGGGATGGCCCCTGGGTCTAGTCGAATTCTAGTTTTAGTTTTGGGCTTCTCTTGACCTCTTTTGTCGAGCACCCCCGTCCCGGGCATTGCCTCGAGTTACTATCTCGGTTCATAGGCCTGTTGTGGCTGATAATTTCGAGTGAAAGCATAGGCGTCCTCCTTCTAGCACCAAATGTTGATGCTTATCGGAGCCTGCGACAGATCAATACTATTGAGGGTGAGCTCGGTGCCACCACCGAGGAGCATTACTTTAGGTGGTCAGCCAAACATCTCGGTACAGCTACAAGGAGCTAATGACTAATCCCGATGAGCTTTGATCGCTTGTCTGAGGTGCTTTTTAGGGTCCCTTAGGCCGCACCGTAACTTGTCGCCTCCTTGGGTTAGGCACTAGCTCAGGTCAGATTCTTTTCACTGGTAAGTGAGTTGCTACTCGTCATCACTGGCCAACAGATGGCAACCAATCCACCAGTGGAAGGCTTGACACTTGTCCTCTACCTTCTGACACACCTTGATGTGACACATGAATCGTGGATAAAACCCATCTAACACCCGGTCCAAGTGGCAACCTATAAATAGGGTGCATTTATTGTATCCAGCATGCATGCTACTTCCCACCTAACAAGTTCCCGTTCTCTGCCGAGCAACCCCTGCCTTGAGCATTGGAGAGCCCTTGTCTATTGACTAACTCGTCTCATCTTACCTTCGAAGTGTCCCTCCTCTTGTTGCAAGTCCACTCGATCAGGTAGAGTCGAACAAGGTAGACCTATCCATTGTGCATGGCCGCATGTGGTGTTGATCCGTCGTAGGCTCCAATAAGCATCAACAGTATGTTTTTATGTTTAATAATATTTTTTGTAATTTTTAGAGTTGTTTCTACGTATTAAATATGTATTTAGTTTGTAAATAATTAAAGTAATAAAATAATTAGTGGTAGCTTTATTTTGAGTCTTAATGTGTTTGATAGTGTGCTTTAAGTTTGTCAATATGTTCTATTATATTTTTAATAATTTCTAAAAATATTTTCGAATCTTAAAAATCATATAAGTGTCAAACCAAAAGAGACTGAAATTTTAAAAGTTTGTAATTATTATTTATGTGTTTTATTATTAAATAAATATTTTTAAAATTATTGTAAATCTTTTGTGCATAAAATAAGTAATTTTAGTGTGTTTGTTAATTTTAGATTTAAAATCTGGAGGAAAAAGAAGCAAAATAACACAAACAGTGCAAAAACTGACCTTAAATGCACAAGAAATAAAAAAAATAAAATTCAAAAGAGTGCCACGTGGAAGCTTCTAGGTCATTCAATTGTGCCTCCAAACCCATCCCAGCTGTTCATGTGCCCTACCATATGTTAGGGGTATCTTTAGAATGACTCCAAAATGCATGCATTCGTTCCTAAGTGCATGTGTTTCACTTGCCATCCGATTAGGATACATCGAATAAACAAACAGTTTGAGGCGCGCATTTAGTTTTCTCCACGAAGACTCAATCCCAACCATAGCTCTAGTCTTCATCAAGATCCAAGGGATGAGAAACGTCCAACCGGTACGGGTGAAGCACTAGATTTCGAAGCTCAATTTGCATACTGACTAGCTGTCTAATGTGGAAAAGAAAGGAAAAAAAAATCAATAAGCTCTTAGAGCTGATTCTCGTAAGGGGCAATTTTAATTAAAAAATGTTGCATTCGCATAGGATGCAACCTAAAGAAAAAAAGAAAAAAAATAAAATAAAAATAAATAAATAAACTATTAATAAAAATGTGATAAAATAGTAGTTTTTATTACTATATAAGCACCCCCCATTCAAACCCACGGCCACTTTAGGCTTTTCTTCAATTTTCAACTGCTAAGCTTCTTGCTCAGTAGTATTCCCTTTTAGGATGAGATGCTATTAGAGTACTCCCTCGACTCCACTTTCAATATTAAAATAATGCCTAAATTAGTGTAGAGAGTTTAGTGAGACAGAGAAATGATCTTGTATGTATAGTACTTTGGTATGGTTTTTAACTCTATATCTGCTTTGTAATGCATATATTTTTATGGAATAAACTATATTTTCTATGTTTTTAGTCATTATTGTTAATGTTGTTATGCTGCTCAATTCTTGCATAAATTTAGTCTTGCTTTTTTTAATATAATCTAATTATGTTGCATAATTAATATTAATAATACATAAATCCTGCTTGATTATTAAGTTGGGTTTTTGTTGCATTATATCCATGAACTGGCATAGTAAATAATTAATAATGCTTAATTTTTTATCGACAACGAATGATATAGTGTATTCTTAAACCATTTAATAAGACGATGCTTTGTCGAAATCA
The DNA here is from genome assembly GCA_025403435.1 of Artocarpus heterophyllus. Lineage (NCBI taxonomy): Eukaryota > Viridiplantae > Streptophyta > Magnoliopsida > Rosales > Moraceae > Artocarpus > Artocarpus heterophyllus. The sequence continues at coordinate 28,350,895 of CM046337.1, forward strand.
ACATAAACATTTATTCCATTAAAACACATTAATTTTTGTTTGTTGTTATCTTTTCTATCTCAAATTATGTTAATTGTAATTGTAGTGACAACAGTTATAATTTTCATAGTTAGTGCACTAAATCATTAATGAGAGATGATTATTTTGCTATTTTTTATAATAAAACCTTTACTGCATTATAGCTTATTATATTGTCGCTTTAGGTTGACTTATAGAAATAGCAAAAGTGCTTGCAATTAATGAGAAAAGATATAATAAATCAAATACTTTAGATAATTATTTAAAGTTAAAAATCCGTATCAGTTATGAAATATACAAGGGATCATCAAAGTTTTACCATTTTAATTTTATGTTTTGAAACCTTATTTTAAAATTTTCAAAAATATTTGTTTTCTTTTAAGTTTTGTATTGAAAAATTCTTTTCCATTTTAGCTAAAAAAATTTCAATCTTTCAAATTTCCACCTTCTTATGGATACGACAACCTTTCTATACTATATACTTCCACGTTTAAAGAATCATTTTAGGCAATACAAACAAAAATTTGGCGCGAACAAACAAAAATTTGGCTACCGTTGCCGAAGAGGTGCCGTTACTTTGTTAGATTGCTAAATTAAATAGGAAAATAAGTACGTGATCTACCCCTATCCTTTTTAAATATTATTTTAATTATTTGCATGTTTTGATTAGTATGTTTTATTATTAAAAGACTAAAAAAATTAAAAATTAAAAATTAAAAAGAGAGCGGATACTTTTCACTCACTACTTTATTCATTTGGATAAAGAAAAGCTTAGCATCTTGTCTTTTATTTTGCAAGTTTGAGTTATTTGATTCAGTCAAAAAAGGCCACCGTTAGGACTTGATCCCATGACCACATGGCTAAAATCCTTTGCCAAGAAAGTTAAGAAGTTTAAGTGTGTCTGATGTGAGACCCTAACGATCTAAGAATCCGATCAATTGAGCATTATTTGACTTGAAAATTTTTCTTTAAAAAAATTTCAAAAATTAAAATTAAAAAAATTTTAAAAAATATTTTAGGAAATTCATCGACATTTTGTTGCAAGTTTTTCTCAAAAATACTTGGAATCGTTTTATAGTGCTTAGTGGAGATTTAAAGACTTGCTAGATAGGTACCCTTACCATGGTCTTTCTAGGGAATTTTTGTTAAAAGTTTTCATAGATAGGTTAAGTCCTCTAATAAGAAATTGAGTAGAAAGAGAAGATGGATCAACCACTTTTCCCCAACAAACAATTGATGAAGCCTATTATACGAAAGAAGATATCGCCGAGTATGATTATTGAAGAGTGAATAGTTCAAGGAATAACTTAATTTGGGAGAGCAATTCAAATTTTTCAAAACCTTGGCCTGACACTCAACCCAAAATTTTGGAGTCAAATTTTGAACTAGAAGAGACATATAGTGACCCAAATAGGGTGAATCTAGAAGAAACCTTAGAAAAATTGGAAGAAAATTTAGAAAAATACATGGAAACTATGAGGGATATAAACCTAGACAGGTTTGAAAATTCTTTGTCTCGGTTAGTGTCAAAGGTTAAACAAAATGAAACCATTCTTGCCAAAGATACCTTAGCACAAAATTGTCACTTAGAAGAAAAAGTTGAGCTAACCATGAATAAGGAAAATTTAGAACCCACTTATTTTGAAAAACCATTAGGAGATGAATGTGAGGAAGAAAAAGAAGACTTAGCTATAGAAAATGAATAATCATCACCTTTAATTCTAGGTTCTCAACCTCAGTTGCCACAAGAGTTCACCAAAGACTATACTTACCGAGATCCTATGTGGCCACCACCTCTTCCACCACCTTTAGCATCATTTTTATGGACTTACGAAGAATGTAAAATGAGTCTAAGTTTCACAAGTCTAAATGTTCCATATTTTGCCAATCTTAAGAGTATGATCACACAAAACCTGTGTGTGGTGTCTTTCGACACTTACTACATGAGGAAGCCACTCTTTGACGACTGTCCACTACGCGCAAAGTTGGAAAAAAGATTTGCCTAATTTAAAGCATCAAACAATGGGAAAACACTTACAAAATAATTTCTTTACTTTTCTTTCTTTGTAATATATTTTTGTGTGTTGTTGTGTGCGCTTTTTAATTTCTTTTAAAAATTTAAAAAATATTAAAATTTATTTGGAAAATTTAAAATGAAGGCTATTAATTAAATTTGTTTAGAATGACTAAGTTATGGAGTTAAACTATTTTCAATTTTCTCTTGAGACGCATTCTATTAAGTTTGATTTTATGAATGCAATTTGTTTGGATTTTCAAATAAATTTTCAATAAAAATGTGTGTTTTAATTTTGAATTTTAATTTTCCTTATAAAGCTTTGAAATTAAATTACTTAATAATTCATTTAAAATGGCTGAAATTAAAGAGGATATAGTCATTGTGATTAGTAAATACTTTGTACTTGCAACCTCTTGAAATGCATTTTGAAGAAATTGAAAAGTGATTTTAATTTTCAAATAAAAATAAAGTCTTAGGAATCTAACTTTAAAAGACCCAGTTTGTAATATATTGTTGTGTGCTTTGTTAGTTTTTAGTTACAGATCATCTTTGTAGCTTTGCTGATTTAGGTAATATCTTTGCTGCTCTCACTATTCTTTATACATTGGGGATAATGTACAATTTAGGTTGGGAGAAAGGATTGTGCTTCAATGCTGTGCAATTTTTTTTTTATTTTTGCTCAAACTTTTTTCGATTTTTGCTCTAGATTTTGTGTGTTTTGTAAAAATTTTTAATTTTTGTGAGTCATAAAATTAAGAAACAAATTTTTTTTTTGTGAGTCATATTTGTGTGTTTAGTAATTTATGTGTTATTATTTTGTTTTGATTTTTGAATTTCATATTAATGTAGTATCATTTTATTATTCTTTGAATTATCTAATTTTATGGACTCTCAAAACTTTGGTTTTATTTAACATTTTAATGTGTTTATTTTTTGAAGCGTTTGTAAATTGTAAGACATGCACTGTAATTCTTAATTGTGGCCATAAGTCAAAGACATGAATATTTAAGTATAGTTATTTTGTGAAGATGAACAATTAAGGATAGTAACATTGTTAAAATTAATTAACTAATTAATTACGAAAAATAAAAATAATAAAAGGAAGTGTAAATAAATAAAGCGTGTAAAGTTGTAGATTAATGAATAATATAGGATAAGTTTGATTTCATAGTCTCTTTAACTCTAGTACGTAAGTTTTAAAGGATACTTCATCACCTAGTACCTTAGACTAATTAGTTTGGGAGTGACTGACGTAAAATTCATTAAATAAGTTATGGAGAAAGCTTAAGGGAACCATACATTGCACTATCCATGGTTGTTGTAAAGTTTAATTTTTGTTTTATATTTCTATTCTTTAATTGTTCTAATAAATAAATTTGAAATGTTGTTGCTTGCATGAGTGATTTAAAGCAAAATATTATAACAATTGTATTCTTAGTTTTTGATGAAACTTCATAATTATTCATTATCTCTTTTTGTACTAAGTTTGGCTTCTTTATATTCTGTTAAATACCATATAAATTGTTTAAATAAAATTTTTGTTTTGTTGGTCTATTTAGTTAGGTTAGTCAAATTTTAGTTAAATGGTTTGCATTGTGTGAATATTCAGTAAATCATTTTAAAATTTTATCACTTTAATTGCTTGAGACTACAGCAAGTTAGTTAGAGTGTGATGAGACCGTAAAAGTATACATTTTCTAAGAATAAAATCATTTATTTATACTTTTATTTCTTGTTAAATCCTTTAATAAAAAGCATTTTTGTGTTAATTAGTATTTTTGTGTCTTAGCATATAAATATGTCTAATAATATGTTTTTATTGTGTTTTTTATGTTTAATAATCTTTTTGGTAATTTTTAGAGTCGTTTCTATGTATTAAATATATATTTAGTTTGTAAATAATTAAAATCGTAAAAATAATTAGTGGTAATTTTATTTTGAGTCTTAATGTGTTTGATAGTATGTTTTGAATTTGTAAATATGTTCTATTATAATTTGAGTAATTTTTAAAAATATTTGCGAGTCTTAAAATCATATACGAGTCAAACCAAAAGAGTCTAGATTTTTAAAGTTTGTAATTATTTTTTTGTGTGTTTTATTGTAAAATAAATATTTTTAAAACTATTGTTGATATGTTATGTGTACAATATTAGTTTTGGTGTGTGTGTTAATTTTAGATTTAAAATATGGAGGAAAACGGAGCAAAGCAGCACAAAAAAGGGCAAAAAAGAACCTCAAATCCATAGGAAATCAAAAAGAAATTAAAATTCAAAAAAAGTGCCATGTGGCAGCTTCTGGGCCATTCGATCGCACCTCTAAACCACTGTTGCATGTCAAGGAAATCTTCAAAATGGCTCCAGATCATGTGCGATCGTTCTCTGGTATGCACATTTCATTTGCCATGTGATCAGCCTACATTGAATAATCCAACGATTTGAGACGTGTGTTTGCTTTTCTTCACGAAGACTCAATCCCAATCATAGCTTCAGTCCCAAGCAGCAATCCAAGGGCTAAGAAGCGTTCGACTGGTATGGGTGAAGCATTGGATTCAGAAGCCTAATTTGCATACTGACCAGTTGTCTCACGCTAAGAAGAAAGAAAAAAATAAAAATAAAATCAACAGCTCTTGGAGTTGATTCTTGTGAGGGGACAACTTTTAATTTAAAAAATTGTTGCATCTATGTAGGATGTAATCGAAAGAAAAAGAAAAAGAAAAAAATAAAAATAAATAAAGAAAAATATTAATAAAAATATTAATAAAAACTTGATTAATAGTAGATTTTACTACTATATAAACCCCCTCCCCCATTCAATCCCACAGCCACTTTTGGCCTTTTTACAAATTTTCAATTGCTGAGCTTCTTGCTCAATAGTATCCTCTTTTAGGCTATTAGGGTACTCCCGGACCCTGCTCTTAATATTAAAATAATACCCAAATTAGTGTAGAGAGTTTTATAAGGCAAAAAGATTATCTTATATGTATAGTATTTTGGTATGGTTTAACTCTGTATTTGCTTGTTAGACATGTATGCCCTAAGGAGTAAAAATGTAATAAGTTTTTGGAGACATTTTTTATCAATAAAGAATTTATTCATTGTTTATATACCAAATCTTGTCCTCTTTACGTTCATATTTGTTGAATATATGTTAAGCAAACAATAGTCTAAGACTGTCGGCCTAAACCTTAAGAATTGGGCATATGATGGACAGATTATGCGGAAGACATGATTCCTAAGGTGATGGTATAAATCATACGATCCGCAATCAAGAGAATAAAGTTGGGCGCTTTATTCATGCAAAGATTGTTATGTTGTCTATATCCTTTTTGGGAGATGGTTTGTCTTCACCATTGGAGGTGGACTCTGTGAATAGAAACATTGACACGTTGTCATAGATGATGATGTGTTAGATCAGGACATAAAGTGAATTGATTTGGATTAATAATCCTGTCTTGGCAAATCAATTCACTCTAAACAATCATTTGTGTTGTATAATCTTGAGATGAATAGTGGGCCCGTTGTCTTGACTTGTGTCTTTTGATGTACCAAAGAGTGACACCCACATCTTAATAGTGGTATGCATGCCGATACGTTGGAGGCATGACTCTTGATGGCATAGACCTGTTATTCATAGATATGGAATCCATAACTCCTCTTTAGGAGTAATGATATTCTCTTATACACGCTATCCTGTAATTAGAAAACTGGAGTGCTCAACCATTTGGATACATAGGTGTAACCGAATGGTATACTGTCTTTGGATAGTAAGTTTTTTGATGGTGAGCTAATGGAATGTAAGATAAAAATAATCGGGAAGGTAAGACAGAACTAGTCCTTAAGCTGATTATGGATTATCAAATGGGGATACAATATACTATGATATGTCATGGAGACTTAGCTATACGAGCTTCGTAATTCTATGTAGTTCGAGAGTGCACCTCCAAGCTTTTAGTGGAGTAGCGTTGGAGTTGATAATTATGAAATGTATATCTAGGATATTGGGTTTCATAATTATCGAGAGCTTGAACTATATATGTCCATTTGGTCCCCTTTACTAGCTCAAAACATCCTATAACGACACGACGTGCTTTTCTAATAATTGATAACTTATGTCAGATTTTATTAGATTTGTTCAAATTTAGAAGAATCAAATAATTCATGTCTGTTTATCAGTCAAATTCATTTTGTGATAAAAATTAATTCAAGATAAACTTGTTGAATTATAAGGATCGGATAATTCTTGTCTATTCAAGATAAACTTGTAGAATTATTGGGAATTGATTTATTTTCTTAGAGATTATCTCGATAAAGTTGTTTTGATCAGATAACTTATCTATTGGGTTATTTGAATTAAAACTAAGACTTTATCCTATAGAATCTCAAGTGAAAAATAAAAGATTCGCGAGATTTTTATTCGACAGTTCGGCCTGCCGATGGATGTGTTCGGCCTGCCGATGGGGCCTGTTCGACCTGTCGATCAGGTGGTTCGGCCTGCCGATTAGCGAAGGATAAGATCACACGTTTTCACGCGGATCTTATCAGATATTGATCAGAACTTGATTTTATTTTGAGTTTTTGAGACCTAATCTGATAAGGACTGACCCCAGGGTTAATCACTATATAAAGGGAGTAAGTCTTAAGAGCTACTCAGATCAATTGAGAGATTAAGAATGATACTCTGCTAGTGAGAATCTGAAAACTCCTTGAGAGCTTTTGTTCACAAATCATGAGCACTTGCTTTGGGTTCTCTCGATTGGTTGGAAGGAGAGTCACCTAGTGGAAGAGCTGTACGTGTGAGCCCACACTCACTCCGATCGTAGATAGAGAATAGCAAAGAAGACTAGTTGGTTGAGGCTCTTCTGAAACGTTACTTTTCTTCACGTTTTGCATGGGTTCTTCAGCAATCAAAGGTTAATAAGATCTGGTTAATTTATGCATATAGCATGTCAAAATTGTATTTTGGAAAATACTCTGATGTAAAATTTTTAAAATTTTACTACGCATTATTTTTTCAACAATTGGTATCAGAGCCAGGTTTTTACATAAATTTACGAGTTTGTGATCATGTTATATGTATAAATTTTATGATCTTAATCTCTCATATGCTTGAATTGAATTTTATAGAGAGTTGGCACTCTAGGTTTCTATATAATTTTATATTGTCATGGATTATATGGTGAATGTTTATTAATTAATCATGGTTGATTTAATTATTAATTAATTAATTAATTAATTAATGCCGGTTATGGTTCCTTAGAGGTTAGAGTGTGTATCTAGGTTTTTCATGTAATTAGATAGCGAACTATCATCTCCGTCTAGGAATTATTATTTATTTTTAAATTTGTAAGAATTTTATAATTAAATAATCATTTGGAGAAGACGGATCTAGAAGATGGATGATGGCGTTCCCAGGTATTTCTTGAGTCTCTAATTTTATGTTTTTGAATTGTTAAAAATAAAATTGATGAATTGCATTAAAAATTGTATTTTCTAGAATGAGAGATTTCTGCTCGGTCGGCATGCCGAACTCACTAGGTCGGCAGGCCAATGGTCACAGATCGGCAGGCCGGACGTGTGGTTCAGCAGGCCATCAGTGGGGCAGAAATCAAGAGGCTCTGGCGGCAGGCCGAACCTACATGACCGGTAGGCCGATCACCCAGATTGCCCTACCGATCGAGAGCTAGAAAATTTCCAAAAAAAGGTGTAGTTTTTCCAATGCAGTTTTAATTTTATTTTTGGGACAATTCTGAGAAACATTAAATTTGGATATGACCGAAAATATGAAGTATTCGATTCACACGGGATTGAAGACTTGAAGATGGGAATTACATGAAGAAGGATACAGCTTGAGGATTCAAGGATGAAGAATCGATAATAGGTCTCTATTATTCTCTTGTAATCTTAGTTTTCTATTCTCTAGGGTGGAGCCATAATATTACGGTTATTTATTATTTTACTTGTAGCTTTGCTTGTCTGCATTATAATATGATTTGCTCTGTATATTGATAACATGTCATATAAAATAGGAAGTGCTGCTCATATTAAAATTGTTTGTGCATATTCTTAAAATAAAACCTTGATTTCAAAAGATTTAGTGGGAGAAGGTTTTCGAAGAGAGAACCTAAGGCCTCCATCGTTGGTCCATAGGCAGAACATGGTGGTCCCGACCCCTAGGAAGGGATTTCTATCATGTACCAGATTGGATCTCTGAGAAGGTAAGGTATTTTAGCATGATTTATGGTTGCACACCCCTAGGTGGTGATTATAAATCATGGATAAAATATTGAAATGGTTAGACACTCACGTTAATTTTATTATTAACCTCCCCTAGGAGCTCTGTTAATAAAATTAATGGCCAAAGAAACAATTATTAATATATGTTGGATCATACGGGTCCTGGATGGCATGTATTAATTAGAAGGGGATTCGTGTTCCTAATTGAATTTGGCATGACTCCCCTAGGATCTTGTTGAATTATGAGTTGGGAATTATCGTTGTAAGGCTGTGATATTTTCAAGGTTTTGACAAATAAACACATTTGTATTTTTTACATGATTGTGTTATCTTACTAAATTATTATTATATATTTGCTTATGTTTGGTATATGATTCTTTATTGTAGATTAAAAATGTCTAAAAACGCTTTATCATCGATACTTGACAAAAACCTAATAACTGGAGAGAATTATAATGATTGGAAATGGAACCTGGATATCGTCCTTTCTTTTGAGAAACTGAAATATGTACTGACAACCCCTTATCCTCCTGAGCCTACGGGAGACTCAACTAATGAGCAATTCTAAGTGCATGATCGCTGGAAAGATGCTAATGATCAGGCCTGCTGCTATGTTATGGCTAGCATGAATAACGCGTTGCAGGCTCAACATCAGGATTATGAGACTGCGAAGTAGATCTTGGATAATCTTGAGGATATGTTTGGAGGCCAGGCCATAACAAAGTGGCAAGGGGTGCTTCAGAAACTTCTAAACTGTAGATAGAGGCCAGGGACATCTGTAAAGGAGCATATGATGTTGGTCATGGGTTACCTTGCTAAGGCTCAAACTAATGGAGCCGGCATCGATGCTGAAACTTAGATGACTATGGTCTTTGAGACTCTGTCAAAGGAATTTATTTCGTTTAGAGTTACATTTAATTTAAGCAATAGACGGGATATGACCTTAACAGAACTGATGAAACAGTTATAGGAGTTTGAACTACTGATCAGGGAGTCTCCTGCGGGTGGTGAGGCCAACATGGTAGCTACTTCTGGTTTCAATCCTAACTCTAGGAATGGAAAGAAGCAACGAGCCAAGAATGGGAAGTCTTCTATTCTTGCTACCATTAAGAGCAAGAAGAAGAAGAAGAAGAACCCAAAGAAGCTTAAGTGCTTCTTCTGTGGAAATGTCGGACATATCAAGAAGCATTGCAAGGACTTCCTTTGCAAAGGAGGTAGGTGTGATCTTCTGTATTTAGAAACTTGTTTGGTTGAGGAATCAAGTGACATTTGGGTTATAGATTTTGGTGCAACTAATCATGTTTGTATTTCTCTGCAGGGGTTCAAAGAAACGAGAAGTCTACTGCATGAGGACTTCATGCTTCAGATGGGTGATGGATCCTTGGTCTCAGCGGAAGCAGTGAGAGATGTCCATCTTTATTTTGATAATTATAGGAATTTATTTTTGCAATATTTTTTTTATGTTCCTAAATTTAAAAGGAATTTAATTTCTATATCTTGTTTATTTAAAGACTCCTACTTTGTTTCTTTTAATGATAAAGTGGTGATTCGTAAAAAAAAATCTTTTATCTGTTCTGAATGGATGCAAAATAATCTATATTTTATCAAACCTAAGATGGACTTATTGCTTAATGCTGAGATGAATGATAATAACTCTAAAAGACTTAAAACTTCTCACTCTAATAAAACTTATCTTTGGCATTTGCGCCTTGGTCATATTAACCTGAATAGGATTCAAAGGTTGGTAAGAGATGGACCTTTAAGTCAATTAAAGGTTGAATCTATACCTCAATGTGAATCTCGTTTGGAGGGTAAAATGACCAAAAGATCATTCGGGTCTAAGGGCAATAGGGCCAAAGGGGTTCTAGAACTTGTGCATAGTGATGTTTGCGGACCGATGAACATTCAGGCATGAGGAGGGTATGAGTACTTCATCACTTTTATTGACGATTACTTAAGATATGGGTATGTGTACCTGATGCACCACAAAAGCAAAACTTTTGACAAGTTCAAGGAGTTTTGGGCTAAAGTGGAAAAGCAATTGGGTAAACCCATAAAGGCACTTCGATCGGATTGAGGTGGGGAATACCTTTCTGATGAGTTCTTGGGACACTTATTAGAGAATAGGATTTTATTCCATTTGATTGCATCGGGCACTCTGCAACAGAAAGGCGTAGTGTAGAGAAGAAATAGGACTTTGTTGGACATGATTAGGTCCATGATGAGTTATTCATTATTGTCTTTATCCTTTTGGGGATATACACTACAAACTGCATGTTATCTTTTAAGCAATGTGCCTTCAAAATCGGTCCCTAAAACTCCTCATGAGTTGTGGACGGGTAGAAAGACATCCTTAAACCATATTCGCATATGGGGATGTCCGGCTCATGTCCTGTTTAAAGATATGAATAAGTTGGAAGCACGTTCAGAAGTTTGTGTGTTTATAGGATATCCAAAAGGGACTAAAGGGGGTTATTTTTTTAACCCAAAGGAAAATAAAATCGTGGTTTCAACTAATGCAACTTTCCTTGAGGAGAGTTAAATGGATGACTTTAAACCTCGAAGCAAAGTGGTGCTTGAGGAGTTAAGGAGTGATCCGATCACTCCAGAGGTTCCGAATGAAACCATTCCGATTAGTGTAGAAAAACCAAAGAAACCTGAATAACAACCTCAGGGGCTTCGACGTGGTGGGAGGATCGGGCGTCAACTTGAGAGATATATGTTCAATGGGGAGGTCTTTTTGGCTGAACCGGAATGAAAATGATAGGGATCCTTATACTTACGTAGAAGCTATGGAAGATATTGATTCAAAACTCTAGATAGAGGCCATGAACACAAAGATAAAGTCTATGGAGACTAATCAGGTCTGGGAGCTTGTGGATCTTCCCGAAGGGGTAAAACCCATAGGGTGTAAGTGGATCTACAAGAGGAAAAGATGAGTGGATGGAAAGGTCAAAACCTTTAAGGCTAGACTGGTAGTTAAGGGTTATACGCAAAAGGAAGGAATCGATTATGAGGAAACCTTTTCACTTGTAGCCATGCTTAAGTCCATCTAGGATTCTCTTGTCCATAGCTACCACTCTAGACTACGAGATTTGGCAGATGGATGTCAAGACGGCTTTTCTAAATGGCTATCTTGATGAGTCCATTTATATAGAACAACCATACGGGTTCAAGGTCACAGGTCAAGAGGGTAAGGTTTGTAAGCTACTGAAGTCAATTTATGGACTTAAGCAGGCTTCTCGTTCTTGGAACATAATATTTGATCAAGTGATCAAGACTTATGAGTTCTCACAAAATGTGGATGAACCATGTGTTTACAAACACATTAAGGATGGGAAGGCGGTTTTTCTATTGCTCTATGTAGATGACATTTTGCTAATTGACAATGACGTTGGGGCGTTGTCATAGGTCAAATTATGGTTGACGAAGTAATTTGACATGAAGGACTTGGGTGAGGCTAATTTTGTTCTCGGTATCCAGATCTTTTGGGATAGGAAGAACAAAATGATAGCTTTGTCCTAGGCCGGCTACATAGATAAAATTCTCAGGAGGTTTGCAATGTAGGATTCCAAGAAATGTGGGCAACCATCTAGGTCTGGAATTACTCTTTCTAAGAAAGACTCTCCAAAGTCTTATGAAGAAAGAGAATACATGAAGAAGGTGCCTTTTGCTTCGGCAGTAGGTAGTCTCATGTATGTCATGCTTTGCACACGACCGGATATTAGTTATGCGGTTGGGATTGTAAGTAGATTTTAGGCGGATCCAGGACCCAACCATTGGGTTGCGGTCAAGCATATTTTTAAGTATCTGAGAAGGACTCGAGGGTATATGCTTGTATATTCAGGTGAGGACCTGACTCCTCTAGGATATACTGACTCGAATTTTCAATCCTGTCAGGATTCTAGAAAATTGACTTCGGGTTTTGTGTTTAATCTGGGCGACGGTGCCATCAGTTAGAGAAATGCTAAGCAAGATTGCACTTCAGATTCAACGATGGAGGCCGAGTATGTGGCAGCTAGTAATGCTTCGAAAGAAGCAGTGTGGCTCTGTAAGTTCCTTTGGGATCTTGAAGTAGTTCCTATATGGATAAGGCGGTATCACTGTACTGTGATAATAGTGCGGTGGTAGCCAATGCTAAGGAAACAAGATTTCATGAGAAGAGTAAGCATATTGATCAAAAGTATCATGTGATAAAGGACTTCGTTGAGGGCAGGCATGTCATGGTGTACAAGATCACATTAGAGGAAAATTTAGCTGATCCATTTACGAAGACACTTACTGGGAGAGTCTTCGAGAAGCATGTGGAAGCTATGGGGATGCAAGATTTGTCGTATTTACTCACTTAGTGCAAGTGAGAGATTGTCAAACATGTATGCCCTAAGGAGTAAAAATGTAATAAGTTTTTGGAGACATTTTTTATCAGTAAAGAATTTATTCATTGTTTATATACCAAATCTTGTCCTCTTTACGTTCATATTTGTTGAATGTATATTAAGCAAACAATAGTCTAAGACTCTCAGTCTAAACCTTAAGAATTGGGCATATGATGGACGGATTATGTAGAAGACACGATTCTTAAGGTGATGGTCTAAATCATACGATCCACAATTGAGGGAATAAAGTTGGTCCGCATTTAAAGAATCATTTTGCACCATACATCATATAGTTACGACTTGAGTATCACTCTCATCCTCATTTGATTTTTGGAGCATCCTCCATCGAGAACCTTGCATGGTTCAGGGTGGCTAGGTAGAACAACATTTTCTGTTGCCTCCTTTTGAAATTCAAACCATTGAATTTCTCTGGTTTTATGCCATGGTTCTCAAGAATAGAAACTGATATAGTAGGGGTTGGCACTCATGCCAAGGGTATATGACCATATTATTTTTTCTAGATGAATTAATGTTTAAAGCATATGCCATTTCTAAAAAGTCAAAAGTCTAAGTTTTAGATTTGTCTTTAACTTTAAACACAAATTAATGGGCAACAATTGTGTGGCAATTGTGAATGGTAACTACTATGGACGTTTTCAAAAAAAATTGGTTGGCTGAGACCTCCTTAAAAACCAATCTCCTTAGACAAAGTTTCCTTAGTTGTAGATATCCACACAGCCACACAAATATTTCCAACATTAATTTGTGAAAAAGTATTTTTTTTCTAAGACCAAGATAATGGGTGACATAAATATATCCTTGTAAATCCAATACTTAGTCAATACCGAATACAAAACATCAATAAACAAATAGAGCAAAATCGCTCAAAAAAACAGTCGACCAAGAGAAACCTTGTCACTACTTCAGCGAACTAGAAACAAGTCTGAAAACTATCACACTGAATCCTAGCACTAGAAAAAATGTGAGACAGAAATTTTGTGTATTTTTCAAGTGCGAAAGAGTTGTAATAGCAGGAGTTTATGGCCAGTAACTTGCCATCATAATGCAATACTTTTATATGCCATAAATTAGAGCAGTAACATGCTATAATGCAAGACATAACTCATAATTTTAATTTCAGGGGTTACAAGTTTTATAATCCTACTGAATTACTCCTCCACTAAAACAGTTTGATGAGGGTTTTAAGCTGTATATTTTAGGCATCAATATTTCATTCACCCATGTATTATTTTGAGCATATAATATACCGTTTCGAAGATCTTACAGAGGAAAACTAAAACTTACATTGATCTTTCACAAAAGTCAAGTAAGACCTACTCAAAATCTAGCCTCAAAATGACCACTCAATGTGGTTATAAACCAGTTTTTCTAACATTATCTATGGGAAAATTTCAAATTGCTACTCTGTGTTATATTGAAATATACGTTTAGTACCCTATGTTTTGAAATTTTTACTACTAGTATCTTAACTTTTTAGCAAATTTTTATAGTACCTTTGAACCTTTTGGGACATGAAAAAAAATTACCCTTATTATAAAATATAAACAGTTGACAAAAAATTTTCATAAAAAAACTTAGAAACTGAAAAAAAAAAAAAAAACAAAACTCAAAAAATTCATGCCTATGCTTTTGAAAAAACATAGGCATGAATTGATTTGAAAAAATCCCAAGCTTGAATTGGTCTGAAAAACACTAAAGCTTCTCTTGCAACTTCTTTAACTCAACCTGGAGCTTCTTAATCCCAATCCTCTTCTTCATCTTGAAAAAACCCCAATCCTCAGCCCCATTCTCTTCTTCATCTTCTTCAATCTAAAAAAACCTAGTCCTCTAAAAAAAACCTAATCCTCAATTTAGATCTGCTAAGTCAACACACTCTATCACATAATCCCCACCCCCGTTGCCCCACTACATCACGCCAACCATCCCACCGTCTCCATCGCATCGCTTCCATCGCCGTCACCCCATAAACCAAAACCCAAAATAATTCTTCCATTCTCTTTTGATTTTCTACTTCTAAATTTCCCAAAAAAAAGACTCATTAACTAAAACCCAAAAACTATACCCGAGTATTCTCTCCACCGCCATCGATGGATTTGCAAGGGCTATCATGGAATGCGACGGAATCAAGACCACGGTGGTCGCACTGAGCTTGTGATTTAACCCTACCCCCTTGCGACCCACAACCTTCGCGATCTGAAGATGCAGGTGATGGTGTAAACGACGACAGAGGTGGAGAGGAGAGAGAAGACGAGGAAGATAAAGGAAGATGATTTTGTTTTTTTGTTTTTGTTTAAGTTGGGAGACAAGGAATATGAGATTTGACTCGTTTTGCAGTTTTGTTTTTTATTTTTTATTTTTTTTGTTTTGTTTTTTTTTTTTCAGTTTTTAGGTTTTTTAATTAAATTTTTTGGCTAACTATTTATATTTTATAAGGGTAATTCCATCTTTTTATGTCCTAAAAAGAGCATCGAGATACTCAAAAAAGATTTTTCTAAAAGATCGAGATGCCAATATTAAATATTCCAACAAATAAGGTACTAAACTCATATTTCGATATAATACATGGCACTAATTTAAAATTTTCCCTACTCTTATTTATAGGTGCAGGGTATGTTTTCTCATTCATCGCTTGTTGTTAGATCTATTTCTTCATTTTTGAACCATTAGATTTAAAATCTGACGTGGCAAGGTTTTAATGAAGTCTAAAGCTTTTAAGTTTTAAGCTTTCTCCTCTTCGTTCTGGTGTAGATAGACTACTTATCTTCTGATTGCAAAATGGTGTAGTTGAGTTTAATGTGCACTACATCGTTTCGTCTTCCAATATTACTGCACTTACAAATTGGTGTCGTGCTATCTTAATAATTTATTTATCCCTACAAATTATAAACCTAGCGAAGAGGCGGTCGATGACATTGTGACTATTCAATCACAAAAGGAGGAAAAAAGGCATTGAGGGTTTTGAGCCAAAAAAAAAAAAGTACTGAAGGGTTGCTTTCAATAGAAAGGAAGGAGAAAGTATAGTAAAAAAAGATTAATTATAAAAATTCCCCCTCAATTATTGCACTTTCGTAATAGTATGCCCCCAAACTTTAAATCATAATATTTGGTCCCCCAATCTATGAAATATTAACAAGAAAACTTTTTAAATTATGATTTTGAGCATAAATGACACATTATCACAAAAATAGTATGGATTATCAAACAGGGAATCATTAGACTATTAGCATATGTTGGTGCAACCATATGAAAGTGAAAGAAGAGATTATTTGTTCTAACATTTTTTAAGGTTTTTCATTTATATTTTAAACAATTAAAATTTTTAGATTTCAACTTTTTAAGTTCAAATTAGATTTAACATAATAAAGTTACCAAAATATTTATGTATTATGTGTCAAATCTTAATGATGTAAATTTTTATTAAAGTTCTAAAAAATGAATTTTTTGTCAATATTTCATAGTTCAAGGGAAACGTATGTTACATTTTGAAACTCGGGGGCATAGTATTACAATGGCTATAATTGAAGGGTAATTTTTGTAATTAATCTTAAGAAATTATAATAGCTTATCTTATCGACTCCACTTTAGTAAATGCAGTTACCATCATTTTAGAAATTAACAACATTTTTTATGAGAGAATTTAGTTAATAAGGCACTAAAATTGATTGAGGGCCAGAAAGGGAGACAAAGAAAAGGGACAGAGACCCTAGTCCAAGATAATCACTTTGGAGTTTTCCTACACACTCTCTTTGTTGGTCAGTTGGTTCATATTTGTAGTTTTTAGTATCTTCTTGCAATGAAAATAACCTATTGTTAATAGTCGATTAAGTCATTATTTATTAAAGTAAATAAGTCATTATCTTGTCAAGAATAGAAAATGTATGTATATATGTATATTTTCCAACAATTTCTAAGAACAATTGGAGGAGTAAACCAATTAAAATAAAAACATTAGAAGAGATTATTAGCAAGTTAATATAGAAAAATAACCCATATATTTGCTATCCATTGAAAGACCCTAGAACATTAGCGTGATGTTGTAGTTTTTTTTTTTTTTGAACTTGAGAAAAGGGGCTCGAACCATTTGTAAGAAAAAATGGTTAATACTATTTTGAGGAGCCATTTTGAGTGGGACTTGTTTTGTAAAAGTGAAGGGTCTTAGCGGATTTGCGTTCTCCATCACAAGGAGATCGAAATCATATATTTATTTTGCTCAAAATGGTAATCGGGTGAATGAGAAATTGATACTTAAAGTGTATCCATTGACATTTAGATTTTGTTAAAAAGAAGCCTAAATATGAAGTCCTACATTGCGCATTAAAGCTTGATATAGTTTTTATGTGGTTACACTTTTGTGCTTGGGTAAGTTGTTCTATCTAAAAGGCTCTCTCATGTGCAGGGGAGTGGCAATGCTCAGATAATGGCATCATGAATTAGCGCCATAAAACACTTGTAACACCCAAAATTAAACCTACTCATAAGTGGAGGTTAATGGAGGTCATAAACCTCATGTTGTAACACCCAAATGCATGCCATTATGCTCATAAAACCAAAAATTAAATCTCATCAATTTTGGCATGAATGACCCCCCATGATTTGCCTATATAAGGGAGCCTTCACAAGTTTGTAATCACACACAAAAAAGCACAAGGTTTTCTTTTGTTTTCAAGTTCTAGCTAGTGGTAGATAAGTTTTGGTGATAGAGGGAAGATGTGGTTTCAAGTTTGCCAAAGACGGTATTCGATAGTGCTCAAGATTCCATTGCAAGTCATTATATCTTAGGAGATAGACATCCATCGAATCCTCATGCACAATTAGAAGGGATGAATATGTTTTAAAGAAAATGGAAGCCTTATGTGTCTCGATCGTTTTTTCATCAAATTATCCACTTTGATTCAGTTGAAGGTTTTTGTTGTACTTGTCTCTTTGATTTGTAATAATTTCAATTGTAACTTATTTGTTTTTATCCATATTACATGCAAGTTTGCTAACAATCTTAAAATAGATCATCCTTTGAAGACAGACAGGTTACTGGAACGAAGGAATAGACCTTATAAGTTGCTTTTCACAATTTGGTTGCTTGTTAATATATATTACAAATTCATTATTTATTCTATTCAGTTTGAATATTCTGTTAATTTGAGTAGAACCATCTTATTATAGATTCTTTGTTTGCTTGCATATTTGTTATGAGCACTTTATTACGTTTCAACTTTGATAAATTTGGTTGGCTTTCAATGTTGGCTTTTGTTATTGTTATAAACGTTTGCTTTTGTTGTTAGACATGTATGCCCTAAGGAGTAAAAATGTAATACGTTTTTGGAGACATTTTTATCAATAAAGAATTTATTCATTAATATATATACCAAATCTTGTCCTCTTTACATTCATATTTGTTGAATGTATGATAAGCAAACAATAGTCTGAGACTGTCAGTCTAAACCTTAAGAATTGGGCATATGATGGGATGATTATGCAGTAGACACGATTCTTAAGGTGATGGTCTAAAACATATGATCCGCAATCGAGGGAATAAAGTTGGGCGCTTTATTCATGTAAAGATTGTTATGTTGTCTATATCCCTTTTGGGAGATGGTTTGTCTTGGCCATCGGAGTTGGACTCCGTGAATAGAAACATTGGCACGTTGTCATAGGTGACAATGTGTTGGATCGGGACATAAAGTGAATTGATTTGGGTTAATAATTCTGTCTTGGCAAATCGATTCACTTTAGACAGTCATTTGTATTGTATCTTAATCCTGAGATGAATAGTGGGCCCGTTGTCTCGACTTGTGTCTTTTGATGTACCAATGGGTGACTCCCACATCTCTATAGTGGTATACATGCCGGTACATTGGAGGCATGACTCTTGATAGCGTAGACTTGTTATTCATAGATATGGAATCCATAGCTCCTCTTTAGGAGTAATGATATCCTCTTATATACGTTGTCCTGTAATTGGAAAACTGGAGCGCTCAACCATTTGGATACATAGGTGTAACCAAATGGTATACTATCTTTGGATGGTAAGTTTTCTAATGGTGAGACAATGGAACGTAAGATAAAAATAATCGGGAAGGTAAGATAGAACTTGTCCTTAAGCCGATTATGTATAATCATATGGGGATGCGATACACTATGATATGTCATGGAGACTTAGCTACACGAGCTTCGTAATTCTATAAAGTTCGAGAGTGCAGCTCCAAGCTTTTAGTGGAGTAACGTTGGAGTTGATAATTGTGCAATGTATATCTGGGATATTGGGTTTCATAATTATCATGAGCTTGAACTTTATAGGTCCATTTTGGTCCCCTTTGCTAGCTCACAAAATCCTGTAACGACACGGTGTGCTTTTTCAATAATTGGTGACTTCTATTGGATTTATCAGATTGGTCTAAAATTTGTAAGAATCAAATAATTCATGTCTGTTTATCAGTTGAATTAGTTTTGTAAGAAATTAGTTTAAGATAAACTTGTTGAATTATTGCGATCAGATAATTCTTGTCTGTTTATCGGTTGTTTTAATTTTGGACAAATTAGAACAAGATAAACTTGTAGAATTATTGTGAATTGATTTATTTTTCTTAGAGATTATCTTGATAAAGTTTCTTTTGATCAGATAACTTCTCTATTGGGTTATTTGAATCAAAACTGAGACTTTATCCTTTAGAATCTCCGGTGGAAAATAAAATATTCGCGGAGATTTTTTCTCGGGAGATCGGCCTACCGGATGACGTGTTCGGCCTGCCAAACTGGCCTGTTCGGCCTGCCGATCAGCAGAGATAAGATTACGTATTTTTACACGGATCTTATCAGATATTGATCCGAACTTGATTCTGTTTCGAGTTTTTGAGACCTAATCTGATATGGACTGACCCCAGAACCAATAGCTATATAAAGGGAGTGAGTCTTATGATTTACTCAGATCAATTTGAGAGATTAAGAGTGATACTCTTCTAGTGAGCATCTGAAAACTCCCTAAGAGCTTTTGTTCACAAATCACGAGCACTAGCTTTGGGTTCTCTCTATTGGTTGGAAGGAGAGTCACCGGTGGAAGAGCTGTACGTGTGAGCCCACACTCACTCCGGTTGTGGATAGAGAATAGCAAAGAAGACCAGTTGGTTGAGGCTCTTCAGGAACGTTACTTCTCTACACAGGTTGCGGAGGTTCTTTGGCACACTGAGGTTAGTAAGATCTGTCTAATTTATACATATAACATGTCAAACTTGTGTTTTGAAAATTACTCTAATGAAAAATTTTAAAATTCCGCTGCGCACTTTGTTTCCAACATTTGTTATGAACGTTTGGAATTGTTACATTCAAGTTAGCTTGTATATAGATTATATGCATGAATGATTTGATTGCCTCAGATTATTAGGAGATAATTCTCATTGATGGTTTAACTATTGAATTTTTTTTAGTTGCTTATATCTTTATCGTTTATTAATTGCTTTATTTTGGAATTGAATTTGGTTAATAATTGATCTTTTTATTCTGTTTGGTTATGAGACTTAAATTAAAAAAAAATTGCTTTTTAACATTATTGATTTTTGTTATAAATATATATATATATTAGTTAAAGTTTATGTTTATAAACAATGGAAGTTTGTTTTTTTTTTTAATTTGGTTTATAAATTTTTACATTTTATGTGTATGTATATATATAAAGGTTTATGTTATATAATACTTGTTATAATAGTTTTTGTTTACGTTTATTGTTTTTGTTATATTATAATATAATTTTTTTAAATGTTTTGTTATAAAAGTTTATGGTTTTAGATATATATATATTATACAGTTTAGTCTTTTACTTAAAAAAACGTGAATTTATTTTTTATATAAATTCTAAAACTTGGACATTGGTACTTTAAGAAATTGGTGATAACATGAATATTGTTCCAACTGAAAATGTTTCAACTAGGAGCACTTTTGAGACATTGGTGCCATCTTTTCGGGTTCATGCCTCCACCTCGACGCAACGTTTGTTGGTTTTGGTTCTTGTAAACCACAACAAGAAACCTGAAAAATTTAGTAGATTGAGTTTCAAAACTTGGCAACAAAAGATGTTTTATTTGACAACATTGTATCTTGCGAGATTCTTAAAAGAGGATCCTCCTACTATTAGAGAGGATGAAACAAGTGCTCAGATTTTGCTTGCTGTTGAAGCATGGAAGTATTTTGACTTCTTATGTAAGAGTTATATTTTGAACGGCTTAACTGATGCACTTTATAATGTGTATAGTTTGAAAAAACAGTCAAGGAAGTGTGGGAGTCTTTGGACCATAAGTACAAAATAGAAGATGCTGGTGTTAAAAAGTTCATAGTTGGATGGTTCATGAACTATAAAATGGTGGATTCCAAGACTATAATCAGTCAAGTTCAAGAACTGCAATTACTCATTGATGAAATTCATGTAGAGGGAATGGTAATTAGTGAGTCTTTCCAGGTAGCTATAATTATAGAGATGCTACCCCTGCATGAAATGACTTCAAGAGCTATTTGAAGCACAAGGGTAAGGAGATGAGAGTTGAAGACCTTGTTGTTCAGCTTTTGATTGTGGAAGACAATAGAGGGTGTAAGAAAAAGCTCTCTAACAAGTTTGTTGTTAAGGCAAATATGGTGAAGCATGATAAAAGCTCCAAGAATAAGAAAAATAAGTCAAGGCTTAAGCTGGAACCTAAGGGAGGAATTTCAAAGAAACAAAAATTCCAAGGAAGTGCTTCAACTATGATAAGGGGCCACATGTCGATAGATTATAGGCTGCCGAAGGGGAACAAGAAGAAAGAGCCCAATGTGGTGGACATCATCACACAAGAAGTGTCAGACATCAGTCTTTCTACTACGGTCTCTAAAGTCAACATGGTGGACTCCAACCCAAAGGAGTGGCGGCTAGACACTAGGGCCACACGCCATGTTTGTTGTGATAAAGTAGCCTTTACTAAGCTCATACTATTAGATTCTAGAGAGAAGCTGTATATGGGTAACTCTGCCACATCTGAGATCAAAGGCCAAGGGATGGTATTTCTAAAAATGATATCAGGCAAGGAAGTCAAGCTATAAAATGTGCTGTATGAGCCTGATATCTAGAAGAATCTCATTTTTGGAGCTCTATTGAGTTCACATGGCTTTAAGATGGTTTTTGAGGCTGATAAGATAGTTTGTCCAAACATGGGATATATGTGGGAAAGGGGTTATGTGAAAGATAGAATGTGGACAATGAATATAATGGTTGTTAAGCCCAATTCCATCAATAAAAAATAAAAAGTCTTTCACTTATATGCTTGATTCTTTTAATTTATGGCATGGTAGGTCATGTTAATTATGATACTTTGTGTAGACTAATAAACTTGGATCACATACCTACGTTTAATATTGATCCCAAACATAAGTGTGAAATATGTATAGGGGCAAAACTAACAAGATCTTCTTTCCAAACAATTGAGAGAAATACTGAGCTACTTGATTTCATACATAGTGATGTTTGTGACTTAACATTTGTTCAAACTAGAGGTAGGAACAAATATTTGTTACTTTTATAGATGATAGCACAAAATATTGCTTTGTATATTTGCTTAAGAGCAAAGATGAAGTTATAGAGAAGTTTGCTCTTTATAAGCAAGAAGTTGAAAACCAACTTAATAAGAAAATTAAGATGGTAAGAAGTGACTGCAGTGGTGAATATATAGAACTATTTAGTGAATTTTGTACACAATATGGTATTATTCATGAGGTCATGCCACCCTATTCACTTAGTCAAATGGTGTGGCTGAATGTAAAAATCGTACCTTAAAGGGGATGATGAATGCGATTTTGATAAGTTCTGGATTGCCACAAAACATGTGGGGGGAAGCCATTTTGTCAAAGAATTACCTTTTAAATAAGGTACCCTAGAAAAAAGAAGACAAGACCCCTTATGAATTACGAAAAGGTAGAAAGCCTTCCTACAAATACTTGAGCATGTGGGGGTGTCTTGCAAAGGTAATGGTGTAGGAAAAATATTATGCAACAGAATTTTAAAATCTTTATATCAGAGTATTTTCCAAAACACAAGTTTGAAACGCTATATGCATAAATTAACCAGATCTTACTAACCTTTTGTATGTCAAAAAGCTCCTGCAATCAATGAAGAGAAGTAACGTTCCAAAAGGATCTCAACCAACTAGCCTTCTTTGCAATTCTCTATCCACGATCGGAGTGAGTATGGGCTCACACGTACAGCTCTTCCACCAGGCGACTCTCCTTCCAAGCAATTGAGAGAACCCAAAGCTAGTGTTTGTGATTTGTGAACAAGAGCTCTTAAAGAGTTTCAGAATCTCAGTAGCAGAGTTTTACTCTTAATCTCTCAATTGATCTCAATAATAATGAGACTTACTCCCTTTTTATAGAGGTTGGGCCCAAGAGTCAGTCCTTATCAGATAATGCCTCAAAATTCGAATCAGAATTAAATTCGGATCAATATCTGATAAAATTTGTGTGACAATGTGTGATATTTTTATCGTGTGGTCAATGTGTTGATCTGTCTAACCTAAGGACCAACATGCCAAACTATCGATAAAAATCTCAGCGAATCTTTTATTTTCCACTCGAGATTATATAGGATAAAGTTTAAGTTTTAATTCAAATAACCCAATAGAAAAGTTATCTAATTAAACCAACTTTATCTAGATAATAATCTTTAGGAAAATAAATGAATTCTTGATAATTCAACAAGTTTATCTTGAATTAATTCAAAATTAATCCAACCGATAAACATACATGAATTATTTGATCCTGATTATTCAACAAGTTTATCTTGAATCAATTTTGTCACAAAATGAATTCAATCGATAAATAGACATGAATTATTTGATTCTTCCAAATTTCAGCCAATCTGATAATTTGACATAAGTCACCAACTATTGAAAAAACACGCCGTATCGTTATAGGATTTTTGTGAGCTAGCAAAGGGGACCTGATAGACCTATATAGTTCAAACTCTTGATAATTATGAAATCCAATATCCCAGATATACATTTCATAATTATTAACTCTAACATTACTCCACTAAATGCTTGAAGCAACACTCTCGAACTATATAGAATTACGAAGCCCGTATAGCTAAGTCTCTATGACATATCATAGTGTATCATATCCCTATAGGATTATCCATAATTGGCTTAAGGACAAGTTTTGTCTTACCTTCCTGATTATTTTATCTTACGTTCCATTATCTCACCATCGAAAAACTTACCATCCAAAGACAGTATATCATTTGGTTACACCTATGTATCCAAATGGTTAAGCACTTTAGTTTTTCAATTATAGGATAACGCATATAAGACGATATCACTACTACTAAAGAGGAGCTATGGATTCCATATCTATAAATAACAGGTCTACGCTATCTAGAGTCATGCCTCCAACATATCGGCATACATACCACTATTAAAATGTGGGTGTCACCCTTTGGTACATCAAAAGACACAAGTCAAGACAACGGGCCCACTATTCATCTCAGGATTAAAATACAATACAATTGATTGTCTAAAGTGAATCGATTTGCTGAGATAGAATTATTAATCCAAATCAATTCACTTTATGTCCCAATCCAACATATCGTCACCTATGACAATGTGCCAATGTTTCTATTTGTAGAGTCTACCTCTATGGCCAAGACAAACTATCTCCCAATAGGGATATAGACAACATAACAATCTTTTACATGAATAAAGTGCCCAACGTTATTCCCTCGATTGCGGATCTTATGATTTAGACCGTCACCTTAAGAATCGTGTCTTCTGTAGAATCTGTCCATCATATGCCCAATTCTTAAAGGTTTAGAATGACAGTCTTAGACTTTTGTTTGGTTAACATACATTCAACAAATATGAACATAAGAGGACAAGATTTAGTATATAAATAATAAATAAATTCTTTATTGATAAAAAATGTCTCCAAAAATCTATTACATTTTTACTTCTTAAGGCATACACGTCTAACAATCTCCCACTTGCACTAAGTGAGTAAATATGACAAATCTCCCATCCCCATAGCTTCCATATGCCTCTCAAAGACTCTCCCAGTAAGTGTCTTCATGAATAGATCAGCTAAATTATCCTCTGATACGATTTTGCACATCGTGACATGCCTATCCTCGTCTAAGTCCTTTATCACATGATACTTTTGATCAATATGCTTACTCTTCTTATGAAATCTTGGTTCCTTAGCATTAGCTTCCACTGCACTGTTATTATAGTGCAGTGATACCAGCTTATGCATACCACGAACTCCCTCAAGATCCCCAAGGAACTTGCGGAGTTGCACTACTTCTTTCGAAGCATCACTAGCTGCCGGATACTCGGCCTCCATCGTTGAATCTGAAGTGTAATCTTGCTTCACACTTCTCCAACTGATGGCACCACCACCCAGAGTTAACACAAAACCCGAAATCGATCTCCAAGAATCCAGACAGGATTGAAAATCTGAGTCAGTATATCCTAGAGGAGTTAAATCCTCACCCGAATACACAAGCATGTACCTACAAGTCCTTCTCAAGTACTTGAAAATATGCTATACCGCAACTCAGTGGTTCGGTCCTAGATTTGCCTAAAATTGGCTTACAATTCCAACAGCATAACAAATATACAATCGTGTGCAAAACATGGCATATATGAGACTGCCCACTGCCGAAGCATAAGGCACCTCTTCATGTATTCTCTTTCTTCCTTAGACTTTGGAGAGTCTTTCTTAGAAAGAGAAATTTCAGTCCTAGATGGTTGCCTACCTTTCTTGGAATCCTGCATTGCAGACCTCCTTAGAATTTTATCTATGTAGCCAGCTTATGACAAAGCTATCATTTTGTTCTTCCTATACTAGATACCAAGAGCAAAATTAGCCTCACTCAAGTCCTTCATGTCAAACTGCTTGGTCAACCATAATTTGATCGATGACAACGCCCCAACGTCATTACCAATTAGCAGAATGTCATCTACATAGAGCTGTAGAAAAACTACATTCCCATCCTTAATGTGTTTGTAAACACATGGCTCATCCACATTTTATGAGAACCCATAAGTCTTAATCACCTGATCAAATCTTACGTTCCAAGAACGAGAAGCCTGCTTAAGTCCAAAAATTGACTTTAGCAGCTTACAAACCTTACCCTTATGACCCTTGACCTTGAACCTGTCTAGTTGTTCTATATAAATGGACTCGTCAAGATAGCCATTTAGAAAAGCCATCTTGACATCCATCTGTCAAATCTCGTAGTTGAGAGCGGTAGCTATGGACAAGAGAATCTGGATGGACTTAAGAATGGCTATAGGCGAAAAGGTTTCCTCGTAATTGATTCCTTCTTTTTGCATATAACCCCCTTAGCTACCAGTCTAGCCTTAAAGGTTTCGACCTTTCCATCCACTCCTTTTTTTCTCTTGTAGATCCACTTACACCCTATGGGTTTTACCCCTTCGGGAAGATCTACAAGCCCCCAAATCTGATCAGTCTCTATAGACATCATCTTTGTGTTTATGGCCTCTGTCTAGAGTTTCGAGTCAACATCCTCCATAGCCTCCACATAAGTGTAAGGATCCTTGTCATGTTCATCTAGTTCAGCCAAGAAGGCCTCACCATTGAACATATGCCTTTCGGGTTGAAGCCTAATCCTCCCACTACGCCAAAGCCCCTTAGGTTGTTGTTCGGGTTCGTTTGGTCTTTCTACACTGATCGAAACAGTTTCATTCAGAACCTCCAGAGTGATTGGATCACTCTTTAACTCCTCAAGCACCACTTTGCTTCGAGGCTTAAAGTCATCCATGTAACTCTCCTCAAGGAAAGTTGCATTAGTTGAAGCCACTACTTTATTTTCTTTTGGATTATAGAAATAACACCCTTTAGTCCCTTTTGGATATCCTACAAACACGTAAACTTCTAAACATGCTTCTAATTTATTCGTATTCTTAAACAGGACATGAGCCGGACATTCCCATATGCGAATATGGGCTAAGGATGTCTTTTTGCCCATCCACAACTCGTGAGGAGTTTTAGGGACCGATTTTGAAGGCTCGTTGTTCAAAAGATAACATACGGTGTATAGTGCATATCCCCAAAAGGATAAAGGCAATGATGAATAACTCATCATGGACCTAACCATGTCCAATAAAGTCCTATTTCTTCTCTTTGCCATGCCATTCTGCTGCGGAGTGCCTGGTGTAGTCAAATGGGATAAAATCTCATTCTCTAATAAGTGTCCAAAGAACTCATCAGAAAGGTACTCGCCACCTTGATCGGATCAAAGTGCCTTTATGGGTCTACGTAATCGCTTTTCCACTTCAGCCCAAAACTCCCTAAACTTGTCAAAATTTTCGCTTTTGTGGTGCATCAGGTACAC
Organism: Artocarpus heterophyllus; assembly: GCA_025403435.1. NCBI lineage: Eukaryota > Viridiplantae > Streptophyta > Magnoliopsida > Rosales > Moraceae > Artocarpus > Artocarpus heterophyllus. The sequence continues at coordinate 28,377,922 of CM046337.1, forward strand.
ATACCCATACCTTGAGTGATTGTCAATAAAAGTGACGAAGTACTCATACCCTCCTCGTGCCTAGATGTTCATCGGTCCACAAACATCACTATGCATAAGTTCTAGAACCCCTTCGGTCCTATTGCCCTTAGACCCAAATGGTCTTTTGGTCATTTTATACTTCAAATAAGATTCACATTGAGGCATAGATTCTACCTTTAAGTGACTTAAAGGTCCATCCCTTAGCAGCCTTTGAATCCTATTTAGGATAATATGACCAAGGCACAAATGCCAGAGATAAGTCTTATTAGAGTGAGAAGTTTTAAGTCTTTTAGAGTTATTATCATTTATCTCAGCATTAAGCAGTAATTCCACCTTAGGTTTGATAAAATATAGATTATTTTGCATCCATCCAGAACAAATAAAAGATTTGTTTTTACGAATCACCACTTTATTATTAAAACAAACCAAATAGGAGTCTTTAAATAAACAAGCAACCAAAAATAAATTCCTTTTAAATTTAGGAACATAAAAACAATCTCACAAAATTAAATTCCTATAATTATCACAATAAAGATGGATGTCTCCTACTGCTTCCGCTAAGACCAAGGGTCCATCATCCATCCAAAACGTGAAGTCTTCATGTAGCAGACTTCTCGTTTCTTTGTACCCCTAAAGAGAAACAAAAACATGATTAGTTGCACCAGAATCTATGACCCAGATGTCACTGGATTCCTCAACCAAACAAGTTTCTAAATACAAAAGATCACACCTACCTCCTTTGGAAAGGAAGTCCTTGTAATGCTTGTTTATGTGCTCGACCCTCCCACAGAAGAAGCACTTAAGCTTCTTCGGGTTCTTCGTCTTCTTCTTCTTGCTCTTGTTGTTAGCAAGAACAAAAGACTTCTCATTTTTAGCCCGTTGCTTCTTCCCCTTCCCTGAGTTGGGATTAGAACCAGAAGCAGCTACCAAATTGGCCTCGCCACTAGTAGGATACTCCTTGATCAATAGTTCAAACTCCTGTAACTGTTTTATTAATTCTGTTAAGGTTATAACTTGTCTATTGTTTAAATTAAAAGTAGCTCTAAATGGAATAAAATCCTTAGACAAAGTCTCAAAGACCATAGTCATCTGAGTTTCAGCATCGATGTCGGCTCTATTGGTTTAAGCCTCAACGAGGTAACCTATGACTAACATCATATGCTCCTGTATAGATGTCCCCAGCCTCTACTTATAGTTTAAGAGTTTCCAAAGCGCCCCTTGCCGCTTTGTTAGGGCTTGGCCTCCAAACATGTCTTCAAAATTATCCAAGATCTGCTTTACAGTCTCATAATCTTCATGTTGAGCCTATAGCATGTTGTTCATATTGGCCATAACATAGCAGCAGGCCTGATCGTTTGCATCTTTCCAGTGATCGTACGCTTGGAATTGCTCATTAGTGGAGTCTCCCATTGGCTCAAGAGGACAAGGGATTGTCAGCATAAATTTTAGCTTCTCAAAGAAGAGGACGATATTTAAGTTCCATTTCCAATCATTATAATTGTCACTAGTTAATTGGTTTTTGTCAAGTACCGAAGGTAAAGTATTTTTAGACATTTTTAATCTACAATAAAGAATCATATACTAAACATAAGCAAACAAACAACAATAATTTAGTAAGACAACACAATTATGTAAAAACATACAAATGTGTTTATGTGTCAAAACTTCAAAAATATCACAACTTTACAACGATAATTCCCAACTTAGAATTCAACAAGCTCCTAGGGGAGTCATGCCAAATTCAATCAGGAACATAAATCCCCTCTTAATTAATATATGCTATCCAGGACCCGTATGATCCAGCATATATTAATAATTGTTTCTTTGGCTATTAATTTTATTAATAGAGCTCCTAGGAGAGGTTAATAATAAAATTAACATGAGTGTATAACCATCGTTTCAATACTTTATCTATGATTTATAACCACCACCTAGGAGTGTGCAACCATAAATCATGCTAAGTACCTTATCCTCTTGGAAATCCAATATATTATATGAAAGAAATCCCTTCCTAAGGATCAAGACCACCATATTCTACCTATGGATCAACAATAGAGGCCTTAGGTCCTCTCTTCGAAAACCTTCTCCCACTCAATCTTTTGAAATCAAGGTTTTATTTTAAAACACATGCATGAACAATTTCAAATGAGTGGCACTCCTTATTCTATATGACATGTTATTAATATACGTGGCAAATTATATTATAATGCAAACAAGCAAAGCAATCGAGCAAAGCTACAAGCAAAATAATAATAAATAACTGTAATATTATGGTTCCACCCTAGAGAATAAAAAACAAAGATTACAAGAGAATAATCAAATCATATTATCAATTCTTTATCTTTGAATCCTCAAGCTGTATCCTTCTTCATGTAATGACCATTTTCAAGTCTTCAATTCCGTATGAATCGAATACTCCAAATTTTCGATCATAACAAAATTTTAATGTTTTTCAGAATTGTCCCAAAAATAAAATTAAAACTGCATTGAAAATTATACCTTTTTTCAAATTATTTTTCAGCTCTCTGTTGGCATGTCGATATGGGTGATTGGCCTGCAGATTATGACCCACCGACTTGTTAATCTTCATAGATCGGCCTGTCGGTCCATGACTAATCGGCCTGCCGAACTAGAAGTTTGGCCTACCGTCAGAATCACCTGATTTCTACCTCGCTGACAACTTGTTGAACCTCACATCTGGCAGTCGATCTGCGACCATCAGTCTACCGAACTGGAGGGTTCGACATGCCTACTGAGCAGAAATCACCATTTCTAGAAAATATAATTTTTAATGCAATTCATCAACTTTATTTTCAACAATTCAAAACATAAAATTAAAGACTCAAGAAATACTTAGGGACGCCATCATCCATCTTCTAGATCTGCTTCTAGATTCATCTTCTTCGAATGATTATTAAATTACAAAATTCTTACAAATTTAAAATTAAATAACAATTCTTAGACGAAGATGATAGTCCGTCATCTAATTACATAAAAAACCTAGATACACATTTTAACCTCTAAGGAACCATAAATGGTATAAATTAATTAATTAATAATTAATTAAATAATAATTTAATCAACTATAATTAATTAATAAACATTCACCATATAATTTGTGACAACATAAAAATATATAGAAACTCTAGAGTGCCAACTCTCTATAAAATTAAATTCAAGCATAGGAGAGATTAAGATCACATAATTTACACATATAACATGATCACAAACTTGTAAATTTATGTAAAAACCATAGCTCTGATACCAATTGTTAGAAAAATAATACGCAGTGAAATTTTAAAAAAATTTATATCAGAGTATTTTACAAAACACAAGTTTGACACGCTATATGCATATATTAACCAGATCTTACTAACCTTTTGTATGCCGAAAAGCTCCTGCAATCAATGAAGAGAAGTAACGTTCTAGAAGGACCTTAACCAGTTGGCCTTATTTGCTATTTTCTATCCACGATCGGAGTGAGTGTGGGCTCGCAACGTATAGCTCTTCCACCAGGTGACTCTCCTTTCAACCAATTGAGAGAACCCAAAGCTAGTGTTCATGATTTGTGAACAAGAGGTCTTAGGAAGTTTCAGAATCTCACCAACAGAGTTTTACTCTTAATCTCTCAATTAATCTCAATAATAATAAGACTCACTCCCTTTTTATAGAGGTTGGGCTTAGGAGTAAGTCCTTATCAGATAATACCTCAAAATTCAAATGAGAATCAAATTTTGATCAATATCTGATGAAATTCACATGAAAACACGTGATCTTTTTATACTGCGGTTGGCATGCCAATCTGTCTAACCGGCATGTCGAACTTGCCCCATTGGTAGGCCGAACCTGAGGATCAACATGCCAAACTGTCGATAAAAATCTCAGCGAATCTTTTATTTTCTACCCAAGATTCTATAGGATAAAGTCTTAGTTTTAATTCAAATAACCCAATAGAAAAGTTATCTAATTAAACCAACTTTATCTAGATAATAGTCTCTAGGAAAATAAATGAATTTTTGATAATTCAACAAGTTTATCTTGAATCAATTCAAAATTAATCCAACTGGTAAACAGACATAAATTATCTGATCTCGATAATTCAACAAGTTTATCTTGAATCAATTTTGTTACAAAATTAATTCAACCAATAAACAGACATGAATTATTTGATTCTTTTGAATTTCAGCTAATCTGATAAATTTGACATAAGTCACCAATTATTGAAAAAACACGCCATATCGTTATAGGATTTTTACGAGCTAGCAAAGGAGACCTGATGGACCTATATAGTTCAAGCTCTTAATAATTATGAAACCCAATATCCTAGATATACATTTCATAATTATCAACTCCAATGCTACTCTACTAAAAGCTTGAAGCTGCACTATCAAACTATATAGAATTACGAAGCCCGTATAGCTAAGTCTCCATGACATATCATAGTGTATTGTATCCCCATAGGATTATCCATAACCGACTTAAGGACAAGTTCTGTCTTACCTTCCTGATTACTTTTATCTTATGTTCCATTATCTCACCATCGGAAAACTTACCATCCAAAGACAGTATACCATTCAGTTACACCCTTGTATCCAAATGGTTGAGCGCTCCAGTTTTTCAATTATAGGATAATGCATAAAAGAGGATATCACTACTTCTAAAAAGGAGCTATAGATTCCATATCTATGAATAACAAGTCTACACTATCAAGAGTCATGCCTCTAACGTACCGGTATGTGTACCACTATTAAAATATAGGTGTCACCTTTTGGTATATCAAAAGACACAAGTCAAGACAATGGGCCCACTATTTATTTCAGGATTAAGATACAATGCAAATAATTGTCTAAAGTAAATCTATTTACTAAGACAGAATTATTAATCCAAATCAATTCACTTTATGTCCCGATCCAACGCATCGTCACCTATGACAATGTGTCAATATTTCTATTCATAGAGTCCACCTCCGATGGCCGAGACAAACCATCTCCCAATAAGGATATAAACAACATAACAATCTTTTACATGAATAAAGCACCCAACTTTATTCCCTCGATTGCAGATCTTATGATTCAGACTGTCACCTTAAGAATCGTGTCTTCCGCATAATCTGTCCATCATATGCCTAATTCTTAAAGGTTTACAATGACAATTTTAGACTTTTGCTTGCTTAACATACATTCAACAAATATGAACGTAAAGAGGACAAGATTTGATATATAAATAATAAATAAATTCTTTATTGATAAAAATGTCTCCAAAAACACATTACATTTTTACTCCTTGGGGTATACACATCTAACAAATGGTACCTACACCAATGAAAATGAGAATAGGTCCTAAAACGGTTGATTTCATCTTCATTGGTTATGCTTACAATAGTAGTACATATCGTTCCTTGTGTATGAATCTAAAATCCTTGAGATTCACAAGAACATAATAATAGAATCCAGGAATACATCATTTTTTGAACATGTATTTCCTTGTAAATCAAAAAGGGATGGTCCAAGTTCGTCTAAATGAACATTTGAGACTATTGATGAGAATAGACAGGATCAAGACCAAGAAGTTGAAACTAAAAAAAAGAAGAGGAACAGCCTAGACAAAGCAAGAGGGCAAGGATAGAAAAGTTATTTGGACAAGATTTTTTGACCTACATGCTAGAGACTGAACCTCAAACTTTCAAAAAAGCTGTAAGCTCATCTGAGGGTCCTTTATGGAAAGGCGCCATAAAGAGTGAAATTGATTCCATCATGTAAAATCATACTTGGGAATTAGTGGACTTTCCTCTAGGAAGTAAACATGCTAGGTTCTAAGTGGATTTTCAAACGAAAAATGAAAGCAGATGGAACAATTGACAAGTATAAGGCTAGACTTGTTATAAAAGGTTAGAGATAAAAAGAAGGTCTAGATTGCTTTGCTACTTATTCTGCTGTGATGAGAATAACCTCCATTAGAATGATTTTGGCGATTGCTGCATTACGAAATCTTGAAGTGCATCAGATGAATCTAAAGACTGCTTTTCTTAATAGAGATCTTGAAGAGAAAATTTATATGGAACAACCTAAGGCTTGTCTTGCTCCAAGACAAGAAAAGAAAGTCTGCAAATTGGTGAAGTCTTTGTATAAACTTAAACAAACACCAAAGCAATGGCATGAGAAATTTGACAGTGTCATGATGTCAAATGGTTTTAAAATTAATGAGTGTGACAAGTGTGTTTATGTCAAAAGAACAGACAATGGATATGTCATTCTTTGTTTGTATATAGATGACATGTTAATCGTAGGTAGCAATGATCAGATGATCAAATCTTCTAAAAACATGTTGAACTCTAGGTTTGACATGAAAGTCATGGGACCTGCTGATGTAATCTTGGGAATTAAAATCAAAAAGTCATCTAATGTACTCATCTTGAGTCAGTCATACTATGTGGACAAAATACTTGACAAATTTAGTAAAAATGACTCTAGCGTGACTAGAACACCAATTGATATTAGTTAACATTTGTCTAAAAATAGAGGAGAAAGTATATCCCAGGTGGAATATGCTAGCGTGATAGGTAGTTTAATGTGCTTAATGAGTTGTACAAGACCAAATATTGCCTACGATGTGAGTAGTCTGAGCAGATTCACAAGTAATCCAGGAGATGACAATTGGAAAGCAATTGTTATAGTACTTAGGTACTTACGATATACTTGTAATTATAGGCTACACTATACAAGATCCTGTTGTTCTTGAAAGGTTTTTTTATGCAAGTTGGATATCTGATATATAGGATTCTAAATCTACAAGTGGATATGTTTTCACTTTGAGAGGTGTAGTAGTCTCATGGTAATCCTCAAAGCAAATAGTAATAACTAGATCCACTATGGAATCTAAGTTTGTAATCTTAGAAAAGAGCGGTGAAGAGGCTGAATGGCTAAGGCATTTCTTGGAGGATATTCTAAATGGCCTAAACTTGTACCTATAATATGAATACATTGTGATAATCAATCTGCAATTGGTAGGGCATAGAATGTGATGTACAACAGTAAGTCAAGATATATTCATCGTCGACCTAATACCATTAGATAACTGATCTCAACTGGAGTCATGACAATAAACTATGTAAGGTCTAAAGAGAATATTGCGGATCCATTTAACAAAGGACTAAATAGAGATCAAGTTGAGAAAACATCAAGAGGAATGGGACTTAGGCCAATGAAAGAATAGGTTACAAGAGTGGAAACCCAATCTTGTTGACTAGAGATCCTAAGATCTAGGTTCAATGGGATAACTAAACTAAGTAGACGGAGCAGCATCACTGTGGGGGTCACCCTAACCCCATTCCTATAATAAAAACAGTGACACCCATAGGGAAAAGTTAAGCACTTTGCTTTTAATGATTCTTATGAGTCAAAATCGTTGGGAATTTGAGCAGAGTAATGCAGGTTACTCTTATAGTAAGAAATCACCTATGTGAAAGAGAAGTGGGGCCTCATCAAAGGAAAATTGTTAAGGCTCAATTCTTTAGAAACTCTTGTAGAACCAAGGAGATGTTTATGGCCAAAATGAACATTACTATGAGAACTGAAATTGTGTCAAGTAAATATCTGTGTGAGGTATGTTATCGTTTACACATATGGCATAGCAGTTCAAGGATATCGCGTCTACTGGTTAGCTAGTAAAGTAAAGATATCTTCAGAAAGTTCGAGGGTTAACGCCTACCTATCCTATATAGGTATTAACCGTAAAACTCTATCACCGTGTAGTGTCTTTGTTTTTCCTTGTCATTGGTCAATTTCATTCATGTGGGGATTGCTAGAAAAAATAGTTAATACCATTTTGAGGAGCCATTTTGAGGCATAATTTTGAGTGGGATCCATTTTGGAAAATTGAAGGGTCTTGACGGATTTGCATTCTGCATTGTAAGGAGATCGAAATCATATATTTATATGCTCAAAATGGTAATTAGGTGAATGAGAAATTGATACTCAAAGTGTGCCCATTGACATTTGGATTTTGTTGGAAAGAAGCCTAAATATGAAGTCTTACATTGGGCATTAAAGCTTGATATAGTTTTTATGTATTGCACTTTTGTACTTGGGTAAGATGTTGTACCTAAGAGGCTCTCTCACACGCAGGAGGGAGGCGATGCTCGGATAATGGCATCATGAATTAGTGCCATAGAAAACACTTGTGTAACACCTGAAATTAAACTTGCTCATAAGTGGAGGTTAATGAAGGTTATAAACCTCATGTTGTAACACCCAAATGCATGCTATTATGCTCATAAAACCCGAAATTAAATCTCATGGATTTTGGCATGTAACACCTCTCATGACTTGCCTATATAAGGGAGTCTTTATAGGTTTGTAAACACACACAAAAAAGCGCAAGGTTTTCTTTTGTTTTCAAGTTCTAGCTAGTGGTAGATAAGTTTGGTGATAGAGGGAAGATGCGGTTTCAAGTTTGCCGGAGACGGCATCTGATAATGCTTAAGATTCCATTGTAAGTCGTTGTATCTTGGAAAACAAACGGCCATCAAATCCTCGTGCATAACCGGAGGGACGAATTTGTTTTAAGGAAAGCATGAGCCTCACATGCCTCGACCGTTTTTTTGTCAAATTATCTGCTTTGATTCAGTTCAAGGTTTTGTTATACTTGTCTCTCGATTTATAATAATTGTAACTGTAACTTGTTCGTTTTTTTCCATATTACATACAATTTTGCTAACACTATTCACCTTTAGGTATAGTTGAATGTATTTTTATCGATAGACTATACCTGCAACCACTGATATTTTTGTTTATCCTATGCAATTCTCGGCGATACCACTATTAGACATTACCGTAATTTTCTTTTCTTGAGGGGATAAACATCAACGTAATTGACAGAGGAAAAGTTCGCTTCGAAAGGAAAGAATAATACTTTAAAAAAAAGAAATAAAATAAAAAAAGACGTAGCGGATTATTTTTTGGGGAAAACAAAAGCCTCCACAGCGCACATTTGTTATTCTCATTAGGGACAAATTGTTCAGTCCAACAATCGATTAAATGGGAAATTAAAATAAAAAAAGATATTGTAATCAAATTACAAGACACCAAATTCTTAGAAGAATGTGGAAAATATTGATGTGATTGCAACGCCAACAAGCACAGCTACAACTGAGGCTGCACTAGTTGCGCCAGCTGAAGCTTTGTTGTCATTGCTACTTGCTGCTGGCGACGGGGCAGTAGAAGGTCCTGCTGAGGGCAGCACACCGGTGCAAACATTTCAAAAATCATCTCTTCATTATATATATTATACTTTAATTACACAAAATTTTCTTTTAATTAGTTACCGATTATACAATATCATGCTTACATATATTTGATGTTAAAAAATTTTACCAACTCAATTAGCTGACACTTTTCATAAATTTATTTTGTGATCTTAAAATTTTGCTGGCAACTTACAAAAAATAGAATTTAGGTATGGATAGTTATGTCGCTTAGTCAATTAAGACTTCCCCTTTTATTTCTTTATTTATTCGATTTGCCTAAAATTAAGATTATTTTGGTCCTAAAAGTTGCTTTCAGGATGAACTAGATCTTTGTTGTCCCTTTGTACTCTTGGACCCCAATTGAGTTTGGAATTCAAAGGTCAACGAACTGCCAAAATTGAAAAAATCTTCTGTAAATAAATTAACTTGTAATCGAAATCACATAAGAATCTAATTTATATAGACATTAACTCAATGATTATAATGTACCTGGTGAAGCTGCACGTCCTGATGAAGCTGCAGGACCTTCAGATGCTGTTGGACCTCCCACTGGTACTCCCAAAACTGTGACACACAGCACCAACACACCTCAGAACAAGATTGATCAAACATCCAGCGAATTTAACATGAAATTTGGGAAACATTCGAACAATTTTTGGGATGTATCATGCAGCTAGAATTCTAAGTCATTAGACGATGAAAAGAACAAATTCGGCCATTGAAAAATTGAACAAATTAAACGAATGTCCTAGCTACAACAGTGCCCTAGCTATTAACACTTCTAAAACAATTTATTTATATCAATTGTCATTTGGCATTTATTATGATATTGTTGATTTTGGGTTTAAATATGCACAGGTTAATTGTAAAGTACACTATAAAGCAATGATGTCTTTACTTATCAGCCAGTACAAATATAGGGTTTTTTTACTGTAGAAATATCTATAAACGTTTGATTTGATTAAAATCATATGAAAAAAAAAAAAAAGCATAAACAAAACTTTCAAAATTTAATATATCCAGTTATGTGATTACCTTAACTTCCCTAATTACCAAAATACCTCAACTTGTCATTTTGTAGGCTAAAGAGAATTGTGAACGTAATACATGCTTAGATTAATAAATGCATGGTGAGAAGTTGGAAAGAAGTTTAGATGGGAACACTTTTATTAGCTTTAAATGAGACAAGTTGTTTGAGGAAAGGAAGTTGGTGGGTGATGGGTACATTTCACATGAAGCGTTGGCAGTAATATTCCATAATAATAACAACGTTGAGATGTGGGCACAGCTATTCTGTTACACAGACACATGCTGCACAGGGAGGGGCGTTGCTGTATAAACACATTTCTTTGCTAAATCTCTAGCTAGTTTCTTCTTATTCAATTTTTACTTTTACTGAAAAAAAATGGATATTAACATGTGTGAACGTGTAATCAATAGCTACCTACACACGAAATGTGAGTACTTGATAGCTCTAACAACAAACTCTTTTCCCCTTCTTAAATTACCCAACAACTAAGAACTAAGGCTTATTATTTTATTGCCTAAATCAAATGAACAGAAAAGTTTTATTTATTACCATTAAACGATTTACAAACACAGGGCTGATCGGATAGATGTAAATCTAACGAGCACCAAATAGTTATCACCAAAATTAAACAACTAAAAGGGTTTCAATGCCTTGATGAGTCCCAGAATATAGCTTGCTCAGATAAAGGGAAAAATGAAAATAAATCTATCCGATCATTTGTGCTTTCATCAAACAAATAGTTAAAAATAATCTAATATGCAGAAAAGTACCTTTAATTATTACAATATCTAACTAGACCCCTATTTTATTTGAAAATAAAGAATAAATTTGGATTAAAAAAATTCGCAAGCGCTTTTAAACATTTTAAAGTCTTTAATATTTAAAACAGTCTCTTCAAAAATTATATTATTAATTTGTCAGCATTAAGATATTCCTCTGATCTTAGTTTTGTACTTTTTAACTTTACTTGAAATCAACAATTGCACAAACTGAGGAAAGAATGGTTAATTATATTATGGTCCCCAAATTAACACTCAAACCTCACTTTTTGGTCTTTAATTTAAACAACTCAAACTTAATTTCGATGTGTCAATTTATTTCAAATTTAGTCGTTTTATTAGTTGGATACTTGGATGTTAAAAAATGGCAGAATAAACATGTGTTACAGACTGAAAATTACACAATTTTTTTCCATCTTCTTTTAACGTCCATTTATAAGAAGATCTAAACAAAAACAAATTAATAAATTAAGAATAAGTTTGAGAGGTTTTAAAAATTAAGAATTAAATTGAGATTGTGATAAAAGTTTGGAATTATTATTATTATTTTTTTTGATAAAACATATAGTTTAAGAATATGAGACGTACGGGCACAATTGCTGACTGGTGGAGCGTCAACTTTACAAACGGAGGGAAGGTTGGTGGCCCTGTTGTAGTCGATCTGATATCCATAGCTATCGCTGTTTGCCAGCATCTCGCAGAGGCATATCGGGTTGTTCTCCACCACCGTCTTCAGCTCCGGACAGCACGCCTTGTCCGGCTTCGTCTCATTGCTCCCTTCCTGCACGTACGACAGGCAGTCCGCCATCCCCATCAGAATCGTGAAGCAGTCCGGCCCTGGGGACGGGGCCGTTGGGCTGCCACCTGTCGAGGGTGACGACGGGCCCAGGCTTGGCACGGAGCCTGGAGCCTGCGCCCGCGCCTTAAATAATAATGTTGAGGTCGAGAGTGCGAATAACAAGAACAACATGGCTGTGGAAATTGTCCTGGCCATCTTAACCTTAATGTGTGTGTTTGTGATGTGGTTGCTTTCTAGTTTCTTAGACAAATTGGACTGATATTTTGGAAATGGGAAGAAAAAAGCTCAACATATAAACATTGATTGGGGCTGATCTAGTTGGAAAACAGAAAGTTTTCCTAACTTTTCGTGAGTTAATGAACGTAACTACCAGCAACCCTATATGAAAATTTTTTACGTATGTCGATACATAAAGATTGAATTTCTTTCTCTATTTTCACACACGTGTCCATTGTTCATTTCTCATTTGTCTTCTTATACTGGAATTCAGTTTTTTGGGTTTTCTGTTTCTAGCACAGTTTTGAATTTTTGTGCTTAATTATGTGCGAAAACTATGTGTCCATTTGGTTCCTTGGTTTGAATTTTTTTTATTTATAGAATATATGGTTAGAAAAAGGGTTTCGAACAGTTAAAAACAAGAGGGTGTTTTCTAAATTGAGACCTTTTTTTGTTCAAACCGTCGTAATTAAAGCTCAAATCAAAAGTTACTTTCTTTTATCCGGAACCTATCTCACAGGAAATTTTAGATTTTAAACACTTTATCCATTCAATAACGGGCTGCATCTTTAAATTCTAAACTTCTAATTAAGTCTAATAGAACTTATCCAATTCCTTATCTTGGAACGAAATCTTTTCCTTCAAAAAAAAAAACAAAACAATTGTTTCCAAGTCTGTTGACAATTTATGAATTTCCAAAATTCAATTAAAAAAAAAATAATAGTTTATTTGCTACCTCATTGGCCATGTATATGTGCATAAACTTCAAGCGAAAGGTAAACTATCAGACAGATGATAGTTTTATTTTCAAGGCCTATCTAGATGGGGAATGGATTCCTAATAACTTCTCTTTTTTCTTTATCAGATTTCGCCATCAATAAACAAAAGCTATCCCATTTTATAAAGTTATATAAGAAGAAAAAAAAAAAAAAGAAGAAGAGCGGAAGTGTACGTTAGTCTCAAACTTACATTTTAAATCTAATGACACAAACGGTGCATCCTAAATAATCAAATCCTCTGCCCAATTTTAATATTTCAAATGGTATTCAACTAATCATATTTTGACTTGTCATTTAAAAAGTTTGAAATAATGTTTAATTGACTTTTATATATTTTTCGTTAAAAGATGCATTATAATATGATTGGATGGATCTATTTGAGACACCAAAAATTAAACAGATGACATGAGTCCATTTTACAGGGCCTCAAAATAGAAACTTGCATACTTAAATTGGAAAAGAAAAATAATACTTTTATTTTTATTATTTGCAAAGCAGGTTATTTACATAAAAGTCCAGTGTGTTACCCAAATTTACTTTATTAGTACTTTTGGTGTTTTTTTTTTTATTTTTTCTATTTTGAAATAAATCATATGAAAGTGGAATTTATAGTCTGTTTGGTAAAAATAGTTTCAACCCTTTAATATGGTTTCAATTATTTTCGCCTTAATGTTTTCTCTAACAAAATTTAAACCACAAGACAATTCAAACCATAAAAAACAGTTACGATCGCTATTTGAAACATACGCTTAGATAGTGGTGCGCCTGGCAGCCAAAATCAAACATTCGTGTTGCCCCTTTTGGCTCGAACGGTGCGTGATAAAAGTTGTCCACAAGCTTTGCTATTGCTAATAGTTCGGTGGGTGAGTGAACTTGTATTTTTCCCTTCTTGGGAGTTGAAAGTTGATGCCTTGAAAGGCGCGAACGACATTTATTGCAAAAGTGTATACAATTGAAACTTGCAAAGAACTAATACATGCATGCAAGGGATCTGTCGGATTTTTATCATTAGTTTTGCGCACACATATATATTACTGCTATTGAAAAGGTAACCTTTAGAAAATATTATTTTAATTAAATCTAATATTCAGAAATACGGAAGCTAAAAAATTATCATTAAAAGCTCTTGTTTTCTCCCTTCTTATCGTCTTTTTACCCCAGATGTTGAGGTCAAGGATCTTGCTAGTTGCACTTTTATAGGGGCGGCAAAAACTGGAAGACTTGCATTTGAGAAGAAATCAATATATAAATAGAAATGTAGAAAATGAAAAGTTTGCACTTTTGAAACTCTTGCTGCTCTTGCATAAGATTTGTTCGATTTAATTATATGAAAATGTGGTCGATAAATTTTCAAGTCATCGGCATATGTTATAATAAATATAGAAACAGTACAGACCACTTCAGTTGAATTTTGAATTATGAAAGAAACCTCAAATATGATAAAAGCGAGAGGGGGAAAAAAAGCTCGCTAGGCAAAAAAAGCCGGACAACAGTGTTGCAGATGTGGAGCCAAATCAAGTCGACACCCCAACAAAAAGGAAGAAAAAGGGAGAAAAGCAGTCCTCGAAAGGCAGAGAGCTAACGCCGCGGCTCTGACAGAAGAGCGCCGCGGCTCTGACAGAAGAGCGCCGCGGCGCAGGGACGAGGGCGCCTAGGCGCCAATTGGAGGGTGCCTAGGCACTAAGACAAGGGCGCCTAGGCGCCAAGAGGAGGGCGCCTATGTAACGCCCCTTAAATCAGACGTCACAGATACCGTTACATACTTACATTTGAACAAGCATCAACTATATGCTATTAAATAATATCAAGCTTAATCGTTACAATTGATTTTACAAGTATTTAAAACTTACATTACCAGGATCCATTCATACTTTTAAAAAAAAAAAAAAAAACTTTTCGTTGTTACAAAAATAATCATTTAATTTATTTCATAACATATTTTATTCAATTACACTTAATTTATCATCAACTTATAGGTTTGTCAAGTTGTATAAATCAAAACTTATAAATATAATCCATAAAAACTCTTGATCAACACATCATTTGAACTTCATTTGTTCCCACAGTTCGGCAGGCCGAACTTGGGACTTCGGCAGGCCGTTCAACATCGGCAGGCCGGTGTTTTCCCTGCCGGCAAGCCGGCAGAGGCTTTGCAAAATAGATTGAAAATTCATCCATGTTCGGCAGACCGAAAAAATCCAATCGGCAGGCCGAACTTTGGGACTTCGGCAGGCCGGCCACAGAGTTCGATAGGCCGTCCGAGACCCCATTTCCTTGAAAAAAAACTAACTTAAAACGTTCCAACTTTACGTAAAATATAGCGGAAGTTCATAATTCATCAAAAATGATAAAACAACTTATAAAAACATAATATAAGTATTCTTAAAAAACCTTAACATAAAATATGTTCAAAATATATAATTGATTAAATCATAAAATCATAAAAATCATTTCTTCTTGGCATGCTTCCGGTTACAATTCATCGTTCATGTTGCTCACACGCCGTCCCATGTCCTCCACCTATTTCATGACTCTCTTACCCTTATCTGCAACATGACATATAAAACATGATTAAGCTAACGCTTAGTAAGTACATATAATTCTCACAATTTATAAAGCATTTCATAAACATCGTCATCTTCATGATCATCATATCATAAAGTGCCTTAAGCACAATTTCATAGAACATATCTTTCATAACGTTAACCATGTTAAAACTTAATCCATTTTATCTTAAGGGCCCAAGTGTTGCACCATAAACATCATCATAGGCGCGCCGTCATGAGAGGAGAAGGGTAGCTAATCCCAAACCAAACATGACATCATAACATAACATTTCATAACATTGGATGTGCAACACTTATTAGGTGATATATATATACATACTTTTCATTCTTTGAAACATGTCATCATCATACATGCATATCTTTAAAATCATGAAAATCTTTCATAAGAAATCCTTTAAGGAAAAATCATCATAAAATCATCATGAATATCCTTGTAAAATATTTCATCAAACCTTGTAAAAAAAAAAAAAGTGTCATGTTGCAGGTGAGATTGTACTTACTTTATCGTTAGCTTACTTAACCTTAAAATTGCACTTGGTGACGACGTCGCGGTCTCGTTGTGCTCGCTTCCTTGAGTGTCCATGCCATTTAACCATTTAAAGATGCAATAAAATCAATACTTATCATAAAATATCCATACACTCATCTCATATTTTAAACATTATTCATAACCATAAAAAGAAAATCGCCATCACATATACATGTAATTATGATTTTTCTTAAATCATAAAAATTACTTAAGCATATAAAACAAACCATGCATCTAAACATAATTATCTTTTAAATAAAACATTTCGTACAATTAATATATATATATATATATATATATATCAATTTAAAACCTCATACAATCATCATATCATCATGCATAAAATCATTTTATTATCATAGAATCATGTAAATACATTAAAACGTTTAATAAAACAAAATCCCAAAAACAACATTATTAAAACAGATTTTTCTTATAATAATTTCATAAAAATTTCATAATCATGGAAATAAAATACATTCATCATTCATATACATATTCTTAACAACTTTTCATGAAAACATCATATTTACCCCTTGACTGAACATTACGTTTTTCATACTTAAAAATTAAACAGTAACATTACTGTGAAGGGTAGAAGACAGAAATATTCATTTTTCATTAAAAACATTTATATGACATAAAACGTGAAGAAACATCACACATAATACCCATGAGTATCATAATAAAAACACAAAACAAAACACAATACCTAGAGAGGATATTGTAGGCGAAGTGATGAGAAGAATTTCTTTTCAAAAATACCAGAAAAGCCGAATTCTTACCTTGGAGTTTCTTCTCAAAATTCTTGAATTCACCAACGAAACAAAACTTTTTCTCAAAAATTTTCACGGGAGAGAGAAAAATTTCGTGAAGAAGAAAAGAAGAGGAAGATTAGAAAGTCAGAAAATGTCTCAGACTTTTTAGAGAGAGAGAGAGAAAATAATAAAAAGAAGAAACGTTAATTAATTTTCTTTTAACGTAATAAACATAATGAGCATTCATGGCCTTCATTAAGTCAGAAAATTCTGACTGTTGAAAGCATGACATGAGGCGTGGGAAGAGGAAGAGAAAATAATGAGAGAACGTCTCAGAACCGAGTGAAATTATCTGAGGGAAGAGCGTTAAAATTTTCTAATGTAATATGTATAATAAAGAATCATTACTCTTCATTAAGTCAGAAATTTCTGACTGTTAAGAGAGTGATTGGCGTGGGAAAGGAGGAAAAAGAAAAGGAAGGTCAAACATTATAAATCTTACCTTAAATTTACCTTCTAAAAATAGGAAACCTCTTCAAATAGGACAAATCAAATCCTTTAATTTTCCTTAACTGATAAAAACATTCAATTATTATGCCAATTAATCACATTAATTCACCCAATTAATGAAATTACCTCAGCCATAATTTTGGAGGAATTTTCTGTTGACTGCTTGTCAGCCATGTTCGGCCTGCCGATTTTCCCTTTCGGCCTGCCGATTCCAGCAAGTTCGGCCTGCCGGTGGGGGTTCTTCGGCCTGCTGTTCTCGGGCAAGACGTTCGGCCTGCCGAGCTTAAAAGTTCGGCCTACCGATCTGTCATTAAATGTCATAACATAAAATATTCATACATCATTGCATCATAAATAATCATATATTGTATCATAAATTAATATATGCTTAGAATTTCACATGAACACTAGAGCACAACGATCCCATTTGGTCGTCACCTGTCACAAAACTTGACATAAAAAGTTAGTAACATGCACATCACATATCATATCATATAACGTTATTTATTAATAACATTTCTCAATAACGTTACTAACTTAACGTGGTCCATTACATAAAATAGGCGGGTGTTACAATTCTCCCCACCTTATAAAAGTTTCGTCCTCGAAACTTAGAATAAATGCAGATACAAAACTTTCATGTCATTTTCACGTTCCCATGTAGCTTCTTCAACTTGCTGATTTCGCTATAACACCTTGACCAATGGAATTTCTTTATTCCTCAAAGTCTTGGTTTTCCAATCGAGTATCTTTATTGGCTTTTCTTCGTAACTTAGGTCTTCTAGTATCTCGATCACTTGCGGCTCAATCACATGCATAGGGTCCGGAACATACTTCTTGAGCATGGAGACATGAAATACATCGTGCATTGCAGACATTTCTGAAGGCAACTTCAACTGATAAGCTACTTTGCCTATTCGTTTAACAATTTTAGAAGGACCAATGAATCTTGGGCTTAACTTGCTTTTCTTTCCAAATCTCATAACCCCTTTCATTGGTACAACTTTCAAGAACACATAATCACCCACAGCGAATTCTAAAGGTCTTCTTCTTTTGTCAGCATAACTCTTTTGGCGGCTTTGAGCGGTCTCTATCCTTCTTCTTATCAACTTTATCATCTCAGATGTTTCATTCACAAAGTCTGTTCTTTCAGCATCAACACTTTCAATTAACTTCTTTTCACCAGCTTCGTGCCAACATATAGGTGACCTGCATTTTCGTCCATACAGCGCTTCATATGGTGCCATTCCAATTGTTGCTTGAAAGCTGTTGTTGTAAGCAAATTCTGCTAACGGGAGCATTTTATACCAGCTGGTCTTAAAATCGAGAGAACATGCCCGTAGCATATCTTCTAGAATCAAGTTCGTCCTCTCTGTTTGGCCGTCAGTATGAGGATGAAAAGCTGTGCTGAAATGAAGCCTGGTTCCCATTGCATTCTGGACACTCTTCCAAAACTTAGATGTGAACCTGCCATCACGATCTGAGATAATTGACTTGGGAATCCCATGTAGTCGTACAATTTCCTTAACATAGAGTTCTGCTAACCGTTCCATAGAGTAAGTGATCTTGATAGGAATGAAATGCGCCGTCTTCGTCAGCCGATCCACAATTACCCAAATTGTATCATAACCATTCGTTGTTCTGGGTAAGCCGGTAATGAAATCCATTGCTATTTCTTCCCATTTCCATTCCGGTATTTGGATAGACTGTAGTTCACCACCAGGTCTCTGGTGTTCAGCCTTTACTTGCTGACATGTCATACATTTTTGCACATACTTTGCAACATCACGTTTCATCCCAAACCACCAGAAGTTACCTTTTAGATCATTATACATCTTTGTTGCACCTGGATGAATAGAGTAGGGGGTGTCATGAATTTCTGTGAAGATTCTTTCCCTTAAATCATCAACATTGGGAACACATAAACGGTCCTTAAGGTACAAAGTTCCATCATCCGCAACACGAAACTCTTGACATTTTTCTTCTTTCATTTCTTGCTTGATTCTTACAAGGCTTACGTCGTCATCTTGCTTACTCCGAATTTCATCATACATCGTCGAAGCAAGAGAGAGTGCTGATAATTGGCCTACTATAAGTTCTAAACCGAAGTCTAGAATTTCCTTCCTTAAGGGTGGAGACATTGCTTGCATAGACATTAACGTGGCAACTGACTTCCTACTTAAAGCATCAGCTACTCGGTTAGCTTTACTAGGATGATAAAGGATTTCACAATCATAATCCTTCACCAATTCTAGCCATCTTCGTTGTCTCATGTTCAGGTCTCTTTGCGTGAAAAAGTACTTCAGACTTTGATGATTAGTGAATATCTTGCATTGACCCCATACAAATAGTGTCTCCATATCTTCAATGCAAAAATGACCGCTGCTAACTCGAGGTCATGAGTAGGATAGTTCTTTTCATAATCCTTTAGTTGCCTTGAAGCATAAGCAATCACCCTTTCATTTTGCATCAATACAGCTCCTAGGCCCATCTTGGAAGCATCACTGTAGATTACTAACCCATCATTTCCCTCAGGAATTGCCAACACTGGAGCTGTCGTTAATCTTTTCTTCAGTTCTTGAAAGCTCTTTTCACATGCATCCATCCATTCATACTTCTTTCCCTTGCGAGTTAAGTTCGTAAGTGGAGCCGCTATCTTGGAGAAATCTTCTACGAATCTCCGATAGTAACCTGCTAGACCCAAGAAGCTCCTTATTTCACTTGCGTTCATCGGTTGCTTCCAATTGAGTACAGCTTCTACTTTAGCAGGATCCACCATTATTCCATCCTTTGAAATAACATACCCTAGGAATGACACTTTATCAAGCCAAAACTCGCATTTAGAGAACTTAGCATAAAGCTGGTGTCTTCTTAAAGTCTCCAGCACAATCCTTAAATGCTCCTCATGCTCTTCCTGATTCTTCGAGTAGACAAGAATATCGTCGATAAATACAACAACAAATTTATCGAGGAAATCCTTGAATACCCTATTCATTAAATCCATAAAGGTAGCAGGTGCATTCGTCAAACCGAAAGGCATAACCATAAATTCATGGTGACCATATCTCGACCGGAACGCAGTCTTGGGGATATCTCCTTCTTTAATCTTCAACCGGTGATACCCTGATCGTAGATCAATTTTTGAGAACACCGATGCACCCTTAAGCTGATCAAACAAATCATCAATTCGAGGCAACGGATACTTGTTTTTGATCGTCACCTTGTTCAGTTCCCTGTAGTCGATGCAGAGCCTCATAGTGCCATCCTTCTTTTTCACAAATAAGACTGGTGCACCCCATGGTGAGTGACTTGGCTTGATAAATCCTTTGTCAAGTAGCTCCTTTAGTTGCGTGTGAAGCTCCTTTAATTCTGCCGGGGCCATTCTGTAAGGAGCTTTAGAGATTGGTTCGGTGCCTGGAGCGAGCTCAATCTCGAATTCAACTTCTCTTTCTGGCGGTAGACTCGTCAGATCATCAGGGAACACATCTTCATATTCATGAACAACATGCACATCTTTAATTCTTGTCTTTCCTTCTTGGCTTTTGTCTACAACATTTGCCAGATAGCCCATACAGCCGCTTGCTAACAGTTTCCTTGCTTTCATGGCCGATAAAAACATGTGAGGTTTCTTCTTGGTCTCGCCAACATAAACAAATTTCTGATCGCCTTCAGGATGGAAGATCACCTTTCATTTCCGGCATTCAATCGCGGCATTATACTTGCTTAGGAAATCCATCCCAAGAATCATGTCATAGTCATGCATGTCTATCACAATGAGATCGACGAAAAGTTCCCTATTAGAAATCCATAGGGGTACTGTATGCAAACAATGCGTGGATAATATCACTTCCCCGGAGGGTAGTGTCGTAGTGAATCCCTGTCTCATTAGCTCTAAACGAACCCCTAACTTCTTAGCATGTGACATAGACACAAAAGAATGCGTGGCACCCGTATCAAAAAGAACATAAACATCATTACATAAGCTTGTTATTTGACCTGTGACCACATTGGAGGCTTCTGAAGCCACTTGTTCCTTTGTCATGGTATAGATTCGAGCGTTCGTTGGTGGGGCTTCAAGTCTCCCTTGACTAATTAGTAGCCCTTCAAGGGAGGCTTGCATCTGATGCAGCTGGGCCTGAGGAGGAGGTCTCTGTGGGGCATTGGCATTCATCAGCTTGGGGCAATTCTTTACGAAATGATCTTCACGCCCACAAATGAAACATTGGTTCGCTCCCAGTCGGCATTCCCCCGGATGCTTCTTTCCACACTTGGCACATGGTTGGAATCGCCTGTCATTGTTGTTGCGCTGACCATCATTGTGCCTTTTGTTGTCATGGCCCTGCTGTTGTTGAGGATTGCCCTTCCTCTTGTTATTCCTCCAGTTCTGACTGTTGTTGTTGTTGCTATTGTTGTTGTTGTTCCTGTGGGGAGGACGGCTCTGGTTGTTAGCATTATTGGCTTGCTGGTTGGGCTGAGGCTGATTCCTTCTTAATTTTGATAGATGGAACTCAGCACATTGGGCTCTCATCACAACCTATTCTTGGGTCCTTGGCAGACTTGCCCCATCAACAATTGCAGCAATGTCTGGTCTAAGGGCTCTTATCAACCTTCTGACCCTTTCATCTTCATTCATAACCATCCCTGGACATAGACGAGCAAGCTGGTCAAACTTTGTCACCACATCAGTGACTGTCATATCCCCCTGGCGTAAGCTTTCAAACTCATAATGTTTCCTCGTAACATTCATGTGGAAGAACTTCGTGTTGAACTCATGAACAAAGTCAGCCCACGACATCTCTTCAACATTTCTGCTCTATTCGATGCCATCCCACCATATCCCGGCCTCCATAGTAAGGCAGTACGAGGCACATAGGACCTTTTTGTTATCCGTGAAATCCATGAGTCGTAAGGTGGCCTCAATTGTCTTTAACCATCCTTGAGCGACTAACGGGTCCTTAGAACCCTCAAAGTCAGCTGGCTTGACTCTCTTCCATCTGACCAAAAGAGGTTCCTGATGGGCTGCTCTTGGTTCAGCAGCAGGAGCTGGAACTTCATTAACTTGTGCTTGTGGCTGCGGAGGAGGAGGAGGCACCTCATTGCCTGGTTGTTCATTATTCTGGCCGTTGGCCCTTAATGCAGCTATTTCCCGTCGTTAATCCTCCAACTGCCTTTGCAGTTCAGCGATCATCATCATAAGTCTCTCGTTGGTCTGGGTGCGGGTCTGCATTCTTCTGTGCCCGTCCATCGTAATTTCCTAAAATAATTAGGACTTATAAATAATCTTCCATTTATGAGACAGGTTTTCACTACTATATCTTTTAATCATTAATCAATCAAACCTTAATCTTATCATCATACTTGCGTCTATACATCTAACTTAATCATACTTACTTGGAGGACTTGGATTGACATGTGGCGATATGAATTGTAATCGAAAGATTTTGCTCTGATACCAAAGCCTGTAATGCCCCTTAAATCAGATGTCGTTACATACTTACATTTGAACAAGCATCAACTATATACTATTAAATAATATCAAGCTTAATCGTTACAATTGATTTTACAAGTATTTAAAACTTTCACTACCAGGATGCATTCATACGTTTTTTTTTTTTTTTTTAAAAAAAAACTTTTTGTTGTTACGAAAATAATCATTTAATTTATTTCATAACATATTTTATTCAATTATACTTAATTTATCATAAACTTATAGGTTTGTCAAGTTGTATAAATCAAAACTTATAAATATAATCCATAAAAACTCTTGATCAACACATCATTTGAAATTCAATTGTTCCCACAGTTCGGCAGGCCGAACTTGGGACTTCGGCAGGCCGGTGTTTTCCCTGCCGGCAAGCCGGCAGAGGCTTTGCAAAACGGATTGAAAATTCATCCATGTTCGGCAGACCGAAAAAATCCAGTCGGCCGACCAAACTTTGGGACTTCGGCAGGCCGGCCACAGACTTCGGCAGGCCGTCCGAGACCCCATTTCCTTGAAAAAAAACTAACTTAAAACGTTCCAACTTTACGTAAAATATAGCGGAAGTTCATAATTCATCAAAAATGATAAAACAACTTATAAAAACATAATATTATGTTCAAAATATATAATTGATTAAATCATAAAATCATAAAAATCATTTCTTCTTGGCATGCTTCCGGTTACAATTCATCGTTCATGTTGCTCACACACCGTCCCATGTCCTCCACCTATTCCATGACTCTCTTACCCTTATCTGCAACATGACATATAAAACATGATTAAGCTAACGCTTAGTAAGTACATATAATTCTCATAATTTATAAAGCATTTCATAAACATCGTCATCTTCATGATCATCATATCATAAAGTGCCTTAAGCACAATTTCATAGAACATATCTTTCATAACGTTAACCATGTTAAAACTTAATCCATTTTATCTTAAAGGCTCAAGTGTTGCACCATAAACATCATCATAGGCGCGCCGTCATGAGAGGAGAAGGGTAGCTAATCCCAAACCAAACATGACATCATAACATAACATTTCATAACATTGGATGTGCAACACTTATTAGGTGATATATATATACATACTTTTCATTCTTTGAAACATGTCATCATCATACATGCATATCTTTAAAATCATGAAAATCTTTCATAAGAAATCCTTTAAGGAAAAATCATCATAAAATCATCATGAATATCCTTGTAAAATATTTCATCAAACCTTGTAAAAAAAAAAAAAAGTGTCATGTTACAGGTGAGATTGTACTTACTTTATCGTTAGCTTACTTAACCTTAAAATTGCACTTGGTGACGACGCCGCGGTCTCGTTGTGCTCGCTTCCTTGAGTGTCCATGCCATTTAACCATTTAAAGATGCAATAAAATCAATACTTATCATAAAATATCTATACACTCATCTCATATTTTAAACATTATTCATAACCATAAAAAGAAAATCGTCATCACATATACATGTAATTATGATTTTTCTTAAATCATAAAAATTACTTAAGCATATAAAACAAACCATGCATCTAAACATAATTATCTTTTAAATAAAACATTTCGTACAATTAATATATATATATATATATATCAATTTAAAACCTCATACAATCATCATATCATCATGCATAAAATCATTTTATTATCATAGAATCATGTAAATACATTAAAACATTTAATAAAACAAAATCCCAAAAACAACATTATTAAAACAGATTTTTCTTATAATAATTTCATAAAAATTTCATAATCATGGAAATAAAATACATTCATCATTCATATACATATTCTTAACAACTTTTCATGAAAACATCATATTTACCCCTTGACTGAACATTACGTTTTTCATACTTAAAAATTAAACAGTAACATTACTGTGAAGGGTAAAAGACAGAAATATTTATTTTTCATTAAAAACATTTATATGACTAAAACGTGAAGAAACATCACACATAATACCCATGAGTATCATAATAAAAACACAAAACAAAACACAGTACCTAGAGAGGATATTGTAGGCGAAGTGAGGAGAAGAATTTCTTTTCAAAAATACCAGAAAAGTCGAATTCTTACCTTGGAGTTTCTTCTCAAAATTCTTGAATTCACCAACGAAACAAAACTTTTTCTCAAAAATTTTCACGGGAGAGAGAAAAATTTCGTGAAGAAGAAAAGAAGAGGAAGATTAGAAAGTCAGAAAATGTCTCAGACTTTTTAGAGAGAGAGAGAGAAAATAATAAAAAGAAGAAACGTTAATTAATTTTCTTTTAACGTAATAAACATAATGAGCATTCATGGCCTTCATTAAGTCAGAAAATTCTGACTGTTGAAAGCGTGACATGAGGCGTGGGAAGAGGAAGAGAAAAAAATGAGAGAACGTCTCAGAACCAAGAGAAATTATCTGAGGGAAGAGCGTTAAAATTTTCTAATGTAATATGTATAATAAAGAATCATTACTCTTCATTAAGTCAGAAATTTCTGACTGTTAAGAGAGTGATTGGCGTGGGAAAGGAGGAAAAAGAAAAGGAAGGTCAAACATTATAAATCTTACCTTAAATTTACCTTCTAAAAATAGGAAACCTCTTTAAATAGTACAAATCAAATCCTTTAATTTTCCTTAACTGATAAAAACATTCCATTATTATGCCAATTAATCACATTAATTCACCCAATTAATGTAATTACCTCAGCCATAATTTTGGAGGAATTTTCTGTTGACTGCTTGTCAGCCATGTTCGGCCTGTCGGTTTTCCCTTTCGGCCTGCCGATTCCAGCAAGTTTGGCCTGCCGGTGGGGGTTCTTCGGCCTGCCGAGCTTAAAAGTTCAGCCTACCGATCTGTCATTAAATGTCATAACATGAAACATTCATACATCATTGCATCATAAATAATCATATATTGTATCATAAATTAATATATGCTTAGAATTTCACATGAACACTAGAGCACAACGATCCCATGCGATCGTCACCTGTCACAAAACTTGACATAAAAAGTTAGTAACATGCACATCACATATCATATCATATAACGTTATTTATTAATAACATTTCTCAATAATGTTACTAACTTAACGTGGTCCGTTACATAAAATAGGCGGGTGTTACAGCCTAGGCGCTAGCAGGTTAATGCCGAGGCGTCGAGTGGATGGCGCCTAGGTGCTGCAGGGGGGGCCGCAACGAGCGCTGCGGCGCTGACGCGCTGTGATGTGCGATATTTTTTTAGTCAGAGTCAAACTCAAAGGCCCCAAAAACAGGAAACTACAAGGGTTTCCTATTAGTTTCTATTTTTTTTTTCTCCTTTGGTTATAAATAGACACAAGGTAGCAAGGGTTGTGTGTGTGTGACATTAAGAGTGGCATTATTTTGTGAGAGCCAAACTTCTTGAGAGCTCCATCTTTGAGAGAGAAAAATTCCCATAGGGTGCTAGATAGAAGAGAGTTTTGGTAAGCACAAATTGAGAGTGTGTGAGAAACTTCTCTTGTAATCTGTAATCTCCTTCATCATAGTGGAATCTGCAAGCGGCAGAAACAGGACGTAGTCTCAATTTTGGACGAACTTGTATAAAAATTTGGTGTCTCTTTTTTCTTCTTTTCTCCTATTTATTTTCTGCAATTGTTCATTCTTGCGATCCTTGGAATTAGGAGTCGCCTAATTTTACAACAAGTGGTATCGAGCGGAGGTTTTGATCAAGAACGATGACTGGAGAAGAAGGTATGGCTGCCGGTATCACTAAATTTGATGGTTCTGATTTTTCCTATTGGAGGATGCAAGTTGAAGACTACATTTATAGCAGTAAACTGCACTTGCCCTTGGGTAATAAGCCAGAAGGCATGAAGGATGAGGAGTGGAATCTCCTTGATAGACAGGTGCTGGGTGTGATCTATTTGACCCTGTCAAAGAACGTTGCTCACAACGTTGCAAAGGAGACTACTACAACAGGGACAATGACGGATCTGTTAGAGATGTATGAGAAGCCCTCAGCCAATAACAAGGTACATCTCATGAAGGAGCTTTTTAATTTAAAGATGCCTGAAGGTGCCTCGGTGGTAGAGCATCTGAACAGTCTCAACACCGTCCTTAACCAATTGGTCTCAGTGGAGATTAAATTCGATGATGAGATCAATGCCCTAATCCTCTTGGCCTCGTTACCAAATAGTTGGGAACCTATGAGGGTGGCCATTACAAATTCATTTGGGAATGCCAAACTGAAGTTTGTTAATGTCAGAAACTCCATTCTGGGGGAAGAAGTTCGTAGGAAGGAATCAGGTGAAGCCTCTTCATCGAACTCTGCCCTTAATGTTGATAATAGGGGCAGGAAACTTGACAGGCAATCCAATAGGGATAATGGTAGGAGAGGCAAATCGAGGAATGGGAGAAGCAAGTCAAGGAACGGTAGGACCATGGAGTGTTGGAATTGTGGGAAATCTGGCCACTTGAGGAAGAACTGCAGGGCTCCAAGGAAGAACGAAGACAAGACTAATGATGCAGCCAACGCTGCCACTGAAGAGCAACAGGATGCCTTAATCTTGTTAGTTGACAGTTTTTTTGATTCGTGGGTGATAGATTCAGGAGCATCATTCCACACCACTGTACACCACCATGCCCTAGAGAATTATGTTGCTGGAAATTATGGTAAGGTTTATCTCGCTGATGGAAAACCTTTAGATATTGTTGGCATTAGAGATGTTAGTTTAAAAATGCCTAATGGGTCTGTGTGGAAGATTCATAAGGTAAGACATGTTCCTAAACTAATGCGCAACTTAATTTCGGTGGGGCAACTGGATGATGAAGGACATAAAGTGACCTTCAATTGTGGAGGTTGGAAAGTCACTAAAGGAGCGATGGTTATTGCTCAGGGATGCAAGGCTGGAACTCTCTACACGAACTCTAGTTGTAGAGATACCATAGCAGTTGCTGATTCTGCTGCCAATACCGAGCTATGGCATTATAGGCTCGGTCACATGAGTGAGAAGGGTATGAAGGTGCTTCACTGCAAAGGAAAACTGCCGGGTTTGAAAACTGTTGATCACAGTTTGTGTGAAGCCTGCATCTTTGGTAAACAGAAGAGAGTCAGTTTCTCAAATATGGGTAGAGAGCCTAAGTCCAGGAAATTGGAGCTAGTTCACACAGATGTATGGGGGCCTGTGCCGATGACTTCCCTTGGTGGCGTAAATTACTATGTGACGTTCATAGATGACTCAAGCAGGAAGGTATGGGTTTACTTTCTGAAAAACAAATCTGATGTCTTTAATGCTTTCAAGAGATGGAAAGCCATGGTGGAGAACGAGACAGATTTGAAGGTGAAGTGCTTGCAGTCTGACAATGGAGGAGAGTGTTTAGATGAAGATTTCAGGCGATACTGTGTTGAAAATGGAATAAAAATGAGAAAAACCATTCTAGGGAAACCACAACAAAATCGTGTAGCTGAGAGGATGAACAGGACTTTAAACGAGCGTGCCAAAAGCATGAGGTTGCATGCGGGGCTGCCAAAGATGTTTTGGGCTGAGGCAATTAATACAGCCGCTCATCTGATCAACAGAAGTCCATCCACACCGTTGAAGTTCAAGCTACCGGAAGAAGTCTGGAGCCATAAGAAGGTTGATCTCTCTTACTTGAGAGTGTTTGGGTGTGTTTCCTATGCACACATTAATTCTGCTGCTAGAAGTAAACTTGATGCTAAGTCAAAGAAGTGTTTTCTGGTTGGCTATAGTGGACTTGAGTTGGGTTATCATCTCTGGGATGACCAAAGTCAGAAGATTATCAGGAGTAAGGATGTGATCTTCAATGAAGGTGTTCTGTACAAGGACAGAGACAACACTGACTCTAGGGGTTCAGCTTCTGAAGATAAGAAGCCTGAGGTGATTCCATTGAAGGATCTTTCTGAAGTGGAAGTGGAGAATCCAGAGATTGAAGACCAAGAAAATGAAGCTCCAGATGGAAACCAGAGGACTCCTGCCACACTAGTCAGGAGGTCTAGTAGGACCATTAGACCACCGTAGAGATACTCCCCTTCTCTGCATTACATCTTGTTGACCGACAAAGGAGAGCCAGAGAGCTATGATGAAGCCGTGGAGGCTGAAGATTCGATCAAGTGGGAGTTAGCCATGAGGGATGAGATGGATTCCTTGATGTCCAATCAGACATGGCAACTGGAAAAATTACCACAGGGCAAAAAGGCCTTGCACAACAAGTGGGTATACTAGGTAAAAGATAAAAGTGCTGGCAGCAAGTGGTATAAGGCAAGGTGGGTGGTAAAAGAATCCAGAGATATGCTCACCAAGATGGTTCAGATTGAGAAACTAAAGTTGTGCGCAACTTCAATTGGACTTCTCCAAGAGGCCTAAGAAGTCGTTGCCGCTGCAGTGGGAGACATGGTGATTGACTAGTCTCCAACTGAGAGACTGTTGCAGATGTGGAGCCAAATCAAGTCGACACCCTAGCAAAAAGAAAGAAAAAGGGAAAAAAGCAGTTCTCAGAAGGCAGAGAGCCAGCACAGCGGCTCTGGCAGAAAAGCGCCGCGGCGCTGGGACGAGGGTGCCTAGGCACCAATTGGAGGGCGCCTAGGAGCTGAGACAAGGGAGCCTAGGCGCCAAGAGGAGGGCGCCTATGCGCTAGCAGGTTAATGCCGAGGCGTCTAGTGGATGGCGCCAGGAGCATGGCGCCTAGGCGCTGCAGGGGGCACCGCAACGAGTGCCGCGGCGCTGACGCGCTGTGATGCGCGGTATTTTTTGAGTCAGAATCAAACTCAAAGGCCCCAAAAATGAAAAACTACTACGGTTTCCTATTAGTTTCTATTTTTTTTCTCCTTTGGTTATAAATAGACACAAGGTGGCTAGGGTTGTGTGTGTGTGACATTAAGAGTGGCATTATTTTGTGAGAGGCAAACTTCTTGAGAGCTCCATCTTTGAGAGAGAAAAATTCCCATAGGGTGCTAGATAGAAAAGAGTTTTGGTAAGCACAAATTGAGAGTGTGTGAGAAACTTCTCTTGTAATCTGTAATCTCCTTCATCATAGTGGAATCTGCAAGCGGCAGAAACAGGATGTAGTCTCAATTTTGGAAGAACCTGTATAAAAATTTGGTGTCTCTTTTTTCTTCTTTTCTCCTATTTATTTTCTACAATTGTTCGTTCTTGCGATCCTTGAAATTAGAAATCGCCTAATTTTACAACAAACAGATTGTGTATGGCTTTGCACGCTGGGACCTATAAGGGAATGAAAACGCCTCGCAGGTTCTAATGAATAAATGAACACAATTACAAAAAAAGCAGAGACAGAAAAATTAGTCAGAGACAGAGACGAGACAAATAAATAGGTAGAGAATTTTAAGAGATGTAAAATAAAATATCAAGGATGGAATACAATTTTAGCAAAAACGTCCAATCAATATTACAAATAACCACATAATAGGAAATAAAATTAGAAGACTCAATTGAAATACCTCTCCAAATATGTTTAAATATTAGTTTCAATAAATAATGGTCTACACCTTTACTTCCATTATTTATTGAAACTAATCAAATTTAAGCTTAAGAAGAAATAGACAAGTAAAATCAATAGCAATATTTTACTTTCAAATTTATTGTTTTTTATTTTATCTTTTGTTCATTTAGGGAATAGAAAAGAAGTACTTGTGTAATATAAGAATATAACAGAAAATAAATTTTACAAAAAAATAAAGAATTTGAGACAGAAGAATACAAGACGAATAGTACAATTTAGGTTGGCAAAAAAAAGAGGAACAATTAGTAAAAGTAAGCTTAAGAATTTAAATCCGTTTAGTAGTGTTTTTAAAATAAGTGAAAATGGTTTTGTTTTAAAAAAATAAGAATTTTTTAAAAATTGTGCCGAGAATATCTTAGGAAATTTTGTCTTAAAAAATGTACAAAAACATTTCCAAAAAAGTCCTAAAATAATACCAAACAGTTAATTATGTGTGAACAATAGAAAATTCTGAACATATGGAGGCAACACTTAAGCAAGGCATGACTTTCCTTGTTTAAGTAACAATTTAGTTAAAGCAGAGCATTTAAATCAAACGAGCAAGGGAACTTAAAATATAATATAGGAAGACCTAAAAAGAAAGCTTTCAAAGAGGAAAAAAAAAAACTCAAATGAAGAACGAACAAATTAATAAATTTCTTCCTAATGAATTTATAAATTTTACTTATACCTAATGAAAGCCCTTTTCTACAAAATAGAGTGTTTAAAAGAGTAGTTCAAACCAATAACTAGAACTCTAAACAGTGTAAAACTCTCATAAGCTATAGTTCTTTTAAACTATTTTTTCAAATATCCTATAGCAAACAACATTTTTGCTTTCTTTAAAAAGAACAAAGAGAGAGAAAGAGTGATAGGCCATCATATTCCTAAGCCAACAAAGTCAAATCTCTGTTCACAATTTCCAAAAAGAAGCTATGTATTAGTAGTGGAGTTATAATCTTATGAAATTAAATAGGATTGCTCCTATTTGTATGTGAAGTCAGAAGACATAGGGAAGGATGAAGGTCTCTCCCCTCAATTAGCTTCAAGACCATCAAAACGTCGCCACCATCACACCATATCAACCAATTAAAAACATTAAGTCCTATCTTGATAAATTCCTCACCTTCACCTCTCACTCCTTCTTTCCATTAACTTCCCTAAAACTATCATATCACTCCCCACTTCCACCACATTAAGTCCTGCTTTCTCTCTCTTACTCACATGCTATGTTTAGCAAGTGGAATGATAATTGAAAGGAAGAGAAGTGAAATACAGTAAAATCCAAAAAAAATAATAACCTTGGAACACTATAAGAAAAGAAGTCTTTAATGACGAAAGCTTTAGCAACTATAAAAGTTGGCATATAGCGACGACATCTCATCGCCAAAGATGGTGATGATGATTGCTTTGAAAATTGTAGATTTATACCATGGGAACCATTTTTAGTGATGACGATATCGTCACTAAAGGTCTAGGAGTAAATCTCATAGGAAGAATTATGTGATGCTTAGCGACAATAGAGTTTGGCTTGAAAATCACAACTATTTACGCCTCAAAGTGCCAACTGATGCCTATAAAGTGACTTTTTAGCGACATCACAACAATGGCCCAAAAGTTGGCGCCAACATATCATCGCTAAAAAGTTTAATTTCAATTTTGATTAAAATTTAAGTAGTAAAAATTGAGCGGGTAAAAGATTTTCTTTTCAAGACTTCTAACGACGACAAAAGCTTATTTAATATGTTTAATTGAAACGACATCGTTGTTTTAATTTATCACAATAAAATTAAGATTTTTAGCGATGACATATGTTGTTGCTAAAAGCTTAGTTTATAAGACCCCAGCACCTGAACTTATTCCCCATTTTTGAAATACCTCTCTCTTTCTTTACGTCTTCCCCCCCACCTCTGTTGCCTAGCTCCATCGACGCCAGCTACAACCCCAAGACCCCGACCTTATTCCCCATATAGAAAATTTGTATATGTTTAATATTACCATGTTTTAGCCATATGGAAAAAATTTCAGAACATGTTATCATCAAATAATTTTGCTCTCAGAAGTTTTGCCAAAGTTAGTCGATTTTATTAGAGTGTATCTGTTCAAAAATCAACATTCAAATTTTCTTAATTTCCTAATTTCCCAATCAAAATCCATTAACATCATAACTATAAAATGTTTTCAGTTTTACATGCCATACTAAGAAATTTTTCAGATTTTTCCCAATAAATCAAGATTCAACTCATGAATCATGATTATCTACCCAAACACAAATGGAAACAGTCACCAAAAAAAAAAACTCCTTGTTTCTCCTACCCAGAGAAATTAAAAATCAATCAAATTCAAGTCATTCTATAGACATTTATCCTACAAAATTTGGTAAAAAATAAATAATATATTGAAATCATCCCCTAACCCCGTCACCAAACTACCCTTTGCCGTCTATGCCAATGATGGCAAGAGCGGGGCCTTGATGCATACAAAATGGATGACAGGGATCTTCGACAACAAGGGCTTCAACATCGAGCACAACTTTCTTTGCCGGCGCTACCGCATCAACCTCTATCGTAGTTGGCACCGCTAAGGATGATCGATGAAGGTGGGTTCGACGACAATGTAAAGAAAAAAGAAAAAAAGTATAAAGGTTTAGTGAGGCCAACTCTAACCGACGCCATAATGGCGTTGCAAAGCAAGAATGACGTCGAATAAGCCCTCCAACCGAGTGGCAATTATCACACCAAATGAAGCTGAAAATGGCGATGGGAGCAATGGAAACGCTTATTTGCGTTTCTACTATTCATTCCACACCATTTTTTTCCTTTTTAATGTTGTTGTGTATAGGAGTAGGAAATTAGTAAAAAATAATATAAAAAATAAGATGAAATAGAATATGTTTGGAATTTTTTTTTTGGTGCTAAAAATAGTATAATGGGTTAGAAATGAAGTTATTATTTGATGTGATAATTATACTATTTAAGTGTTATGAATTGGAGATGCTTTGAAGCAACTATTAATTGGGTGATTTAAAAAAAGTAATAATCGTGTAGGTTTATCTCATTTTATTAACAAGCAAATAAAGGGGCCTGCTGTGAACCCAACAAAAATGAACAGTTAGATTGTCTCTCATAGATGAGAGGAAAAAAGGTTCTCACTGTAGTCTTTTCCTAATAATAATAATAATGAAAAAAACAAAACTACTACTACCTTTACCCAAAAAAAGCTTATTGAAAAAGAAAACCTGTTTCTACAATTATATAAAAAGAGGAAATTAGGCCATTATTAATTAATAAAAATAAACTGAAATTAAAACAAACATTATTTTGCATAAAATGATTTAGAAAAAAAACACAAAACAGCATAGAGAGAACCAAAAACAAAAACGCAAAGAAGAAGAAGAAAAAAGTGGTGGTAAAATTAGAAATTCATGTGTTAAAAAGAACACATAATTTTATAAATACTATATACAAAAATACAATGTAAAATTATGTTATTTACTTAAATTAAGAATTAAAACTATACTATTTAGTATAATTTCTCAATTAATTAAAATTATATACACAAAAAGAAAACCCAAATAAAAGGTGGCTATTTCAAACCAGGAAGTGCCTGAGAGAAAATTACCTCCATGCATTTTTTATATTCTCTACGTTTGCAAAGCTCCAAGTTTTGGGTCTCAAATTTTATTAGATGTCTTCCTAGTTTCCTGGCTCCCTCTATCATTTCCAACCTACAAGCTACCCTAGCCCAGATATTGCATACTCTTTGAATATCTTCTAATGTCACTGGTTTTGTCTGCCGATCAGCAAATTGAGATGGGGGAAAGACAGTTTGAGATGAAGGGGCAATGATATTCATATAAGCTAGGAAAAGGATAATTGATATAACCATCTTCATGATTATGCTTCTCATGTATATTGTTTCTTGTTCTTATATTTCACCCAGATTGGACTTTATACATGGGTCCTGAAATTCTATGCGTATGTGTGTGTCTTTGTTTGCATGATCAGTTGGGCAGAAGTTTTACAAAAAATATTAATGGGTGAAGTTATTTTGTAACAAAAACTTAAAAATATTAAGAAGAGATTCATGGAAAAGTACTGGCTGATTTTAATTTAATTTATGAATTTTTTATATTATATGTCTAACCTTAAAATTAATTGATGAACAGACAACAACAGTTGTAAGCCAATAACCTTACCACTACTGAACTTTTCCTTTCTGCCCTCAGAGGTGGTCTAAAGGTAATCCAATTCCAATTTTATTATAGCTTTTTACATAATCTCTTTGACGAGACCAATAATATCTGTAATAGCATCTCTCTATAACTGATCTCCAGTAATTTATCTTTTCCAAAAAATATAAAAAAACTCTCAATGCATATATGGGCACGTAAATGGATTCTTTTTCTATAAAGTAGGTAAAGTGCTAGCTAGTTTGACAACAATTTTCCTATTAGAATAACTAGATGAATCTTTTCACAAATTATTTGCTTAAACTCCCTCAAACAGTAACCACAAGGCACAAGCCAATAATTTATGAAAGTTCGGTACCCTTCCATTTGTCCCAAGTTCGACCTTTTGTTCCAACTCTGCAGGTGGGCTAAGGCTTATTGATTCTCATAGTTTCATATGCACTCTCTTTGCAAAAAGACTAGGCCTGTTTAGTAGTGTTTTGTTGTTGGAAAAATTTAAAAATGAAGATGTCTTGAGAAATATGCTAAGATTGTTTTCGAAATTGTGTTTGGCTATATACGGTGGTATATTTTTGAACCCAAATATTTTTTAATAAAAAATTATTGATATAAATAAAACCCATGTTGGTCTTCCTCTACTCCAATGAGGCCAAGACGCCGGCAATGGCCGGGACCAATGACCCACGAGACGAAGTGCCCCCGATGGCCTAGTCCCACCCCAACGAGCCTAGCCCCTACCCTCGATGATGCACCAGCCGAGATTGACTGCCCTAGCCCCTTGTGCCACTAGCCCACGTCGCCAGCCCCTCCTTGATTCACATCACACCCCCATTGCGATCTGAAGATCGGTGTGGACATTCAACATCTGCGTCACTAAGGGGTGGATCGTGATTGCTACGATCTCGACAGCGCTCTCATGTCAACAGCGTGCTCGTGGATCAAAGGGCCTAGCTACTTCGATGGTCTTCTCATGTCGACGGCCTTCATGCAGAGATGGACAACCCATGCAACACAAAGCTTGACGACCCTCACCCAAGCGATGGTGTCCGCTTTGCGAGCTTCCCTTTCGTCGCAAACAGGACGATGAGCTATATTAGGTGGCACTTCGGTGAGGTTGAGCTATGACAAAGCAAGCTCCTCCTGTGAGGTTAGGGCCAGTGGTTGTGGGTGGGGTTTGTCAAAGAGAATACGGAGTGGGAGGAGGAGGGGGAAAAAGGGGGTGCTAGGTTAATCGGTTTTGCAGGAAAGAAGGGGAAAAATGAAAGCAAGTTTTTTTTTTTCAAAATTTGGGGAAAAAGTGAGGTTTTTTTTTTTAAAAAAAAAATGTTTCCCTTTTTATTTTTTCACAATTGAAAACCAAATGCTATTTTGAAGTTATTTTCATTTTTGTGTTTTTGAAAATACCAAAAAACATTTTAAAACGAAATCATACGGGGCCCAAGTGTCTTTTAAAGCATGTCTCAACTCTCAAGCCACTAGTAGAAATTGTTTATTACATGATGTTAATTACACAAAGATTTACAAAAAACCGTTGTGTTAAGTGCGCAAAAAACACTAGGGAGCGCAAAAAATACGAAAACCACCTTGGAAATAGGAGATTCCACGACGAATTTTTTATAGGCTTACACGATGGATTCTACAAAAAACCGTCGTGTAAGTTAGACCTTACACAACGGTTTTTTTAAATAACTATCATGTAAGGTTATGGTTTTTTCTCTTAGCTTATATGAATGTTTTTTAACCTAGCCCACTAGCTTGACAAACAAATGCATAACGCGAACAGCCCCTCCATGAAACAAACTCAAATGTCCAAAAACATACGCGAATAGGCCCTCCATCACCGCTCACTCTATTTCCATCCTTCGCCGTCGCCGCCCCCTCTCCATCACCGCCTCCTCTTCATTGCCACCCCTTGTAAGTGTTAATTTACATGACTTTTTTATTTTTAAAATTTTATTGTTTAGTTTTTTTGGCTTGTGAATTTAAAGAGTATAATAATTTATCTTGCAATTTAAGGATATATATGATTTGATTTGTTATTTAAATATGATGGGCATGACGTGGATTTATAGAATCATGGTTAATATTGTATGGGTATGGTTAATTTGTGAAAATTATTGTCGATTTAGTTATGTGGTTTGATTAATTAATATAAAATGTGTATATTTTGACTTAGGATTTACAAGATGGATAGAACATGGATGTAGGAACATAGATTGACTAAACGATTTGCAGATGGTGTGGAATAATTTTTGTTATCTGCCAAAAATTGTGCCCAATGACATAAAATTAGGTGTCCTTGTGTTCAATGTAGAAATCATAAGTCTTACTCAATTCAAATTGTTAGAGGACAAATATTTTGACATGGAATAGTTTGTAGTTACCAAATATGGTATTTTCATGGCGAGTCTTTTTTCAATTCAACGTTAGGAATAAGGAAAGGAGCCTATTATAGAGGAGGATAATACAAGTGATCACGACAATATGGTTGATATGGTAAATGATTTGGAAAATCACTTTGTACACCGACCAGAGTTATTTAAGATAATGACGAATGATGACAAGACACCCATATATAAGAGATGTACAAATTTAACAAAATTGTCTACTTTAGTTGAATTATGGAATTTGAAGGCGTTAAGTGGGTGGTAAAATTCTAGTTTTGCAAATGTTTTAGAATTTCTAGGAAAGCTTCTATCGGAGGGAAATAAATTACCAACTAATATGTATGAGGCTAGAAAGACTTTGAGCACTTTGGGAATGGAGTATGAGAAAATTCGTGCTTATAAAAATAATTGTGTTCTTTGTAGGAATGAGTATGAAGACTTGAATAATTACCCGGTTTGTAAAGAGTCAAGGTGAAAGAAAGGAAAGGAGCCAAAAAAGGTAAAAAAGGAGCACCAACGATGGTGCTTTGGTACATTCCACTGATACCATATTTGAGGCTTTTATTCAGAAATGCGGAGCATACGAAGAATTTGACGTGACATTATGACAAATAGGTTGATGATGTTGTACTTAGTCATCCAACGGACTCACCACAATGGAAGACTTTTGAAACCAATCATCCCGAGT
Source organism: Artocarpus heterophyllus (assembly GCA_025403435.1). Taxonomy (NCBI): domain Eukaryota; kingdom Viridiplantae; phylum Streptophyta; class Magnoliopsida; order Rosales; family Moraceae; genus Artocarpus; species Artocarpus heterophyllus. The sequence goes on from CM046337.1 coordinate 28,415,390, forward strand.
TATGTAGATCCATAAAATATACATTTCGCTTTGTCAACAATGGAATGAACCCACATAATAAAATGAGTAGTAGGAGTAGTACTTGGCCTGTAATACTTGTCAACTATAATCTATCTCCAAAAATGTTCATGAAGCAGAAGTTCTTAATATTGACTTTATTGATTTTGGGTCCTCATCAACCTGGGAATGTCATTGATGTGACCTAAAGACCTTATAGAAAAATTATATCGAAGTTAGAGATGCTTACCAATAAAAGATACTTATACTCCATGCAATGTTAACGACTTCCTTGCATGTGGCAATTTATCTGGTTATTTGGTGAAGAGTTCTATTAGTTATCCTACTTATATGTATGAAACATCTTACAAACGGTTGAAGAATGGTAAAAAAACTGGTTTTCTTGACCATAGGAGCCAAGAAATCATTATTACTATAAACAAAGGAAAGCTTTTGATGGTAACACCAAAGAAAAAGACCTTTTCAGCCCTTGTCGAGTGAATAAGTATTTGAAATGGTAAAGAACATGGAAGTAATACTCAGGAAAGGAAAGCAAAGCAAGGACGAATTGGAGATAGATAGACCTTGGAAGAAGAGATTAATCTTCTATGAACTTCCATATTGGAAGATGTCTTTCATTTGTCACTGTTTGGATGTTATGCATATTGAGAAAAACATTTGTGAATCAATAGTCGGCACATTGCTTGACATTCCGAGCAAGACTAAAGATGGTGAAAAAGCACAATTGGATCTCATGGAGATGGAGATTAGGCATAATATGTTTCCTGATAAAAGAGAAAACTGCACTTACTAATCTCTAGCGAAGCACACATTATCAAGAGGGGAGAAGAGAAAGCTTTGTGAATAACTTGCTTTGTTAAAAGTGCTGGACTGCTAATCTTCAAACTTTAAAAAGTTGGTGTCCGGTAAAGGATTTGAAACTTATTGACATGAAAACACATGATTATCATGTGTTGATACAACAATTACTACCGTTGTACTACGAAGAGTTCCACGACGGTTTTTGGTAAAAACCGTTGTGGAAAATAAAAGCTTACATGATGGTTTTTCCATAAAATTGTCATGTAAGCTTCATCCTATATGATGGTTTTCTCACAAAACTATTGTGTAAGATCCCCTAAAACATGCCTAAACTAGACTTAAACAAACTTTATATCATAGTAAAAAACCGTCATGTAAGCTTCGTTTTTATACTACGATAGACGATTACATGACAGTTTTTAAGCATTGTGTAAACTTTTTATGACAATATTAAACCGTTGTGAAACAAATAATTTTTACTAGTGAGTATATAGGCACACTAATGGTTTCTTTTGCTTTTTCAATTTTCAATAAATAAGTTACTTGCTCAACAACATCAAACTTTTTCTATAAAAATAACTATAGAATATTTCTAAAAAAAAAAACTATAGAATAGAGATTCTTTCCAAAAATTATTTGCATACTTACGTTTATAATATCTACATATATACCCTAAACTTGATTGAAGAAGTAACAACAGGTAATAAATTACACAACAATTAATGGAAGTTTGGTGAAATTCTTCTTCTTCCTTTTTTTCTTTTTGGAACTTGATGATAGGAGGATTCAAACCGTATATCCTGTGGTGGAGTATGTGTGCAAAAACTACTAGGCTATGCCTGCTATTAATTTCTTTTTCTAGTTCTACTAAACAAAAAAATAAATAACAATGAGTGTGGTTATAAAATTGCCCTTGTATGAAGATAATACAATTATGAACTTAATTTAGGAAAAAATAATGGTTGCTCTTTTCTCTTTTTTATTAAAATTAAGAACTTAATTCCATGCGTTTAAGGTGGGAATATAGTACACTATTTGTTTATTTTGTTTTGTCAAACATTTTCTCTCCTATTTTCTTTCGGATGTTGTGGTTGTTGGCATTGCCATCATCGTCATCGTCTTTATTAAGGTGCCTTATCATTGAAACTCAATAACAAGTTATAGACACATCAATCAAGTATTTGGTGTCAACATTGATAGAGTTGTTGAGGTTTTGATTCATGGATAAGTTGACGGAAGTGTTGATGTCGACGGATATTCCAAAAAAACGGATATCATTAAAAAAATTTAAAATTTTTCTCAAAACTTTATAAAATGCTAAACTGTGACGATCCAGTTTCACATATCGTTACTTAACTTGCTTAAACTTGACTTCTTAACCCTATTCTTACTTACTAATAAGAAGAAATGCAGAATATTAAAACATACTTTGTTAAAATGGTTGTCATAAATATGCTTTTAAACATTTGCTCACTTAAAACTTTAAATCACATATTTATACAGTCTTGTCAATAACGGTAATAATTAATTTCTTTCAAAAATAACTGCAATGGTATCTATAGCTTAACCTTTGCATTCGTCCTCTTGTCATGCCAAGCCCATTAAACGTTCATACCATCCTTCTACAGTATCTCCTATAGCATCAAGGAACTTTAATGAGCTTTGCTTAGTAAGTGAAACATTTCTCATAAAAACATAAAAACATTTTTGATAACACATAAAATGCTTCTCATAACTCATTTTTTGAAATATAAGCCAAAGGGCTATACATGATTCCACTTATGCCTTATTATGTATGTGTTATTATCATTCTTATTTTATCTTGAACATATGGGCTCAAGTGTACGTACTAAACGCGTAAGACCATCAAACATTGAAGTCGTAACATTAACATAACATAATGCTCCTCCCGTGGGAAACTTATGATGCTTTCTTTGCAGAAGACCTAACTTTGCATGATGCTTCCCCCATGGGAGACTTATAATTCTCCCGTCAAGGAGGCTAGTATGACACTTTATTAACATCTTTAGCTTACAAATGTTGTAAACTTTCATGAACATATTCAATGTCATGTCTTGGTATTTAAGAACATTAAGCATATCAAATGCTAATTCAAAGAACATTCTCACTTAGAGGCCGTAAGCTAATTTGAAGAGCTTAGGACTCATTTTTAAATCATTTTGAAAACTTTGTAATTAAATCCTGTAAAATTCATGTCAAATTTCATGTACAATTGACAAAAACTTCATTTCACAAGCTCCAATAGTTTCAATGAGATATAAAATTTTTGTGTTTAACTTTTTTCAAAATCAAACATCCTGAACGTGTTTTGGCCAATTTCTAAAATGGGCAAATTTGAAAACCTTGTTTTTCTACTTGATCCAATTGGAATTCAACAAAAATTTCTCTACGAAAATTTTTCATCTCCATGTCTAAATAAATATCATATTAAGCTCAGAAATTAGTTTAGCCTCTAAGTTTCTCAAAAACACAAATCTTTGAATGTTGTTCTAAATTTTATTGTGATAAAAAGTGCAATAAACTTGTTCTAAGATTATGTTGCAATACTTTGGAACAATTAACATTACTAAGCTTATTTTTTCTTTTTTATGTCCCAACTTGGTCTCATAATCATGTCCAACTTTGTTCTTTTAGTGCAAAAAACTAATTTTAGCCTTTTAGGTATATCGTTAGGCACACAACACATAAACTAATCATGCTAGTATTTTCCTTCACATACCATAATCCATAACATATCTTCTACACATAACAAAATAAAATCATAAACTTAAGTTAAGTGCTAAGATTTGCCTAGAGGATTCTAAAGGGTAAATCTCTTCTCTTGGAACTTGAAAACTCCTTAAATCTTCTTGATAACAATATCAAGACATAATCATAGAAACCTATTAAAAACCTTAAACCAAACTTTGAATTCAAAAGACAAAGTTTAGGTTTTACCTCAAAACCTTCATAAGCCTTATCCAAAATACTTGATTTTGTTTCTAAAAATAATTTGGAGGCTTGAACCATCAAAAACTTTAAGAGGAACATGGGCTAGAAGGGGTATATTTTATGGGATAAAAGATGGAGCAAAGGAACTAAAGTTTTATTCCAATTTGTCCCTTGGGTATTAGATATGAACCTTGCCAACCTGTGACAAAACCTGATAGCAATATATGACACCAAGATCTTTTCTAGAACAAGTTGGATGGTGCAAAACATGACCCACTGCTTACAATGAAGCAAGAACCTAGGTATAGTTGTAGACTCCACTAACGGTGGTGGAAACCCGCTTGATAAGTCAATTGAACATGACAAGACTCAATCTTGATCAGTTCTTAGTTGTTCTTGAAGAACTCAAGAGAATACTCTCAATATATCAAATAAATGATTAACTAAATTTTATTGATAATGAATGCCTTTAAATAGGCTGAAACCAAACAATCTTAAAGGACAAGAATCATGCCCATATTGTAATGAATGGCATGATTGTAATTTGAATCAAACTAATCAAAAAATTTGTCACCTAACATTGACTAAGTCAATGGTCAAATATTGCCCTTAAATAACAAACTAGCTACCAACATTTGTGCTAAATTTTGACTAGGTCAACCCAACTTATAAACCTCATTACAAAGGATAAAAAAAACTAAGATTTACTTAAGTTCCTAATAAAACAAAAAAAACCCTAATTTGATAATTTCAAGAAAACTTGGAACCAACTCTTTAGCTTGAATCACTTTCTTTCAAGATTCTTCAAGATTGACCTTCTTGCTTTAAGAAACTCCAAGATTCTTGTTCTGTGTTGAAACATGCCATATTAATGGCTGGTCCACCGTCTTGTGTGACTTGAATAACTTGGACCATTCTTGATTCACCATCAATAGTGAATGTGTTTGTAGCTTCTTTGTGAATAGCTTGAATCAGCCCATTAAGTGCTTCTTTGAATCTTTTTGCTCAAGTCCTCGTAACTAGACCAACTGGAACTGTAACTGAATCTTGTGTCCATTGTGTAGCTGTGTCTCCATCATTCCTCTCCTGTTGAGAAGGATTTGTCCTCAAATCAACATCTACATCAAAAGGACTTAACTTAAAAACATTAAAAGTAGCACTAACACCATACTCACCTGCAAATCCAGCTTATAGGCTTTGTCATTGATCCTCTCAAGGATTTAAAAAGGTCCATCTCCATGAGGAAGCAATTTGGATTTCCCTTATGATGGAAACTGTTCTTGCCTCATGTGTAACCAGACCCAATCTCCTGGTTCAAACACTAATGGCTGCATGTTCTTATTAGCTTGAGTTGCATATTGTTCCGTTTGCTTTTCAATGTTGAGCCTTGCTTTCTCATAATCTGCTTAACAAATTTAGCTTTCTTTTGTCCATCTAAATTTACACGCTTAGACACAAGTAATGGTGATAAATCCAAAGGGGATAAAGGATTAAAACCATAAACAATCTCAAATGGTGAAAATTTAGTAACAGAATGAACAGATCGGTTATAAGCAAACTCAACATGTGGTAAACACTCCTCCTATCTCTTAATGTTCTTCTTAATGATAGCCCTTAACAATGTAGATAAAGTCCTATTCACTACTTTGTTTGACCATCAGTCTGTGGATGGATAGTAGTAGAGAACAATAACTTAGTTCCTAACCTACCCCACAAAGTCTTCTAGAAATAACTCAAGAACTTAGCATCTCTACCAGAAACTATAGTCTTAGGCATACCATGTAATCAAACAATCTCTCTAAAAAACAAATCAATAACTAACGAAGCGTTATCAGTCTTATGACAAGGAATAAAGTATGCCATCTCAGAGAAATGATTACAACCACAAAAATAGAGTCTGATTCATGCCTAGACCTAGGAAGCCCTAGCACAAAGTCCATCAAAATATCAACCCAAGGTGTTGTAGGGATAGGTAATGGTGTGTACAAACCATGGCTATGTACCCAAGATTTAGCTTGCCTACATGTCACACATCACACATCTACCATAAACCCTCTCAACATCTTGTTTCATGTGTGGCCAAAAAAAGTGTTCCTGTAAAACAGCTAGGGTTTTAGCTACTCCAAAATGTCTCATCAATCCTACTCCATGTGATTCTCTCACTAATGAATCCCTCAAAGAACAATTTGGAATGCACAACCTATCCTCTCGGAACAAGTAACCGTCATGTCTAAAGAACTTTCCAAACGCTATTTTCTCAAAAGTGGCATAGCTCTCTCAAAACTCATGGTCTAAACCATATAACACCTTAAAGTTCAAAACCTAGTAATTTAGCATCAAGAGTAGAATCAATGCATACCTATAAGAAAGCGCATATGCAACGATGTTGGTCTTACCTTGCTTGTATTGGATGACATAAGGAAATGTCTCAATGAATTCTAGCCATCGTGCGTGTCACTTGTTTAGCTTTTGTTGGCCTTTTAAGTGCTTTAAAGACTCATGATCAGTGTGAATAATGAACTCCTTAGGCCATAGATAGTGCTGCCACATTTCCAAAGCTCGAATTAAAGCGTACAGCTCTTTGTCGTAAGTCAGATAATTTAAGGCTACACCTCTTTGTTTCTTGCTGAAATAATCCTAATGGACACCTCTCTTGAGTAAGTACGACTCCAACACCTATCCCTGAAGCATCACACTCAATCTCAAACATTTTAGAGAAGTTAGATAAAGCTAACAAAGAGCATGAGTTAATTTGTCTTTCAGAAGCTAAAATGCCACCTTCTAGTTCTTCACCCCCCTGAATCCAACTGTTCTTTTTTATTGCTTCTGTCAATGGAGCAGCTATGGTGCTGAAGTCTTTGAAAAACCTCCTGTAGAAACTAGCAAGTCCATGAAAACTTCGAACATTACATGCACTTATTGGGCTAGGCCACTCCTGAATAGCATGTATCTTTTCTTCATCCACTTGTATACCTTGAGCACTCACCATAAAACCTAAGAACATAAGCTTATTGGTGTAAAAGGTACATTTCTTGAGGTTAACAATCCAAAACAAATTGTAAATCCATAAGAAGATCAGATAAGTTTTTGTTATAAATCAAGATATCATCAAAGTAGACAAAAATAAATTTTTCAATAAAAGCATGCAAAACATAATTCATTAATCTCACTCTATAAAAAAATTTGATTTGTAAACAATGCTTTCTTTACATCACTCGCTCTTGCATAAAAATTTGATTTGCCTCTCTGTTTTTATTTCAATGGCTAGTCGTGTATTAATTTTTGCCCTCTCAATTTTCTCTCTTTCTCTCTCCTTTTTCTTGGCATTTTCTTCTTTTTTTCCCTCTCTGGCTGAACACTCTCTCTACACTCCCTCTCTTAATTTTTTTCACTCAATCTTTTTTGCTCAATCTCTCTTTATAGCCTCACTTGATCTTCATATACTTGACTCGGAGTCAAAGGGCTAGAGTGAATCACTTCTTGTTGTGTTTAAGAGTGTATTGGTTGGTGTATCCATCAGTGCAGTGGCCTTTTGATCAAATTGTCAAGGCCTTCCAAGTAGTAAGTGGCATGCCTGCATAGGCACAACATCACACAAAACTTCATGTTCGTACCTACCAATTTTGAAAGATACTAGCACTTGCTTGTAATTCAGTACCTCTCCACTATCATTTAGCCACTGTAACTTAGACAGATGAGGATGTTTCGTTGTTGGAAGCCCTAGTTTTTCAACCATTGTTGTACTTGCCACATTCGTGCAGCCACCTACCAGTCGATAATCATACTGCACACTTCGTTGTTCACAAAACATCTAGTGTGGAAAATATTCTCTCGCTGCACATTATCTCCTTCCTTGGCCTGCATGTTCAACGCCCTTCTTGCTACCAACATCTCTCTTTAGATAACAAGTTCCATCCCCAAGTGCATCCTCCAATTCAGGCATAGAGTCACAATCCGACTTGGACTCACTTTCAGTTTCAATTTTACCGTTGTCCTGCATCACCGTTACTCGTTTGTTTGGGCATTGGGTGATTATGTGCCCTTTTCCCTGACACTTAAAATAACGAATATCATGATTTATAATGGTGGAGGGATCAATTTTACCTTATGGCTTGGCTTTGGTAGGTTCGCCCTTATTTTCCAGCCTAGTTTTTTGGCTGGATTTCTCCTCTTCCTTCCTAGTGAAGTTCGGCCTCCATGGGGTGGTGGTAGAGTTAGGGTTTTGAAGTGCTTGCACCCCTCCTCTTAAGCTGCTGCTTAATCTTTACGACCATGTGCACTATATCCTTAATGTCTACAGTAATGGTGCAAGTCAATTGCGTTGGCCATTTCATGGTTCAATCCAGCTAAGAATCTAGCTATGGTAGCTTTCTCGATCCTCCTCTACATTTGCTCGAGACATGGCTATTTCCATTTCCTTGTAGTAGTCCTCGATGTTAGACATGTATGCCCTAAGGAGTAAAAATGTAATACATTTTTTGGAGACATTTTATCAATAAAGAGTTCATTTATTTATATATACCAAATCTTGTCCTATTACATTCATATTTGTTGAATGTATGTTAAGCAAGCAGTAGTCTAAGACTGTCGGTCTAAACCTTAAGAATTGGGCATATAATGGATTGATTATGCATAAGACACGATTCCTAAGGTGACAGTCTAAAACATATGATCCGCAATCGAGGGAATAAAGTTTGGCACTTTATTCATGCAAAGATTGTTATGTTGTCTATATACCTATTGGGAAATGGTTTGTCTTGACCATCGGAGTTGGACTACGTGAATAGAAACATTAGCACGTTGTCATAGGTGATAATGTATTGGATCAGGACACAAAGTGAATTGATTTGGATTAATAATTCTGTCTTGGCAAATCGATTCACTTTAGACAGTCATTTGTATTGTATCTTAATCCTGATATGGATAGTGGGCCCGTTGTCTCGACTCATGTCTTTTGATGTACCAAAGGGTGACTCCCACATCTCAATAGTGGTATGCATGCCGGTATGTTGGAGGCATGACTCTTGATAGCGTAGAATTGTTATTCATAGATATAGAATCCAGAGCTCTTCTTTAGGAGTAATGATATCCTCTTATATACGTTATCCTGTAATTGGAAAACTGGAGCGCTCAACCATTTGGATACATAGGTGTAACCAAATGGTATACTATCTTTGGATGGTAAGTTTTCTAATGGTGAGATAATGGAACGTAAGATAAAAATAATCGGGAAGGTAAGACAGAACTTGTCCTTAAGCCAATTATGGATTATCATATGGGAATACGATACACTTTGATATGTCATGGAGACTTAGCTATACGGGCTTCATAATTCAATAAAGTTCGAGAGTGCAGCTCCGACCTTTTAGTGGAGTAGCGTTGGAGTTGATAATTGTGAATTGTATATCCGGGTATTGGGTTTCATAATTATCGTGAGCTTGAACTTTATAGGTCCATTTTGGTCCCCTTTGCTGGCTCACAAAATCCTGTAACGATACGGCGTGTTTTTTCAATAATTGGTGACTTATGTTGGATTTATCGAATTGGTTTAAAATTTGAAAGAATCAAATAATTCATGTTTGTTTATTGGTTGAATTAGTTTTGTAATAAAATTAATTTAAGATAAACTTGTTGAATTATTGGGATCGGATAGTTCTTGTCTGTTTATAGGTTGATTTAATTGGATAAATTAAATCAAGATAAACTTGCAGAATTATTGTGAATTGATTTATTTTCTTAGAGATTATCTTGATAAAGTTTGTTTTGATTAGATAACTTCTCTATTGGGTTATTTGAATCAAAATTGAGACTTTATCCTATAAAATCTCAGGTGGAAAATAAAAGATTCGTGGAGATATTTGCGAGGTAGTTCGGCCTGTCGATGAGACCTGTTCAGCCTACCGATCAACGAGAGATAAGATTACGCATTTTTCACGCGGATCTTATCAAATATTGATCCAAACTTGATTCTATTTTGATTTTTGGAGACCTAATCTGATAAGGACTGACCCCAGGACCAATCGCTATATAAAGGGGGTAAGTCTCATGAGTTACCCAGATCAATTGAGAGATTAAGAGTGATATTCTTCTGGTGAGCATCTGAAAACTCCCTGAGAGCTTTTTTTCACAAATCATGAACACTAGCTTTGGGTTCTCTCGATTGGTTGGAAGGAAAGTCACCGGTGGAAGAGCTATACATGTGAGCCCACACTCACTCCGATCATGGATAAAGAATAGCAAAGAAGACCAGTTGGTTGAGGCTCTTTTGGAACATTACTTCTCTTCACAGGTTGCGGAGGTTCTTTGACACACAAAGGTTAGTAAGATCTGTTTAATTTATACATATAGCATGTCAAACTTGTGTTTTGAAAAAATACTCTGATGTTAAAATTTTTAAAATTCCCATTGCGCACCTCACACTGTTTTTTCCAACACTCGATGCTCCTACTACTTGTGTCAATCCTTGTAGCTTTTGATACAACCCCTGGTAATAATGAGTTGGCACAAATTGCTTTTGCATCACTGTTTTCATCTCCCCCCATGTAGCAATGCAACATTCACCTGTTTCGCCTTCTACTAATCATCAATTGATCCCACCAAACAACGACATAATGATAGAACTCGATTGCTGCCAATTTCATCTTCTTTAACTTGCAAGTAATTGTGGTAATCAAACACAAATTCCATCTTCTTTTCCCTACTCTAGATAAGCCTCTGGATCACTCTTACCTTGGAAGGATGGAATTTTCATCTTGATACTGCTCATGTTATTATCTTTCCTGTTCCTAGCTTCTTTAAACTCTTGTCCTTGCCTATTTCTCCTTGGGCTTGTACTCTTCTTCCTCTAATCTATCCAAATTCATAGATAAATCCTCCAAATTCACCCCTTCAAATCCTTGGTGAGGCCATCCCCCTTACTACCTACTTGGCTTTTCACAAGGCTAATTGTTACGTTCCCTTTTATCTTCTCTCATCTCCTTAAATTGCAAATCAATTTTGCTAAATTTATCTTCCAAGGTTTGAAGAATAATTTCATCTCCTTCAATAGTAAGTGCCCTAGAATCATCCTCCCCTACCTTGTTCATGAGCCATGATTTTTGCAAAACAAAGTTAAGTGTATGGACCTCACTCATTCCCTCACGTGTTTTCACTCAAAAATTGATTGATGATCACTCATGTTTACACTTAATCCTTGCTGATTTTCACTCAAACTTTCTGATTCTCACACTCAAAAATTCCCTTTGTCCTTCTCCATAACCAATCCTACTCAAGTCAAGCAAGTCCAGCAACAATTTAATCAAACTTACAAGGAATCTATAGGTGGAATCAAGACTAAACACAAAGCTAATGCAACAAGTAATTTGAGAAGCAACACTAAAATAAATGGCTTAGAACAGGGGTAATAACTCACGGATTTTAATGAATGGAACAGTAACAAAGTTTCAGCAAAAGAGCAAATTAACACACGAGTTTCGGAAGGTTTTAATAAGGTTTTGAGGCTGACAATTGAATTTAAGGTTTTAAGCAAACCTAATGAACTGAAAATTTGAACACAATCAGCAATCCAATCAAAATAATGATATTAAACCTCAACTGACTAATTTAGAACCCCCTATAAATCAAATTAAACAAGCAATTTCACATAAACTTAAAGAATTGATTTTTTTTTAATCTGATCTTTTTTGTATGATTTTTTTTGTCTTTTTTTTTGTACTATTTTCTTTTCTTTTCTTTTTTTATATGGGCACGAATTTTAGAACTACGAATAATGAACAAAGCCCAGAAAATTGAAAGAGATTGGATTCAAAGCAACAAGGTTAGAAACTAGACCCTAAACTAGAAAAATGGAGAAGAAGAATTCAGCCAAGATGATGATTCTTAAACTAAATGGAAACCTATTCTAACCCTAAGAACATGCAAATATTTAACCTAATGTAGCCCTAAATTAAGACAAATAAAAGGGATAGACAAACTTGATGCTAGACTGGCTCTGATACCAACTGATATGAATTTTGCCAACCTGTGACAAAACCCGATAGCAATATATGACACCAAGATCTTTTCTAGAACAAGTTTGGAAGGTGAAAACCGTGACTCATTGCTTACGATGAAGCAAGAACCTAAGTATAGTCGTAGACGCCACAAACGGTGGTGGAAATCCACTTAATAAGTCAATAGAACGTAGCAAGACTCAATCTTGATCAGTTCTTGGTTGTTCTTGAAGAACTCAAGAGAATACTCTCAATATATCAAATAAATGATTAATTGAATTTTATTGATGATGAATGAATTTAAATAGGTTAAAACCAAACAATCTTAGAGGACAAGAATCACACCCATTATTGTAATAAAGGACATGATTGTAATTTGATTCAAACTAATCCTAACCCTAACAAAAAATTTGCCACCTAACATTGACTAAGTCAATGGTCAACTATTATCCTTAAATAACAAACTAGCTAACTAACTTTTGTGCTGAATTTTGACTAAGTCAACCCAACTTATAAACCTCATTACAAAGGATAAAAAAAATAAGATTTATTGAAGTTCCTAACAAAAATTTGATAATTTCAAAAAAACTTGGAACCAACTCTTCAGCTTGAATCACTTTCTTTCAAGATTCTTTAAGATTGACCTTCTTGCTTTAAGAAACTCCAAGATTCTTATTATTTGTGTTGAAACATGCCGTATTCATGGCTGGTCCACCTTCTTGTGTGACTTGAATAACTTGGATCATTCTTGATTCACCATCAATAGTGAATGTATTTGTAGCTTCTTTGTGAATAGCTTGAATCAGCCCGTTAAGTGCTTCTTTGAATCTTTTAGCTCAAGTCCTCATAACCAGACCAACTAGAACTGTAATTAGATCTTATGTCCATTGTGCGACTAATGTCTCCATCAGTATTTATAGAACAAAGTTAGGACTAAGTTGCAAATAAAAATATTTATAATTATACACCTCCATAATAAAATCAGTTCTCCCTAGATTAGTATAGAATATTCTACAACTTTAAAGAAGCAAAATATTGACCACAGGTTTGATTTTTAGTGATCCAATCATACATTGCATGGTATTTTATTAAATTGCCAGTATATTTTCTATACTGTCCACAACCTTTTATGATCTTCCACAACAATCCTTATTATTTATATATACATAATATATTTTTCATACTGGTTAATCTTATAAGTATAATTTCATACCCTTACTACTTATTCATTTCAAGATATGTTGTAGTATCCTACAACAGGTAAGCTTCCTAGCTCACTTTCATATTTTTCTTAGGACTATGGCATGATATTTCAATTTTGTAGATCCCATGTTTATCTAATGGGATCTGTCAATAAAATTAGGATTTAAACAATAATTCTTGTGATACTTGTATTGTCTTTAGAGCACCTTAACAAATTTTTTAGCATAGTTTTTAGCTCACAAAATTTGTATATAAATTACTCACAATAACGTCTAAATATTGCATGTATAATGCACTAAAACTTTCTTTTCATCTTGATCTCAAATATGAAACTTGTTAAGAAAAGTTATTGTTTAAATCTTGATTAAATTCTAAATTTAAACTAATGAATTTCTCTAGTATTACATAAACAATTAACATTACTTAATTCAAACCAAATTAATAACATTAATAATGTATTTTGGTCTAATATGAGGGCTCAATCTTACAGTATAAACAAAAATAATGTCATGATATTTGTTTTTTTTTTCACTCCTTCTCATGAAAATTCTCTTCTTTAATTGCCTCACTCAACTAACTAACGTTTCATACACATTATAAATGATATTTCTTTTTGATACTTTGTTTTTTCTTTTACTGATTTTCAACCTTTTCTTTTCTTTAAATCCTATTTCTTTAAAGTACCTCATGGAAATACCTTTTGTTGTCAAGATTGTCCCTATTAAAACATTATTTTTAAATTTGTTTCTATTTAAATACTTTTTCTTGCAATATTGTTGTAGAAAAAGTTACAATATAAATACTTCCTTTTTTTTGTTTGACTCATTGACATAATTTCTTTCATATGCATTACACTCTTTCAACTACTGTTTTCTTATAATTACATATCCTGTAAATCCTCCGTTTAAGTACTCTTTTTCAAATGTTTCCTTCTTTTTTTTTCCCTGCAACCATATTAACTACTATTTTTCCTTTGTATGATGAATATATTAAAAAATTACTTCTCTCTTTGATACCTGCTGAAATCATGATATTAAATATGTTTTAAATTATCCATACATAGATAATGTTCAATGTTTTATTTATTTGATTTTGAAACTCATATTTTAGATTAATTGTTCATACTTTACTACTTGTCCCTTATTAGAATATGCTTTTCTCAAATTTGTCCTTACTTAAGTATTTTTTTCTCCTAATGTATACTAAAACAATAGATAAATTCAACAAAATTGACTATTATTACTAATAAATTGATAAATGAAGGATCAAATTACGTCTATCATTATCTTTCAAGGTCAAAATAGGGGCCCATAGATTTACAAATTAAAACCTTTTTGCTATCTATCAGAAGCGTATGAGCAGGGCACCATGTCGGATGTACAGGTCCATGGATCATCCTTTTTGAGACCTCACAATGTTACTCCTTCGTTCAATTCTTGTGCTCATGATATATTGGAATTACAAGAATTCCCACAAGGTTCCATAACCTAAAACCCCACTAAGAATGAACATAAAAGTATAGCTAGAGAGAGAAAAATAGAGCAGAGAAAAAGCTATGTATATTTTTGCTCTCAGATATTTTTTATATATCTAATATGCTGGTTATTAGGTCCCTTTAAATAGACCCTAGGTAACCACATATCAAAGACTGATATTTGACTTGTTTGAATATCAATTAAATGGGCCCCCCACCACTAACTAAGAGTGGTTATCTGATATTCCCCAAAAAGGGAATATGATAGCCACTCTTTTTGAATTGGTCAAGCCCTACTAACAGGGGCCAAAAAACAAGACATGTTTAATATCTCCCACTCACACATAGTGTGTGCTAAAAGCATTCATTCCTCTCATCATCTTTCACATTATTCTAGTGATACTTGGTAAATGGTTGTGCACCCATCGAGCATAAAACATCCCTCATAGAATCTTGTTGTTCCCTAGATCTATTTAACCACATTAGATTTGTGTATCTCTAATCCCTCTAGTCAACATATATTTAGGAGAAATGCATAAAACCATCATTAATATTTATTTCATTATTTTGCATTCCTAGAAGCAACATAATTTTATGACGGTGAACATGAAACTTAAATATGTTACTAAATAATCTTCCCTTCACCTTCGTATCACTTAACTTTAGTTTAATTGCTTTCCCAACAGTTTCCTTTTAGGCCAAATCAGATATTGCATTGGAAACTTGCCAAAGTAGCATACATCTCAGCTTTGCTTCATGATATAGTCAACAGTAACATAGGGCACAAATGAATTGTAGGATCAATGTAAGAAATAATGATTTATAAGGACTCACACAGTGAAAAAGCAAGGATTCATTCTTCCACTCCCTTATTGTGGTCACTTAAGCACATGTGGTTGAGCACATGCTACGGTGGAGATTTCCTTCCAAGGAGCATATGTCTCATCTCATAATAAATACACCACACGAATCTTAGTCTAGTCACCACTCGACACTTGACTCGAAACCTTACATGCTCGCTACTCAGTGCCATATAAAGGGTTTCAAATCATGCTAACTTACAGGTTGAATATGGATAGTGGGATCTAGTCAAATCCATAATCGATCTTTAAAGATCTCATCTTGGCTCTTTCCAAGGCTGACATTTTAGAATAAAAAATTTTGGGCTTTGCTTGCTTTTCAAGTGCCTCAAACTCAATTTGTCTCATCTTTGCTCAGCTTTCTAAGCGCCTAAAGGCGATTGCTCGTGTGAGTGAACCGATCTATACCTACTATAATCTCATGTCAATAGTTCACATAGGTGTTATGCTAAATGAAATATCTTGTCACAACAAAATATCGACAAAGAATACTAAATATCATTAATAATATCTCAAAAAAATATCTGATACAAAATAGTCAATTAGAACATGCTAAAACATAAAGCAAGTCATATCTTATGTAGTCCTAGACTCTCAACATGTGGTACATAAGCCTCTCGAGCAATGAGCTTAGTCAAAGGATCTACAATCATACGAATCATAGAAATGTGCTTCAAGACCACCTCCTTTAGCGCAACCATGTCACAAATAAAATCGTATCAATGTCGATATGTTTGGTTTTTCCATGGTACTTGTGATCCTTTGCATAAGAGAGAGTTGCCATGCTGTCGCAATATATGGTGACGGGCTCTAAAGCACATGTGACAATACCAAGCTTCGCAATGAAATTCCTCAACCAAACAGCCTCTTTAACTATAGCAGAACAAGCAACATACTCTGCCTATATGGTGGACAATGCTATATAGGGTTGCTTCTTGCTACTTCAAGTTATAGCGCTATTCCTAAGCAAGAAAGCATAACCAAAAATTGATTCGCACTTATCCAAGTCACCACCCCATTCAACATCACTATAGCTGACTAAGCTCAACTATGATGTTTGATAGTAAAGCATGTAGTCTGCTATCCCTTTAAGCAACCGAAGTATGCGTTTCACTACTTTCCAATAAGCAAGGTTAGGGTTCGAATTGGAACTGGCTAACTAACCTAATGACATGGAAAATGTCAAGCCAAGTACACATCATAGTGTACATCAAACTTCCAATAACACTGGCTTTTGAGCCATCTTTTCCTTTTCTTCTTGAGCCTTTGGACACATATTAAGGCTTAAGTTGTCTCCTTTTTCCCATAGGAGTGTCAATGGGTTTGCAATCTTGCATATGAAACCGTTTAAGAATTTTCCTAATGTAAGTCTCTTGAGACAAACCAAAGAATTTCCTTGAACAATCTTTAAGGATCTTAACTTTGAGCACATAGTTTGCTTTATCCATGTCCTTCCTCTCAAAGTTTACAAACCTCACTATTGGTGTGAAGTTATCCTCATAGTCAACAACCTCTTTTTGGTTGTATCTTTTCGCAACAAGTCAAGCCTTGTAACTTTCTATGGATCCGTCAGTTTTGCATTTGACTTTCAGAACCCATTTGTTTTTTATGGTCTTACGATTAGGTGGAAGATCAACTAAGTCTTATACTTGGTTTATCTTCATAGACTCTATTTCTTTAATTATTGCATCTTTCCATTTCTTAGAAGTGAGAGAAAAGAGAGCCTCTTTGTAATTTCTAGGCTTATCTTCATCTTGTGAAGCACACATGAAAGCTTCCCCTTCAATCTCAAGCCGATGATGTAGGATGCTGACAAGTCTGCTTTTACAAACAGTAGATCATTAGAACCTGTATCTAGTGGTACACTCTCAAAAGTACACTCCTACTAGGAAGAATATCGCCTTTTGAATCTAGAATTGAATTTTGAGCACTATCTTTGGATTCTTCCATTTCATAAAAACTCTTTGTTTTTATCCACGTCTCCCTTCCTTGGAAATTCCTTCTTGAGGAAATTTACATTTTGTGACTCTATTTCAATTACACTTCCATTAGGGTGTTCACCAAACATCACATAGCCTTTTTATTCATCAGAATATCTAATGAATATGTATTTATGAGCTCTTAGGCCTAACTTCTCATGCTTATAGAAGTAGTGTGAACATATCTAGCTGATCCGCATGGACGAAGATGGTCCATATTGGGCTTTTGTCTTGTCCATTGCTCATAAAGGAACTGATTTTAAAGGGCACCTGGTCAAGGATGTAGGTCGCAGTCAATAATCCATCCCCCATGAGGAAAAATTAAGAGGTTGGCTTGTGCTATCATCGACCTAACCATTTCGAACATTGTACGATTCCTTGAATCATACATAATTCCTTGAATTGCTTAGACAAATACTCGCAGTCATGTTCAATTCTAAGAGTCTTAATAGTTTTCTTTGTTTGATTCTTAACCAAGCTCATAAATCATCTAAAGCATTCTAATGCTTCGAACTTATGCGAGATCAAATAAACATGACTATAGCACGTAAAGTCATCTATGAAATTGATAAAATAGGAGGCACAATGTTTTTCCCTAACATTCATTAAGCCACAAGTGTCAGAATGTACCAACTGTAGAGGAATCAATGCTCGTGTGGCTTTTCCAAAGGGTTTTTTAGTTGACTTTTTGGCCAAAAAATATTCACAAGTGGGTAATTCAATTTTAGCGTTTTGGTCCAATAGGCAATCTCTTGCCATTCTATTCATCCTGGCTTATCCTATATGACCTAGCCTACCATGCCATATTTAAAAATTAACATTATTTGGAGAAGTCAAATAAGAAACGATATTGTTATTATTATTCGAATAATCAAATCCAAAACAATAAAACCATCCATAGGAAAACCACAACCATAATAAATTGTTCCTAACTAAAAATCACAGCCAATACTATGGAAATTAACATGAAAACCTAATTTAAGCAAAGTAACAACTGATAACAAGTTTCGCCAAACTTCAGGAGCATTTAGAACACCTACACGCCTCTCTCCTTCTTAATTCTAGGCATAAATGCCTTTCTCCTTTTGTTTCATTAGCAGAGGTGCAAAAATTTGGAGGCTACCATTCAGTGGCGCTGATGCTAATGTCGGAGGCATCTGAGCAGGGCACCACTTTTGATGTACAGGTCCATGGATCTTCCTTTTTGAAGCCTCACAATGTTCCGCCTTCGTTCAATTCTTATGCTCACAATATATCGTAATTACAAAAACTCCTATAAGATTCCACAACCCAAAACTTCACTAAGAATGAACATGAAAAGGCAGCTAGAGAGAATAAGAAAAAGAGAGCAAAGAAAAAGTTATGTATATTTTTCTCTCAGATATTTTTTGCATATCTAATATGTTGGTTATTAAGTACCCTTAAATAGAACTCAAGTAAACACATATCAAGGGCCGATATTTGACTTATCCAAATATTGTTTAAGTGGAGCCCGACCACGAACTAAGAGTGGCTATGATATCCCAAAAAGGAGATACGGTAACCACTCCTTTTGAATTGTTCAAGTCCACTAGGGGGCTCCCAAAAAGCAAGACACGTCCAACACTATCTAATCGCCTCCCTACAATCTTAAAAAAAGTCATCTTCACTGAACAACAAGATTCCTTTTTTTTTTCCTCCAATATTCGTCAACTAATTTCGTTACCTCCTTTGTCCACTCAATCAAGCATAAACGGGTAATCGATTTTGAAAAAAAAAAAAAAAAAAAAAGACGTTCTATCTTTGCTTCCAACTGTTGAAAAAAGAAACATCCTATCATTAAGGAAACTGGTAAAATGTTACACCTGAATTGCCCTTCTGTTTCTTTAGTTTCTTTGCTAGTATTTTGTATATGAATTCGTGCTTTGATTAATTATGCCATGACGAAAAAAATATATCCACAAAGAATGTCAGGCAATGTTATGCCATTGACTAACAATATACTCCCAAGATGATCATACTATTGACTAACAATCTCCTACCGCGATCCCTCGTGGTATCGTGTCGTGATTAAAAAAAAAAAAAATAGCCAACCAGTGACCAGCAGCATTTTACCATGTTCTTTAAAGTATCACACCATGATACTAAAAATTCCAATTAATATTTTACCATGATTTTTAGTGGTATTAAGTCATGATAGTAAAAATTTCGACAACTAATGATAGCCATATGGCCATAGGCGAAGCCGTTGATGGACAAAGGTGGGTTTTCGCTCTTTTTTTTCTTTCAATTTTGTAGATGAAATTCAATAAAATTTGATTTACCTTGCTAAAATTGTATTTTGTCTCCAAGAAAAAAAAGATCTACATTTCCTTACTTACTCCACCTCCTTAATTTAGTAGTCATGTTCTGTCCCTCATGACAAATTTTTCTAGCCCTAACCCTGCAGATGGTTATCTATTAATATCCTACCACTATACTTTGCAGTCATTGATTAGAGACTGTCAATATTTTAATATGATACATTTTTAGTCACCGGCTGAAAACACCAAAATCAGGGTCGGGTTGATTGTGCTGCCATTGATTTTTGAATACTTTGTTTTTGAAAAATCATAAATTCTACAAAAGTCACAAAACAAAAATACAAAAAAAAAAAAATCATAAAAACTGAAAATTTAAAAAACTTCTTCAATTGAGCAAAGATCTCCTCTGTCTCCATTTCAGTCCCTAATTATGTCATTGGCGTTCACATTCAAGAAAATCAGGCCAGAAGAGACTGTCGCAGGGTGAAGCAGAGCAGATCCCATGGTGTCGAGTTAGGATCTTTGACATCTCGGTTTTGGTCCAAAAAAATATCCTCAATTTTTTGCATTCACGATGCATCACCTAAGGGAGAAACTGCCACAAGGCAAAGAACATCTCACCACCACAAGATCTCCAGGCAGCGGCATCGTTACAAGGGGAAACAAGCTTGTCATTATGTCTTGTGAATCTTGCCATGATGATCAACATTACGGATCTCGTAGCACTATGGGATTTTGAAAAAACAGTAGGGCGTTAACGAAGCGTAGGAGGTGGGAGGAGTAGGGTGGCATGGCTGTGGGGGGGTAGGAGCAAAGGAGGGAGATGGAAAGAAATAGGAGCACAAACCTAATTATGTTGGGAATTGGAAAGAACTTTGAAGAGTAAAACTATCCAGCAATCATTTTTTTAGACTGACATAATTTTGCAAGCAATTTTGGGGGTAGCAAAAGTCGATCCCTGCTCTTTTTTCGTGGCATGGCACATGGAAATTGGGTGAATTGGAGAAGTATTAGTTTTAGGGAGTACAATTTTTACACTATATATATATATATATATTTGTATAAAATTTACTTGGCAAAAGTGTATAACTGGACCTTAAAGGTTATAATACAACTCTAATTCATATAAAAACTAACTTAAACAGTAAAAATTAGGAGAATGAGAGAAATAGTAGATTTTACAAAATTATTAGTAACAAATATCATGTATATATTTTACGGTGTTAGCAAATGTCAAAATCTTTTTTTTTTTTTGAAAAGATAATTGTATTCCAACTCAGAATTACAAACAGCAATATTGATGAAGATGATCTCATAACATAAAAATACCGAATCTCTAATCCCAAATTGGTTCCAACAGTAAAATATAATGAAGTGTACAAGGGGATACAACATGTGCTGAGTTCCCACTAAGAGAAACGAAAAAGTTGTACTGACAATAGATCACCAATATGGCTCATTCAATAAAGCCGCTACAATCGATGGGAAGCTTCAATTGATCAAAGCCAAGAGACCTAGAACACAATGGTCACTTACAGCACCATGGAGGACTAAATCTAGTAGGCTGAACACAGGACACAAACCAAAGAGTGGGGAAACCGCTCCTATTATTACAACCTGAACATGAAAACACAACAAAAACATAGACAAACAACTATGAGGCAAAAAGCCTTTATTCTACTACTATAAGATAAAACACTAACACAACAAAAGCCGCCGGAGAAATTTTGACCACCACAGGTAGAGCTTGTAGAAGACACAACGATGAGCAAAGCTGGAATCAGAAAGAAAAGCGATCATTCATCGGCACTTAGCAGTCACGTGCTGCCCATCGCTGAACCAGAACTGAATCATACTCAGAGAGATGTTGCATTGAGGAGAAGAAACCCTTAGATTATTGAGCAGCCTAAAGGCCACCACGCCCTAAGCCGATGCAACCTGCCGTGCTACACTCTCTAAAGATCCGTGGCCCCCAAATCTACAAAAGGTAACGCTTCTCCACCCCTCCAACCAACCTGCAGCCACACCAAAGAAACCTCATGGCTGCTAGCCTTCGGACGCATCTCGTAATGTTGTCCCAGCCTGCGCCGAAAGTCCCCCCTCCCTTAGTCAACCTTGGAACTCCACCCTCACCCACCCGTGAGGTAAAACCCCTTAGATTTGCCTTCATTAATGCCAGTCATACCACGTGGTTGGACATCCAGAGGCTAGCCTGGAGGCGGCGCCCGATTCAAGCCCATCTTGCACAAGGCGGCCCCCAAAAGAAAACTGAGGAGAGAAATACAAAGCCCTAACAAAGGGAAGAGGAAGAGTACACCTTTAATCTGACCTAAATACAAAATTGTAAATTTAATTGTATAAACTAAAGCACCTTTAATCTAACCTAAATAATGTAACAAGAAATAAGTGTTTTTTCTTCCTCTCTCTCTCGTCTCTCTATATCTCTTATCTCTCTTTTCTCTTTGTTTCTCTGTTTTTCCTTTCCCTCTCTGTGGGTAATGAATCATGGCTGAGTTCAACCCCCCACCCAGGCAACCCCACCGGCGAAGCTTCAAGTTTGGTCTGCCACTACGTTTCCTTTCTTTTTTCTCGTCGGCGCCGCCGAAGCTTATGGGGTGCCTGCCATCACAAATCGTTGGACCACATAGGGAAGCAAATCGTCAATTTTTGTCACAACAGCATCTAGTCCCCTTCTTCAACCTCTACACCATGGCCTTGCTATAAGAGAGCCCAAGCTTAAGCTCGCATGATTTATGATGTTTGGATGGACGCAGTGAACACAAATTCTGATTGACAACAATGAAGATAACACCAATGATAGATGGCAGACTAGTGGCAGGCTTTGACAACCTCGTACTACAATGAAGGACAAACAACTGGTGAGGAGAGAAGGAATAAAACCCAATCAAATTGAAGGCATTTTAATCTACATAACTGTTTAATTTAATTTGTACCGTTAAATTAATATGTGACATTTTCTAATGTATTAAAGGAGGGTTTTAATCATTCTGATACATCTTACAAATTTTGTGGCAATTTACGTCATAGTCCTTGACTATGGGATAGTCCACTTTTGTAAATCCTCATTACTTTATATAAAACTGACAATGGACTCTGACACATGGAATGCAACGTTCCCTCCCTTTTTTTGTTTTCTTTTTTATAAATTTCAGCGGAATGTTTTATTGAACGTTCCCCTCCCTTTTTTTTGTTTTCTTTTTGTGTCTTTATTTAATCCCTCTCTCTCTCTCCCTCTTTTCTTCACTCTTACGTTCTCTCCCTCTTTCACTCTCAGACACACTCTCTCTCTCTTCTCTTCCTCTCTCGCAGTCCCTCTTCTTTCTCTCTTTGATTCAAATTTTGGAGCTCAAGCCTCGATTCTCAGTGAATTAGAAGCTGGGAAACAAGGATTACCCTCCACAAACTCGAATTTAGAGCTCAGATTCAAGGTCATTCATGGTTCTATGGAGTTAATGTAAACAGATCGAGACTGCGGTGCTAAGTTGCGGTGTCGGATATTGAGGTAGGACTTCTACCCCCTTTCTTTGGTAGCTGTGTTTTAAACAGTTTTGGCCTTAAAAGGATTTTTTTCAAAATGTTTTCAATGAATGATTGAAAAAGATTTTCATCTGTGTTTTCATAAATTGTTGAATGAGATGATATTCATAATGAACCACATAATAAATGTAAATAAATACACTCGGTAAAATGAGGTTTTTAATAACTATAGAAATGCATAGATGGCATGATGCCATACTGGGAGATCGAGTCATGTAGAGTACGACCTTTGGGGTAGGTCCCAAAACCCAGCTAGGCCACTACGGTGGTGATACACATGTTTTGCCTAAGAAAAGATAATAATATCCTTTCTTAATGAACAATGAACAGTTTTTGGTAAGAATGTTTTAATCGAATTTATTTATTTATTTATTAAATTTTGTTTACTAAATATTTCCTTTAATGATAAATTTTATATTCAAATTAGTGTTTTAAAAACCTAGTCCTATTGAGCCTTTCGCTCACATTTTATTTGTTTTCAAACCTTTTCTCCCCTCTAGGTGAAATTTAGCTTATGACCGATTGGGATGCTACCGATCGGACTCACGAGCAGTAGGAGATTTTGAGTAGGTCAATTGTATTGATTAATCAAGGCATGCAATATTTTAGTTTTCTTTCCTAATATTGAATTGTGGTTGTAATTTTAATTATTGTCGACACTATATGTATACACAAGTCGTGGGGCCGATAGGACTCAACATGTATTCCTCTCTCTTTACCATTTTATTTTCTCTTATTTGTTTTATTATTTTTCATAACTGTTTAAAAGGTTTTAAATTTATCTCTTTTTTCATAATCAACTAAATTCTTTAAATGCGTGGTTTTAATTAAAATTTAATTTAATTAACTTAATAAATTTGATTAATTAACTTATATGATCCGCCACATCACCCTTGGGTTTCGGGGCGTGATAGAATGGAATCAAAGTCCTAGGTTATGAACCTTAGGAATTATGCACACATAAGTACGATATTGAAAAACCACCGACAGTCCAATTTTATTTTCAAAACTGAGAGAATGACACCAAGGCGTCGTCTAACTGCTGATGATGCAAATTTGGCAAATGAGGAAAGCATGATGGGGGGAAATGTTTGCTGCTTTTTGGCAAATGGTAGCGAGGACAAGACTGGAGGATTCTAAGGTGAGTCATCGGCATACGTATTTTAAGGAATTTCATCGTGCATCTATTCCTAACCTATTATTGGATACCCTTGGCATACTAGTGGAATACTATGTGGAGTTTACCACTTACAAATTTGAAGGCAGTGCTAATGCTTGGTGGAAGCAAGCCAGACGTCTGGAAAACGACGGGAACATAATTGGGACAAATTCAAGGAGTTGTTCTACAAGTGCCACTTCCCACAAGGGTATAGAGATCAGAAGGCCGTCGAAATCTATAGATTGGAGCAGAGTGGCATGTCGGTGAGGGAATATGAAGCAAAATATGAGTTGGCCAGGTTTTCTCTATTCATTGTGGCATCTGAGTGTGAAAAGTGCATTAAATTCCAAGAAGGACTTAAGGGATCCATTCGATGCCAATTGGTTGCTTTATGAGTCCAAAACTTTGGTGAGTTGGTGTTGTCAGCTCTATTGAGGGAAAGTGATAATACCTACTACTACGAGAACCAAGCAAGGACAACCAAAGGACCACAAAGGAGGAACAAGAGAGGTAGTAGTCGCCAAGCACAGGTGAAGAACCAATAAGGTAATGTAAACAATGGGAGTAGTAGTTCATCAGATAGCAGGCGCAGCAACCCTTATAGCTTCCATTGCCATTATTGCTAGTAGTCAAGACACATCAAGATGAATTGTCCAATCAAGAATGCTTGCTTAAGACTTTAGCCTAGAAAAGGTGCCAGCCGTTAGCCTCAACCTCAGTCTTTACCTCCACCTTAGCAACTTCCTCAGCTGTAGTTTCATCAGTTCACTCCTCATCAACTGCCATACCTTGCACAAGGATATTAGCCACAGAATTTCCAACGCAATGCTCCATTGTATCGAGCATTAAGTATGGCTAGCATGCAGTCTCCCCCAACACAATAGTATCGGCCAACTAACCCAAGACCCAACAACGCTGGTAAAGGAAAGAGGAAAGCTCCGGCCCAAGTTCACAGCATGACTTCAGGAAGCTCGGATGCTCAGATCGGTAATGCAGTCGTCGATGGTATGGTTTTAGTTTCTTAGTCTCTAGCACACATTTCATTTGATACTGATGCCACTCATTCTCTCATTTCAAGTTCATTTGTACATGCCTTAGGATTAGAGATAGAAGAATTTGATGAGCCCTTGATTATTACCTCACCCTTGGGGCGGGTGTGTGTGAATTGCATATGTAAATATTGTAAAATAATAATTGGGGGTGAAACTCTAAAGAGTAATTTGATGGTAATCCCCATGAGTACATATGAGGTAATCTTAGGAATGGATTGGTTATCCTAGTATAATGTTGTTGTAAATTGTCAACTTAGAAAAGTGACCTTAGTGTCTAATAGGGGAATGACGATCACTTACTAGGGTAGTAATGATCGAATAATGAGTGAGCATCTCATGAAGACATGTCTCAGAGGACGGAAGAATTTAGGTTGCTATACCTTCCTCATGAACTTAGAAGAAGATTCCAACCATCTGTAAGAAATGCAGTCATCCTAGTGGTTAATGAGTTTGAAGATGTCTTCCTCGACAAGTTGCCTAGATTACCACTGCATCAAAAAAATGAGTTTAGTATCAAGTTGCTTCTAGGAACCACTCCAATTTCCATAGCATTGTATTGGATGGCACCGACAGAGATGAAAGAGTTAAGAAAGCAACTTCAGGAGCTTGCTGACAAAGGGTATATTTAGAACAGTACGTCACTATGGGGTGCACCAGTTTTGTTCGCCAATAGCATGATAGAACCCTCAGGTTATGCATAGACTATCGGCAGCTAAATGAGTCACCGTGAAGAACAAGTATCTACTGCCCAGGATCGATGAATTATTTGATCAACTAGGAGGTTCCAGCTACTTTTCAAAGATAGATTTGTGTTCTGGATACCATCATCTCAGGATTAAGAAAAAGACATTCCTAAGATAGCCTTCAGAACCTGGTATGGACATTTTGAGTTTCTAGTGATGCCGTTTGGGTTGAAAAATATTCAGGCCTTATCTGGATCAGTTTGTGATTATGTTTATTGATGACATTCTAATCTATTCCAAAACCTGTGAAGAACATGAAGAACATTTGAGGATCGTACTTTAAACTCTGTGGGAGCACCAGCTATATGCCAATAAGGAAAAGTGTCAATTTTGGCTAACTGAAGTTAAGTTTTTGGGGCATATTATCTCCGAGCAAGGCATTTTAGTGGATCCTTATAAGGTAGAATCCATAGTGGAGTGGGAATGACTGAGGAATGTGGCAGAGATTCATAGTTTCTTAGGACTCATAGGATACTACAGGAAATTTGTAAAGGATTTCTCAAAGATAGTGGCTCCGTTGATACGATTGATCAAGAAGAATGTCAGATTCGAATGGGATGAAGAATGTGAGTTTGCCTTCCAAGAATTAAAGAATCGGTTGACTACTGCTCTAGTGTTGATTATCCCAAATAGCGATGAGCTGTACAAAGTCTACACGGATGTCTTAGGATATGGACTTAGATGTGTGTTGATGCAGCATGGACGCGTTGTGGCATATGGGTTGAGACAGATACAACCTCACAAGCGGAACTACCCCACTCACGACTTAGAGCTCGCAGCGGTGATTCATGCACTGAAGACCTGGAGATGTTATCTGTATGGAGTGACATTTCAGGTTTTCTCGAACCACAAGAGTTTGAAGTATCTATTCACTCAGAGGGATCTAAACTTGAGGCAATGAAGATGGATGGAGTACATGAAAGATTATGACTCGCGCTACAATATCATCCAAAAAAGGCTAATGTAGTCACAGATGCACACGGTAGGAAATCTTCTAGATTTCTCGCGTGTTTGGCACTTAAAGACTGGAAAAGAGACGCTACGGTTAGTGAGTACGAGCTACAGTACTATGAAGATTGTGATCGAGTTTTGGTATACCATATGGAGTGACCCCAACTCTTATCTAAATGATGAAGCAAAATCAATGGCAGGACCAGCACTTATAGGGAATATGGACCCGAATCCAAAATAGGGAGCAAATTGAAGAATGGAGAATACATGCAGATGGATCGTTATACTTTAGGGAGCATTTGGCAGTCCCAGTGATCATAGAAGCGACGAAGGCCGTAATGGACGAAGCCCACAAGTCCCAATTCACCATTCATCCAGGGAGCACAAAGATATATCACGATCTAAAGAGGCAATACTAGTGGAGAGGCATGAAGAAGGATGTATGAAAGTATATGGCCAAGTGCACAACTTGTCTCCAGGTGAAGGTTAAGCACCAGAAGCCAATAGATCAGTTTTAGCCACTTCCTATTCTAGGGTGGAAATGGGAGCACGTCACGATGGATTTTCTTACCAGTTTTTCGAGGATGGAACAAAGGCATGATGCAATTTGGGTCATGGTTGATAGGTTAATGAAATCGGTGCATTTCATACCTTTCAGATCAATATGTTCGAGGAGAGTTATCGGGGAACTATATCTGCAGAATATAGTAAGGTTGTATGGAGTTCCTTTATCCATCAGTTCTGATAGAGACACTAGATTCAATGCCAAGTATTAGAAGAGTTTTTAGGAA
The DNA here is from genome assembly GCA_025403435.1 of Artocarpus heterophyllus. Taxonomy (NCBI): domain Eukaryota; kingdom Viridiplantae; phylum Streptophyta; class Magnoliopsida; order Rosales; family Moraceae; genus Artocarpus; species Artocarpus heterophyllus. The sequence continues at coordinate 28,443,204 of CM046337.1, forward strand.
GCCTTAGGCATAGATTTGAACTTTAGCACGGCCTTTCATCCTCAGACTGACGGGCAATCTGAGCGAGTCATTTAGATCCTCAAAGATATGCTACGTTCATGTGTATTAGACTTCGGCGGGAATTTGAAGAAGTATTTGCATTTGGTAGAGTTTACATAAACAACAGTTATCAAGCGAGCATGGGATGGCACCCTTTGAGGTGTTTTATGGACTACCGTGTTGGTCACTGATGTGTTGGGTAGAACCGAAAGACAGCATTATTCTCGGGGCAGATGAGATCCATGACAACAACAAGAAGGTCACTGAAATTCGTGATTGATTAAAAGCGGCTAGGGGTAGACAGAAAAGTTATGTAGGTGGAAGATTTGGAATTCGAAGTAGGAGATTTTGTTCTCTTGAAGGTATCGTATCACGTTTTTGTGTAAGTGGGAAACTTGCACTAGGTACATTGGTCCGTTCGAGATTACTCAACGCGTTGGTGTGGTCGCTTATCAACTTGATCTTCCTCCCAAGCTCTCTCATGTCCATAACGTATTTCATGTATGGATGCTTCAGAAGTGTCCGCTCAAGCAAAGCAAGATAGTCTCATTTCATGATGTGCAGATTCAAGAAGACATGACATATGAGGAGGTGTTGGTTTAAATTATCGATCGAAAGGTGATAAACTTGTAGCGTCGTGACATACAGTTAGTGAAAGTCATGTGGCAACATCACGGAGTTGATGAAGCCATTTGGGAGTTAGAGTCAACTATGTGAGAGTTGTATTCGCATTTGTTTTGCTTTTGAAATGATTTGTAATTTCGAGGACAAAATTCTTTTAAGCGATGGAGAGCTGTAACACCCCGAAATTAATTAAGTAAAACTAATGTGTAACATGGTGTATTAGTGTGCCTAAATGTAATTTAAACTTAATTTAATTAATTGTTGTGTATTTCAATTTATTTCATCTTTTATTATTTTATTTGTTATTTTGAATTTTTGAAACAAAATAATTTTTTAAATACCCGATATGTCCCCTTTTTGCATCACCATGTGCAGGACATGGTTTTGTAGTAGTAAAACCACCTTGTGGTTTCTCTATTTAATCCTTCTCTCTCATTCTCTTCCTCACTCTCACGTTCTCTCCCTCTCTCACTCTCAGACACTCTCTCTCTCTTCTCTTCCTCTCTTGCTGTCCCTCTTCTCTCTCTCTTTGATTCAAATTTTGGAGCTCAAGCCTCGATTTCTCAGTGGATTGGAAGCTTGGAAACAAGGATTAGCCTCCACAAACTCGAATTTAAAGCTTAGATTCAAGGTCATTCGTGGTTTCATGGAGCTAACATATGACGGATTGGGATTGAGGTGCTAAGTTATGGTGCCGGATATTGAGGTCAGACTTCTATCCCCTTTCTTTGGTAACTGTGTTTTAAATGGTTTTGGCCTCAAAAGGATTTCTTTCAAAATGTTCTCAATGAATGATTGAAAAAGATTTTCATCTATGTTTTCATAAACTGTTGAATGAGATGATATTTATAATGAACCATGTAATGAATGTAAATGAATACACTTGATAAAATGATGTTTTCAATAGCTGTAGAAATGCATAGATGGGCATGATGCTATACTTAGAGATTGGGTCGTGTAGAGTGCGACCTTGGGGGCAGGTCCTGAAACCCAGTTGGGCCACTACGGTGGTGATACCTATGGTTTGCCTAAGAAAAGATAATGATATCCTTTGTGGACAAACAATGAACTATTTTTTGTAAGAATTGTTTAATTGAATTTATTTATTTATTTATTAAATTCTGTTAACTAAATATTTCCTATAATGATAAATTTTATATTCAAATTAGTGTTTTTAAAACCTAGTCCTATTGAGCATTTCGCTCACATTTTATTTGTTTTCAAACCTTTCCCCCCTCTAGGTGAAATTCAACTTAGGACAGATTGGGAGGCTACCAATCGGACACATGAGTAGTAGGAGATTTTGAGTAGGTCAATTGTATTGATTAATCAAGGCATGTAATATTTTAATTTTCTTTCCTTATATTGGACTGTGGTTGTAATTTTAATTATTATCGATACTATGTGTGTGCGTAAGTTGTGGGGCTGGTGGGACCTAACATGTATTCCTCTCTCTTTACCATTTTATTTTCTCTTATATGTTTTATTATTTTTCATAACTGTTTAAGAGGTTTTAAATTTATCTACTTTTTCATAATCAACTAAATTCTTTAAATGGGTGATTTTAATTAAAATTTAATTTAATTAACTTAATAAATTTGATTAATTAACTTATATAACGTCACCCTTGGGTTTCGAGGCGTGACATGAAACCTTGCCAATCCCTACGTTGTTCACCAGGGCCGATTCTAATTCACCATTCAAGTGCCTCTCCTTGTAATCGTCTCGAGGCTAGTAGGACCTAAAGGTGAGGTGGGGTATGGCATGCTGTGAAGATTACTTCCATAGCATGAAGCCACTCCGTCAAGATCATGGGTTGTCGGCTATTGTAATAACAGGTGGTATCATATCTTGAAAAGCTATGCTAGCCCTTCGATCTGCATTCACATTGCATTCGTTAGGTGGTGCCGCCATTACTACATTTATCTTAATTGGTATTATATTTCCATATAGGGTAATATCTTTATATTCTTATACTTAAAATTAAACTATCTTACTTGAGCTATGGCAGAGGAGCATGTCACAATGTGCAGTGGGATGGTAGGATACCTGCTCTAATACCAACTGTAACGACTCTACCTACGTGGCTATTACTTAACTTAAACATAATCGTAACTTAAACATACTTTAACATAAAGTACTTAAAATTTGTGAAATAAATTAATTTTTTTTATATGGATTCTTGTTATGGAATCTTTAACATATAACCTTAAAAGAAATAATAATCATTTCTTAAAACTTAATTCCATAAATCTAACCTAATAATTAAATTTACAAATGAGATAATAACGTAATAATAATTATTATGTTTTAACATAATCATAATTTCTAAAAACTTAATCCTTTGGATACCTCATACATTAATCTCTTAAAACATAAAATAATAAAAATTCTTTAAAACTTTTCTTTTAAACATAAAGATAATTATTTAAGAATTACTTCCTTTAAAACATTCCTTGGTTTAAATATAACTAATTCAAAAACAATTCTAAATTAAATGATGGAATAAAAGCATAATAAATGTTCTTTAAAACTTCCTTAAATCCAACATAATAATTTCTCAAAGCATAATCATCTAACGTAAAACTGAAACATATTCATAAAGTTCATTTCTTAATTTAACGTAAAACTGAAATATACATAAACTCATAAACTAATACTGCAAAAATATTACAAATTGCGTGAGCGATACCCATTCACATCTTACCATTCGTCTGCCGCTCACCACTATCCATCAAAGTCACTGACACATTTTTTTTACCTACAGTATAAACATACTTAAATGAGCTTTCGCTTAGCAAGTAGGAAATCAGTCTCTCAAAACATAATTAAAAATAATTTTAATAAAAATATGCATGAACATTTTATGCTGACTTATAAACTTTTTTTATGCTTAATTATTTAAACTATAACTTGTCTTATTACTTAACTTTCCTTATCTTATAAACTTTAGTGTTTGTACCAATATCATTAATCATGAGATCATAAACATGATGCTTCCCTTGTGGAAGACTTGAGACCATCAAACATCAAGGTCATAACTTTAACTTTACTTTGAGTACCTCACAATAAGGAGGCTGGTACGACACTACTTATCACTTTCACTTGTCGTATTGTGTATATGTAATATGACTTATCACTACATAGCATCGCAATTATGTAAATCATAAATCATAAATCGTAAACATACTTAACTTAAGAGTGACTAAACACTATGATTTAAATATTTAATTTGTCATATAATAATCATAACATCATCACAACATATCCTATCGTGACATAACATAACATAATAAATCATACATAACACACATCATAACATAAAACAGTGTAACAAATCATTAATCATGCATTTCATAAATTTTTATGAAAACATTTAAAATAATTTATTTTAAAACGGTTCATACTGTAGGCGAGATTCCTACTTACCTAAACTCCAGTGCTAAGCGAGTCCAGTTGTATCTCGTTTATCTACAGTCTATGAAGCATCCTCTGTAGTGCTCCTCGAGCGAACTTGAATGGCTAAGAACACTTTCTAGAGATCATACATTGTTGGAAACATCATTCTAGACTCTGTCACTACAGTTTGAGCTGCCTTGATCTACGTGCAGTCGGTACCAGATGATTTTTATTGGAGTGAAACTAGCTCAAACGAAAGGCACCATCATGTTTGGAGCACCGAAACAAGTTGAAAGGTGGTCTCGGATCATCGATTGGAGGTCCAGATCACAAAAACCTGAGGTCGTCATTGACTATCATTGACCGCAGTTGATTAGCATTGACCCGCATTGACCTGACTCCATTGGCAGCCAACCTCAGACTTATACCCCCTAAATTGACCCTCTGAGTCCAATGGCGAAGTCAATTTCACTAATTTCTACCTCTAACTACCCAGATCGTGAAGTACAACATTGGTAGAACAGGATGAGCTCCGATTTTGATTCCTCAACAGTGGTGGACCAAAATTGGTCAAAAAAATGAGTATTTTTCCCCCCATTAATTTGAGTTGAAGCTGTCGGATTTGAAGAAATTACAACCATTGGTGACGGTGGCTGATGGCGTTTATGGAACTCCGACGATCCATGAAATTCTACTGCAATTAAGGTGGTGGAAAGCTTCCTTATGAATCTCTGAATGATTTTCCTTGATCAATTTGAGGCAACATGGCCGGAATTGGCCACTACAAACTTTCTCCACAGCGGCGATGGTAGTGCTCTCCGTTCTTCGACTGACAGTGGTGCTTTGGTGCAATTGGTTGAGGGCTAGGAGGTGTCGATCACCGCCGCCGAAGGTGGTGGTATCGAAGGTAGCACGGTGGCAACGATGGTGGTAGATGGCTGGAGCTCTCCAGTAACTGTTAAGGTGCAACCTTGGGTGAGTCTTATTCCTCTCGTCTTGGTGGTCGTGTAGGAACAAGAATCGTATCGATCGGATGCCGAATGGCAAAGATATCTCACCGAAAAGTTTTGGGTTTTCCTACCACCTTAACCAGTGCATGTGGCTTCCTCTGGCGAAGTTAGGGCTAGCACAGCACCTCGTTGGAACCAGCTTGTTGAGAGTTTCCTGTTGGTGCAGAAGGTGTCGAAAACAGACACCGAAATCTTGTCCGGAGTCAGAGGAGAGAGAAAGTGTAGAGAGAGAAAGTAGAGAGAGAAATTTGATTTTGTGGGATATTTTTCCCATTTTGGCTGCATTTTCTTATTTTTATAGACACTAATGCTACTCTTTGATTTCTACATTGTATCATGATTGGGTTGATCAAATTTTGATTCGTAAACTTGAAACTCCTGTACACATAATTGTACTCTCTAAAACTGTAAAATTCTTGATCTGTTAAAAATAATTCCATAAGCTCTAATCTCTTACTGTACTGATATCATAAAGCAATTTCTACATAATCATAATAAGTTAGGGAAATTCCACTTTTATCACATAATCTCAATTTAAATATTTTAAATTGAGATTCTTATAATTGTCACCACTATGGCTCATACATGAAATTAATTAATCACAAACTTTTGTTTAGCATATTAAATAATTATTTTAATGTACTATCATAACATTTATTGTTTAATGTCTCATAAATAAGGTACATAAATTTGTGCATTCATAACATTATTTATTTCTAATATCTTATAGCTATTAAGACTTTGGAAATTTACATGGTAGTAAGTTCTATACTTATACTTTCTCAAGCACTTAGTTGAGTAATTATGGAAAAATCCTTAATTAATCACATTTATTAATTTTTGGATTTTTTCGATCATGACATTAATTTTGTGAAGTAATTCAAGATTAACATGGATTATTTAAATATATTTTATTTGTATGGGTTTATTTGTGTATGACTATTTTAATCAAATAACTTTTCTATTGGGTTATTTGAATTAAAATGGAGGCATTATAAATGATACCTAGGTCAAATAAGATAGGATTTATCTAACTGACTGAGATGGATTAATCGGATAAGCCTAAGGACTTGGACTTCAAAGCTGGTTCAAAGTCAGCTACATCCTGGTCGAGCGCATTACGTAGGGCACAATCGACCACGCCTGGATAACCAAAAAAGTGTTTCATGCATTTTCAATCAGAAACTGATCCAAACTCAAATTTTGAAGCATAATCTAATAAGGACTAACCCCAGATCCGACCACTATAAAAGGGGAACTATTTTTCGTTGTTCCTTAGATTATTTGAGAAGCATTAAGAAACTCTTCTAGCGAGAAAAATTCTAAAACTCCCAGAAAGCTATTGGTCAATATATGAAACCTTAGTTCTTAGTTTTCTCAAGTCGATGGAAAGAGAGTCATCGAAAGAAAGGATGTACGACGTGCGACCACCTGCACTCCAATCGTGGATAAAGAATAGACCCAAAACTTAGGATATTAGACCTAATTATGTATATTTTTCTTTTAAGAATTATGATTATATTTCATTAAGCAAAATACACCAATACAAATAATCTTGTAATAAACAAGACAATACCTCAATTCGGATCGATTCAATAAGTAAAATCTATGAAGATCGGAAAGAAAAACATACATAGAGACCCAATAATAAGAAAATTCCTTGGCACACCAATAATAGAACACATAAAACGCTCGTTTTAACAAGACCTCTACAATAGATGAAATCCTTTGATCAAGAGCACATGACTTGTAACATCAAGGCCACCAACAATTCCACATAAAAGTCCAGCGGAAACAAAACATTGACAAGACAAAGCAGACCAGAATAAACTCGAAAGTAGGGAGACCATCTCTATTATAGTAAAAAAACCAACAAAACAATGAAAACATAAATGGTAGAAACATCAACACTTTTAGTTGATAAACAAATAAGCTAAGACAAACAAGTAAAACCCAAAAGACAACAATAGAAACTCAGAAGATGTGTAAACTACCGCCAAGAATGGGTGAAGAAACCACAACATTGTTGTTGAGCTGAAGAAAGACTGGAAAGAAGCCATGTTTTTTAATGCAAAAAGACACCCCGCGTCGTCCACCTCTGCCAACCAGGGAGAACACCATCCCCATGGACCCGCCATGCAAAGGCTAGAACCCCAAGATGCATCGATCTCCGAGCATTGGTGTGCCACCAACTTGCTAAGAAAAAAGGTTGTTCTCCACCCTCTCCACCATCTCCAATTACTACATAACCAAACTCCAAGGCTCGTGATTGTTAGAACACAAAAGCTGCTAGACACAATAGCCAAATGATGACCAAAACCACCTTCCCTAAGCCCTGCCACTCCCTCCCTAAATCAAGAACACATTGGCCGATTCCCAAGGCAACTCCCATCTTATTTCTTAGGTACCTTCCCAAGAAGCTAGAAGTCTGGAGGCCAGCCTAAAGGTGACACTGGACTTCGATCCTTCGCACCTGCCAATAGAGCTGGCATAGCAAAACCTAGAAGAAAAATGTGAAACCCTAACAAGGTTATTTCTTGTATTGTTTAGACATTGATGGTACGTTCAATGATTTTCATGTCACATCTTTTACATTTATATATTATGACAAAGGGATTGTCCCTTTAGAAGACACTAGAAATGCCCCATATATACATATATATATTTATATATAGGAATTTGCTTCTATTCATCCAAACTGAAACTCCATACCCTATGTGGAAACTAGTTAGCCATTAAAGATCACCTGAATTAGCAATAATTTTTTCCCATGTGGTTTGCTTTTGTACGTACAATTGTGGTTGAAATTGTTGTTTAACATAATATTCCCGATAGAGCTTGTGAGTTTATTAGGCAACTTATTAATTTTGTATCCAATTTATGGGCACCTGTGTCCTTCTAATAGAGGTGGATCCACCCACGAATGAGGGTGGATGATTGCCCCCTTGAACTTTTTCTTTTTATTTTTGTATATGAAATTTCATAAAAGTGATGTTTTGTCCCCCCTAAAATTGTATTTCGTTTCCCTTCAAATTCTATTCCACCTCCCTAAAATTGTATCTCGCCTCTATCAAAATTTTTTATCTTTTTATTTGTTCCATCTCATTAGTTTAGTCACACCTTTGCCCAATGACATTTTGCCAGCTTCGCCCTGATTTTGATTATATTTACTAGGTTTAAAGAACAACGACTTAACTTAAGATTGGAAAGTAATGTAGTTTAAAATCACACATAACTTTGCTATGCTATAGAAAGGATAATACAGTGGCACCCATTCCCCGATATTATTCTTCCTCTTTTTTTTTTAATTTCCATTTTAACTCGCTGTATTAAAATAACTCGTCATATTTTGCTTTAAATCACACTCGAAAACTTTGCCCAGTAAGTCTTATCAATTTTTTAATACTTTTAATTTTGTTTTTGCATTTTCCTAAATCAAAGATATTGCTTTGCTCTAAAAAATTATTTCACAATTTGAAGTGGTCACGGTATCAGCCAATTCCTTTAATCCTTTTAGGTTGATTAGATTGGATTATGAATAATATGAATGGGTTTTGGATTAGGATTTTTCCTATTCAATATGTACAAATCAAGTATTTCTTAATATGTGTAATCCATAAATGCAAACTATACATATTATATGAATGTTACGTATATATGAGGGATAAAAAGGGACAGTTTAGTGTTCTAATTAAAACAAGAAGCGAGCATAGAAAAATCTTTAATAAATAACATATTTATTGGAAAACGAAGATTTTGCATAAAAAAATTTAGAAATAACCTCTTCTATGCCAGATGCACACAGTTTCCCTTTTTTCGTTCATCTCTATCTTTCTCTCTCTGTCACAACAGCCCGTTCTTCCCCCTCTTTCTTTTTCTCTCTCCTCTCTCTATCACGCGACAACTCCGACGAGACACTTTCCCTAGCGCAACGCTCTCTACGACAGCTCCAGCATGAGCAACACTCTCCTCCAACATTATATCTCCTCAGCGCGATGACCGGCGGTCTCCATTGATGGAGACCTGCGATCTCTAACGCGAAGCTCTTCTTTGTCGCATTATAGCTCTAACATGCGTGATGATCTCCTTCGGCATGATGTTTCCTCAGCACAAGATCTCCTCGGCGCGACAACTTGCAATCTTCATTGACAACAACCATATCTCCGGCTCTCTTAAGGTTACGATACTAGATCTGGCAGCATCGCGACTCTGGTTGCTTGACTCTGCCTTCATCGCAAGCTGGGAGCAAGGAGGTGCCGAGCAGATTAGATCGAGATGAGGACAGAGAGATGGAAAAGAAAGAGAGAAACAAAGTCAGGTCAGAGAGAAGGAAAGTGGAAAATGGAAAATGGAAAAAAAATCAGTTTTGTTGTTTGAGCTCTGATAGGTTCTAAAAGCAAGAGTGTGGTCTTTTATTTAGTGATCAACAAGGATCATTCCTATAAAGGATTTATCTTAATTAACAAGTTATTAATTTTTAATTAAATAAAAGAGATTTTTAAATTAATTAACTAAATTTACTAAAATTAAAAAATAAATAAATAAATAAATAAATAATAGCAAATCAAAATTCACAAGATTGCTACCATAATGATGAAACTGAATAAAAGATCATTTCTTACCATTAAATATACATTGTAAATCAACTATCAGAATTATCCCCCTAATTTTCTTTTTAAACTAACAATCGTAGATAACAACAGACTCTGTTACCCTAATCTTTTCTTAGATCATCGTTAAAGCTCTTCATTTAATCTCTTTTCCTTAAATAACCTAGAACAAGCTATCTAGATTTAATCTAATGGAAGCATTAAGTTGAAAAAGATAGGTTGATCTAAGCAAAAATTCGATTAATTTATAACTTAGGTTATGTTCCACATTAAAATTAACAAAAACTTCCCTTAATCATACCTTGCAATTCGCTACTTGTGATTAAAATATCAAGACAACTACGGATTAAGAATTATAAAGTAACAATAGATAATCATCCTATCTCACTTGTTGGCCACCACAAAGAAAGTAAAAAAAAAAAATCATAAACATGAAGAGTGTGGAAGAACATAAGCAGTTTCAATTGAAAATTAAGAAATAATTCAAGATAGTCAATTACAATGCATATTCAGGGTTTTGAAATCACTCTTAATCATAAATATAATTAACCTTACGTATTTGAAAATAAAAACAAATATATAAGAATAAACAGCATTAGGGTCCAAGAGAATGAAGGAAAAGAAGGAATAAAATTGTATTAAAAAATCTCCACATGGACAATCTCTTCGAACCACCCCTTGTATCTCTCTTGCTCTCCTTTTTGTTTTCCTTCTTTAGACTAAGAAAGTTTGATGAAAAATGTGCCTTCTTGTGCTTCAAAGTATTATATTAATAGGTTTATAAGCATAGGTTGAAAATAGCAAAGTTCTGGACCTTTTCAAACCAAAAAATGGAAGAAAAATCAAAAACTCGCACTAGGATTCAAAGTGGGCACTATAGCAGGCTCATTTTGGCCTCATGGGCTAATCTGCCTTGCCCATCACTGCAGCACCCATTGCTGGCTCTGCGGCATGCTCTTGGTGGCCTCACAGGCGCTATGGCACCTAAGGCTAATGCTATAATGCATAGCTCTTAGGTTTTTGGCCTGGGAGAGTTTTCATGTCTAAAGTTTATTAAGTTTGTTTTTGTAATGATTTGCAATGCCAAATTTAGTTAATCATTGAATTATGTTATGTTACATTATATTAATTTTAATTTCTAACTTTTTAATAAATTTGAAGGCTGGGTCCATGAATCTGCAAAATCCAATCTACAAAATCCATTATTTTTTTATTAAATTAAGGATTAGGATGTTTACAGATTGGTTTCAAATTAGGCACTCCCAATCTAATATGCATGGATTGAATTATAGATTGACCTCTAATTTATGTAATATGTTCTATAAACACCCCTACTCATAATCTAAATCAAGAATTGGAGAATAGAATATGTGTACAATTTCTGTCACACCCCGAAGTACGAGAGGTGACGTAGCGGATTATTTAAATTGATTAAAAGAGGAATTTAAAAATGCGAAAGTTTCAAAATAACATTATATAAAAGAATTCATAAACATTGAGCGAATAATAAAATAATGATGAACCGCGAGCGTGGGTCCCACTGAACCACAACTTGTGCATACACATAGTACTGATAATATAATAATACAACCACAATCCAAGTACAAATAAAGTTACAAACATTACATGCCTTATTTAATTTATACAAATAATCTACTAGTTCTCCTACTGTTTCTGAGTTCTGTCTGTTGAGTCCTCTTTGGACCTAAATGGGAATCAACCTAGAGGGGGGAAAATTTAGGTAAAACAAAGAAAATGTGAGCGAAAGGCTCAGTAGGACTATATTTTTATTAAATCATTTAATATAAAGAAAAATCTCATTATTCAGGGAATTGATTAAAAGAAACCTTGAATAAATAAATAAATTTAAATAAAACCGTTCTTACCAAAAGAGTTTGTTCAGTCGACCAGAAATGCATTATTTTCTTTTCCTAGGCAAACCATAAGGATATCACCACCGTAGTGGCTCAGTTGGGTTTCGGGACCTACCCCCAAGGTCGATCGCTACACGACCCGATCTTTGATATAGCATCATGCCCTTATATTCATTTCTATTATCATACAAAGTCCATTTACCAGATATTTTCATTAACATTCATTATGAAGTCCACTTCAATTCATGGTTTATAAAAATAAATAAAGTCTCATTTTTCAATCAACTGTTGAAAACATTTTTATAGAAATCATTTTCAAAGCTAAATCATTTTGAAGCTAGGCTACCAAAGAATGGGGTAGAAGTCCTACCTCGTTACTCGTGCTGGTGCCCCACACCGAAATCCCGGTCCGCTATACGTTAGCTCCGTAGATCCACGAACGATCCTAGATACACACTAAGTCGATCAATATCTAGTTTGAGACATTCTATGTTACTAAACCATTTCATGATGTCCTAGTGTGCCATTTGTATCTTTAAAATCATTTTACAAGGTTGGAATTTCAATCGGGGTTCAAAACAGTGAAAACAGGTGAAAAATCACAAAATTTTCCATGCTCTGTCGGCCTGCTCGACTCCCTGCTTCGGCCGGCCGAACTACTGCAGGAAACCAAGTCCGATCGGCCGGTCATTCTCCAGGTTCGGCCTGCCGATCCCTTGAATCCGGCCTGCCGAACACGTAGTTCGGCCTGCCGAACTGAAAAAACCCAGAAATTCCAGCCACTGGTTTTGGTTCTCCCAAAATCTAAATCTTGATTGTAACTTGTTTTTTCTCAAATCTCAGGCATGGAAAACAATCATAGACGATAGAAAAACATACTAGAATACTTTTGAACTCATTTAAACAAGATTTAAACACAAAAATCTCAAAAATTTGAAAATGGGAGAAAATGAGGAAAAATGAAAAATCTAGAATCTAATCCGTTTTTCTTCAATCTAAGCTTGGATTCTAGGTGTTCTAAGTTCCTTTAACTCAAATCAAGGGTTTCCTAAGCTCAAACAAACTTAAATTTCAAAAATGCACAAAAATTGAAAATTTTGAAAAAGTTTAGAAATTTCAAAACTAACCTTGAATTGAAGCCTCAATCCGCATTCTTGATTGCCAAATCATGTCCCTGAGCTTCCTTCTTGCTAACCCGAAGCTTGGATTCGAATTTTGATTCAAAAGTTTGAGGAGAAATTGAGAAAGAAGAGGAGAAACCAAGAGGGAGAGAGTGAGGGAGACTCACAGGTGAGGGAGGAGGAGAGAGAGAGAGTGAGTGCTGAGAGTGAAGAGAGAGGGAGAGGAGAGAGAATAAATAAAGAGAAATGGTGGGCGATTTTACTATGCGAAAACCAAATGCCACCCACTGTTTTGTAATACGGAATATTTTTAACATTTTACAAACGGTTATGTTTTGAAACTCAAAACAACATTTTAAAACAATAAGAAATCATTTGAATTTATCAAATTAACAAAACAACCTAAAATTTAAAATTTAACCAAATAATCAAATTAATGTTGAAACATCAATTATGGCACACTAATTTATCATTTCATATCACAATAACATTAAATAAATTTCAGGGGCGTTACAATTTCTCTGGCATAAACTTGAAACCCCATTTTGTTTAGTCGTATTTCACATTCAAGCAAAAGCCCATCTCTATCTTTGGAGGGAGTTGCAATCAAAACCCTAAAGAATAAGAACGCATGTACATTTAGCTTCATATTTGCAATGAACATACAAGGTGGACTTTTTTCCATTCATCGGCCTTCACATCAAGAAGGTACAAATGCTAGGATGTACATGTGAGGCCTCGACGGTGGTGGCCATGGACTGAGCTTAAAGGGAAGAAGAAAAGGAAGAGAAAGAGAGAAAAGAAGAAGAAGTGGCATTGGTTATGGTGGACTTCTAGAGGCAGAGAGAGGATGACCATGACCAAAGGGTTTGTCTACTTCAGAGCTAAAAATTAAGGTAAAAAAGGAGTGAATTATATGATTAAAAACAAAAAAAAAATGAAGAAAATAATGTGAAGGAAAAAAAAAAAAGACTTGATGAAGAGGCATAAGTGTGAGTCCCTTCCATGTGGAACTCTGTAGAGTGGTTAAAATCCAAAGACAAATAGAGAATTTTAGAAAGGCTAATGAAGATTAACCGGTTATAGGATATCAAAAGCAATTAGAAATCGCAAGTTTATGCCTTTGCCAATAACATTGGAAATTTGCCCAAAGTGTAGCGAGAATGTGAATTAGAGAAAGAACGACTGCGAGGAAGAGAGAGGGCTATGGTCGGTAGGCCGGTGCATCGCCGACCCCTTGGCCTTTGTTTTTCATCTAGTGAGTGGTTGATGAGCAATCTACATGACGCTGGAGTTCATGCAGCCAAGGGAGACGCGATCAAAGCAGGCCGAAGCTTGAATGCAAAGCAAGGTTATAACAAAACTCTGCCGATCTGGATTTGGCACTAAGGAGGGTGGGGCCATCTGCTACGGCCCTTGGTGAGCATGGAGCTCAACCAAGTCCTGGTGGGTTGGAGGGGTGCAGTAAAGGCCTTGGTGGTTTGACTCGGGCATGGTTTAGATGGGCTTTGTTGTCGCCTGTACGATGCCGACATTGAGGGGCCTAGATGACTTCATGTCACCGGCATGGATAGAGCATGGTGGCTCTGGGCTAGCCATAGGAATGGTGGCGGAGAGGTCGTGAGTATCCTCCACTAGGTAGATGACCGAAGAAGGGAGCTTCAGGTGTCCAAATGGCTGGCAGTGATGGACTTCAGTGACGGGGATCGCTTTGGAGGCCGCATCATTTGTTCAATAAAGGCAGCAATATTTCCGCCTCTTTTTTGTAATTTTTTGTGTGTTATTTTTGATCTATTTGTAATAATAGAGATGGTTTTACCATCTCCGGACTTATGTTGTATGGCTTACCCACTCATGAGAAGCAAGATTTATAGTTGCTAGATTTGTATCTAGTTAGGGTCTTTTTGTTTCCACTAGGGAGGAATTAGGCTTTGTCTATTGGGTTTGCCAATCAATGAGTCATTGCAATGATCCTTGGTTGAGCTCTATGTTAAATGGTGTCGAGCAGGGATTCCCCTTTCTGGCTTTGACACCCGTTATTTGTCCCTCCACACCTCATTGTTTACTTTGCTAGTCCTAACATTGGTGGATCTAGCACCAGTCAGGGATAGTTTCCATCCTTAATGAATGGCTTAAACGACTTCGTTTATACTTTCTCTAGTTTAAATTAAGTTTTTTTATAGAAAAGAAAAGCAATTAGAAATTCTTAATGGCCTTGGGTTAATGAAGATAGTCAGATATAATCTCAACAAAATGAACTATTTGATTGGATGGTCCACCCCGATGAACGTAAGCACAACCTTATATTTATATATTTGAAAAACACACAAATATGTATGTATGTATGCATGCATGTATGTATGTATGCATGTATGTATGTATGTATGAGAAAACTATATGAAATGATCACTCCTTATTAAAAATGTCTCCTCTTTTACATTTTTCAAAACTGCCCCTTTTATTTTTATTTTCTTTTAAATTTGATTAATCAAAAGACATTTTTGTCCCAAAACTAACCCTAACTTACACTCAAATCTTCCCTTCCCTCTCTTCACATGATCTCCTTTCCTTTCCTTCCCCTCTCTCTCCGCCTCCGTTCTCTTTCTCTCTCTTCGCTCCCACTCTCTCTTATCTCCTCTCTTCTCTGCCTCCTCCCCTCTCTCTCCTCTTCGCTTGCTTCCCTCACCCGTCCTTGGCGGTAGCAGTGACAGTTAAACAAATCAAGGGGCAAACTATTTCGTTTCGCCTTCTTCACCTTCATGACCTTCAATAATTTTTGAAAGTTTTTGTTTTTCTTTTTACTGTTACCTGAGGATAATTTAGTCATTTTAGATCAAAATCAATTGGTTGTCTAGGTAAAAGTATATATTTATATATTAAATCTAATTGAGGACATATATTTGATCACATAAAAAATAAAGGATATAGGTTTTGACAGTTCTAGTCCCTGACTATAAAATTAGAGATGAATTTTTATAATTTAACGAAGTTAACTCATCTTATTTTTCATAATATAACCTAAAATTTTATACAAATAGTTACATTATATGCGAAACAATCTCTTCGCTGTCAAAAACTATAAGGATGTTTGGAAAGGTGGTAGGAATCATTGATTAGAACCACTTTTACTGTAGCATGTGAAAACTTTATACTGTAGCAATTTTTTTATTGTTACAGTAGCATGTGAGAGCTTTACACTAATTATAACTGAGTTTGTGGTAGGAACCGTGGTTCCCACCACTCAGCCAAACAACTGGTATAACATTTTACAATTTCTGTCAGTATTTATGAGAAAAATTCTTTTATTATGTAATAAAAATGTGATTATCTATTTTAAATTCTAGAAATTATTTGTAAATTTTATATTTAAGGAGCAAAACCGCAAAAAAAAAAAAAATTCAAGGCTTAGTTAGCTAAAATTTAAAGTTCAAGGACTAAAATATAACTAGGCTAAGAATTGAAGGGTTAATAGTACCAATTATCCTAAATTTAATGCGAGTACCACAGTCTATGTTTGAGCACCAACTACTTCCCCCACTAGCGTCAGGGGTCTTTTAAATTATTTTTCAATTTTAAACAATTTCTTTCACCGTTTATTACTTGTGGGCACGTGCTGCACGGGTATGTATTCCGTTAAATTGTTGAACTAAAATGGATTTATCAACATGGTGTATTTGCAATAAATTACAAAATCTAACGAGTGATTGAATTATTAAAATAAATAAATAAAATAAAACAAAATAAAATAAAATCTACTTCATCAACATAGCTACGGATCGGCATACCAAACCAAATAAAATAAAAATAAAACTGAACCAAATTGGTTTGGTTTAAAATTTTGAAAAGAAAAAATAATCAAAACATCTTCTATGTTTTGTCTAAATATTATTTTTACTCCTAGTATTATTAAAATACCCAAAACATCCTATATGTTTTGCCTAAATATCATTTTGCCCATCTTGTTATTAAAATAGCCAAAACACTCTATGTGTTTTCAAAATCATACTCAAAATATCTTCTTAAGCAATTATTTTTTTTTGAAAATTCTAAAATTATCCTTCCCAATATATACTAAATGTTATTGTAAATTAACTTGCCTTAAAAATTAAAGAAAAAGTGATTTAAAATGTTTAAGTAAATATTTTAAATGAGCAAATTCTTTAATTATTTGAGATTTTTTAACTTTTTAAGATTGATTTTATTTAGTACATTGGTTTAATAACATTTTAAATTGTATTTAGTAAAGATTAGGAATGATAATTTTAGTTTTTTAAAAAGTTTAATCAAAAATGAAAAAAAAAACTTGTCGAAAACAAAAACACACATACAAAAAATAACATTTCAATTTAATATATATTAGTAAGGATAATCTTTGAATTTTTATAACATTAATTGCTTGAGGGTGTATCTTGAGAATGATTTTGAAAACACAATCAATGTTTTGGGCATTTTAATAATAAAAAGGGCAAAAGTAATATTTAAACAAAACATAAGAGGTGTTCTAGGCATTTTAACTTTTAAAAATCCAATTAAATTAGTTTGATTTGTAGTTTTATGCTTAAAAAACCAACCCAAACCAAACTTTTGTTTATCTGTATTCAAAACATTGTATGAATATTATATATTTGTAAGAATAAAATTAATTATTTTATTATATATTTTTTGAAAAAAAAACATACTTTAAAATTTAAGTCCTTATTTTAAAAATAAATAAATAAACATAAAAAAAAATTGTTTATCATATCAAAGTGTTGATTTTAATCATAGCTAAGAAAGTTTTATGTATATCACTTCAAACCAATTAGAAAATCAATGTGAGTTGAATTTTATTCCTTGAATGGTTTGCTTTGAAAATCTCTAAATTAACTTATAATTGGTCTGGTTTGTACTTAAGAGAAACGGTCTGATTTAGTTGCCCATTCCTAGCTAGAGCCTTCAAAGGATATCCTCCCCTTGATTTAGTCTACTCAAGTTGCAACATAGATGGTAAAGATTGAGAGGTAAAATTTGACCCCAACACAGCATTACTTTTCAAAATGCCCTGCTTACACACTTTTTTGTTTTTGTTTATTTATGCGCTTATTGAATATGGCTTCAACACAATTGAATTTGCTGGTGGTTCCGATGTGTTATCGGGGTCGAGGTCTTAATGGCGTCTTGGGGTTGTCTGAATTAGTGGTTGTAATCCTCTTATTTGTGATACAATTCCCATTTCACCAAAAAAAAAAAAAAAAAAAAAAACCCCGATGGCTTTAACACAAATCCATATCAAAACTGACACAGTCAAAGCAGCCCAAAAAAAAAAAAAGTGCAAATCAGTTTGCACATTGAAAAATGTTTCATGCACACCCTGATAAATAATCCGATGGCCTTCAGCGGACTCAAAAAAATCTTTAACAGAATAACCAAAATTTTCATGTTGCCCATAATCTCTAGAGGGTAAGTACAAGATTCAGCGCCTACAATGGCCAACTCTACTAGAAATTAATACAATCGAGAGTTTAAAAGAGTACCTGCTGAAACTAGGCATCTGGCTTTCTTCATGTGATGACCTATATACTAGAGAAAAGCATTTCAAGGAAACAAATCCTGAAGATCAAGGATATCAGCAAGGACACCGGCCGCTGTAGTATCATTCCCAGCCCCGGCACCTTGGATAACCAGTGGCCGTTCGTTATAGCAGCGGCTGTAAATCTCCAACTGTTGCATAGTTACATCAATTGTGCAATATCAGAAAGGAGTATGCACATAAATGGGTTTAAAAAAATATATGCGTTTAATTTTTTTTATTGTCAAGTAAATCATTGATTCACTAAAGATAACTTAACAAAGACTTTTTTGCATCAGACCCCTCTGAACTTTATGTGTTTGGCAAATTGGTTAATAAACTAAAAATTTTACAATTAACTCCTTAAACTTAAAAATATGTTGCATGATTGATCCAATCAAAAAATCCGTGTTAAAAATTTGATAAAGGAGGGCATGGTAGGTATTTTCATCAAATTAGAACTCAGCAAAAATGAAATAAAAAGTAAAGAAAATAAAACAGATCTCTCCACCACCACACCTTCCTTTCCTGCTAACCATCGACAACGGCAGATCCACAACGGAGTTGCCAGGAGAGATTGACGACGGAGATTGGCCACAGCCACTTATGGACAGTTCGTCGAACAGAAGAGATTCCATGACTCTTGGGATTCGCAAAGCTTGGCATCGCCATCGGCTTGATTCTCATGCTTCATCATTTCTTTCCAAATCAAATATAACAAGAGAAGAAAAAAAAATTCTGAAAAAAAGGAATTAGATTTTTGAGATTGAATTGCTTTTTCAGATTAGTAAGTCGGTGAAGGCGTGTTGATGAGTCAACTTGAAGTGTGCAGTGGTGGGGTTTGTGATGATGAAGACTCGAGAGTGAAATAAAAAAGAAAAGGTTTTCTAAATTTGATGAAAAGACCAATCATGTCCTTTAAAATTCACATACACGTCACGTGTTAAATTTCTATCAAATTTTTAACATCGTTATTGATTGGACCAATTATGTAATAGATTTTAAAGTTCAAGGAGTTAATTGCAAAAATTTTTAGTTCAAAGACCAAAGTATCAAACAGTAATTGTTATTGATTGGTGCAGTCATGCAACAGATTTTAAAGTTTACGGAGTCAACTGCAAAAATTTTTAGTTGGGAGACCAATGTACCAAACAATAAAATCTAGAGAGATTTTTTGCATAAAATCTTGAGGGTTCTGCTGCAAAAAATTCCTTAACAAATGAAGTAAATGATTGATTTGTCCGCTTTTTTAATTGATTTACGGACTTCAAAAAAAAATTACCAAGAATTTTTTAGTAGAACCGTTAACATGGAGAATCATCACAAATTTCCATATTAGAAATGATCAAGCTTCATACACAGTTTACAGAAACAAGTGTGAGGAAGAGTTTAAGGGAAATTGTATTAGTAATAGTAATACTAATACTAATAAGCCGTTTGGAAGTGATGTTCTAACCATCAGTTACGACTGTAACAGCGTAAAGATCTCACATGCTACTATAAAAAGCTACCGTGTAAAGCTTTCATATGCTATAGTTCTTAAACTAAAACCGTTGGTTCCAACCGTTTTCCCAAATGGCCTATAATACTAATACTGGGAAAGATAGTTTCAGAAGAAAAGTTCAGAAGAACTATTTTTGTTTGCCGGTTGTAATCAGTGAATTTACTCAATTAGCTGACTATTAGTTAAAAGAAATAAAACGCTTACCACATTGTCACTTCCCTTGAGTCTTCCTAGAGGAGAATTCTTTGGAAGCTCTTGAATGCCCACTTCACACCTAATAAAATATACAATTTAAAAAACAAAAAAAAAGGATCAGGCAGTAAGTGTTAAAGGAGTCCTTTTATTACAGAAGTCAACAACACTAATACAAAACCAGACTTTTACAAAGTTGGCACATAAACACACACATAAGCACAACCCACGGACAAAAGTTGAGAAGTTAACCAAGTTCAAATGCATTACCAGTTAATTGGTCACAGACAGTTTTTCCTTTTCAGTTTTTTTCCCCCTCTTCTGTCCCATTTTTAATAAACGTTGAAGCCTCAAAATTGACAGAAGTTCCAGAAGTCAAATAAATAAACGGTTATTCTACTAGAAATTCAAAGATCTTGCATCCTCGTAAACTCACTGATTAGAAATATTAGATGATTGAATGATTCAACACATGGCATGTTAGAACAGAAAAATAGAAAATGAGCAAGTCTCATCATATCTGTTCTCTTAAATAGAAGCAAAAGTTACAATAAAAGGTCACCTTGATTCCGTTATCACACAGACGTAACGCAGAACATTCCCGTTCAAGGAAGCCTTGTGAACTCTTTCTTGAATATCTTTATCAAGTAACAAAACCCCATTGCCAAGAAATTCTTCAACGGACATTACATTGGGTCCCATTTCTTCAGGGTAAAAGCTCTCAATCTATAAGGCAAAAATAAATAAATAAATAAATAAAACATTTGTACACAGATAAAAAAATCTAGCTTTGACTGAGAATTATTCCTTTTTTTTTTTTTTTTTTTTACGTATTCAAAAAGAAAAATATGAAGGAAATGACATCAACCTTAATGCTATCCATGTTAACTGCGCGAGCCAAGAAGTCGGGCAAGTATCAAAGTCTGTTTAAAAAATATGAGGAATATTTAAGATGTTGCAGGAGAAAATTTTACCAGCAAGTATTATAGAAAAATTATGCTTCAATGTTTCACATAAACTTTACAAATTTTTTAAGAGATATAGCATGAGCTCTAAGGTTTTAGTAAAAATATGAAAAACTAAAGATTACCAAAAGGAAGACAAGAAATTCTCCTATTTCTCTTTTTCATATTTCTTTGGACTACACGATAATCTTTTGATATTGCCTTTACAATTCAACCTCTTGTATACCATCTTCTTCTTCCAGAATTACTACTTTTTAACCAAGTTGACAAACAACAAATAAAAGAAAGCTGAGATTCGGTCAACAGAATAACAGTTCAATACCGAAAGCAAGAAAAGGAATACAGTTGAATGCAAGCAGATGTGGAAGCAGACAACGTAGAAGGATATATTACAAACACAAACAAAACACGCAGAAGAATCTTGCAGCAGCTTCTTTCTGATTGCAACAGCTTATATGTGGTCTAACTCAGGGAATTTCAACTAATTAAGTATGCTTGAAGAGTCGTTCATTTCATTAACAATGAAAGCGTGCTCAAGATTCTCGACTTGTCTACCATTGTGTGCATTGACTAGCATAAAGGACTAAGTCTACCTAATGGGCAACATGTAATAATTTTGATTTTATCACGCCAGGTATAAGCGAAGAAACTTAAAAAGAGTTGAATAAGCCAATAAATCTTAGTAGCATAAGAAGTCAATCAAACTTGAACCTTTCTTGCAACATCCATTCCACTGAGGTCATCACGTGGATCTGCAATAATAGCATCAAGTGAAAATCAAACACTGCAGCCTTGATGAAAAATTTCTGAACCCGTTTCTTATGAAAAAAAGTAAATAAATAAATAATAATTTGAAGGTCTAACTTCCTGATTGGTACTTTCCCAACTAAATAATCTATAATTTCCAAGTTAATTTCAAGGACTACTTATGGCTTAGTTTGGAATTGATACGTTTTTAATAGAAACGCCCACTTTTGCTTGAAGTAAAAGCAGAAGCAGAAGCAGAAGCAGAAGGCTAAAAGCTACAAAATCTAACTTCTGCAAATAACTTAAAAAATGCATCGGGTTTTTATGCAAAGTACTTTTATAAGCTTTTACCAAGCACTATAGTTGCATCGTTTTTTGTGCAAGCTGCTTTTAGGAGTTCTAAAAGCAATCCAGAACTAGGCTTATATTAACTCGATTAAAATCTTCTATCTATGTTTGAAATAAATGTATACACATGCATCCTTGTGCATGTTGGCATGTCAAGGAGACACAATTAAAGAGTACTGGAAAAACATTTGCGATATATTACAACTTCTAGTAAAAAAAAAAGTAAGAGGCATACTGAAGCCTTAGAATGACTCTAACTCAAAGAGTGAAAACAGTGAAAAGAAATTATTGTGGAGGCAAGTTTCAACACTAGTGATAAATTGTAAAGTTAAGTTAGAACTGTTTTTTCCCAAGGTAAAATTGATAATTACAAAACCTATAAAATTTTAATTGGCTTCAAAATTTGAAGATAAAATTTTATTTTAGCAAGGAGCCTAGTGTGTTTTTATTTTTTTTTTCAACCTCCTGTTACATTCTTGAACATACGTCTGCCAACGAGGCGTTGAGATTTAAACTTGGAAACCAATTGCATTTACTATTTCTTTTGTGTAAAGCCTTTTTGTTTGACACTTCCAAAGAATTTCCTGCAAGTTGATTTCATTCCTGTTGCAAATTTTTTTCCCCTTCAATTCAGTAAAAAATACAGCTCATGCAGTTCATGAGTCAAACTTTGATATAGTCATCACTTCAGAGGTGCAGTAATTGCACTAAGAATTTCAGAACCCATACTTAACGGCATAGAAACTATTTTCTACAGGGCATAATGCCAAATGATCAGAATGGAGCAGTTAGATGTACAAATGCATTGATAGCAAATAGTGATTGAAAAAATCCATTAAACAAGAATCAAAACATAACAACAATGAAAAGAAAGATCGTCCTAAGTTAGGAATCCTTAATTATTTAGTCAGGGCAAAGAAACATCAATTGGAACAGGCCTTGCAAATGGTGCAACTCAAATTTATGTACTTAACAGCTAAAAGTTGAAACAAGACCTGGTTCTGTGTAACCCAGACTTTTGGCAGATTTAACAACTTGACTAAATGGCTTTCCATCTTCAACCTCAGACATCACATATCCCAAAGTGCCTACCAAGCATGAGAGAAAATTTAATTAAAAACTGGGATTTCACACGGATAAATTAAACAACCTGTACAAAATTTCAAGTCAGGCCCATAAATAAAGAACTGAAAATATTAGAGAATAAATAACTGGTCCTGTACCACTCAAACTCCCAATAATACAATGAACAGGATCTCCAGATGAAAGTATGCGGTTTAAGGATGCAATGACGGGAAGGCCAGCACCAACCTACCAAATTAAAAATAAATTGAGCACAATTTCCAAAGCTATTCATGACATACACCTGCTTACTAAAGAAAACAAATCAAATCCATTTTCCCATACGTGCAAACAATGGCTTTTTTGTTTATAAGAATGAGATATTCACGGGAAAAACAACTCAAGGACATCAACAAAAGGGCATGAGAGGTCCTCCAAAAGTTATGGTCTGAAAACATGAAAACCATATAAAAAGCAAAAAAAAATAAAAAAAAAAAGGAGGAGAAGAAGAAGAAGAAGAAGAAGAAGGGGCCCTGGCAATCTTTGCTTGTATCCACCAAAAATTTCCTTTCATGTAAGAGCCCATAGTGAAGCCAATTATTTGATTCTTCCTAAAGAGATAGCATATCTCGAAGCTGGCATTCAATCTTTCAAGCCAAAGAATTGAAAATAGGGCAATACCACACACCACAAAAAGTTACCCTTCCCTGTGACAGCCAAAAACATTAATAGTCTGTTTGGTATCAGTTAGTTCTAACCAACTTTTCAGTTAAGAACAATGTAAAGCTCTCACGTGTTACAGTAAAAGCAAAAAAGTTGTTATAGTGTAAAGCTCTCACATGCTACAGTATTTATAGTTCTAACCAATGGTTCTAACCACCATGCCAAACACCTATAAAACTCCCCAACAACAAAAAGTAATGCGAAAAAGGGTTCACCCTGTAACAAAATTGTTTCCTCCAATCACCATCACAATTTGAGAGCCACAGGGCAATTAAAAATAATTCTGAACTTTTGAACATGGAATGCTAGATGGAGAAAAACGAGGTCTTCTCTTTTGCAACAAGTCATGCATATAATCTGATAAAGTACATGAAATACCACTCTAGCAGTAAACACTTCCTCATAGAATGCAATTTCATAAATCTTTATCATCTATTAACCGTGTCAACAATAGGGGAGAACCAAATAAATAGCCTTTCAAATAGAAAAGTGTTGAACTTCCCTCAAAGTTACATATTTAGAATTTATTTATTATAACTTAGGATGATAATTTAGGTGAGAAAATTAAGGTCAAAGAATCCGGTCTTTCCTATTTGGATTCCTTGAGTTTAGGATGATAGTTTGTTACCATCTTTAGTCCTGGAAATTATGTATATTAAGGTGTAATATTCAGCTAATAAAAATACGGAGAAAAGACTATTCTTTCTCACAATTTTTCATGGTACCAGAGCCGGTTTTCTAATAAAACCTAGCAACCATTCTCAACTGTCCTCCATGGTCAAGCATGGCATGGCAACCGAAACAACCAGCTCTACCTCTGAAGTCTCTCCTCATTCTAATCAAACATCTGCCTTTCCAAACCCTGGGAATTCTGGAACTTCTGAAAATATTTCTCTCCTCATCACCAGCCACAAGCTTAATGGGCAAAACTTTCTCCAGTGGTCTCAATCCGTCCGGATGTTCATTTGTGGCAGAGGCAAAGAAGATTATTTAACTTGGGAAATTCCAATTCCTAAGAAGGATGATCCAGGTTACAAAAGATGGAAGGCCAAAAATCATCAGATTATGTCATGGCTCATCAATTCAATGAATGTCGATGTTGGTGAGAATTTTCTTCTCTATGAGACTGCACAAGAAATTTGGGAAGCTGTGAGAGAAACCTATTCAAGTTCTGAGAATACATCGGAACTCTTCGCAATTGAATCGATTCTTCATGATCTGCGGCAAGGGAGACCTCACAGTAACGCAATACTTCAACACACTCACTCGTCGCTGGCAGCAATTAGACATGTTCGAAAGCTATGAATGGAAGTGCCCTGAAGACAATGTTCTATATCGCAGAATAGTAGAGCAAAAAAGGACATTTACGTTCCTATTGGGATTAAACAAGAATCTAGATGATGTTAGAGGCAGAGTAATGGGAACTAAGCCTCTTCCAAGTCTTCGAGAAGCCTTTTCTGAAGTTCGTCGTGAGGAAAGCAGGAAAAAGGTCATGATGGGCGGCCAACATTTATCTCCAACAATGGAAGGATCTGCACTTGCTGCCCGCGGCTCACGTCCACCAAACCAGCAAGATACTCGTCAACAGAGGAAAGGAAGACCGTGGTGTGATCATTGTGCTAAACCTGGTCACACCAAGGACACATGTTGGAAAATACATGGCAAACCAGCTGATTTTAAATCATCTAGGTCAAGTTCTGACAAAGACAGTCGTGCAAACTCAACCAATACAGTCGAGGAACAGCCAGCCACTGTTGAGTCAAGTCCTTTCACCAAGGAACAACTTGAAGTGCTCCAAAAGCTTCTAAGCAGCACACTTTCTCAACAATCTGCTCCTGCCCCATCCGCTAGCATGCACGCACAAGCAGGTAATTCATGTTCTGCATTTTTAATGTGGGCTAAACGCTCAAAACATTGGATTATTGACTCAGGGGCATCAGACCATATGACGGGAGATGAGTCTCTTCTTCATGATTATCAATCGTGTCATACCAACCTTACAGTGCACATTGCTGATGGTTCTCTGTCCAAGGTGGCCGGGACTGGATCAATTCAACTTCCACCGGGAATCACTTTAAAATCTGTGCTTCATGTCCCTAAACTTGATTGCAATTTAATATCCATCAGTAAGCTGACTCGTGACAATCACTGCTTCACTAAATTTTTCTCAAATGTGCGTGTTTTTCAGGAATTGGGTTCGAGGAAGAGGATTGGCAATGCTGAGATGTGTTCAGGACTTTACCTTTTCAAGACATCTCAACCTAGAAAAGCCTTAGTTGCGAGCAGTGGTTCTTCTAAGAGTCAGTTATTTCATAATTCCAGTCCTAAGCTTGTTTTTAATTCATGTGTCAATAAAGATAGTGAAGTCATGTTATGGCACTATTGGTTGGGTCATCCGAACTTTATGTATCTTGAAAGGTTATTTCCCCATTTATTCATCAATAGAAATCCAAAATTTTTCAATTGTGAGACTTGTCAACTTGCGAAACACACTCGTTCTATCTATCCAAGTATGCCCTATTGTCCATCAAAACCATTTGCAATAATTCATAGTGATATTTGGGGACCCTCTCGAATAAAAAATATTAATGGGGCACAGTGGTTTGTGACTTTTGTGGATGATCATACGCGACTCACTTGGGTTTTTCTTATGAAAGAAAAGTCAGAAATTGATAGAATATTCCAAACATTCAATTCCATGGTCCAAACACAATTTAATACCAAAATCCAAATTCTGAAATCCGATAATGCTAGGGAGTATTTCCATTCAATTCTAAGAGAATACTTGTCAACACAAGGAATTGTCCAAGTTCATGTGTCAATACTCCCCAACAGAATGGAGTGGCTGAAAGGAAAAAACAGTCATTTGTTGGAAGTAGCCCGCTCTCTTATGTTTTCTACTAGTGTTCCAAAATATCTGTGGGGGGAAGCCATTCTTACTTCTGCATATCTCATCAATAGGTTACCATCCCATGTTCTCAAATTGGAAACACCACGTCAATCTCTCATTAAAATATTCCCTCATGCTCGTGTTCTTTCCTTTGATCTTCCTTTCAAAATTTTTGGATGTTCTGTATTTGTTCATGTGTACCCTCAAAACCGGAGTAAACTTGATCCAAGATCCATAAAATGTGTCTTTATCGTTCATTCCACCAATAAAAAAGGTTACAAGTGTTTTTGTCCCAACACACGACGGGTATTTGACACCATGGATGTGACATTCTTTGAACAAACTCCTTATTTTTCCAAAGCTGAAATTCAGGGGGCGAATCAGAGAGAACTTCAGCTTTGGAGTTGGGATTCCGTGCTAGAACAGCCACAAACTCCTAAGTCTAGATATGAGTTCAACCCGAGTGTGTTACCCACTAATTTTCCTAGTCAGTCAAGTCCAGCCTGTGTACCTGATTTTGATTCTCACCAGTCCCAGCCTAATATTCCTCCTTCGAGTCTGTCCACTCCTCAAGTCAGAAACTAGAGAACTTCAGGTGTACACCAGAAGGAAAAGGCAACCTCAGGGGGAGATTGAGACCTTGACACATCTCACACCTATCCAAGAATCTAAACCGGACCCAATGACTGCAGAAACTAGTACAGGAGGTGAAAAAGAACTAGAACAAAACGGGTCAGAAGAGATCCATACCATAGATGATTTGGAGCTTCCTATTGCATTGAGGAAAGGTACTCGAACCTGTACTCAACATCCGATCAGGAACTTCATATCATATTCAAATCTCTCTCAGTCTTATCGAGATTTTACCTCAAGGCTGGATAATGTTCAAATTCCAACAGATATTCAAGAAGCTCTAAGTCACCCGGGTTGGAAACAGGCTGTCCAAGAGGAAATTATGGCCTTGGAAAAGAATGGTACATGGATTATTGCAGAACTCCCACCAGGAAAGAAAGCAGTGAGTTGCAAATGGATCTTTCCCGTTAAACATAAGGCAGATAGGGAGTGTTGAAAGACTTAAGGCTCGGTTAGTAGCAAGGGGCTTTACTCAATCCTATGGTATTGATTACCTAGGAAAATTTTGCTCCAGTTGCAAAGTTTAACACCATTCGAATACTCCTCTCATTAGCAGCAAACTTGGACTGGCCACTTCATCAGCTTGATATAAAGAACGCCTTTCTTAATGGAGATCTCAAAGAGGAGGTCTACATGGAAATTCCCGTGGGTCTACAAATAAGCAACGGAAGAAATAAGGCATGCAAGTTATTGAAATCTCTGTATGGACTTAAACCATCTCCAAGAGCATGGTTTGGCAGATTCTCACGGTCAGTAAAAGAACATGGATTTATTCAGTGTCAGGCAGATCATACACTTTTTGTGAAGCGCTCTTTTGAGAATCAATTAGCCATTCTCATTGTGTATGTTGATGACATCATTCTAACCGGAGATTATGAGGAAGAGTTCCTGAAGATTAAACGATCCTTGGCAGAAGAATTTGAAGTAAAAGATCTTGGTCCTCTACGCTATTTTTTAGGCATGGAAATGGCTCGATCAAAGAAGGGAATGTTTGTCTCTCAACGCAAATATACTCTGGATTTACTTAAAGAGACTGGCATGCTAGGATGTAAACCTGCAAGCACCCCCATGGATTCTAAAAAGAAGTTAGGGAGTGAAGAAGAAGGAATTCCAGTAGACAAAGGAAGATATCAACGTCTAGTAGGGAGACTCATTTATCTCTCCCATACTCGACCTGACATTGGTTTTACAGTAAGCGTTGTAAGTCAATTTATGAACTACCCAATGGGAGAACACATGGAAGCCGTGTACCGAATTCTCAGGTATCCAAAGATGACTCTTGGAAAAGGGTTATTGTTCAAGAAGAATGCGTGTAGAGATATAGTTCTATACTCTGATGCAGACTGGGCAGGAAGCCAGACAGACAGGAGGTCAACTACAGGGTATTGCTCATTTGTCTGGGGAAATCTTGTAACATGAAAAGTAAGAAACAGTCTGTAGTTTCCAGAAGTAGTGCTGAGGCTGAACTAAGAGCCTTAGCAGCAGCAATTTGTGAAGGAATATGGATCAGGCGAGTTATGACTGAGTTGGGGATGGAATTTGAGAAGTCTATGAAGCTTAAGTGCGACAATCAAGCCACTATTAGCATCGCAAAGGATCCAGTTCATCATGACAAAACTAAACATGTGGAAATTGATCAGCATTTCATAGCAGAAAAGATTGAGAACTTAGAGGTGCAGCTGATCTACACTCCTACTCGAGAACAACTTGCAAGCACCTTGACAAAGGCTCTGTTAGGACCTGACTTTGAGGAATTATGTAACAAGTTGGGCATGTACAATATATACAACCCAACTTGAGGGGGAGTGTTGAACTTCCCTCAAAGTTACCATATTTAGAATTTATTATTATAATTTAGGATGATAATTTAGGTGAGAAAATTAGGGGTCAAAGAATCCGGTCTTTCCTACTTGGAGTCCTTGAGTTTAGGATGATAGTTTGTTACCATCTTTAGTCCTGGAAATTATGTATATTAAGGTGTAATATTCAGCTAATAAAAATAAGGAGAAAAGACTATTCTTTCTCACAATCTTCAAAAAGTAATATCTTCTATGGAATGGCTAAAGCTACTAGAACTATATCTCAAATAAGACCTCTTGATCAAAAAGTGATTGTGGAAAGGAGTTTTCCAAGACTTATTATGTTCTCTGCTGTTATTACAACTCACAAAGGAAAGAGATGTGGAGGTAGCATTCCTAGAGATATGCCATCATCGCTAAAATATTGGTCTTATCACCTCTTGTCCACGGTGCTTATTTTACCTGTCCTTAAATTCACTTGCGTGTGAACTTTATAGACATGACAATAAGAAGCTAAAACTTATACAAGGCATATATGCAGAATCTCTTGACTGGAGCTTAAATATTTGATTAAGTTCTATTTAAATTACACATTTTTGTGCCAAATATCCCTTGTTTTCCTAAGGGCACCTTTAACATTAAGAGTGTGTTTGGGAATGTAGTTTGAACAAATAAATTAGAACCAAAACACGATAGCATGTAAGTGTTGGAAAAAACAATGTGAGGTTCACAACGGGAATTTTAAAAATGTTAACATCAGAGTATTTTTCCAAAATACAAGTTTGACATGATATATGTGTAAATTAAACAGATCTTACTAACATTTGTGTGCCGAAAAACCTCTGCAACCTATGAAGAGAAGTAACGTTCAAGAAGAGCCTCAACCAACTGGTCTTCTTTGCTATTCTCTATCCACGATCGGAGTGAGTGTGGGCTCACACGTACAGCTCTTCCACCGGTGACTCTCCTTCCAACCAACCAAGAGAACCCAAAACAAGTGTTCGTAATTTGTGAACAAAAGCTCTCAAGGAGTTTCCAGATGCTCACCAGAAGAGTATCACTCTTAATCTCTCAATTGATCTGAGTAACTCATGAGACTTACTCCCTTTATATAGCAATTGGTCCTAGGGTCAGTCCTTATCAGATGAGGTCTCAAAAACTCGAAACGGAATCAAGTTCGGATCAATACCTGATAAGATCCGTGTGAAAATACGTAATATTTTCTCTCGCTGGTCGGCAGGCCGAACAGGCCCCATCGGCAGACCGAACACGTAGATCGGCAAGCCGAACTGCCGCGTAAATATCTTCGCAAATCTTTTATTTTTCACCCGAGATTCTATAGGATAAAGTCTCAGTTTTGATTCAAATAACCTAATAGAGAAGTTATCTGATCAAAACAAACTTTATCAAGATAATCTCTAAGAAAATAAATCAATTCATAATAATTCTACAAGTTTATCTTGATCTAATTTATCCAATTAAATCAACCGATAAACAGACAAGAGCTATCCGATCTCAATAATTCAACAAGTTTATCTCAAAATTAATTCAACCAATAAAGAGACATGAATTATTTGACTCTTTCAAAATTTAAACCAATCCGATAAATCCGACATAAGTCACCAATTATTGAAAAAACACGTCGTATCGTTACAGGATTTTGTGAGCTAGCAAAGGGGACAAAAATGGACCTATAAACTTCAAGCTCTCGATAATTATGAAACTCAATATCCCAGATATACATTTCACAATTATCAACTCCAACGCTACTCCACTAAAAGCTTGGAGCTGCACTCTCGAACTTTATACAATTACGAAGCCCATATAGCTAAGTCTCCATGACATATCATAGTGTATCGTATCCCCATATGATAATCCATAATCGGCTTAAGGACAAGTCTGTCTTACCTTCCCGATTATTTATATCTTACGTTCCATTATCTCGCCATTAAAAAACTTACCATCCAAAGATAATATGTCATTCGGTTACACCTATGTATCAAATGGTCGAGCGCTCCAGTTTTTCAATTACAGGATAACGCATATAAGAGGATATCATTACTCCTAAAGAGGAGCTATGGATTTCATATCTATGAATAACAAGTCTACACTATCAAGAGTCATGCCTCCAACGTACCAGCATGCATACCACTATTGAGATGTGGGAGTCACCTTTTGGTACATCAAAAGACAAAAGTCGAGACAACAGGCCCACTATCCATCTCAGGATTAAGATACAATACAAATGATTGTCTAAAGTGAATCAATTTGCCGAGATAGAATTTTTAATCCAAATCAATTCACTTTGTGTCCCGATCCAACACATCGTCACCTATGACAACGTGCCAATGTTTCTATTCACGGAGTCTAACTCCTTTGGTCAAGACAAACCATCTCCCAATAGAGATATAGACAACATAACAATCTTTGCATGAATAAAGCGTCTAACTTTATTCCCTCGATTACGGATCATATATTTTAGACCGTCACCTTAAGAATCGTGTCTTCCGCATAATCAGTCCATCATATGCCCAATTCTTAAATGTTTAGACCGGCAATCTCAGACTACTATTTGCTTAACATACATTCAACAAATATGAACGTAAAGAGGACAAGATTTGGTATATTTAAATGAATAAATTCTTCATTGATAAAAATGTCTCCAAAAACGTATTACATTTTACACCTTAGGGCATACATATCTAACAGTAAGAGCTTTACTCTGTAGCATGTGAGAGCTTTACACTATAGCAGTTAGAACTAATAAGTTGGAACGACGTTCCCAAACACACTAACTATAAAACCCTGACTACCCACCAACAATACCAATCACTCTCATTCTCAGAAAATGAGAAATTTGTGAGTTCTATTGTAGAAAATATTAAGTCATGGCATTTGGGCAAACTGACCCTTGTATGAAGGGTTCACGCAATCACATCTTGGTAGCTACTAACAACCAGCCACTGTATAATTTACTTTTAAGACTTTCATCCCGATATCTAAAATTCTTTGCAGTGTTTTACAAATGAACAATTCTCTCTGCATTCAAAATAATGTTGTTTGGTTGGAATACACCTTTCCTCTCGAGACTTTTCAATGTACTAAAAGCATTTTAAAAAAAATGTGGCACTGACGAGTTGTTTGGTGTGTGGGTGGGGATGGTGAAGAGTGCTTACTGTTGATTCGTAGCGAATGCGACGAGGGTGTGAGACAAGCTTGTCGTAATTCTCCTGTAAACCACAAAAGCAAGGTTTTCAGAGTCTAGAGACGCATTTATTAATACTGGATGTTGAACAAGGAACCCCACTAAACTAGGAAACTACATGGCAAAACAATTACATTTCAAACTTTTTCTCAAACTGCAGTGTCAAATTATGAAGAGACCGTGCAATAGTGAACATATCTTAATGCCCCTTGCATCACACTTAGAAAAAAAATAATTGCTTTTGCTACCAATTATTATAACTGCCTACCATTTTAGAAGTAACAGGCTTCTTGTTTGCCAGAACAACGCAACATCCCACCTCAACTGCTCGATTAAGCACTCCAATCACCTCAGAACTCGCAGAGCAATCTACAAGAACAAAACCTGTTGCAGGAAACAGCTAAACAATATCAGAAGTTGGAATTGAGGGCACGAACCATTAAACAATCGAATTTTGACAAAGGTAAAACAAGGTTATAGATGCCATATACCTGTTGATTTACACAAGAGAGCTGCAGTGTCTATAATCTTCTTGGTTAATTTGGAATCCGTAAATACTTGAAATTCATCTTAATTGAAATTGGAGAAGAAATGAAAATCATATTCAGCATTCCAAAAACAATGCTTTTCTTTATCAATAAAACAAGGACGCTTGCAAGTACCAGAACCACTTAAAGTCAACAGTGATGAAGAATCCGACTTGACCCGACAAACCTCCAACAACAAGTTATCACTCAACTCCATGCCGAACGGATCAGGGGCAACAACTAAGCATTTACTATCACACACTCCCACAACTCTCAAGCAGATTCCCTGCCAATCAAACGTAAAGTATTGAGGCAACAGTGTTTCCATGCGTTGAAACAGATATACAGCTTTTGAATGCTTAACAACTAATTTGATATCGCATAAGATTGTAGAACAAGCATTCCCATACAGTAAAATAACTGCCCAAAAAACTTCTAAGTAACAAATATATCACTGGAATCTTCAACAGCATGACATAATACATAGAGAGCATGCAAAACTTTGTCCCATTTCTCGTATGGCACCATTGATGGCAGTAGGGGACCCACATGGTAGTGAGTGAGGGCACACGCCCTGCTCAAATTTTAGAATTTTCGTTTTTATCCTTAAAATTTCTTAAAAAAATTTAGTTGTGCCTCTTTTTTATGGGAAAAAGATCACAAACGTGCTCCCACCCATTATTCAATAAAGAAATATCTCGATATTTTTCATAGTACCTCCACTAAAGAAAAAAGAAAAATCCTGCCTGCTGCACTGATTGACGGTCCACAAAATTGCAAGAACAACCCATAAGGTACATAACTCTTGAATATATTTTTCCTTTTAATAAATGAGGAGAGTAAGCAGCTACAAATATTACGAAAAGTTCAGATGACCAGCCTTCCCATTCCCACATGGTACAGACATTGCCAACCAAGACGAAAATTGAAAAAACCCAACACCCATAACAAATAACTTTCCAGAAACTAAGGAAGATAGTGAATTCTAGATATCCAATTTTCTACAGTTAAAGCTGCAGTAAAAGTGAAGAAACAAAAGAAACCTAGAAAACCCAGATGGGAATGATCAAAAGATATATGGAAAGAGTAAGTCAGAGAGAGGAATTACCAACCTGGTTTGAGTGAAGGGATCGGCAAGATACAATGTGTTGGAGGAGCTGGCGCCCAACTCCTCCGCAGCCCATGAGGAGCAGAGGGATGTTCTTCATTTTCAGCCTCCTCCGCCCGTGTCAGCTGTTTGTTTGGTCCCCTCCTTCCTCCTCCGGCTGCTTCCCAACCTCTAGCTTTTTGAGCACTTTGGTTGTATTCAAGTTAAGTCGGGGCGTGTGATTTTTACTCAAACGATTGTCTTTGCATTTAAGGCCAACACTCCCCGTTTAGTCCCGAAGGAAGAAAGGGGTGATTTTGAGAAAGGCCTCCGGCCAAAATGTTTTTTTGGTAAATAGATCTTTTTTTTTTTTTTCAGTTTTTGATATCAAACAAAAATAGTTTCAGTTTTTTTTTATTATATTGAGATTTTTTATTCTGCTACAGTTATTTTTTTTATTTTGTTGAAAAAAACTGAGACAGTTTACCTGTACAAAAAAACATATTTTTTTATTCCAAAAAAAATACCTTTTACCTAATTCAAATTTTCTTTTGGCCCTTTCATCAAAATCTTCCGGAAGAAACTAAGAAGGAGAGTAAAATTATAAAGAAGATGAAAGATTTTTTTTCTTTATTTGTTTGGAATGACAAGAATATCCATGCAAATATTATATTTGTCATTAAAAAAATATAAAAATTATGGCTCTTTTTGGTTTTTTTTAAATATTTAAAAATATTGTAAAAAAACTTTCAACATAATTTTTAAAAAAATTTATTTTTTAAAACAAAATCATTTTTGCCTATTTTGAAAACACTGTCAAATGAACCCAATTATATTTGATATGTGATTTTATTTTGTTGTCTAATATGTAATGTTATTTTGAAGTGTTATATCTATAGCTTATCATAATTATAAAACCTTAAAACTTATCAAAGTAAGATTTTAATATTAATATAACTAAAAAGTGAAATATTGTAATTATTAAAGGAAAAAAAGTCAATCTATCAACTAATGAGAATCAAATACCAAATTTATTATATGCAAAATTTTGTTGTAAAATAGTCACCAAATTTTGAATAGAACAAATTTAGCATTAAAAATAGCATTCAGTAGAGGTTTTTATATTCAAATGTTAAATTTATCATTAGCACATTAATTTAGGATTATATTAGAGATGCTCTAAGCAAAAAAGAATATTAATTTATTTTCACTTGTTTGGTATTGAAAATGAACCCAAAAGAATGAAAACTTATAATTATGACAATTATATTTGTATTTAAACGTGTTTTTATCATACACTATAACAAACAGGGCGCCGACAAAAAGTCGTTGCAAAAGAGAGGATGTCATCGCAAAAAAAATATATATTTACGACTATTTGTCGTCGCTAACAATTAGTTGCAAATAATTCATTTGCAACAACAAGGCATGGTCGTAATTATATTATCGACAACTATCATCACTAAAAAGTCCCTCAATTATGTTGTCAAGAGTTCTATTGAGCTAGCATGGCCTCGATTTTTAGCAACGACATTTAAAAATATCTTAGCATATACATCTGCAGATACTGATGTGGCAAC
This sequence comes from Artocarpus heterophyllus, assembly GCA_025403435.1. Taxonomy (NCBI): domain Eukaryota; kingdom Viridiplantae; phylum Streptophyta; class Magnoliopsida; order Rosales; family Moraceae; genus Artocarpus; species Artocarpus heterophyllus. The sequence goes on from CM046337.1 coordinate 28,478,691, forward strand.
TTTTCTTGCAACAAATTTTCCAATTTGTCATCACAAAAAGTTTGGTTTTTGTTTTTATTTGCAATGACCTTTATTTCGAAATGTCGTCACAAATACTTTTTTTGGTTTTAATTAAATATTTATAATTTTATAATAAATTTATTTTTAACAATTTTATTATTTTTATTTTTAATTTGTTATGTTTATCAATGGATTTATTACTATATATTTAAATTCAAAATTTAATAGATAATCGAATTATAATAAAAGACTAATGATAATAAATTGTTCATTAATAAAATAAAACTAAACATTATAATGTAAATATAATGCATAAAAATATAAAATAGTCTAGATAAATAAAAACAAAATGCAATCTAATCCCTTAAATTTGCAACATCACTAATGTCATCATCAGCAACATTTGGAGGAGGCGGAAGACTTGGAGGGATGTATTGTTAAGGACAAGTAATGGGCAGGAATTGGACATTAGGATGCAACTAAGCCATCAATTCCATCATCTTGCTCTGGTTCTCGTATATCTGTATGTTTTGATCATACGATCTTTGCAAATACTCTTTCAGGTGTGGGTCAACATGCACAAAAGATGTTCTATCTGACCAAGAACTAAAGGATGAAGGAGCACAAAAGTGAATTCTCCGCGGGAGTGTAGGACCTACTCTAGTCATGTTTTCTACGTGTACCCAGGACCTACTCCAAAATTCCATCCTTGTTAACCGTAGGTCTAGATGAACCAAAAAGCAGTTGTGTCCTTCGGGTTTCTCTCTCCCCCTCTATCATATTTTTCATAAATAAATTTTGTTCATTACTTTATGATAACATATAATTTTAATTTAGATTTTTTTTTCATATCAATTACTTGTTAATATATAATTTATTATATATTTGTTAATTAATTTTTTACAACTTTTATTTATTTTCTATTTGTAAATATTACATTATATATTTTTTTCTTTTTTATTTTTATTATATTATTATTTTAATATTTTTAATAGCTCATTAATTAAATTAGGTCTGTATTTTTTATATTTTTAAATCATATAATAACTTTTAATTAATTGATTAATTAAATCATTACATCTTAATTTTAACTTTTCATATCCCTATTTAAATCTTTTTCAATTCATATAACATCTTTTAATTAATTAAATTATTTTTCTTAATAACTTCAATATTTTGCATATTTATTATTTCAAACTTTTTTATTATTAATATGCATTATATTAATTTTATATTATACTAACTTAATATAATTTTGAACACAAACCATTAACTTAAAACAACTTAATTATAGATAATAGCAAAAAATTTGACCAAAAAAATCAATCATACATCGAAATTTATCGACAACCTTATATATCAACAAAATTCCCAAAGCAAAACATATCATCAACCACTTTATATCAACAAAAGTACCCTAATCAAAAATATAACCATCATAACAACATAATCACAATCCAAATACCATTTTGTATCAACAAAATCACCCAAATAACAAACATAACCATCAAAACAACATAATCACAATCCAAACACAACCACATTATAACAAAATCAACCGAATAAAAAACATAACTATCATAACAACATAATTACAATCCAAAATACAACCACATTATACAAAATTTTCAACATTTTTATTAAATAAAACCACATTATCATTAATAGATATTAATGTTTTAAATTAATTAACAAAATTTCCAAGTTTATTACCGACATTGAACCTTTACACTTACTAAAGAAGATATCATGTGTAGACATATATACATATATAGAGGGGAGTGGTTTTTATGGTTACATCTCCAATGGTTATTGTTATATTAACTATTTGATATAAATCGAATAGTTGTAACGAAGTGAATAGTTAACTAAAAAAATATTAAGACAATTAATGAGCATTTAATTTAAGAATCTTTTTAAATATGACTTGGTTGGATAACTTGTTTGTGACCTGGTGACATGACTTTTATTTTCTCACAAAAATAAAAGGTAAATTAAATATTATTATATGATTTTTTGTATAATTTGGTGAAATATATAGGATTAATTTAAGGTATCCAACTCTTGACATTGTTATATTAGTTATCGAAGAATTAAGAGAATAAAAAATTTAATTACTTAATAGATTAATATTCTATTTTTAATTCTTTAATTAAATATTTTAAATATTTGAGGATATTTTCATATCTTCCATCTCAGCTAGGCGTAAAGCCTACGAGCCAAACAGTCTTCTAGAACATATAACATTATTTAATCTATGTTATTCTTTCAGAAAATATTACAACTAGTTAGTGTTATGAAATTGAAATTCAACATAACATTCAAAATATCTTTAAAATATCCTTAATGACTTAGTAATTATTTTAATAATATCATACTTTTGTACAATATAATTTCACTATAATTATTTTAATGATATCAATTTAGGACATACAGAGAATATATATAAACTGAAATCGTATTTTAATTCATTAAACATTGTTAGGCTATTTGTCTCATTATCCCAAGTTTTTTATACAATTTAATCTATATAATTCTAAGATTAATTTATCTATGGTTTATTTTTATTTGGATGATAATTATTTTAATGATATCATTTTAGGACATACAAAAAACATTTACAAATGGACATCATATTTTAATTCAATAAATATTATTAGGCTATTTGTCTCATTATCCTAATTTTTTTAAACAATTTAATCTATGTAATTCTAAGATTAACTTATTTATGGCTTTTTTTTATTTTGATTACTTTTTTATGAGATTATTTGGGCTTACTTAAGTAAATATATAATTGGCTTTTTATAGTGTTGAATAATTGTTAGAAACCTCCTTGAAGTTTTCTTGATCATGTCATTGAAGACAATTGCACGCAATATGTGGTAAATGCCAGGCCCATTTGTTACATGACTTGGGAGTGAGATTATGATTAATAATCTCAAACCCTATGTTTAGTAGCTTTTTTTTACCGAACAACTTGTCCTTTTATAAAAAATAAACCCACCCAATGTGGGATTATTATCTCATTCAAATGGACAAGATAATTTGTCCCAAGACTATACTTGTCACAACCCGTCTTTTCGGGCTATGATAAAACTCTTTCTTACTTACTTTAGAGCAAAAATTTAGGTTTTTTAATTAATACTTTACATATACTGGTCTAATAACTTTCTGAAATACAAACATATACTTGTATTTACATAATCATCTTTTCTTTGCAATATAGTTTATCAAACATTACTTTCAAAATATCTTAAAACACAATACAACGGAAAACATACTACGGCGGAATCCATAGCCAATCTATGCACATCATCCATCCACCAGCTCATCATTACGATTTATTCTTACCTTCTCGTCGAAATACCTACAGCATGAAAAACTTAATGAGCTAACGCCCAATAAGTCTCATAAATCCCACGTAGACATTCAAATAAATGCATGAATCAATTATGCTTCCTTATAAACTTTCTTTATCTTCATCATTTCTTATCTTTACTAGGGCCCAAGTGTTCGTACCATTGCGCAATTTCATTTAGGTCTACGTAACACCGTGACCATACTATATCCTTTAAACTCCCCTTGAGTTAGGAGTCACTACGACATTTTTCTTAATTTCTGGTGACATATTTACTAGTCCATTTATTATGGTTAACATACCATTATGATGTGATATTCATATGTTATCCATAACACATAAATTCGCTTGCGTAGCATAGTACACACAAGTACTTACTTTATATACACATAGGTATTTATAATTGTACACACAGGTACGTAATATACTGTACATATCGATACATAACATGTTATACACTTAAGTATTTTAATCATATACTCACAGGTATCCATACATGACTATACCCCTAGGTATTCATATCATGGCAAACATACAAGTTTACACCGTAATATACACTCATGTATACATATACATACATCCTATACCTATATTTTCATACTGTAGGTGGGAAGGCTAGTTACTTGTACTTGTGTATCGAAAAATCAACTTCGGTCTCCTTTCTCTTAGGCTTCCTAATATCCTGTTAGCCAATTACAAAACTATTAGCTAATTCCATTACGTTTCGTTACAAAACGTTTGTTACAAACGTTTGTTACTTAACTAGTCAAGTTGCATAACCGTATACAACTCTAAAACCACTGGTTTCCTTATTTCTATCTTACTCTACCCTATCTTACAAAGGGCGGATATCTTCCAAATAATCTTTTATCTCATTGAAAACATTTCTGAGCTATTTGCGTTATTCGAGCAAAAATGACGATTTTGCCCTCCGTGAACCTACTGACTTACCCGAGCTTGATTTCATTATTTTAATAAAAATAACCACATATTAAGTTTAAAGTAATGCTCTAGTGGCTCGTATCTCTTTATTTCACACTTATGCCCTTTTTCTATAAAACTTTACAATTCAGCCCCTAAATTGAAAATTTTTGACAATTTTACCCCGGGGCTAAAATTGTCCTTTTTATCCCAAATTTTTTTATTTTTCTCAAGGATCATTTTTGCTCAAAGTACCATATTCAAAATCTTTTGAGAAATGACAGTTTTTGCCCCTTTTTAAAAATTTTCACAATTTCATAAATTCTTTGAAAAATTAAAATTTCAAAAACGATTGAGTTTTTCAACAAACCACTTAGATGACCTAACAGTTTCGTCGAGATCTACAACTTTTATGTTTTAACTTTTCCCAAAATCTCACTATATAGGGGTTTCTTGGCCATTTTTCAATTCTATCGAGAGAAATCTTTTTCTTTCAATTTAGTCCCTACAACATTTTTACAAAAATCCATTTCAAAATTACAAATCTACCCCTAAAGAGACCATTCCATACCTTATTCAAATCATTCTCATGCTCAAATATCATTTTTGAACCGGTTTCTCTTCATATGACAGGTTCTCCTGTATGTCAATTTCCTCTAGCTATAGAATATGTGAAGGATCCGGTACATACTTCTTTAGCATGGATACATGGAATACGTTGTGTACCGATGCTAGATCAGAGGGTAAGGCCAACTTATATGCTACATTGCCTACCTGTTCTAGGATTTCGAATGGTCTAATGTATCTTGGGCCAAGTTTTCCTTTCTTTCTAAATTTGATTACTCCTTTCATTGGTGTCACCTTTAAGAAGACCAAATCCCCAACTTGAAATTCCAGGGGTCTTCATCGTCGATCTGCATAACTCTTTTGACGACTAAAGGCAGTTTCCATTCGTTGACGGATTAGTTTCACATCCTCCGTCGTTCTTTGCACAAAATCCGTTGTTGACAATGTCTTTTCTCCCGTTTCATACCAATGCAATGGCAATCTGCATCTTCTTTCGTAAAGAGCTTCATAAGGAGCCATTCCTATGGAAGCTTGATAACTATTATTATATGCGAATTTGATCAATGGTAGCTTTTTATCCCATCTTCCTTTGAAATCTACCACACAGGCTCTTAGCATATCTTCTAGGGTTTGAATGGTCCTTTCAGACTGACCATCCGTTTGAGGATGAAAAGCTGTTCTAAAAGTCAGCTTTGTTCCTATAGCTTGGTGAACACTTCTCCAAAACTTAGAAGTAAACTGACCATCTCAATCAGAAATGATAGATTTCAGAACTCCGTGGTATCTAACTATTTGGGCTACATATAGTTCAGCTAGTCTTTCCATAGAACTGCTGAGTTTAATGGGTAAAAAGTGAGCTGATTTTGTCAATCTATCAATGATTACCCATATAGCGTTGTGTCCACCTGTAGTTCTGGGTAGTCCGGTCACTAGATCTATAGTTATTTGGTCCCATTTCCACTTGAGAATTTCAATCTTCTGTAATTCACCTGCTAGCCATTGATGCTCAACTTTCACCTTTTGGCATGTAAGGCATCTGGCGACAAACTGTGTGACATCGCTCTTCATTTCGTGCCACCAATAGTGCTCTTTCAAATCTTGATACATCTTAGTAGCTCATGGATAAGCCACGTATGGTGCTTCATAAGCTTCTTATAATACTTGCTTTTTTAATTCTTCATCATTGGGGATGCAGATTCTGCCCTTATAATGGAGAATGCCATCTTTTAAGATGCTAAATTCTGTTTCTTTGTTCTCGAGGACCTCATTCCTAGCTTTAAGTAGCGACAGATCTACTTTTTGTGCTCCTTTAAGTTCTCTAAGATAGCTGGTCGAAAAGACAATTGGGCCAATCTTCCAGTGATTAGCTCTATTCCTGCTTCCATCAATTCCTTCCGAAGAGGTCTTGGCATTAATTGCACCATCGCAAGCGAGGACATTGTTCTACGACTAAGGGCATTGGCTACTCAGTTAGCCTTTCCCGGGTGATACAGAATTTCACAGTTGTAGTCTTTAACTAACTTTAGCCACCTTCGTTGTCTCATGTTAAGCTCCTTTTTGTGTGAAGATATACTTCAGACTCTGATGATCTGTATGTATCTCGCATTTAGCTCCATATAAATAATGATGCCAAATCTTCAATGCAAACACGACCGCTGCTAATTCCAAGTCGTGTGTTGGATAGTTCCTTTCATGATCCTTCAGCTGTCGGGATGCATACGTAATCACTTTTTCGTTTTGCATAAGAATGGCTCCCAAGCCTATCTTTGATGCATCACTATAAATCACATAGTTTCTTATGTTTGGATCAGGTATTGTCAGCACTGGTGCACTTGTAAGTCGCATTTTTAACTCTTTGAAACTTTCTTCACACTTTTTAGTCTATTCATACTTTGCTGTTTTTTTTGTAAGTGTAGTGAGTGGTATTGCAAGTCGGGAAAATCCTTCCACAAAACATCGATAGTAGCCTGCTAAACTGAGGAAACTTCTGATTTTAGTTACGCTTTTCGGTGTAGGCCACTTATTCATTGCTTCTACCTTGGTGGGATCAACGGATACTCCATCCCGTGTCACCACGTGTCCTAGGAAATGGACCATTTCCAACCAAAACTCACATTTTGAGAACTTGGCGTACAATCGATGCCTTTTTAGTAATTGTAGTGCGATCCTTAGGTGCTCTTCATGTTCCTCTGGCATTCTTGAATATATGAGAATATCGTCGATAAAAAAAACTTATCAAGGTATTCCTTGAAAATCCGGTTCATGAGATCCATGAAGGTTGCTGGAGCATTGGTCAGTCCAAATGGCATGACGCAGAACTCGTAATGCCCATAACGTGTTCGGAACGCCATCTTAGGTATATCTTCTTCTTTAACTCGAAGTTGATGATATCCTAAGCGCAGATCAATTTTTGAGAATACTGACGCTCCTTTAAGTTGATCAAACAAATCATCAATTATTGGAAGTGGATACTTATTCTTAATCGTGGCCTTGTTCAATTCCCGATAGTCAATACACATTCGTAACGTTCCATCCTTCTTCTTAACAAATAAAATAGGCACTCCCTACGGGGAATGACTTGGTCGGATGAACCCCTTGTCTAATAATTGCCTTTAATTGCGCCTGAAGTTCCTTGAGTTCCCCTGGAGCCATTCGATAAGGCGCCTTTGAAATCGAGGCTGTGCCAAGCGTCAATTCGATCTCAAATGAAATCTCTCATTTCGGTGGCAAGCCTGGCAGCTCGTTGGGAAACACATCAACAAATTCTTTTACAATGGGGACCTTCTCTGGTCCTAACTGAGCCTCTTGATCTTTCCTTATCAAATTCACCATATAACTAGTGCATCCGCTTTTCAACATCTTCCTTGCCTTTACTACTGAAATCAACGCCTTGGGAACTTTAGGAACTTTCCTTGAGTACACAAACTTTTCACTCCCGTGAGGTCGAAACGTAACCTTGTGGTGTCGATAGTTTATGTTAGTCGTGTATTTCCCTAGAAAATCCATTCCTAGAATAACATCGTAATCTTGTATATCGACTATTATCAAATCAATATACAATTCCCTTCCATAAATGATTATCGGTAGATGACGTAACCAATAATCAGCATTCAATACCTCCTCAGAGGGCAGTGCAACTCTAAAGGTTTGCTCTATCCTATCTCCCTTATTTCCTATTCGTTTCGCAAACTTAAATGATGCAAACGAATGTGTTGCTCCAGAATCAAACAAAACATATGCATCAATATTGGCAATAGAGAACTGATCGGTCACCACCGATGAGGTTCCCACATCCTCTTCTTCTTTATGTAGGCATAAATTCACCTACTTGGTTCCAGAGCTTCTAGTTGCCCTTGACTGACACTAGGGCCTTCAATCTGCACATGAACTTAAACCGCATGCAGTTGGTTCCCTTGAGGCCTTTACTGAGCCTGACTATTCTGACTTTGAGGATTAGAAAAACAATTTCTGGCATAGTGCCCTTCTTTTCCATAGATATAACACTTGTTTGTGCCAGCCTTGCATTCCCTTGCATGTCTCTTCCCACATTGACTGCAAAGAGGTTTGTTGTTCCCTCCATCATTAATCCTCTTATAAGGTTGACCCTTTGGATTCTTTGAACTATTCACGTTCCATTTCCTCTTGTTGTTAGCATTTGTAGCCACGTCCTCGCTTAAAAGTTCTGGGACTGCCCTTGGCTTGAGACGCCTCCTTGTCCTTTCACTTGTACGGCTAGACTTTGCTTGGCTAAAGCTTTCTCCTCTTTCTGAGCTTTGAAAATCCTTGCTCTTTCTTCCTTATCACGGGCAATTCTGAACTTAGCTCTGGTCGCCCGTTCAATGTAATCCTCCACATCCTTGGGAGCTCGCCCTCCACTATCAACCACAAGGGCAATGTCGGTTCTGAACATTCTCATCAATCGTCTTATTTGTTCCCGATCAGTGGGCACTAACTCGGGACAAAGTCATGCTAGCTGGTTAAACCTCGTTACAACATAAGCTACAGACATATTACCTTACTTGAAATTATTAAATTTTTCTTGTTGGGCTGCCATGGTTTCCACATTAAAGTAAGCCCTGACAAATTCTTCCACGAAATCTGGCCATGTCATTTCGTCGATGTTTCTTCTACACTCTACTGACTCTCACTATCTCTTTGCATCTTTAGTGAGAGAAAATGAAGCGCATAGGACTTTTGGGCCCTTCATTCTCCGAAATCTTTCATAAAATTCGGTAGTAGATACTACCGGAACAACTAGGACTAGTAGTTCCGCTTACTATGGCGGTGGTACTAGGGGTGGCGTGTCCATACGTACTGGTGATATGGGATTCTGGTTAGCTAATTGTTCCCGTAAACTTTGCATTTCCCGCTTCTGAGCTTGGAGCTTCTATTGCAATTCCGTGATCATAGCCATTAAATCCGGATTCATCGGTCCTCCGGGTGTATCCGCCATTGATATTAATCGTTATATACCTATCGTATATTTTCGTTACTAGGTTAGCATATACTATTGACTTAATAGTATCCAATCAATAATTGCATATATTTAAGCAACATAAATACATGCAAACATACACAATTACATGAACTCAATATCTTACTTCATACATTTCATTTCATTTGCAATCATACATTTCATTTCATTAACCTTCATACATGTCATTTCATTTACTTTCATGCATTTCATGAACCTCTTTTATTTCCTTTTTACATTCTTCGTAACATTACATGCATAACTGTCATACATACTTTCTTCCTTTCATACATAAAATGTTCATATCATTTTCGGGAGCAGTTATCACTTCTAGCTACATATACCCTATTGCCGGGAAGGATACCACTTGCCGACATACATACATACTCATACATATACAGAGGCAACAAGGCCCAAGACTGTACTAATCCCTCATCTATGTACATTAGACTACACAAACGTCTGCATAATTTCTTTTAGTCTGACTCGACTCCCGATATATCACTATGTTTGAAATCCTCCTCGGGATCCTCTTCTTCCTCTATATCTGAATCAATCGACTCGTCATCACTTGCGATTATAAGCTCAGGCTCTTCATCAATGTTATCATCACCATCATCATCATCATTGTCGTCTTCATCATCATCCTCGTCCGTATCTACTAGGGGATCTTCCAAGGGCGCGATCACATTCTGTTCCGCATGCAATACCGCCATAAGGAAATCGTGGACACTAAGGTAATTCCCTGGATACTGCATTTGCTGCTAAACTGCATCAGGAAGATCTCTCCAAACCAGATCACAAATTTGCCGTAAAGGTAATTCGGGGGGTATCAATGGCATCATGGTTCGACGAAACCTCAAGATATAGTGATCTACCGGCTCCCCTACATATCTTCCCCATACTAGTTCTACACGTAAGTACAACCTACATCGCCAATCGGCCCACAGCATCAGAATCATTTGGATGTGCATGACATCTGCTGGAGGTAAAGGTGGTGCGAATTTAGCTTGAATCTGTTGTCTGAAGCCTTGCCAATCCCCTGGTCGCTCATCTAGTCTAATCCTCAGCCACCATGCTAAGGCTTCCCTCAACGACAATCCTGAGGCCCATAAAACCTGAAGATATGGTGGTGTATGACAAGCATCAAAGATGACCTCAACTGCATAAAGCCATTCGGTAAGCACCATAGGCTGCCGACTCCCATAGTATCGTGGTGGCATTGCATCTTGAAAAGCAATACTGGCTCTTCGATCAGCTTCCATATCATGATCATGATGTGGCTCCGCCATATACTATATTTATTGTAGTAATTAACATAACAGTGTCATATAAAACTAGTATTGAACATTCTTATATTTAAAATCAAACTATCTTACTTGAGCTATGGCAATGGAGCAGATGACGATGTCCAGTAGGGTGACAAGATTTTCGCTCTGATACCAACTGTCACATCCTGCCTATTCAGGACTATGATAAAACTCTTTCTTACTTACTTTAGGGCAAAAATTTAGGACTTTTTTTTTCATTAATACTTTACATATACTGGTCTAATAACTTCTGAAATACAAACATATACGTGTATTTACAAAATCACATTTTCTTTGCAATATAGTTTATCAAACATTACTTTCAAAATATCTTAAAATACAATACAGCGGAAAACATACTACGGCGGAATCCGTACCCAGTCTACACACATCATCCGTCTGCCAGCTCATCATTACGATTTATTCTGACCTTTTCGTCGGAATACCTACAGCATGAAAAACTTAATGAGCTAACGCCCAATAAATCCCATAAATCCCACATGGACATTCAAATAAATCATGAATCAATTATGCTTTCTTATAAACTTTCCTTATCTTCATCATTTCTTATCTTTACTAGGGCCAAGTGTTCGTACCCTTGCGCAATTTCATTTAGGTCTACGTAACACCGTCCTTAATTTCTAGTGACATATTTACCAATCCTATTTATTATGGTTAACATACCATGTATGATGTGATATTCACATGTTATCCATAACACATAAATTCGCTTGCATAGCATAGTACACACAAGTACTTACTTTATATACACATAGGTATTTATCATTGTATACACAGGTACGTAATATACTATACATATCGATACATAAAATGTTATACACTCAGGTATTTTAATCGTATACTCGCAGGTATCCATACATGACTATACCCCTATGTATTTATATCATGGCAAATATACAAGTTTACACCGTAATATACACTAAAGTGTACATATATATACATCCTATACCTACATTTTCATACTATAGGTGGGAAGGGTACTTACTTGTGCTTGTGTACCGAAAAATTGACTTCGGTCTCCTTTCTCCTAGGCTCCTAGGATCTTGTTGGCCAATTACAAAACTATTAGCCAATTTCACTACGTTTCAGTTACTTAACTAGTTGAGTTGCATAACCGTATACAACTTTGAAATCACTGGTTTCCTTATTTCTATCTTACCCTACCCTATCGTTACTTACGAAGGGCGGATATCTTCCAAATCATCTTTTTATCTCATTGAAAACATTTTTGAGCTGTTCGGGTTATTCGAGCAAAAATGACGATTTTGCCTTCCGTGAACCTACTGACTTACTCGAGCTTGATTTCGTTATTTTAATAAAAATAGCCACATATTAAGTTTAAAGTAATGCTCTAGTAGCTCATATCTCTTTATTTCATACTTATGCCCCTTTTCTATAAAACTTTTAACAATTTTGCCCCCAGGCTAAAATTGTCCTTTTTATCCCAAAATTTTCTATTTTTCTCAAGGATCATTTTTGCTCAAAGTACCATATTCAAAATCTTTTGAGAAATGACGTTTTTGTCCCTTTTTAAAAATTTTCACAATTTCGTAAATTCTTTAAAAAATTAAAATTTCACAGACGATTGAGTTTTTCAACGAACCGCTTGTGTGACCTAACAGTTTCATTGAGATCTGCAACTTTCATGTTTTAACTTTTCTCAAAATCTCACTATACAGGGGTTTTTTGGCCATTTTTCAATTCTGTCGTGAGAAATCTTTTTCTTTTAATTTAGTCCCTATAGGCATTTTTACAAAAATCCATTTCAAAATTACAAATCTACCCCTGAAGAGACATTCCATACCTTATTCAAATCATTCTCATGCTCAAATATCATTTTTGCAAAGTCTAACATTAAAATTACAAAAATAACACTTTTGGCAAAATTACAGTTTTTGTACCAAAATCAAAATTTCACAACTTACATATGCCATGCTTCACATATGCATGAAATTTCATCAAGTACATGCTCAAGAACCCTCATGGGTTTGAAAGAATAGAAATCAAAATAAAATTCATAAAATTTCAAAACTTTGAAATCTTAAACTTACCAAAATAGCAATCTTTTGATTTCTATCCTCTTCTTACTTCCATATTGCTACCTCTACTTGGTGTTTTTATCATAAAAACCTTGACAAGAGGCATGATCTTATTTCCTATCATCCTTTCCGTTCTTAACATACTTTCTTCCATTATCACTTGCTTAATAAAACTAAGTCTCCAATTTGGAACTTCATAAACCTTGCATCATTTCATTGACATATTCCTTTGAATTATAACACTACACTTCTGCTACACAACTCTGATCTTTTAACATTTGAGCACAGTTTCCATCCATTTAGAAGTTTAACATTCTACCAATGAATGCTGTTCTTGAAAATAGGGTTCATTTTCATTCAAATTGCATCATGAATATTAGAAGATCAAGGTCATCCGACCATAAATCTATAATTTTTTGGTCCTATATCCATTCTAAAATTACATTTTTTTGTAATTTTCTCATAATGTATAAATCTCCAGCCTTCATCCTCCAATATGTGAGGTTTTCACTGACAGTTTTGTAATTTTCTCATAATGTATAAATCTCCAGCTTCCATCCTCCAATATGTGAGGTTTTCACTAACAGTTTTGTAATTTTCTCATAATGTATAAATCTCTAGCTTCCATTCTCCAATATGTGAGGTTTTCACTGACTAGATTTGGTATCATTGTCTTGATCGTGATTCCCATCCGAGAAACTACGAGCTTATTAGCATATCTCAACTCAGCTACAAAATGCTTAGGCTTGACACTGATCACATAGGTAGTCATCTAACGTCTGGTTGTTCTCAAGCACTCTTGTTCCATAGAGCACCGAAAATAACTTTCAAACCTCCATTATTCTGTTATCTTGATCTGCTCTCCTTGTTCTACGAATGGTCAAAGCCGAATGACCTCTAACAAAGCAAAATTTGCTCAAAAGGAAAAGCATCGTTGAGCGGGAGAACATCATAACGTGTCGTGAGCTCATCTTCTTGATTTTTGAGCCATCGGCCATCTGTTGACCATCATTGACCACATTTGTGTTGAAAAAATAGTATGCAGTAGAATTTTAAAAATTTAATATTAGAGTATTTTCCAAAACACAAGTTTAACATGCTATATGCACAAATTAACCAGATCTTACTAACCTTTGAATGCCAAAGAACTCCCGCAATCCATGAAGAGAAGTAACGTTCGAGAAGAGCTACAACCAACTGGTCTTCTTTGCTATTCTCTATCCATGATCGGAGTGAGTGTGGGCTTACACGTACAGTTCTTCCTCCAAGTGACTCTCCTTCCAACCAATTGAGAGAACCCAAAGCTAGTGTTCGTGATTTGTGAACAAGAGCTCTTAGGGAGTTTCAGATTCTCACCAGTAGAGTATCACTCTTAATCTCTCAATTGATCTAAATAACTTATGAGATTTGCTCTCTATTCATAGAGGTTGGGTCTAGGGTCAGTCCATATCAGATAAGGTCTCAAAAATTCGAATCAGAATCAAATTCGGATCAATATCTGATCAAATCCACGTAAAAACGCATGATCCTTTTATCGCACATCGACAGGCCAAACTTGCCCCATCGGCATGCCGAACTGTCGAAAAAATCTCAACTAATCTTTTATTTTCTACCCAGATTCTATAAAATAAAGTCTTAGTTTTAATTCAACCCAATAGAGAAGCTATCTAATTAAAATAACTTTATCTAGATAATCTCTAGGAAAATAATGAATTCCTAATAATTCTACAAGTTTATCTTGATCTAATTTATTCAAAAATTAAATTAATCAATAAACATACAAGAATTATCCGATCCCAATAATTCAACAAGTTTATCTTGAATTAATTTTATCACAAAATTAATTCAATCGATAAACAAACATGAATTATTTGATTCTTCTGAATTTCAACCAATCTAATGAATCTGACTTAAGTAACCAATTATTAGAAAAGCACGCCGTATCGTTACAGGATGTTGTGAGCTAGCAAATGGGACTAAATGGACCTATATAATTCAAGCTCCCGATAATTAAAAAACCCAATATCCTAGATATACATTTCATAATTATTAACTCCAACGCTACTCCACCAAAAGCTAGGAGCTACACTCTCGAACTACTTAAAATTATGAAGCCTGTATAGCTAAGTCTCCAAAACATATCATAGTGTATCGTATCCCCATAGGATTATCCATAATCGGCTTAAGGACAAGTTCTGTCTTACCTTCTCAAATATTTGTATCTTACGTTCCATTATCTCACCATCGGAAAACTTACCATCCAAAGATAGTGTACCATTCGGTTACACCTATATATCCAAATGGTTGAGCGCTTCAGTTTTCAAATTATAGGATAACGCATATAAGAGGATATCACTACCCCTAAAGAGGAGCTATGGATTCCATATATATGAATAACAGGTCTACGATATCAAGAGTCATGCCTCCAACGTACCAGCGTCCATACCACTATTAAGATGTGTGTGTCACCCTTAAAGGTTTTGACCTTTCCATCCACTCCTCTTTCCGCTTGTAGATCCACTTACACCTTATGGGTTTTACCCCTTTAGAAAGATCCACAATTTCCCAGACCTGATTAGTCTCCATAGACTTCATCTCTGTGTTCATGGCCTTTGTCTAGAGTTTTGAATCAACATCCTCCATAGCCTCTACGTAAATATAAGGATCCCTGTCATGTTCATCCGGTTCAGCCAAGAAGACATTCCCATTAAACATATACCTCTCAGGTTGATGCCCGATCCTCCCACTACATCGAAGCCCCTTAGGTTATTATTCAGGTTCGTTTGGTTTTTTTACACTGATCAAAATGGTTTCATTTGGAACCTCGAAGTGATTGGATTACTACTTAACTCCTCAAGCACCACTTTGCTTTGAGGTTTAAAGTCGTCCATGTAACTCTCCTCAAGGAAAGTTGCATTAGTTGAAACCATAACTTTATTTTCCTTTGGGTTATAGAAGTAACCCTCCTTTAGTCCCTTTTGGATATCCTATAAACACACAAACTTCCGAACGTGCTTCCAACTTATTCACATCCTTAAACAGGACATGAGCCAGACATCCCCATATGCGAATATGGTTTAAGGATGTCTTCCTGCCTGTCTATAACTCGTGAGGAGTTTTAGGGATCGATTTTGAAGGCACATTGTTCAAAAGATAACATGTAGTTTGTAGTGCATATCCCCAAAAGGATAAAGGCAATGATGAATAACTCATCATGGACCTTACCATGTCTAATAAAGTCCTATTCCTTCTCTTCGCTACGCCATTCTGCTACGGAGTGCCCAACGTAGTCAAATGATATAAAATCTCATTCTCTAATAAGCGCCCTAAGAAGTCATCAGAAAGGTATTCTCCACCTTGATAGGATCGAAGTGCCTTTATAGATCTACCCAATTGCCTTTCCACTTCAGCCAAAAACTCCCTGAACTTATCAAAAGTTTTGCTTTTGTGGTGCATCAGGTATACATACCCATATCTTGAGTAATCATCAATAAAAGTGACGAAGTACTCATACCCTCCTCATGCCCGGATGTTCATTGGTTCGCAAACATCACTATGCATAAGTTCTAGAACCCCTTTGACCCTATTGCCTTTAGACCCGAATGGTCTTTTGTCATTTTACCCTCCAATCAAGATTCACATTGAGGTATAGATTCCACCTTTAAGTGACTTAAAGGTCCATCCCTTACTAACCTTTGAATCCTATTCAGGTTAATATGACCAAGGCACAAATGCCAAAGATAAGTCTTATTAGAGTAAGAAGTTTTAAGTCTTTTAGAGTTATTATCATTCATCTCAGCATTAAGTAGTAAGTCCATCTTAAGTTTGATAAAATATAAATTATTTTGCATCCATCTAGAATATATAAAATATTTGTTTTTACGAATCACCACTTTATCATTTAAAAAAACCAAATAGGAGTATTTAAATAAACAAGCTATAGAAATTAAATTCCTTTTAAATTTAGGAACATAAAAACAATCTCGCAAAATTAAATTTCTATAATTATCAAAATAAAGATGGATGTCTCCCATTGCTTCCGCTAAGACCAAGGATCCATCACCCATCCAAAGCGTGAAGTCTTTACGTAGCAGACTTCTTGTTTCTTTGAACTCTTATAGAGAAACACAAACATGATTAGTTGCACCAGTATCTATGACCTAAATGTCACTAGATTCCTCAACCAAACAAGTTTCTAAATACAAAAGATCACACTTACCTCCTTTAGAAAGGAAGTCCTTATAATGCTTCTTTATGTGCCTAATCTTCCCGCAGAAGAAGCACTTAAGCTTATTCCAGTTCTGCTTCTTCTTTTTCTTGCTCTTTGTGCTAGCAGGAATAGAAGACTTCCCGTTCTTGGCCTGTTGCTTTTTTCCATTCCTAAAGTTGGGATTGGGACCAGAAGCAACTACCATATTGGCCTCTCCATCCGCAAGAGACTCCTTGATCAGCAGTTCGAACTCCTGTAACTGTTTCATTAATTTCGTCAAGGTCATATTCCATCTATTGCTTAAACTAAATGTAACTCTAAACGAAATAAATTCCTTTGACAGAGTCTCAAAGACCATAGTCATCTAAGTTTCAGCATCAATGTCGACTCCATTGGTTTGAGCCTCAATGAGGTAACCCATGACCAACATCATGTGCTCCTTTACAGATGTCCCCGGTCTCTGCTTACAGTTCAAGAGTTTCTGAAGTGCCCTTTTCCCACTTTGTTATGGCCTAGCCTCCAAACATGTCTTCTAGATTATCCAAGATCTGCTTAGTAGTCTCACAATCCTCATGTTGAGCCTGCAGCACATTATTCATGCTGGTCATAACATATCAGCGGGCCTGATCATTTGCATCTTTCCAATGATTGTACGCTTGGAATTGCTCATTAGTGGAGTCTCCTGTAGGCTCAGGAGGACAAGGGGTTGTCAGCATAAATTTCAGTTTCTCAAAGGAGAGGACGATATCCAGGTTCTATTTCCAATCATTATAATTCTCTCCGGTTAATAGGTTTTTGTCAAGTATCGAAGATAAAGCATTTTTAGACATTTTTAATCTACAATAAAGAATCATATACCAAACATAAGCAAACATTATAATAATTTAACAAGATAACACAATCATGTAAAAATGTACAAATATGTTTATGTGCCAAAACTTTGAAAATATCACAACCTTACAATGATAATTCCCAACTCAGAATTCAACAAGCTCCTAGGGGAGTCATGACAAATTCAATCAGGAACACTGATCCCCTCCTGATTAATATATGCCAACTAAGACCCGTATGATCCAGCATATATTAATAATCATTTCTTTGACCATTAATTCTATTAACAGAGCTCCTATGGGAGGTTAATAATAAATTAACTTGAGTGTATAACCACCGTTTCAATATTTTATCCATGATTTATAATCACCACCTAGGGGTGTACAACCATAAATCATGCTAAAATACCTTATCCTCTCAGATATCCAATCTGGTACATGATAGAAATCCCTTCCTAGGGTTGGGACCACCATGTTCTTCCTATGGACTAACGATGGAGGCCGTAGGTCCTCTCTTCGAAAACCTTCTCCCACTCAATCTTTTCAAATCAAGGTTTTATTTTAAGAACATGCATGGACAATTTTAATATGAGCGGCACTCCCTATTCTATATGACATGTTATCAATATACATGGCAAATCATATTATAATTAGAGGTGGCAATAATCGTGTTCGTGCTGTGTTCGTATCGACACATTTATAGCACGACACGTTTAGCCCGAACACGAACACGACACGATTAATAAACGTGCCAGAAATGCAAACACGAACACGACACGCCTATGACACGCGTAACACGGCACGACACGATTAACATGATTATTAAACGTGTCGTGACGGGTTGACATGATAACAATACGCATACGACACGTTTATGACCCAATTAACTAAAAATTTAAAAAAAATTAATTTTTTTTAAAAAAGCCAATAAAGAAAATTAACAAAAACATAATATCTAATTAATACTAACCTACTATAAATATTTCAAATATTTTTATTTTTAAGTTTAAATGTGTTATAAATGGGCAAGTCATGTCGTGCCATGTCAACACGTTTATGACCCATTTAATTAAATGTGTTAAGGCGCGTTTTGCGTGTTAGCACGAATCTAGCCTGTTTATTTTTGTGTTATTCGTAACAACCCATTTATAGCATAATTAATAAACATGCAGTCCAAACCCGTTTATCTCGTGTCATTTTCGTATCGTGCCATTGTGTCATGTTCAAAATTGCCAGCCGTGATTATAATGCAGACAAACAAAGCAATTAAGCAAAGCTACAAGCAAAATAATAAATAACCGTAATATTATGGTTCCACCCTAAAGAATAGAAAATAAAGATTACAAGAGAATAATCGACACATATTATTGATTCTTCATCCTTGAATCCTCAAGCTGTATCCTTCTTCATGCAATGTCCATCTTCAAGTCTTCAATCCCGTATGAATCGAATACTTCATATTTCCAATCATATCCAAATTTAATGTCTCTTAGAATTGTCCCAAAAATAAAATTAAAACTGCACTTTTTTTGAAAAAAATTTTCAGCTCTTTACCGGCAAGTCGATCCTAGATAGGCCTGCCAGTCATGACCCACCAGCCTAAAGATCGGCCTGTCGATTTATGACAGATCAGCCTGCTGAACTAAAGGTTTGGCCTGCCGCCAAAGCCACTTGACTTTTGCCCCACTATCAGCCTGCTGAACCTCACGTCTGGCCTGCCGAATGTGAGACCACCGGCCTATCAAACTAGAGGGTTCGACATACCGACCGAGTAGAAATCATCCTTTCTAGAAAATACAATTTTTAATGCAATTCATTAATTTTATTTTCAACAATTCAAAAACATAAAATTAGAGACTCAGGAAATACCTTGAAGCGTCACCATCCATTTTCTAGATCCGCCTTCTAGATCCGTCTTCTCTGAATAATTATTTAATTACAAAATTCTTATAAATTTAAATTAAATAATAATTTCTAGTCGAAGATGATAGTCCGCCATCTAATTCCATGAAAAACCTAGAAACATATTCTAACCTCTAAAGAACCATAACCTGTATAAATTAATTAATTAATAATTAATTAAATAATAATTTAATCAACCATAATTAATTAATAAGCATTCACTATATAATCCATGACAACATTTAAAATATATAGAAACCTAGAGTGCCAACTCTCTATAAAATTAAATTCGAGCATAGGAGAGATTAAGATCACAAAATTTATATATATAGTATAATCATAAACTCGTAAATTAATGTAAAAACTATGTCTCTGATACCAATTGTTGAAAAAATAGTACGTAGCAGAATTTTAAAAATTTTATATCAGAGATTTTCTAAAACACAAGTTTGACATGCTATATGCATAAATTAATCAGATCTTACTAACATTTGAATGCCAAAGAACTCCCGCAATCCATGAAGAGAAGTAACGTTCCAAAAGAGCCTCAACCAACTGGTCTTCTTTGCTATTCTCTATCCACGATCGGAGTGAGTGTGGACTCACACGTATAGCTCTTCTTCCAAGTGACTCTCTTTCCAACGAATTAAGAGAACCCAAAGCTAGTGTTTGTGATTTGTGAACAAGAGCTCTTAAGGAGTTTCAAATTCTCACCAACAGAGTATTACTCTTAATCTCTCAATTGATCTAAATAACCTATGAGATTTGCTCTCTATTTATAGAAGTTGGGTCTAGGGTCAGTCCATATCAGATAAGGTCTCAAAAATTCGTATTAGAATCAAATTCGGATCAATATCTGATAAAATTTACGTAAAAACGTGTGATCCTTTTATCACACATCGGCAGGATGATCTGCCTAATCGATAGGCTGAACTTGCCCATCAGCATGCTGAACTTGAGGATCGGCATGCCGAACCACCGAAAAAATCTCAGCGAATCTTTTATTTTTCACTTGAGATTCTATAGGATAAAGTCTCAATTTTAATTCAAATAACCCAATAAAAAAGCTATCTAATTAAAACAACTTTATCTAGATAATCTCTAGGAAAATAAATGAATTCCTAATAATTCTACAAGTTTATCTTGATCTAATTTATTCTAAAATTAAATCAACCGATAAATAGACAAAAATAACCTGATCCCATTAATTCAACAAGTTTATCTTGAATTAATTTTATCACAATATTAATTCAACCGATAAACAGACATGAATTATTCGATTCTTCTGAATTTCAACTAAGCTAATGAATCTGACTTAAGTCACCAAATATTGGAAAAGCACGCCGTATCGTTACAGGATGTTGTGAACTAGCAAAGGGGACCAAATAGACCTATATAGTTCAAGCTCCCGATAATTACAAAACCCAATATCCCAGATATACATTTCATAATTATCAACTCCAATGCTACTCCACTAAAAGCTTGGTGCTACACTCTCGAACTACATAGAATTACGAAGCCCATATAGCTAAGTCTCTATGGCATATCATAGTGTATCGTATCTCCATAGGATTATCTATAATCGACTTAAGGACAAGTTCTGTCTTATTTTCCCGATTATTTTTATCTTACATTCTATTATCTCACCATTGGAAAACTTACCATCCAAAGACAGTATACCATTCGGTTACACCTATGTATCCAAATGGTTGAGCGCTCCAGTTTTTCAATTACAAGATAACGCATATAAGAAGTGTCACTACCCCTAAAGAGGAGCTATGGATTCCATATCTATGAATAACAAGTCTATGCTATCAAGCATCATGCCTCAACGTACCAGCATGCATACCACTATTATGGGTGTCACTCTTTGGTACATCAAAAGACACAAGTCAAGACAACGGGCCTACTGTTCTTCTCAGATTAAGATACAATACAAATGATTGTCTAAAGTGAATCGATTTGCCAAGACAGAATTATTAATCCAAATCAATTCACTTTATGTCCCGATCCAATACATCGTCACCTATGACAACGTGCCAATGTTTCTATTTATGGAGTCTACCTCCGATGGCCAAGACAAACCATCTCCTAATTGGGATATAGACAACATAACAATCTTTACATGAATAAAGTGCCTAACTTTATTCCCTCGATTGCGGATCTTACGATTTAGACTATCACCTTAAGAATCGTGTCTTTCGCATAATCTGTCCATCATATGCCCAATTCTTAAAGGTTTAGACTGACAGTCTCAGACTTTTGTTTACTTAACATACATTCAACAAATATGAACGTAAAGAAGACAATATTTGGTATATAAACAATAAATAAATTCTTTATTGATAAAAATATCTCCAAAAACTTATTATATTTTTATTCCTTAGGGCATACATGTCTAACAATTTGATCAGCATTGACTTGATACTACTGATGGATGATAATTGCCATCGACTTGCAGGGACATTATAACATATAACATTACATTTATCCTTAGACCTTTGCCTTCTCGTTGCTCATCCAAAAGTGCTGATATCAAAGCTATATACCTGACGTAAACACATAATCGTTAAATGCTAACTTTTCTTCTTACTTAACTTAACTTACTTACTTGAGCTATGGTGTAGCGGATATATGACAACGCGAGATGGGATAGCAGGATACCACTCTTTTACACCTATAACGGCCTGCCTTTTCGGACAGTCACTTATCTTTCTTGAACATTATTTCTTAAGCATTAATCTTACTTACTTAGTAAGAAAAATACTGAAATAATTTTTTTTCCTCTTTACATCCTTTAAATCATTCTTAAAAGCTGTTGCGACTTCTGTCGCAATTTAAGTTGAGGCATCTTTCAACACTTGACTTGAAAACCATTTCAAATTGTTTCTTAAAACTTGATAAGAAATGTTAACTGAATCATAACTTAAAACTTAACTTTAGGATAATATAAAACATTTCGTAAAATATAACTAAAAACCTTGAAAACATTTCTTAAAACTTTAATTTTCTTAAAACGTCCTTCATAAACATTTTCTTGAAAACATAAAAATATTTTTCATCAACATTTAATGTAAAACATTTTACAGAATGTTTTTCATAATCATTTCACATAAACACTCCATAATAAGGGAATACAAGCAAATTCATAATGCATGATTTATTTATGCTTAATTATGAACTTTCAATTATAAGCGTCTTATGAACATTCTTTCTTACTTTAACTTTTATCTTTGTTCCATACTTTCCTTATCTTGTAAACTTTAGTGTTCGTATCAACATCGAAGAGGTCAAAACTTTAACTTTACTTGTATACGTCACATCAAGAAGGTTGGTACAATACTTTCTTATCATCTTTACTTTATCTTCTTATTAACTTTAGTGAGCATATCAAATACAATCACATCATATGCAAACACCTTCGCAAATCATAACTTGTACTGTAAAACTTATTGCATAACAAATGCAACATAAAACTTATAACTTAAGTTGTAAAACATTATACATTAACAAAATGCAAATATACTTTAAACATAATTATAGCAAATACCTTGCAAAATTTTACTTCATCTTTAAAACTTTATGCATAACGAGTGAAAACATACTTTAAAAACAACTTGTATAACATTTGCAGACATATAAAATGCATTTGAAAATCAATTACTTCATGCTGTATGTGAGATTTGAAACTTACCTGGTTCTAGCTCTAATCTCCCACTTTCTTCCTTTTCCTTTCATTAGTCGGCCTTTGTGTCATGATCATAGACACCCGACTAATTAGTTAACTTTTATTACCAATCTACTCGATTGATAACATAACTTAAACACTAAACATTTATTCCTTTTTTTTCATAACTTGGAATACTGTCGGTTTATCCTTTTCTTCACTTAATTTTGTAACCCACCTGGTTACCTGTCCTTTTGCTTAATTATATAACCATCGAGTTACCATTCTTTCTATTTTGCTCTATAACCCACCAGGTTACCTCTTTTTTTACTTAATTTTATAACCCATCAGGTTACCTTTGTTCTTAAGCGTCCCTTAGTTAAATTTCTCCTCTCATTGGCGGTTTCGTTACTTAACATATTATGGAATATTTTTCGTCTAAGAACGTTTTGCTAGTTCGGAGTGTTCGACGCCGCTATAGCCATTTTCTTAAAAATGACATTTTTACCCTTAATGAGTTTTTCATCCATTTTGTAACTTTATAAAACTCATTGCATGACTTCACGGTTCCATTACCTACATATTATAGAAAAATTTCCACTAAGGTATGTTTCCCAACATTAGGCGTTTCAGGTCCGTTTTGGCCATTTTCATAAAATGACCATTTTACCCTTAACATTTTTCTTTTATTCTTTCTTAACTAAACTTTAAATCCTTTAAAATTTAGTATCTATGATTACTCACTGCCTATGGCAGTGCAGGAACCAATTTCCCTTGTGAAACCATACTTTATTTTCATCCATCACAAAATACAATTTCAATATTATCTAATTTTGTACAATCTAAATTTATACTAATAGTATTTTTTATACTATTAGTATATTCTCCATACTGCTACAACATTGCTTATTCATCTATATTCTTCAAATAGTATTATTCCTATACTACTTTAACTTAAACAGTCTAATTTCTATACTGCTTAACCTTAAACAATTAAATTTTTACATTGCATTACTTTTGTAGTATAACTTTCATACTACATAACTTTATAAGTATATTTTCTTATACTATATTATTCTAATATTGTATAATTTTTCACATTATCGTATAGTATTTTTCTTAAACTATATTTTGTCTTAGCATTTGTTGCAACATATTATGCAATAATTAAGCTTTCTAGCTTATTTCCACATCATTCATTCTTTATTAAATGCTATGGCATGATTCTAACCCTTAAAAATCTCTTTTTTTTTGCTTTTATGGACTTTATCATATAAATTATATTAAACAGTAATCCTTAAATTATAACATTTTTACAGTACTTAAAATGCTCAGGTGTTAAACTTACTGTAGAAGAAAGCCGCTCTTTGACGACTGTCCACCAAAAGCAAGTTAAAAGAAAGATTTGCTAAATTCAAAGCATCAAGTGATAGAAAATACTTTTAAAGTAATATCTTTACTTTCCCTTCTTTGTAATATATTACAAAATATATTTTTGTGTGTTTTTATGTGCTATTTTTTATTTTCTTAAAAAAATGATGAGATTTACCTTCAAAATTTGAAATGAAGGCTATTAATTAAATTTGTTTAGAATGGCTAAGTTATAGAATGCTTCTAGAGACACATTCTAATAAATTGATTTTATAAATGCAATTTTGTTTGAATTTTCAAATAAATTTCAATAAAAAATGTGTGTTATGATTTCTCATTTTAATTTTCATTAAAAACAAAAAATAAAAAAATCTTTAAAATTAAATTACTTAATAATTTATTTAAAATGGCTGAAATTAAGGAGGATATAATCAATGTGATTAGTAAGTATTCTGTAATTACGGCCTCTTAAAATGCATTTTGAAGAATTTGAAAAGTACTTTTAATTTTAAAAAAAAGTCTTGGGAATCAGACTTTAAAAGCCTTGGTTTATAATATATTGCTCTATGTTTTGTTAGTTTTTAGTTTTTGTTTGTTAAGTTTGCTACAGATCACTCCATAGTTGTACTGATTCAGGTAATATTTTTGTTGCTCTCATTATTCTTTTTATATATTAGGGATAATGTACATTTTACATTAGGGGGAGAGTGTACTTCAAAATTGTGCTTCAATGTTGTACTATGCCAAATTTTTTTTCAATTTTGCCTAATTCTTTTTTTCAATTTTGCTCCAGATTTTTGTGCATTTTTCATTTTTGTGTGTTATTATTTTTTGTGAGTCATAAAATTTAAAAAATGTTTATTTTTTGTGAGTCATAAAATTTAAAAAATGTTTTGTAAATATTAGTTTCTTAGTAATTAATGTGTTGTTATTTTGTTTGATTTCTAAATTTTATATTAATGTAATATTATTTTTGTATTCTTTGAATTATTTAACTTTATGGACTTTCAAAACTTTGGTTTTATTTAACTTTTTTATGTGTTTATTTTTCAAAGTGTTTGTAAGCCATTCTTTTCACACACGTACTGTAATGTTTAATTGTGGTTGTAAGTCAAAGCTGTGAATATTCGAGTTTTGTTATTTTGTGAAGATAAACAATTAAAGGCAGTAACATTTTCAAAATTAATTAACTAATAAATTAAAAAATAAAATAAAATAGAATTATAAATAAATTTTATAATTATGTAAATTAATGAATAAATTTGGATAAGTTTAGTTTCGTAGCCTCTTTAGCTCGAGTAAGTTCTAAAGGGTGCTTCAACACCTAGTACCTTAGACCAACTGGTCTGAGAGTTACTAACCCAAAACTCGTTAAATGGGTTATGGAGAAAGTTTAAGGGAACCAAACATTATACTATCCACAATTGTAAAGTTTGTTTAATTTCTGTAAATGTTTCTGTTTTATGTTTCTACTCTTTTATTGTTTTAACAAATAAATTTGAAGTGTTAATACCTGCAGTAGTGATTTGAAGCAAAATATCATAACAATTTTATTCTTAGTTTTTGATGAAACTTCATAATTATTCATTATCCCTTTCTGCACTAAGTTTAGCTTACATACATTTTGTTAAATAGCATATCAATTGTTCAAATAAAAGTTTTGTTTTGTTAGTCTATCTAGTTAGGTAAGTCAAATTATAGTTAAATGATATGCATTATGTGAATATTCAATAAATCATTTCAAAATTTTATTGCTTTAATTGCTAGGGACTAGTAATAAGCTAGTTGGAGGGTGTAATGAGACTATGAAAGTGCACATTTCTTAAGGCTAAACATCATTATTTTGCATTAATATTTCTCGTTAAATCCTCTAATTAATAACATTTTTGTGTTAATAAGTATTTTTGTGTCTTAGTGTGTGAATGAGTTTAAAAATGTGTTTTTATGTTTAATAATATTTTTGGTAATTTTTAGAATCATTTTTGTGTGTTTTATAATTATTTAGTTTGTAAATAATTAAAAATGTAAAAATAATATTATCTGATTATATTTTAAGTGTTAAAATATTTGTAAATAAGTTTAAAGTTTGTAAATATGTCCTATTATATTTTTAGTAATTTCTAAAAACATTTTCAAGTCTTAAAAATCATGTCTGTGTCAAACCAAAAGAGATTAAAAATTTTAGAAGTTTGTAATTATATTTGTATGTTTTATCGTAAAATAAATATTTTTAATAATTATTGTAAATAATTTGTTTGTAAAATAATTAATTTAGTGTTTTTTTTTAATTTTAGATTTGAAATCTAAAAGAAAAAGGAGCAAAATGGCACCAAGACAAGCAAAATCGGACATCAAATGCATAAAAAAACAATAAATAATTTGAATTTTGGATATTGGGAAGACACGTGGCACATTTTGGGCCATCGGATCACATCGTCATTCATTATGGGCCATTGGATGGAGAGACACGTGTCAGCACATCATCTAGTGCGTCAGTCGCATCTCAGTAGTGGAGTCCAGGTGTCATCTCTTGATTAGCACGTGGCTCATGCGTTGACAAGCTGCCAGATGTGTCAGAAAAGGAATCTCTGTGTCATCTAATTCCATGCATTCGTCTCCACATACAATTGGATTTCTAGCCATTAGATCTGCATACTACGACTGATCTAATGGTCTATAATTCGGTCCCACTCGATCCCACTAGGCCCAATTCAGGCCTTGCCTATTGACTGTTGGATCACACAATGAATGTCTAAGATCGCACCTGACCCGTGCGTCTTGCCTCTATGCAGTAGAAGATTTCAAACCCAAATTTGCATAATGAAGGCGGGAATCCCATGTTGAAAATTTTGAAGAAATGGATCAATTGATTTGTGATTTTCAAAATTAAAAATAGTAAAATAAAATAAAAAATAAATTAACAGGGCCTTTTAAGGCCTATAAACACCGGTCATCAGCCCCATCTCCCTCAACCCTCAACCCCCTTATGGGCCATTTGGTCGTTTTCTTCAATTCTTTCATTTCTTTTCTTGCTGCTGAGTTAGACTCAACAGTATCTCTTTATGGTGGAGATACTATTATGGTACTCCCCCGACCTTACTAAAAATAATAAAATAATATTCAAATTAATGTAGAGAGTCTGGTGAGGTAGAGAAATGATCTTGTATGTATAGTACTCTAATATGGATTTTAACTCTGTATCTACTTTGTAATGTTTATATTTTGTGGAATAAATTATAATTTTATGTTTTTAATAATTATTGTTAATGTTGTTATGCTGCCCAATTCTTGCATAAATTAAGTCATGCTTTCATTATGTAATTTAATTGTATTGCATAATTAATATTAATAATATTGAAGTCATGCTCGTTTATTAAGTTAAGTTTCTGTTGCATTCTAGACATGGACTGGCACAGTAAATGCTTGGTAATTCTTGATTTATTGTCGACAGAGAATGACATAGTGTATTCTTAGACCATTTAATTAGATGAGGTGCAGCCAGAATTAACGCAATAATTTATTTCATTAAAATATATTAATTTTGGTTTGTTACTATCTTTTATATCTTAAAATTATGTTAATTATAATTGTAGTGACAACAGTTATAATTTTTCATAATTAATGCACCTAATCATTAGTGAGAGATGATTATTTTGCTACTTTTATAGGAAGACCCTCACTGCATTATGGCTTGCTATATTGTTGCACTCGGTTGACTTATAAAATTAGTAAAAGTGCTTACAATTAATGAGAAAAGATATAATAAATCAAATTCCTTAGATAATTAGTTAATTAGGGTTAAAATTCCATGCCAGTTATAAAACAAACAAAGGATTCTCAAAACTTCATTGTTTTAAGTTTATGTTTTAAATTTTAAATAAAAAAGTCACAAAAAATATTTTTTTCATTTAAAACTTTGTTTTGAAAAACCACTTGCCTTTTTGAACTTTTATTTTTTATAATCTCTCGAGTTACAAATTTTTCACCTCCATGTGGATACGACAACGTTTCTATGCTACATACGTTAGCCGTTTAAGAAAAACATTTTAGGCAATACCCTAGTCTGACGGCGTTGCTCCCCCAAGCACCTAGCAGCTTGGGCTGGTATCTTACTAGGGGGCTTTGACAAGCCAGAAGATTCCCTCACCCCTATTTCCACCGATAGTTCCACCAACCAATTGGCTAAGGATGACCCGATATCTTTTACGCCTATCCGTCGTCGAGTACTTAGGCGACCTGATCCCCCCCGGAAGAGTTCTTTGGCTCTTTTTAGCATAAACATGTTCAGAAGTGTTTCAAGTCGGCCTTCCAACACTTGGTTCAAGTGGGTGCCATCTTGGACTCCAAGCTTTCTTTCCCTTTATAGGGTTAAATTTTTTTTAGTTTTACTAACATTAGACTTTGCAGGCTTGTGTGGTCTAGTAATTAGAAAGAGACGTGTGAGTTTTGGAGTGATAGAGAATACTTTGCTAATTTCTTCCCTTATAGGCCTGTGGAAAGAAAAAGAGAAAGAAGAAAAGTTCATCCCAGGACCCATTCTGCTCATGTGTTGAGATTTACAGGTGACTTAAATTAGTTGAGTGATCTTATAGAAAACCATATTCCTTCTACAACCACACATACATCCACCTGGTGTCGAGAACTAAGCGAGAAAGACCTTGGTTTCTTCAAATTGAGAACGTCCTTTGTTATTCCTTCAATTCTGATTCATCTCCAATCATTCTAATAAGCGAAGTATAATATATTTATTTAAGTATTAAATTAATATAATCTATAGTGTTTTATAAAAGTTTTGAGAAAATTTTTATTATACACGATCCACACCACTACCATATTTCCGCTTAATTTTGTGAAAAACATTTTCTAAAACCAACAATGGACTGGTCACCATTGAAGAACAAGTTTGTATATATATATATATATATATATATATATATATACATATACTTGCTCACCTTGTGAAGATTCTAACTACAGTGAATAGATCCAAAAGGTCAGTGAGACAATTAATAGGTACTTCAATTCAGTTTAAATGGGGTCCTTCGTTCATAAAGTATCCTATTGATGATGTCATCATCAATACTTTATAATTGCAATGATAATAGATGGAAATGGTTTAAGGTATGTTCAAACTTATGATATAAAAAATTCTAATGTTTGGCCTTTCATATGCTCACCAGTTATTTGATACAAACTTAATTATCTGAACCTGACAAGCCAAGATATCGAAATAGAAAGGGTGAGCCTACTACTAATGTTCTTGGAGTTTGAGACTAAAATTTGAATTTTTATATTTATGTTAATTGTTGGAAGGGTTCTGCATCTGATTCTAAAATTTTAGGTGATGCAATCACTAGACCAAATAGCTTAAGAGTTCCCTTAGATACAATATAATATAATAATTTTTAAAAATATTGAAACTTTTTTTGTGGTTAGTTAATAATAGGGTTCTATTTTTTTCTTTCACTTCTTAGATAATTATTACCTAGTAGATGCTAGATACACAAATTGTAAAGGGTTTCTTGCACCATATAGAGGAACAAGATATCACTTATCCAAATATCAAGGTGGACATGCACCTGTGGTACACGCCCCAAAATGATGTTTATTCTTTGTAATAATAAACGGCGGACGTATATAGTATAGAAAGATTGTCGTATCTACAGGGAGGTAAAAATTTGTAACTCGAGAGATTGATAAAAATAAACGGTCAAAGAGGCAAGCAATTTTTGAAAGCAAAGAAATATTTTTGTGGTTTTTATTTTATTTAATTCAAAATTTAAAGCGTAAAATTAAAACGGTGAAGCTTTGAGAATCCCTTGTGTGTTTCGCAACTGATATGAAATTTTAACTCTAAATAATAATTATCTAAAGCATTTGATTTATTATATCTTTTCTCATTAATTGCAATCACATTTTACTAATTATATAGGTCAACCTAAATCGACAATATAGCAAGCCATAATGCAGTAAGGGTTTTCCTATAAAAACTAGCAAAATAATCATCTGTCACTAATGATTTGGTGCACTAATTATGAAACTTATAACCGCTGTCACTCAATTATAATTAACATAATTTTAAGGTAGAAAAGATAATAACAAATCAAAATTAATATATTTTTATGGAATAAATTATTGCGTTAATTTCGGCTGCACCTCGACTTTATTAATTGGTTTAAGAATACACTATGCCATCCTCTGTCTACAATAAATCAAGAATTACCAAGCATTTACTGTGCCACTTTATGTCTATAATGCAGCAGAAACTCAACTTAATAAATGAACATGATTTTAGTATTATTAATATTAATTATGCAACACAATTAAATTACATAAAGAAAGCATGACTGAATTTATGTAAAAATTGGCAGCATAACAACAGTGACAATAATTATTGAAAACATAAAGATATAATTTATTTCATAAAAATATAAGCATTAACACATAGATATAGAGTTAAAACCCATACCAGAGTACTACGCATACAAGATCATCTCTCTACCTCACCAGACTCTCTACACTAAATTAAGCATTATTTTATTATATATATATATTTTACCTAAAGGGTAAAAAAAGAAAAATGAGAGAAAAGGAAAGGAGGCCCAAAGGCCTTGAGGGATCTCGAACTGAGGCAAATACCTCAGTATTTATAGGCCTTAATAATCACTATTGAGAGATTCTCTCAATTATTTATACTGTTTAAGCCTTGAAATTTCTTTCTTCTTCGCGTTGCAGCCGGCCCCTCTCGCACTGAGAAACACGAGATTTCTAAAAATTTTCTTCCTTCTTTCGCGCTGATCCGCGCTGAAGAGTGTGCAGATTTTCCTTTGTAATCCCGTGTGACGCGACAACTGGCAGTACTAAAATAAACTAATCGTGACCGTTAATTACAAGATCCAACGGCTCCAAATAAGCTCAAGAAAGGGCCCAGGTGGGACCAGTAAAACTGGGATTCGAGGCCGTTAGATTGGTCTTCGTCAGCCGATCGAACGGGTAGAAAGACGGATGCATATAGAGTTGACCACACGAGATCCAACGCGGCCTGAGATGCTCCTCTGACGCGTCTGCAGCATCACACGCGCCAATCAAAAAATGCCACGTGGACAATATTGCGAGATTCCGCTGATGCACCGGATGACGCATTGACACGCGTCTCTTCCTCGGACGGTTGAGATTGATTTGGCAGTTGATCCTACGGTCCTCATGATGCCACGTGTCCCATTAATTTCAAATTCAAATTTTGTTTATCTTCTTGATGCATTTGATGTCCGATTTTATCCGTTTTGGTGTCGTTTGACTCCGTTTTTCCTCCAGATTTCAAATCACAAAATCACAAAAACACTAAAATAAATTATTTTACAAACATAATATTTACAAAAATATTAAAAATATTTATTTTATATTAATACACACAAAAATAAATAAAAACTCCTAAAATTTCCAGTCTCTTACGGTTTGGCACAGATATAATTTTTATGACTTGGAAATATTTTTAGAAATTACTAAAAATATAATAAAACATATTTACAAACTCAAAACACACTATTAAACACTCTAAAACTCAAAATAAAATAACCGCATTACTTTTACAGTTTGACTATTTACAAACTAGACACTTATTTAACACACCAAAATGATTCTAAAAATTACTAAAAACATAAAAACATACTAAAAATACATTTTAAACATATTACACACTAAGACACGAAAATACTTATTAACACAAAATTGCTATTAATTAGAGAATTTAATGAGAAATAAAAGCGTAAATAAATGATTTAAGCCTTAGAAAATGTACACTTTTACAGTCTCATCAACCTGTAAATGAAAGAAAGCATTATTGACCATATTAAAAGATATAGTAGAATGTGGACTCCATTGTGATAATAGCAGTCTCAAATCTTGAACAATGAGTATAATTGAAAAGCAATTATACGCTCCATGTCCTAATTATGATTTAAAATCAAATCCTTATATGAAGTTCAAGATAAAGATGTGGAAAAAACAATATGATATAGTTTTTGATTTGTTGAACACGAGTGGCCTTCGATGGGATGATGAGTTTAAATGTGTTAAGGTTGACAGTGATGAAGTATAGCCAGCATATGTGTAGGTTTAATTAAAGTACTTATTTTATTTTATTGTATTTGTATATATAATTAATCATTCACTAATTATTTGGGTACTTTTTATTATATAGCTGCAAGGAAGTAGAAGGATGGAGAGGAAAATATTTTCCACAATATAATAGACTAGTTGTTATTTTTGGCACCGATTATGCGACTAGAAAAGGATCCCATGCAAAGGAAGATATTTGATCCTATGCAAAGGAAAATATTCTTTCTTTTATAGACCTACTTACAGCTTATGGGTTTTACCTTTTCGGGAAGGTCGACAAGCTCCTACACTGATTAGTCATCGTAGACTTCATCTCAGTGTTCATTAGCTTTTGTCAAGAGCTTTAAATCAACATCCTCTAGAGCCTCTAGTGTAAGGGTAAGGATCCCTATCATGTTCAACCGATTTAGCCAAGTAAGTTTCACTATTGAACATATACCTCTCGGGTTGACGCTGTTAGACATGTATGCCCTAAGAAGTAAAAATGTAATACGTTTTTGGAGACATTTTTATCAATAAGTAATTTATTCATTTATATATACCAAATCTTGTCATCTTTACGTTCATATTTGTTGAATGTATGTTAAGCAAATAGTAGTCTAAGACTATCGGTCTAAACCTTTAAGAATTGGGCATATGATGGATTGATTATGCGGAAAACATAATTCTTAAGGTGATGGTCTAAAACATATGATCTGCAATCGAGGGAATAAAGTTGGGTGCTTTATTCATGCAAAGATTGTTATGTTGTCTATATCCCTATTAGGAGATGGTTTGTCTTGACCATCAGAGTTGGACTCTATGAATAGAAACATTAGGCACGTTATCATAAGTGACGATGTATTGGATTAAGACACAAAGTGAATTGATTTGGATTAATAATTCTATCTTGGCAAATTGATTCACTTAAGACAATCATTTGTATTGTATCTTAATCCTGAGATGGATAGTGGGCCCGTTGTCTCGACTTGTGTCTTTTGATGTACCAAAGGGTGACTCCCACATCTCAATAGTGGTATGCATGCCGGTACATTGGAGGCATGACTCTTGATGGCGTAGACTTATTATTTATAGATATGGAATCCATAGCTCCTCTTTAAGAGTAATGATATCCTTTTATATGCATTATCCTGTAATTGAAAAACTAGAGCGCTCAACCATTTGGATACATAGGCGTAATCGAATGGTATACTATCTTTGGATGGTAAGTTTTCTAATAGTGAGATAATGGAATGTAAGATAAAAATAATCAGGAAGGTAAGACAGAACTTGTCCTTAAGCTGATTATGGATTATCATATGGGGATACGATACACTTTGATATGTCATGGAGACTTAGCTATACGGGCTTCGTAATTGTATAAAGTTCGAGAGTGCAGCTCCAAGCTTTTAGTTGAGCAGCGTTGGAGTTGATAATTTTGAAATGTATATCTAGGATATTGAGTTTCATAATTACTGTGAGCTTGAACTTTATAGGTCCATTTTGGTCCCCTTTGCTAGCTCACAAAATCCTATAACGATACGGCGTGCTTTTTTCAATAATTGGTGACTTATGTCGGATTTATCAGATTGGTCTCAAATTTGATAGAATCAAATAATTCATGTCTGCTTATTGGTTAAATTAATTTTGTAATAAAATTAATTTAAGATAAACTTGTTAAATTATTGGGATCGAATGATTCTTGTCTGTTTATCGGTTGATTTAATTGGATAAATTAGATCAAGATTTATTGTGAATTGATTTATTTTCTTAGAGATTATCTTGATAAAGTTTGCTTTGATCAGATAACTTCTCTATTGGGTTATTTGAATTAAAACTGAGACTTTATCCTATAGAATCTCCGGGTGGAAAATAAAAGATTCGCAGAGATATTTACGCAGGCAGTTTAGCCTGCCGATGAGGCCTGTTTGGCCTGCCGATTAGCATGAGATAAGATTACACGTTTTCACACGGATCTTATCAGATAGTGATCCAAACTTGATTCTGTTTTGGGTTTTTAGACCTAATCTGATAAGGACTGACCTCATGACCAATCACTATATAAAGGGAGTAAGTCTCATGAGTTACTCAAGATCAATTAAGAGATTAAGTGTGATACTCTTCTGGTGAGCATCTAAAAACTTCCTGAGAACTTTTGTTCACAAATCACGAACACTAGCTTGGGGTTCTCTTGATTGGTTGGAAGGAGAGTCACTGGTGTAAGAGCTGTACGTGTGAGCCCACACTCACTTCGATTGTGGATGGAGAATAGCAAAGAAGACCAGTTGATTTAGGCTCTTCTAGAACTTTACATTTCTTCACAGGTTGCGGAGGTTCTTTGATACACAAAGGTTAGTAAGATCTGTTTAATTGATACATATAGCATGTCAAATTTATGTTTTGGAAAAATACTCTGATGTTAAAATTTTTAAAATTCACGTTGCACACCTCACATTATTTTTTTCAACAATTGGTATTAGAGCTATGGTTTTTACATAAATTTACGAGTTTGTGATCATGTTATATGTATAAATTTTGTGATCTTAATCTCTCCTATGCTTGAATTTAATTTCAAAGAGAGTTGGCATTTTAGGTTTCTATATAATTATATGTTGTTATGGATTATGTGGTGAATGTTCATTAATTAATTATGGTTGATTAAATTGTTATTTAATTATTAATTAATTAATTAATTTATGCAGGTTATGGTTCCTTAGAGGTTAGAATGTGTATCTAGGTTTTTCATATAATTAGATGGTGGACTATCATCTCCGTCTAAGAATTGTTATTTAATTTTAAATTTGTGAGAATTTTGTAATTAAATAATTATTCAAAAAAGACGGATCTAGAAGGCGGATCTAGAAAATGGATGATGGCGCACCTAGGTATTTATTGAGTCTCTAATTTTATGTTTTTGAATTGTTGAAAATAAAATTGATGAATTGCATTAAAATTGTATTTTATGGAATGAGAGATTTTTGCTCTGTCGGCATGCCAAACCCTCCAGTTTGGCAAGCCAATGGTCACAGATCGGCAGGCCAGATGTGTGGTTCGACAGGCCGTTAGTGGGGTAGAAATCGACTGGCTCTGCCGGCAGGCCAAACTCTCATGGGTCGGTAGGCCGATCTTTTTGATCGGCAGGCCGATGAAGCATGACCGACAGGCCGATCACCCAGATCGGCCTGCCGACCAAGAGTTGGAAAATTTCCAAAAAAGGTGCAATTTTTGTAGTACAGTTTTAATTTTATTTTTGAGACAACTTTGAGAAACATTAAATTTGGATATGACTGGAAGTATGAAGTATTTGATTCATACGGGATTGAAGACTTGAAGTTGGGAATTACATGAAGAATGATACAACTTGAGGATTCAAGGATGAAGAATCGATATATGTCTCGATTATTCTCTTGTAATCTTAGTTTTATATTCTCTAGGGTGGAACCATAATATTACGGTAATTCTTATTTTGCTTGTAGCTTTACTTGATTGCATTGCTTGTCTGCATTATAATATGATTTGCCATGTATATTGATAACATATCATATAGAATAGGAAGTGCCGCTCATATTAAAATTGTTCATGTATAATTTTAAAATAAAACCTTGATTTCAAAAGATTGAGTGGGAAAAAGTTTTCGAAGAGAGAACCTAAGGCCTCCATCGTTGGTCCATAAGAAGAACATCGTGGTCCCAACCCCTATGAAGGGATTTCTATCAGGTACTAGATTGGATCTCTGAGAGGATAAGGTATTTTAGCATGATTTATGGTTGCACACCCCTAGGTGGTGATTATAAACCTTGGATAAATATTGAAACGATGGTCATACACTCACGTTAATTTTTTTTATTAACCTCCCCTAGGAGCTCTGTTAATAAAATTAATGGCCAAAGAAACGATTATTAATATATGTTGGATCATACGGGTCCTAGATGGCATATATTAATCAGGAGGGATCCGTGTTCCTAATTGAATTTGGCATGACTCCCCTAGGAGCTTGTTAAATTTTGAGTTGGGAATTATCGTTGTAAGGTTGTGATATTTTCAAGGTTTTGACACATAAACAAATTTGTATATATATTTTTTCATGATTGTGTTATCTTACTAAATTATTATATATGTTTGCTTATGTTTGGTATATGATTCTATATTGTAGATTAAGAATGTCTAAAAATGCTTTATTATCGATACTTGACAAAAACCTGTTAACTGGTGAGAATTACAATGATTGGAAATGGAACCTGGATATCGTCATGTCCTTTGACAAACTGAAATATGTTCTGACAACCCCTTGTCCTCCTGAGCCTACGGGAGACTCATCTAATGAGCAATTCCAAGCGTATGACCACTAGAAATATGCTAATGATCAGGCCCGCTGCTATGTTATGGCTAGCATGAATAATGTGCTGCAGGCTCAACATCAGGATTATAAGACTACAAAGTAGATCTTAGATAATCTTGAGGACATGTTTGGAGGCCAGGCCATAACAAAGCGGCAAGAGGTGCTTCGAAAACTCTTAAACTATAGACAGAGACCAGGGAACATCTGTAAACGAGCATATGATGTTGGTCATGGGTTACCTCGCTGAGGCTTAAACCAATGGAGCCGACATCGATGCTGAAACTCAGATGACTATGGTCTTTGAGACTCTGTCTAAGGAATTTATTCCGTTTAGAGCTACATTTAATTTGAGCAATAGACGGGATATGACCTTGACAGAATTAATGAAACAGTTATAAGAGTTTGAACTGCTGATCAGGGAGTCTCCTGTGGGTGGTGAGGCCAACATGGTAGCTGCTTCTGGTTCCAATTCTAACTCTAGGAATGGAAAGAAGCAACGGACCAAGAGCAAGAAGAAGAAGAAGAAGAACCCAAAGAAGCTTAAGTGCTTCTTCTGTGAAATGGTCGGGCATATTAAGAATTATTGCAAGGACTTCCTCTCCAAAGGAGGTAGGTGTGATCTTCTGTATTTAGAAACTTGTTTAGTTGAGGAATCTAGTGACATTTGGGTCATAGATTGTGGTGCAACTAATCATGTTTGTGTTTCTCTGCAGGGGTTCAAGAAACGAGAAGTCTGCTACATGAAGACTTCACGCTTCGAATGGGCGATGGATCCCTGGTCTCAGCGGAAGCAGTGGGAGATGTCTATCTTTACTTTGATAACTATAGGAATTTATTTTTGCAAGATTGTTTTTATGTTCCTAAATTTAAAAGGAATTTAATTTCTATATCTTGTTTATTTAAAGACTCCTACATGGTATCTTTTAATGAAAAAGTGAAAATTCGTAAAAACAAATCTTTTATCTGTTCTGAATGGATGCAAAATAATCTATATGTTATCAAGCCCGAGATGGACTTATTGCTTAATGCTGTGATGAATGATAATAACTCTAAAAGACTTAAAACTTCTCACTCTAATAAGACTTATCTTTGGCATTTGCGCCTTGATCACATGAACCTGAATAGGATTCAAAGGTTGGTAAGGGATGGACCTTTAAGTCACTTAAAAGTGGAATCTATACCTCAATGTGAATCTTGTTTGGAGGGTAAAATGACCAAAAGACCATATGAGTCTAAAGGCAATAGGGCCGAAGGGGTTCTAGAACTTATGCATAGTGATGTTGGTGGATCAATGAACATCCGGGCACGAGGAGGGTATGAGTACTTCGTCACTTTTATTAACGATTACTCAAGATATAGGTATGTGTGCCTGATGCACTAGAAAAGCGAACTTTTGACAAGTTCAGGGAGTTTCGGGCTGAAGTAGAAAAGCAATTGGGTAGACCTATAAAGGCACTTCGATCCGATCGAGGTGGGGAATACCTTCCTAATGAGTTCTTAGGACACATGTTAGAGAATGGGATTTTATCCCATTTGACTGCGCTGGCACTCCGCAGCAGAATGGCGTAGCGGAGAGAAGAAATAGGACTTTGTTGGACATGGTCAGGCCTATGATGAGTTATTCATCATTACCTTTATCCTTTTGGGGATATGCACTACAAACTGCATGTTATCTTTTGAACAATGTGCCTTCAAAATCGTCCCTAAAACTCCTCACGAGTTGTGGACAAGAAGAAAGACATCGTTAAACCATATTTGCACATGGGGATGTCCAGGCTTAGTCCTGTTTAAGGATCCGAATAAGTTGGAAGCATGTTTAGAAGTTTGTGTGTTTGTAGGATATCCAAAAGGGACTAAAGGGGTTATTTTTATAACCCAAAGGAAAATAAAGTCATGGTTTCTGCTAATGCAACTTTCCTTGAGGAGAGTTACATGGACGACTTTAAACCTCGAAGCAAAGTGGTGCTTAAGGAGTTAAGGAGTGATAAGATCACTTTAGAGGTTTTGAATGAAACCGTTTCGATTAGTGTAGAAAAACCAAACAAACTTGAACAACAATCTCAGGGGCTTCGGCGTAGTGGGAGGATCGGGCGTCAACCTGAAAGGTATATGTTCAATGGGGAGGTCTTCTTGGCTGAACCGGATGAACATGACAGGGATCCTTATACTAACGCAGAAGCTATGGAGGATGTTGATTCAAAACTCTGGACAAAGGCTATAAACGTAGAGATGAAGTCTATGGAGACTAATCATGTCTAGGAGCTTGTGGATCTTCCCAAAGGGGTAAAACCCATAGGGTGTAAGTGGATCTACAAGAGGAAAAGAGGAGTGGATGGAAAGGTCGAAACCTTTAAGGCTAGACTGATAGCTTAGGGTTATATGCAAAAGGAAGGAATCGATTATGAGGAAACCTTTTTGCCTGTAGCCATGCTTAAGTCCATTCGGATTCTGTTATCTATAGCTGCTAGCTCTCGACTACGAGATTTGGCATATGGATATCAAGACGGCTTTTCTAAATGGCTATCTTGATGAGTCCATTTATATGGAACAACTAGACGGGTTCAAGGTCACGGGTCAAGAGGGTAAGGTTTATAAGCTGCTAAAGTCAATTTATGGACTTAAGCAGGCTTCTGGTTCTTGGAACATAAGATTTGATCAGGTGATCAAGACTTATGGGTTCTCACAAAATATGGATGAACCATATGTTTATAAACATATTAAGGATGAGAATGTGGTTTTTCTATTGCTCTATGTAGATGACATTCTGCTGATTGGCAATGACGTTGGGGCGTTGTCATCAGTCAAATTATGATTGACCAAGCAGTTTGACATGAAGGACTTGGGTGAGGCTAATTTTGTTCTCGGTATCCAGATCTTTCGGGATAGGAAGAACAAAATGATAGCTTTGTCAAAGGCTGGCTACATAGATAAAATTCTCAAGAGATTTACATTTCAGGATTCCAAGAAAGGTGGGCAACCATCTAGGTCTGGAATTATTCTTTCTAAGAAAGACTCTCCAAAGTCTTATGAAGAAAGAGAATACATGAAGAAGGTGCCTTATGCTTCAGTAGTGGGTAGTCTCATGTATGCCATGCTTTGCACACGACCGGATATTAGCTATGCGGTCGGGATTATAAGTTGAGTTCAGGTGGATCCAGGACCGAACCATTGGGTTGCGGATAAAGCATATTTTCAAGTCCTTGAGAAGGAGTTGAGGGTATATGCTTGTATATTCGGGTGAGGACCTGACTCCTCTAGGATATACTGACTCGGATTTTTAATCCTGTCTGGATTCTAGGAAACTGACTTCGGGGTTTATGTTTACTTTGGGCGGCGGTGCCATCAGTTGGAGAAGTACAAAGCAAGATTGCACTTCGGATTCAACGATGGAGGCCAAGTATGTGGCAGCTAGTGATGCTTCGAAAGAAGCAGTGTGGCTTCTCAAATTCCTTAGGGATCTTGAGGTTGTTCTTGGCATGGATAAGGCGGTATCACTGTACTATAATAACAGTGTGGCGGTAGCTAATGCTAAGGAACCAAGATTTCACAAGAAGAGTAAACATATTGATCGGAAGTATCATGTGATAAAGGACTTTGTTGAGGGCGGGCATGTCACGGTGTGCAAGATCACATCAGAGGACAATTTAGCTGATCCATTTATGAAGACACTTACTGGGAGAGTCTTCCAGAGGCATGTGGAAGCTATGGGGATGCGAGATTTGTCATATTTACTCACTTAGTGCAAGTGGGAGATTGTTAGACATGTATGCCCTAAGGAGTAAAAATGTAATACGTTTTTGGAGACATTTTTATCAATTAAGAATTTATTCATTTATATATACCAAATCTTGTCCTTTTACATTCATATTTGTTGAATGTATGTTAAGCAAACAGTAGTCTAAGACTATCGGTCTAAACCTTTAAGAATTGGGCATATGATGGACTGATTATGCAGAAGACACAATTCTTAAGGTGATGGTCTAAAGCATATGATCCACAATCGAGGGAATAAAGTTGGGCGCTTTATTCATGCAAAGATTGTTATGTTGTCTATATCCCTATTAGGAGATGGTTTGTCTTGACCATCGGAGTTGGACTCTGTGAATAGAAACATTGGCACGTTATCATAGGTGACGATGTGTTGGATCGAGACACAAATTGAATTGATTTGGATTAATAATTCTGTCTTGACAAATCAATTCATTTTAGACAATCATTTGTATTGTATCTTAATCCTGAGATGGATAGTAGGCCCGTTGTCTCGACTTGTGTCTTTGATGTACCAAAGGGTGACCCCATATCTCAATAGTGGTATGCATGCCAGTACGTTGGAGGCATGACTCTTGATGGCGTAGACTTGTTATTCATAGATATGGAATCCATAGCTCCTCTTTAGGAGTAATGATATCCTCTTATATGCGTTATCCTGTAATTAAAAAACTGGAGCGCTCAACCATTTGGATACATAGGTGTAACCGAATGGTATACTATCTTTGGATGGTAAGTTTTCTAATGGTGAGATAATGGAACGTAAGATAAAAATAATTGGGAAGGTAAGACAGAACTTGTCCTTAAGTTGATTATGGATTATCATATGGGGATACAATACACTTTAATATGTCATGGAGACTTAGCTATATGGGCTTCGTAATTGTATAAAGTTCGAGAGTGCAGCTCCAAGCTTTTAGTGGAGTAGCGTTGGAGTTGATAATTGTGAAATGTATATCTAGGATATTGGGTTTCATAATTATCGTGAGCTTGAACTTTATAGGTCCATTTTGGTCCCCTTTGCTAGCTCACAAAATCCTATAACGATACGGCGTGCTTTTTTCAATAATTGGTGACTTATGTCAGATTTATCAGATTGGTCTAAAATTTGAAAGAATCAAATAATTCTTATCTGTTTATTTGTTGAATTAATTTTGTAATAAAATTAATTTAAGATAAACTTGTTGAATTATTAGGATCGGAAAATTCTTATCAGTTTATCGGTTGATTTAATTGGATAAATTAGACCAAGATAAACTTGTAGAATTATTGTGAATTGATTTATTTTCTTAGAGATTATCTTGATAAAGTTTGTTTTGATCAGATAACTTCTCTATTGGGTTATTTGAATCAAAACTGAGACTTTATCCTATAGAATCTCGGGTGGAAAATAAAAGATTCGTGGAGATATTTACACGACAGTTTGGCCTGCCGATGGGGCCTGTTCGGCCTGTCGATCAGCGAGAAATAAGATTACGCGTTTTCACGCAGATCTTATCAGATATTGATCCGAACTTGATTCTGTTTTGAGTTTTTAAGACCTAATCTGATAAGGACTGACCCCAGGACCAATCACTATATAAAGGGAGTAAGTCTCATGAGTTACTCAGATTAATTGAGAGATTAAGAGTGATACTCTTTCGATGAGCATTTGAAAAATCCTTGAGAACTTTTGTTCACAAATCACGAACACTAGCTTTGGGTTCTCTCGATTGGTTGGAAGGAGAGTCACTGGTGGAAGAGCTGTACGTGTGAGCCCACACTCACTCCGATCGTGGATAGAGAATAGCAAAGAATACCAGTTGGTTGAGGCTCTTCTGGGACGTTACTTCTCTTCACAGGTTGCGGAGGTTCTTCGATACACAAAGGTTAGTAAGATCTGTTCAATTTATACATATAGCATGTCAAATTTGTGTTTTAGAAAAATACTCTGATGTTAAAATTTTTAAAATTCCCGCTGCACACCTCACATTGTTTTTTTCAACAACCGATCCTCCCACTACGTCCAAGCTCCCTAGGTTGTTGTTTGATCGTTTTTTCTACATCGATTGGATTAATTTCAACCGGAGCCACTGGAGTGATCGAATCACTTGCTAACTCCTTCAGTACCACTCTATTATGAGGCTTAAAGTCGTTCATGTAACTTTCCCCAAGGAAAATCGCATTCATTAAAACCATGACTTTATTTTCTTTTGGGTTATAAAAATAACCCCATTTAGTCTATTTTGGATATCCTACAAATATGCACGCTTTTGAATGTGCTTCCAACTTATTCACTTCCTTGTACAGGACATGAACAGGATATCCTTATATGCGAATATGGTTTAAAGATGTCTTCCTACTTGTCCACTACTCGTGAGGAGTTTTAGGAACTAATTTGAAAGGCACATCATTCAAAAAATAACATGCAGTTTGTAGTACATATCTCCAAAAGGATAAAGTAATGTTGAATAGATCATCATAGACCTAACCATGTCCAACAAAGTCCTATTATTTCTTTCAATCATGCCATTCTGCTACGGAGTGCCTGACGCAATCAAATGGGATAAAATCCCATTCTTTAGTAAGTGTCCTAAGAACACATTGGAGATGTATTCTCCACCTCGATTGGATCGAAGTGTCTTTATAGGTTTACCGAATTGCTTTTCCACTTCAACTTGAAACTCCCTGCACTTGTCCAAAGTTTCGCTCTTATGTTGCATTAGGTAAACATACTAATATCTCCAGTAGTCATTAATAAAAGTGACAAAATGCTTGAACCCTCTTCCTGCCTTGATGTTCATGGGACTACAAGTATTACTATGCACAAGTTCTAGAACCCATTCGGTTCGATTTCCCTTAGACCCAAATGGTCTTTTGGTCATTTTATCCTCAAAATAAGATTCATATTATGGTATAGATTCCACCTCCAAATGACTTAAAGGTCCATCCTTTACCAGCCTTTGAATCCTATTCAGACTAATATGATCTAATCACAAGTGCCAAAGATAAGTCTTATTAGAGTGAGAAGTTTTAAGTCTTTTAGAGTTATCATTGACCTTAGTATTAACTAGTGAATCCATCTTAGGTTTA
Organism: Artocarpus heterophyllus; assembly: GCA_025403435.1. NCBI lineage: Eukaryota > Viridiplantae > Streptophyta > Magnoliopsida > Rosales > Moraceae > Artocarpus > Artocarpus heterophyllus. The sequence goes on from CM046337.1 coordinate 28,522,637, forward strand.
ATAAAATATAGGTTGTTTTATATCCATCCACTACAGATAAAAGATTTGCTTTTATGAATCACAAATTTATTATTAAAAGAAACTGAATAAGAGTTTTTAAATAAAAAGCGACAAAAATTAAATTCCTTTTAAGTTTAGAAACCTAAAAACAATTCCTCAAAACTAAAGTCCTGTAACTATCAAAGTGAAGATGGATGCCTCTCTTTGCTTTAGCCAACACTAAGGATCCATCCCTATTCAAAGCGTAAAGCGCTCATATAGTAGACTTCTTGCATCCTTAAACGTCCCGCAAAGAAACACAAACATTATTAGTCGCTCTAGAATATATGACCCAAGTGTCACATGATTTTTCGACTAAACAAGTCTCAATGACCAAAAGTTTGCACTTACCTCCCTTAGATTGGAAGTCCTTGCAATTTTTCTTAATGTGCCCAACCTTCCTACAAAAAAAAAAAAAGCACTTTAGCTTTTTCAGGTCCCTCTTCTTTTTCTTCTTGTCCCTACCTTTTGTCAAAATAAAAGACTTTGTGTTCTTGGCCTTCTGCTTCTTTCTATTCCCAAAGTTAGGATTAGAACTAGATGCAGTCATTAAGTTCACCTCGCCATCAGCTAGAGCTTCCCTGTTTAGATTCTTGAACACCTATAACTGCTTTATTAATTTAGTAAAGATCACATTCTATCTATTGCTTAAGTTATATGAAGCACTAAATAGGATAAACTCCTTAAATAGAGTCTTATAGATCATAGCCATCGGTGACTTAGCTTCAATATCAGCTCCATGAGTTTGAGCCTCAACGAGGTAACCTATGATAACATAATATGCTCTTTCACAGGAGTCCTCGGTCTTTGTTGGCAATTGAGGAGCTTTCGAAGAGCCTCTTGCCGTTTTGTTAAGGCTTGGCCTCTAAACATGTCTTCAAGATTGTCCAAAATCTGCCTAGCAGTCTCATAATCTTCATGTTGAGCTTGTAGCACATCATTAATGCTAGCCATAATGTTACAGCAGGCCTGATTATTAACATTTCTCTAGCAATCATACACTTGGATTTGTTCATTAGTGGATTCACCGGTGGGCTTAAGAGGACACAGTATGGTTAGCACAAATTTCAGTTTCTCAAAGGATAGGATGATATTTAAGTTTCGTTCTCAATCAATATAATTCTCGCCTAGTTAAAATATTTTTATCGAGTATCGAAGATAAAGCATTTTTGGACATTTTAATCTACAATAAAGAATAATTTACCAAACATAAGCAAACATTTCATAAAAGTTTAGTAAGATAACACAAACAAGTGAGCATACAATTGTGTTTATGTGTCAAAACCTTGAAAAAATCACAACCTTACAATGATAATCCCTAACTCAGAATTCAACAAGTCTGCCTTGGGGAGACTTGCCAAATTCAATTAGGAACACAAATCCTCTTTGATTAGTATATACCATATAAGACCTATCTAATCTCACATATACTAATAATTGTTTTCTTTCGCCATTAACTTTATTAACAGGGCTCCTAGGAGAGGTTAATAATAAAATTAATCTTGAGTGTATAACTATTGTTTCAACTACTTTATCGATGGTTTATAATTGCCACCTGGGGGTGAACAATGATAAACCATGCTAAAGCAAATTATCTTCTCACAGATCCAACCTAGTATATGATGCAATCTCTCTAGGGGTCAGAACCACCATGTGTTGCCATAGACCAATGATAGAGGCCTTAAGGTCCTCTTTTCAAAAAAATTCTCCCAGTCAATATTTTTAAAACAAGGTTTTATGTTAACATGCATGAACAATTTGTAATGAGCGACAATCCCTATTCTACATAGCATGTTATCAGCATACATGGTAAACCATATTATAATGCATACAAGCAACGCAACAGTGCAAAGCTACAAGCGATATAATATATAGCCGTAATATCATGGTGCCATCCTAGAGAAAAGAAAATAAAGATTACAAAAGATCAATCGAAACATATATCAATTCTTCATCTTGTATCTTATCATTGTATCCTTCTTCATGTGGTGTCTGTCTTCAATTCTTTAATCTCATATAGATGAAAAATTTATTTTTTTTGGTTATAATAAATTTCATGTTTGTAAAAATTGTCTCAAAAAACAAAATTAAAAACTGCATCAAAAAACGTGTTGTTTTAAAGATGATTTCTACCTGGCTGCCAGGTCTATGACCACCAGCCATCGGCCTACAATCATCGGCTTGCCAGTACTAGGTAACTAGCTCGCGAACCGACGCTGAACCAGTGTTTTTCCAAACCTTTTGTAAAAATAATTTCAAGGAGTTTTTAATTTATTTTTTAACAATTCAAAAACATAAAAATTTATAAACACAGAAAAAACATAGAACTGTAATCATCTCCTTCTTTTCATCCGTCTTACTTTGATAATTATTTTAATACAAATTTTACAAACCAAAATTAAAATAATAAATCCTAAACGGTGATAATAGACTACCATCTGATTAAATGAAAAATCTAGGTACACATTCTAACCTCTAAGAAACCATAATAGTAAAATTAATTAATTAAAATAGAAATTTAATTAACTATAATTAATTAATAAACATCCACCGCATCTTAAGACAACATTATATAGAAACTCTAGGATGCCAGCCCTCTCAAAAATATAATTCAAGCATAGGAGATAATAAGATCACATAATTTATGTACATAGCATGATTACAAACCCATAAAATCAACGTAAAAACCATTTCTTTGAAACAAGTTGTTAGAAAACGATCAGCAGCAGAATTCTTTTTTAAAAATTTAAATCAAATCTTTTCCAAATAACCCGTTTGACACTGCTAAGTATATAAATTAACAAAATATTTTACGTACCTTTTTTGTATACCAAAGTCTTCAGAAAAACCAAATAGAGAAGAACGTTCCAGAAGAGGCTCAACCAAATGGTCTTCCTTGCTATTCTCTTTCCACGATCGGAGTGTGGGTGGTCGCGCATCGTACAGTTTTTCCCTCGGTAACTCTCCTTCCAACCGCTTGAGAATACCAACAGCTAAAGTTCGAGATGTTGAACATAACTTCCAAGAGTTTCAGAGTTTCTCTCACTAGAGTACTTACTCTCTACTTCTCAAATGATATAAGGATCAATGAAAAATAGTTGGGGTTAGACCTTATCATATTAGTCTTCAAAATTTGAACTAGATCAACTTCTAATGAAAAACACATCAAAAATACGTAACTAGATTATCGCACGCTTGACTTGTTGATCTGGGAAATCGGCTTGCCAAAATTAGCCACTAACCTACTGAACTTGGCCACCGATGTACCGATCGAGCAATAATTTGGAAATTTTAGAATATTTTATTTCACACGAAAATCTTAGATGGAGCCTCAAATTTATTTCAAATAACCCAATAGAGAAGTTATCTGATTAAAATATATCAAATAAAATATACCCAATAGTGAAGTTATCTGATTAGAACAATCATATACATATAATCCTATATCAAAGAAAATATATCAAAATAATTCAATATCTTTATCTTGAATTAATTCACAAAATTAATATAAGCAATAAACTAACATGAATTATTAAATCTGCTCTATCAAATTTCAACCAATCTAATAATTAACATAACTCACCAATATGTAGGAAAAACATATTGTATCGTTACAGGAATTATTATGAGCTAGAAAAAGGGACCTAATGGACATATATAGATCAAGCTCTTAAAATTATAAAATAACAAATCTCAGATACATATATTTTATAATTATCAACTCTATAGCTACTCCATTAAAAGCTTAGAGCTGCACTCTCGAACTATATAAAATTACGAAGCTCTAATAAGCTAATCGTCCATGGCATATCATAATAGTGTAACATTCCCATAGGATATTCATATTGGCTCAAGGATAAATTCTGTTTTACCTTCTTGATTATTTTTATCTTATGTTTCATTATCTCACTATTGGAATACTTACTATCCATAAATAGTATACTATTCGGTTGCATCTATGTATCTAAATGGTTAAGCGCTTTAGTCTTCCAATTACAGTATAATGCCTATAAGATCATATCATTAACTCTACAAAAGAGTTATGGATTCTATTTTATGAATAATAGGTCTATGTCAATCAAGAGTTATGTTTCTAACGTACTAGTATGTACACCATCATCAAATCAGGATGTCATTTTTTAGTATATCAAAAGACACAAGTCCAAAATACGGTCCTATTAATTCATTTCAGGATTAAGACATAGCACATATAATTGTCAAAAGTGAACCAATTTAAACAAATAGAATTATTAATCAAATCAATTCAACTTTTATCCTGAGCAATATATTGTCACCTATGACAATATACTCGTGGAATCCCACTCTAATGACCAAGACAAGTCATCTCTCCTTAGGGATGCAGACAACATAACAATCTTAACATGAATAAAGTGTCTAACTTTATTCCCTCGATTGTGGACCTTATCATTTAGACTATTACCTTTAAGATTCATGTCTTCCGCATAATTTGTCTATCGTATGGACGATCTTAAAGGTTTAAACTAACAGTCTCAGACTTTTGTTTGCTTATCATATATTCAATAGAAATGAAAATAAAGTAGACAATATTTGATATATGAATAATAAATAAACTCTTTATTGATTAAATGTCTCAAAAATTTATTACTCATTTAATCCTTAGGAGACCTAAGTCTAATAGTAAACAAGTGCTACTAAGAGGCAAATGCTTTACGCCAGCAACTTTCTAATAGGTGTCAAGGGAAGACCTGTAGGCTTATTAGTAGGTGAGTGTTCTAGACCTAGGTCTTCAGCATGTGGAAGCAACCATGATGCATGTATGAATGACTTAGTTGTGAGAAAAGTTCATAGGCATGAAACAAGATGCATACGCACAAGAACACATAAGCCTGCTAGAAGGCTTGATTTTTTGGAAGGTTGGCCTTGACTTGAGAAGTTTTGATGTCACACGGTCATATTCTACACATTAAAATTCTCAAATTATGACACTAAGGCATGGAAAAAAGGTCTTGATGAGGGGATTCATTAGGTGTATGGTTGTCTACCACCCCCACCCCTAACCACCCCCCCCCACATGGCGTGCTAAGTGAGCCGCTCATGGGCCAAGAGTGCCCATGAAGATCGAGCTTATCGGCAACCACGAGGGTGCCATATAGTTCCATAAGTCAAGATGTCTTGCCGATAGTATCAGTAGGGCCAATATTGCATGGGCCTTAAGGCTGGCATATATTGCTTCCATTCCTTGTGCGGTTTGCCCTCACACAAGGCACATGGAAAGCCAAGCTAGAGCCCCATGGTGCATTTCAAGCACCGAAACAACCCAACATGAGTTGGTCAAGGTTCAGCCATACTTATGGGACTCGATGATCAGCAACACATGATTGGTATGATGTAGGCTAAGTGAGCGACCTTGTTTTGGACTATAGAGTCAGATAAGAGTTTCTTGGGTTGAATGCTTGAAGGTTTAGGTCATATTGACCTAAGACTTACTGTAAGGGCTTGGGGAACCCTTAAGGACTTGGTGCATAAGAGTTGCACCTATAATTAGGACGGATTGAATGTGAGACATGCTGGTTGGTCTTGAGCCACAAAGTCATAGGTGCTACTAAAAAGCAAATGTTTTTGGGCCAGCAGCTATATGGTAGGCGTCAAGGGAAAACTTATAGGCCCTTTGGTGGGTGAGTGTTTGAGGCAGAAGACCTTAGCACGTGGAAGCAGCCATGAGGCTTGTATGTGAGACTCAATCGTGATCAAAGTTTATGGGTATGAAATGAGATGCATGGGCACAAGAATTCATAAGCCTGCTAGAAAGGCTTGGTTGTTGGGAAGAATGGCCTTGACTCAAGAAGTCTTGGCACTGCATGGTCGTATTCCACAAACTAAAAATCCTAGACCGTGACACTAAGCGAGTGTCTAAATACCATCGTAAGGCCTTATTTTTATGTTCGAAACTAACCTTGTGAAAATGCACTTAATTACCACAATAAATGCACTAGAGGAATAGTGGTACAAGCAACACTTAAGTCCTTCCCAAAAGGGAAGTCATTGCCTCAAGCCTTTATAGTTGCAGATTGGCATTTAATTTATTTAAAAAATGCAGTGTATGACCTTGTACCTTGCGCACGTAACCTCACACTTCGCATGGTACCATTGCATGACCTCATAGTGTGAGAGCTCACACTCATACATAACCTCGTACCTTGCAACGCCTTTGAAGCTCACACATGCATGACCTCGCACCCTTTATGTTCCATCGTGTATGACCTCACACCTCGTGCACACTAGCTTGCACATATGGGTGACCTCATAGTGCCTTGCAAGGTCGTACTCATGTGTGTCCTCACACCCCTTCACATACTCACGTCACTCATGGAAGTGAGAGCTCATGGCTCTATAAGTGTTATGGCTATACAAGCCTAGCTCACAGTCGTGCAAGCTCAAAACTCACAACCCCACCGTGAGCCTATGCAAGTTAGGGTTGTCTAAGTGTGAGACCATGTAAACTTGGGCCATGAAAACTCGTGAACTCCATGCCATGAAATTTAGGCTCATTGTTAGATTAAAGCACCTTTAAGCTCCATGAACAACCTCCAATTAGCATTAAGCTTAACCTCAAAGTTAAAGTATATAGGTGTACCTCTTGGAGGTTGAGGAGAATTTTAGATCGCAGTAGATTACATTAACATGAACTTGTAGCTTACCAAGTTATAGCAAGCCTACAAGCTCATGACTAGTTGAGCTTACACCCTAGCGAGGTTGTTGTGAGGAAAGCTCATAGGTTTACATATGAGACGTCATGCCACACGAGCTCGCGACCTTGTGTGAACTCGCAACATTCGAGCTCGCAGCCTTAAATGCCTTTGAATGAGCTTGCATTATTCGAGCTCGCAACTATGCTAAGGTCGCAACTATGCTAAGGTCATGCCATGAAAGGTTGTGGCTCCATATAAGACGACCCTATCATCAATAACTCAAAAGTTTCTCGTTTAAATCCATCATCCCATGATGTCTACACTTTTTCTGGATAACTGTCACTTTAAGCATCAAGAAAAGAAAGGAAATTAATCTCTTGAAGAGGCTGAATACAAGAGCATTATCTCCACATGGAAAATGAAGGGCTTCTCTCCAAGATCAGAAGATGTGGCTTAACTCAAGAAAGGAAAATGTAGAGAAACAATTACTTTCAAGATAATAGTTATACAAGTTAGAAGCTCTATAAATAGAAAAAGGCATGACTGAGATGGGGATTCAAAATCTAAAGTCTTAAAAGTCAGTTTGTCAAAATTGTTTATGAATTTGTATTGAGTGCTTAGGTGGAAGTTATTCAGTGCATAATTTTTTCAGAAATCAAAATGAAGAAGAACAAGTGGATGTAGGCCATGTTAAGCAAAATCACTATAAATCGTCGTGTCTATCTTTATTTTCCATCTTAATTTTTAGTTTTATTGATCTTCCAGTTGTATTTATTATATATTTTTGTTCTAAAATTTATTATTTTGTGGTTGGTGAATTTTGATCGTCAAACCTCTCGCTCAAATAAAATATAACAAATTAAAGAATAATGCCTTACTACATACTCATAAAAGATAAGAAATCAATTGGATCTATTCATAAAAAATCAATTGGAAAACAACCATAATTTCATGAATAATATTTGATTTCTTGTCAACATACAAGGGGTGAATAAACAATCCAAAAACCTGACAAATTCGATTTAACCTTCTCAATGAAATCCAAGATAATCCAAAATTCGACCATCTAAATTTGAACTATATTAACCCACCTAATTTTATTTTTTATTGGGTGAGTTTGAGTTAAGTTTTTCATAATCCGAGATAATCTAAACCCACCCAATGTAATATTTATTATATTCATTACATATATTGTAATATTTTGATAGAATCTAGTATTTTTTAAAAGAAAAAAAATTAATAGTTTATATAGACTTCTTTAGTTTCAGACTTCTTTTAATTTCTAGTACATACTAGCCAATCTCTTAAGAAAAGACATTTGTTGTCTAGATTTTGTTATGGTTTGTTTATTAGTTTATGACTTGTGTATTTGAGATTGTTTTGCATACTTTTATCTATATGTTGGTTTATGACTAGGATAATATTGGAACTTGGAACTTTGTAAGACAACCAATATGTTATTAATTTTAATTTTTTTCTTCATATATTTCTTATTTTGGTAAACGGCTAATTAATTTTTTTTCTTTTTATATAATATTCGATTTGGTCAACCCACCCAATCCACCCAAATGTTCATTGGATGGGTTGTTTTTAAAGTTTGGGTTTATTGAGTAGATTAAAAGGAACCCTACATATGGAGGGTGCTACAAGGAGCCACCCTTTGAGGTTGGTGCTGAGAGGAGCTACCTGACAAGGTGAGCTTTACATGAAACTCTCCAAAAGAGAGGGTGCTATGAAGAGCTACCCTTAAAGATGGGTGCTATGAGCCACTACCCTTTGATACAAGCTCTACATGAGGCTCTTCAACAAAGGCATGGTCCTATGAGGAGCTAACCTTTGAGGTAGGCCCTACAGAGAACTACCCAAAATGGTGAGCTCTATATGAAGTTCTCTCATAAAGGAACGTACTATAAGGAGCTACCTTTGGAGGTGGGCACTATGAGGAGCTATCCTCTGATGCAAGCTCTACATGAGGCTCTCAAAGGTAGGGAAGTGGTACGAGGAGCTACTCTTTGAGGTGCCATGTGTTTGAAAAAATGTCTTTTCGCTTTTAGATAATGGTCATTTGAAGAACCATAGTTTTGATATGCATAATGATGAGACAAAGATAATCAAAAACCAAGGAAGAAGGAAATGAACAAAGAAGAAACTTTTTGAAGCAATAGATAACAAATGTAATGAAATCTTAAGCAAAAATGAGAATTACATAAGAGAGATAAACATATCTTCATTAGGACTAAGAGCCCATCTATTGGCAACAGCATCAAAGATACCAAAATAGTGGAAGAATAAGATGTTAAAAATTATCTTCTCTATTAGGAGCCTTGAAGAAGTTCTATCATGCTCGCAAAGTTTTATAAGAAAACCTTCAGATTGTTTATGGGAAAAGACAGCTTCACATGTTTCCTTATACGATCTCATTATGAATCTCATGGTGTTGCAACTTGATAGTTATGGTGACCATTTGTAGATCGTTAAAGTTGCAAGTCTAGCTAGAAGGGCAAGTGCCTTTTTTCTAGTGCCAAATTATTGACAGTGAAAATGCACCAACCTCAAGATGATGAATGGAAGCACGTAAAGTCAACCCAAAGTACTAAAAGAGTATAAATTCAAGAAATGAAGACGAAAATGATGAAAACAATCAAATAAAGAACACTAGGAATTTATAGTGGTTTGGCTTGCAGCAGCCTACGTCCACTTGGTTATTTTCACTAATTTTTGAAAATTGGTTTCACACTTAAAGAATTCTCAATACAATGAACTCTTATGATTTTGGCATAGTTATGACTCAAGATACATTTGTCATCTTTTCTCTCAACCTTTCTCACTCTACTTATAGGCCTCTGAGTATGCGAAACTGTCTCCTATGGATAATCATCTTTCCCACGTCTTTTTTTCTTATGTGCAACTCCTTCTTTCCACATCATTATAACCGTCTTCTTACATCCTTCATTCTTGGTTGTGTGGTCTTCACTTTCTTATGCTTTAACTTCCCTTCTTAACATTGGATGACATGTGAGATGGTGGTTATTTAAGCAATTATTCAAAAATATTCAAACATTGTGAGATGGTAGCAAAGAAGGGTTACCTTGCCCTCATGTTAAGGGGAATTTTGTCTTGCTTGCAAGTTGAGCAGGGACATGGCCTTGCTCTCATGTTGAAAAGATACATAGCCTTCCTCTCATGTTGAGTAAAGACACCTTGCTCGCATGTTGAGTAAGGACACAGTTTTGCTCACATGTTGAGTAAGGATGTAGCCTTATTCACAAGTTGAGTAGAGAAAAAAGGCAAAGCCTTGCTCTCATACTAAGGAGGGCATGTCCTTGCTCTTATGTTGAGGAGGGCATAGCCTAGCTCACATTTTAAGTAAGGACGGCATGGCCTTGCTCACATGGAGAGTAGGAATGTGGTGTTGCTTTCATGTTTCAAACAGATTCTTTCTTGTTTAGTGTTCAAGTCATCCTTTTCATACATTATTAATGTACCTTAAACGAGTTAAAAGAAAGTGTAGATTTGAGCTTTTAGGGTATAACAAAATTATTATGATAATTAGATTGGTATCTATCGATGGAGTCATTACCATTGAAAATACGTCCATATATATTATAGAATATCATACATAAATATATATATATGTATGGTTGATCTTATGTCCAGCGTTGTTTCTAGCTCGGACGTTAACTCCAGCTGTTTGATCAATTTTGTATAAGCGAGATTCAACGAATGGTAGCCTAAAAATATTGTTTATAATAGCATGACATGGACACATATTTTAAACAGTTAGAAATGTAAGAAATGATTAAAAAATATAACCTCTTAATCGCAGTCATTCAACTTATTTATTTATTATTATTTTCTTGAATTTGTTCAACTCGTTTATTTGAACTCGATATTTTGGGAAAAATTAGGTTAAATATTTTCGTCATTTTCGAAATCAAGGAACAAACCCTTGAATGAAGTAGTTTTTTGGTTAAGTGTGTAATTGATTATGGGGAAAAATACAAGTGCTATTCTATATTAGATAACATGCAACATGCTATGGTATTTGTTAGTTTAACATTTTTCTATACTTATTTTAAGGTTGAGTTGCTATAGCAAAGTTATTTTGGAGTATGTTTTTAATGAAAAAAGTTTAGGGGCGGTATTTATATATTTAAAATCCCCTTGAATGATTAACTTAGTAGTGTGAAAGAAAGGTATTTGAAAAATTCCTTGCCAAACTTTTTTTATGCATTTTTGTGTTTAGAAGTAAATATAAGATAACTAATCTTTGAAGGGACGAAGAAGAAAGATTTGACTTTTGGATTCACATAATATTTATAAAGGCATTTGTTTTATTTGTACAAGCTCAACATTGATTTTTGAATTCATAGGATTAAGAAATGTATATGCGTATTCATGTGTGGATTTTAAAGGGGACTTCGACTGGGTATGTGCTGCTAAAATTTAAGTAGACAAACATGCAAGTTGATGTTTTGTAATACTTTGATTATTGATTTTATATTACTTATTTTAATTTGATAATTAGTTTAAATTTAATGGAATTTTTCACTTTTGGTTTACTTTTCTTTACAATGTAATCTTAATAGTATTAGATTAATTAATGGGTTGATGCTTAATTATAGCATAGTGTATTAAATTGTTAGCTGGTGGGCCTCTTTTCTTTTGAAAATCAAAAAGTAGAAGCCCAGTTCATGAGCTCTATTTCATTTATTTAGGGAGAAAGAGCCAAATAGCATATTTAGGGTAAGAATTAGTAAATAATTATTAGACTTGGTGCCATAAGGATTAAATGATGTAATTGTTTATAGAGACATTTAATCAATAAAGAGTTTATTATTTATTTCATGTATCAAATACATCCTCTTTATATTAATCCTCTTGAATATATGATAAGCAAACTAAAGTCTGAAACTGTCAATTTAAAACCTTTAAGATCGAGTATATGATAGACAGATTATGCGAAAGACATAAATCTTAAAGGTGGTAGTCTAAATAAAAAGATCCACAATTGAGGGAATAAAGTTGGATGCTTTATTCATGTAAAGATTGTTATGTTGTCTTACACCCCTAATAGAAAATAGCTTGTATTGGTCATCGGAATTAGACTCCATAAGTAGAAACATTAGTATATTATCATAGGTGACGATATATTGAGTTGGAACGAAAGTTAAATTGATTTGATTAATAATTCTATTTGTTTAAATCAATTCACTTTATTCAATCATATGTGTCATATCTTAATCCTGAAATCAATTAATAGGCTTGTATTCTTGATTTGTGTCTTTTGATGCACCAAAGGGTAGCATCTTGAATTATATGAAGGCATGCATACCAATACGTTGGAGACATGACTCTTGATTGGCGTAGACTTGTTAGTCATAGATATAGAATCCATAGTTTCTTTGTAGAGTTAATGATATTCTCTTATAGGCATTATCCTGTAATTACAAAGTTGAAGTGTTAAACCACTCGGATATATAGGTGTAACCAAATGATATACTATTTATATTAGTTTTGAATAATAAGTTTTCTAATGGTGAGAAAATAGAACATAAGATAAAATAATCAGGAGGGTAAAATGAAATTTTATCTGCAATTTGATTATAAATATCCTATAGGGATATTACATAATATAATATATCATGGACGATTAATTTATTGAAGTTTCATAATTTATATATAGATCGAGAGTGCAAATCTAAGCTTTTAGTATAATAGTTTAAGAGTTGATAATTATAAAATAAAAGTGTCAGGGACGTGTTATCTTATAATTATAGGAGCTTGATCTATATATGTCTATTGAGTTCACTTTGCTAGCTCATAATATTTCCTATAACCGTATGGTGTATTTTTCCTACAATTGGTAACTTATTTTAATTCTTAGATTAGTTTAAATTTAGTTGATTGGAGTTAATAATTTATGATTAGTTTATTGATTGAATTAAATTTATGAATTAATTCAAAAATAAACATGTTGAATTTTATTTGATATAAGATTATTTGTATATAGTTGTTTTAATTACGTAACTTCTCTATTGGGTTATTTGAATTAAAATTAAGACTCTATCTAATATTTTTATGTAAAATAAAATATAAAGTTTCCAGAATTAGGTGGACCGGCGGAGCATACCTTTAGTTGCGTAAAATAGTATGGGCGGTAGGCCAGTGCGCGTCACAAAGTTACATGTTTTTCACGTGTTTTGCATAAATTTTGACCTAATTTTGAATTTAGAAGTCCTATTTAAGTGGAATTGACTCCCTTCAGTCTCTATAAATAGGATACTTGTTCCTATTGTTATTTACATCACTAGAGAAATTTAGAGAGAGTATTCTAGAGAGAAAAACTCTAAAACTCCTATAGTGCTATTGTTCAACATCTTGAATCTTAGCTTTTGGTTTTCTCTTGTAGTTGGAAGGAGACGTTACCTAGAGGAGAATTGAACGACGTATGCCCACTTGTATTCTAGTCGCACAAAAAAGAATAGTAAAGAAGACTTAGCTGGTTGAAGATCTTTTGGACACAATTCTCAGTAGTAGTTCTGTTGAAGGATTTCTTATCAAAAGTGCAATTCCAACTGTAAAAGATACTTAAGATCTTTAATTAATTTATACACATAGTATGTCCAACTTGTTATTTAGAAAAGGCTTTGATTTAAAATTTTTTAAAATTCCATAGCGTTCACGTTTTCTAACATTAATATCATATGCCTTTAAAAACTATAATAAATAGCATATTACGAGAAATTGATATATATCTTACAAGAAATTGAAAATAAAAACCAAAAATAGTCTTACCTATTTCTCTTCTCTATCTATTACCCTTCTCCTTCACAGCCACCGATGGTGGTAGGGAAATACTATGTTTACATATTAACACTACTGAAGCTTAGATGGACGAGATTGAACACCGATGGTCTTGATCTAGCCGGCATTGTTTTGGTCTTGATTTGTTAGTGATAGAGATGACAGCTACAGATTCAACTCTAGCTTTTCCTCGATTGCAATAGAATAGCAATAGTGAGAAGTCCTCTTTGTGATCTCAGGCAACTACGGACAGGTCGTCTCGTGATGCTAGTGGTCAGTGATTTTACTTCAATGAAGCTTGCAGACAAAACTTCTAGTCGATGGAGGATGAGAGAGGAAGAGAGACTAGAGGAGAGAAGGAAGAGAGAATAAAGATAAGAAAAGAGAATGGAGGAAGGACAAAGAAATTTGGAGAGAGAGAAATGACGTAAGTGGATAAGAGAGAAAGGAATCCGAAAAACGAGAGAGAGATAGGAAGAGAGAAAAATAAAAGAAAGTAGGGAGGAGAGAGAGAAACAACAGATCTAATTTGTGACTTTTTGGGTAGTTTGGTCTTTTTATGTTTGTAAAAAATTGATTAATACTAAATATGCTATTTACTTCACAACTTCAAAATTACCTATATTTATTTATTAAGTAAATAGCAAAATTTGTCATTTGCTACAATGTCTGAATAGATATCCTTTGAGGATCTCCATCATACCACACGTAAAAGAGAAAAAAAAAGTTAACTAATTTAAAAACATCCGCAACACGTTTTAATGATGAAATGGGGAAGAGTTGCCATTTTGGATTAGTTGGATAATATTTAAAATTACAAATCAATGGCAAAAAATTACATTTTGGTGATTACTTCTCGATAAATATACTATGGTTACTAATTTACTTAGACACAGATACACATTTTTGTGATTCGATTCACTGTTTCTTTTACTTTATGCACATTGTTGTTTACAAATAGATTAATAATATATTTTATTTCGCTCTTCACCATTTTATTCAATTGAAGTTACGCTCTTATTCCTTTTTATAATGTAATATTGTTCTTTGCTTAAGGCCATAAGGCTGTCAATCTGCAACGTATAATACCAGGTCCAATACCTAGTTCATATATGCCTAAAAGTCAGCCAACTCAGCATCTACTTAGGTATTGGATGAAAACCAGTACCAATTTAAGACTTGCCCCATATGTATATATGTGTGTGTGTGTGTATATATATATATATATATTGAAACTATGAATATATGTGACTTATTTATGTAACTGTCAACCATTTTTATCTGATAATCTATCTAAATTTAGGAGAAAAAAAAGGTGGGTCCCAACTACTTACCAAATATCTTAACTTTTCGATTTTTTATCCCAAAATCTCTTTAATATTTTTTTTCCTTCTACTTTTTTCACACCAAACATGGAATAAATTACCAAAAAAAAATATAAATTACCAAAAAAGGGGGAAAAGGCTCACACATATAAGATAAATTTGTAACAAAAAATCAATTAAAAAAAGGCATCCTAAGAAAAGTTTAACCCATTTGGTTCACTAGTTCGAATTGTGTTAGTTTAAAAAAAAATTCAAACAATGTAGTTTAAACAACAATTCAAGTTGATGTTTGGATGTAATAAGAAATTCATTGAATTTGTATTTAGACGAGTGTTGAGAATTTAAAACATGAAAAATTTATATAATAAGAAAATATATATGAAATATTTTAAAAATTAATTAAAAATAAATATAAAATAATATAAACTGAATTATAAATACAAATACGTGAGAGAGATATCAGTACTTAATATCGGTTCGAAATGTTGAAATGGATAGGGAGTTAAATTATAGTTGGGTTGTGTAGCATAGTCTGAATTGCTAGTTTAGTTCCATATAAATACTTAACCAAACACTAATTCAAGTGATGGCCGCTTGAAACGAGCCAAATTGGGCTGAACTATTAAACCAAACAATGTTAGGATGTTAGAGTATCTCTAGTACAATACTAAATTGACTTGTCAATATCAAATTTTATGCTATTTTTCATGCCAAGTTTGTCATATGTTAAATTTGGTATAAATTTACTATCAAGTATTACATACTGACAAATTTGGGATTTAATTCACATTGCTTGATATATTAACTCTTTCTTTATAATCATTAAAACATTGTTACTTTTAAAAAATTTTAATGGTAAATGTTTGCTTTTACATATTTCAATTGTTAGTAATTATGACAAAAAGGTAAATATAATATTAGAAATAGCAGTATACATTAGAGCACATAATAAAATGAGAAGTATTAGTTGTACTTTTTTTCTCACTCTCTTTTACACTTATTTTATTCACTAGCCAACGCGTGTACTCCATTATCTTATTTTCTATTTAAAAAATAATATGTAATATTAATAGATTTTATGTGTCAGACAGTGGTTAGATAGAGTATAAAAGAAAGTGTGAAAGAGAGTGTCAGTTGGCACTACTCAAATAGAACATCACATCGAGTTGTTGTTTTAACAATTTTTATTACAAATATAGTATTATTATTGACATATTAAATGTGCTTTTTTTACACTTTTTTTTAACTGGGCACTTGCATTGGAGATTATCTTAATCTAATACCCCTTGTTGATAAGAAAAATTTACTTAAATCTCATTGTTACTATTTTCGTTTCTTTGTTTAGGGGATTTGACTTTCTTTTCCCTCTTGTCTTAGTGCTTAAAAAATTTTCACACCTAAGCAATTCTCCAAAAATTAAACATTTTTAACCTTTGTGTTCGCATTTGTTTGTTTTGTTGAGTGTATTTGGGATTAAGTTTTAACCTTAAAGTTTTAACTGCTACAGTATAAAGCTCTCACATGTTATAATGCAAAACAAAAATATGCTACAATATAAAGCTTTCACATGCTACAATATTTAAGTTCTAACTTCAAGTTCTAATTTGGCTGCCAAGCACTCTCGTTATTATTTGTGGCTTTTGGTAGGGCCAACTTTTGTTACGTTGTCATTTCACATAAAATCTCACTAAAATATTTGAGATTATATGGTTGTTTGGCATTTCAATTCTGACCTAATAAATATTGTAAAGCTCTAAGTAGTTACAAAAAAACACAAAAAATTCTTGTAATGTAGAGCTCTCACATGTTATAGGTTTTAAATTAATATTTTCAGTTACAACTGTTCTCCTAAACACCTTATACATTTTATAGTTTTAACTGTATTTTTAAATGCTTAGAGAGTGTTTAGTAACGTCATTAAAAAAATATTGTTTCAACTGTTATAATATAAAAATTTTATATATTTTATTTATACATAATAAAGTAAAATAGTTTTATTTTTAGTTTTAACTGTATTTTGAAGTATTTTTGAATGACAAAGACACTTAATTTGAGTTTTTTTGGGAAAAGAAATTAAGGCAGAGAAATTTTTTCCACGGAAAGATGGAATGAGTGATTTTTTTGAAAGAAAAATAAACCCAAAAGAAAAAATTAAAAAAAAAAAACCCAAAAGAAAAAGAGAGGGGAAGGAGAGTCTACATCACCAAAACACTGGGTATGATGGGACCCACGACCTAACATAGGTTAATCGTATTCTTGTAAAGTGCAAGAGGTTTGTTAGCAGTGAATCACAACCACACGATCTAGATCAGACGGCTAATGAAACGCGCGTCTATTTATGTCCTCCGCAACCCACACGACAGTGCACTTTCTCTCTCTGTCTCTCTCTCTCTCTCTTCCCTCCTACTCCGACTCTGTAATCGCTCGGCGGCGAAACCGTGAAGAGCGACACCGAAACACCGTCGCTTTGATCCTCCTTCGCTCCAGGTACCGCTCTTCATCTGATTCTGTCTTTTGTGAGCCTTAATTTGGAATTACGAGCTGAAAAACCCTAGGATTAGCTGTCTTCTATAAACCCTAATTCTGAAGTTTCGGGGCAGATATACGTGAATTTTTCTGTGTGTGAGAGAGAATCTAATTTTGATAGCTTCAATGTGTACAATTGATTTCAAAAGTTAGGTTGTTCAAATGAAATTGTCGTTTGAGCGTTTATCAGTGATGATTCTATACAAGCGAGCTCAGTATGTAAGTTTTTACCAGCTTTTGCTTCTTTTTATGACGTAATGAGCAAAAAACGGCGGTAGTTTTGCCACAAAGGTGGCCTTGACAATTTTATAGAAAGTTTGAAGCTGGGTTAGTTATGAAGATTCTTGCTTTCCAATTGTTAATTTTTTTTTTATACAAATGCAATTATTATGCATTAATGAAATATTTTTTTACTTTTATTTCTTTTAATGTTAAATAGCAATGAAGATTCTTGCTTTCCAATTGTTATTTTTTGAAAAGAAAATAAATGTAATTAATTTGCATTAATGCGGTATTTTTATTTTTAGTTTATGTTAATGGGTTTTGTCTTTGTATAGTTTAATCTAATTGTTAAAGGTTTACCCTTTTGTTGGTTGGATTTTTGATGCAGATTAAATCGACATTCACTTCAGTAGTAATAGAACATTTGGTATGCTGCCTTCC
Organism: Artocarpus heterophyllus; assembly: GCA_025403435.1. Lineage (NCBI taxonomy): Eukaryota > Viridiplantae > Streptophyta > Magnoliopsida > Rosales > Moraceae > Artocarpus > Artocarpus heterophyllus. Next base: position 28,540,668 of record CM046337.1, read on the forward strand.
AGCTGGCTCAGAAAGTAAAAACATAATCTGTGCATAGTGTATTATTATGGATATTGAAGTGATTGATGTGGAAGGGATGGGTCATCGTGCAATGGCAGATGATGGAGATGCTGAACCCAGTGAGGGTGGAGAATCAAATACTGCTGGGAATTCCGCGTTTCATGATGATGAGGATGGGATTAGCGAGCCATATGTAGGCATGGAATTTGACTCTCAGGATGCTGCTAAGACTTATTATGAAGAGTATGCAAGACGTCTGGGTTTTAACTCGAAAGTCGCTCAGTCTAGTTCTAGTCGGTCTAAAGCTGATGGGACGATGATTTCTCGCGACTTTGTATGTGGCAGAGAAGGTTTGAAAAGAAGGCATGGTGATACTTGTGAAGCAATGCTTAGGGTAGAATTAAAAGGTCAAGAAAAGTGGGTTGTTACAAAGTTTGTAAAGGAGCACAGGCATGCCATGGTTAGTCCCAGAAAAGTTCATTATCTTCGGCCTCGTAGGCATTTTGCTGGTACTGCAAAGAATGTGGCCGAAGCTTACCAAGGGGCGGGAACAGTTCCTAGTGGTGTTATGTTCGTCTCAATGGATGGAAACCGTGGCTCCATGGAGAAAAATGTTAGGAACTCTCATCCTGTGGAGTCGAACCGGTTAGTTAAGAATATTGCAACAGTAAATTATCCAGTTAGACCTGGCAGTCGAAAAAGGACGTTAGGTAGGGATGCTCAGAACTTGCTGGAGTATTTCAAGAAAATGCAAGCTGAGAACCCAGGTTTCTTCTATGCCATACAACTTGACGAAAATAACCACATGACTAATGTATTCTGGGCAGATGCAAGGTCAAGAACGGCTTACAGTCACTTTGGTGATGCGGTAACTCTCGATACGACTTATAGGGTGTATCATTACCGGGTGCCCTTTGCACCGTTTACTGGGGTGAACCATCATGGTCAGACAGTTTTGTTTGGTTGTGCATTACTTCTAGATGAATCAGAGGCTACTTTTACATGGCTTTTCAAGACATTTCTTACGGCAATGAATGATCACCCGCCTGTCTCCATTACTACTGATCAAGACAGAGCAATAGAGGCTGCAGTTGCTAATGCTTTTCCAGAATCTCGCCACTGTATTAGTAAGTGGCATGTTTTAAGAGAAGGCCAGGAAAAGCTAGCTCATGTTTGTCTTGCTCATCCAAATTTTCAGTTGGAACTTTATAACTGTATCAATTTGACTGAAACTACAGAGGAGTTTGAATCCTCTTGGAATGCTATGCTTGATAAATATGAGCTCAGAAGAAATGATTGGCTGCAAGCATTATATAATGCTCGTTCTCAATGGGTTCCTGTTTATTTTCGGGATTCCTTTTTTGCTGCAGTATCTCCAAATCAGGGGTATGATGGTTCCTTCTTTGAAGGCTATGTAAATCATCAGACAACTTTACCAATGTTCTTTAGGCAGTATGAAAGAGCTTTGGAGAACTGGTTTGAAAAAGAAATAGATGCCGATTTTGATTCAATTTGCACCACACCAGTATTGAGGACACCATCTCCTATGGAGAAACAGGCAGCCAACCTTTATACGAGAAAAATTTTCACGAAATTTCAAGAAGAGCTAGTTGAAACCTTTGTGTACACTGCAAATAGGATTGATGGTGATGGAGCTATTAGCACGTTCAGGGTTGCTAAATTTGAGGATGACAACAAGGCATATATTGTGACGTTGAACTATCCTGAGTTGAGGGCTAATTGTAGTTGTCAAATGTTTGAGTATTCAGGCATTCTCTGTAGACATGTTTTGACTGTTTTTACTGTGACAAATGTTCTAACGTTGCCTCCCCATTACATTTTGAAACGTTGGACAAGAAATGCAAAGAGCGGAACTGGCTTAGATGAACGTAGTGGTGACACACAGGGTCAAGACTCTCTAACTTTGCGGTACAACAATCTATGTCGGGAAGCCATTAGATATGCAGAGGAAGGTGCAATTGCTACAGAAACTTACAATGCTGCAATGAATGCCCTTAGAGATGGTGGGAAGAAGGTTGCTATTGTGAAGAAAAATGTTGCCAAAGTTCCACCTCCTACCTCTCAGGTTAGTGGAACTGGCTATGATGATAGGAAGAACTCTCTGTTAACCTCAGATGCAACCCCATTGTTGTGGCCATGCCAAGATGAAGTGCTAAGACGATTTAATCTTAACGATGCTGGTGCTCCTTTGCAAAATGTTGCTGACTTGAATTTGCCTCGTATGGCCCCTGTTTCTCTTCACAAAGATGATGGGACTTCTGAAAATATGGTACAAAAGGAATTGTTTTCCTGTTTTCTTTTTATTTCATATATTTTTCAGTTTGAATATGGGGCATATTGAACTTTTTTTGTGCATAGGTTGTGCTCCCTTGTCTAAAGTCAATGACTTGGGTGATGGAGAATAAGAATTCAATACCAGGGAATAGAGTTGCTGTCATTAATTTGAAGGTATGAATAAAACGTATGACATATGTATGTCGCCAACCATTTCAAGTTGGTTGGTCCTATATAAGGGCTGCAGCCCAGAGATAAATTTACTAATTTGTTTGTATATACCACTGACAAGCTGTATTTTATTTTATTTTGCTTACTTGCTGTTTTGTTTCTCTCTCAAAATATTTCTCTACATTTCTTCCTGCAACTTATGTAACACTGATTAGAGGCCTTTGTTTTCATACACGTTTCAATTCTTATCTGCTACAGCTGCAAGATTATAGCAGGACTGCATCAGCAGAGTCGGAGGTCAAGTTTCAGCTTTCGAGAGTCTCGTTGGAACCAATGTTGAGGTCTATGGCCTACATCAGTGAACAGCTCTCGACACCAGCTAATAAGGTTGCAGTGATAAATTTGAAGGTATGCCAGTTTAAGTTTGAGACCTTTATATAGTACAGGCCAGGCATGGAAAGTTTGTTAAGAAAGAAGCACTGTGAGAAAGGAGTGGTCTACTTTGCTTGTTTTATGCGTTATTGTCTGAAAGAAATGACCACCATTTTTTCTTTTCGTAAAAAAAAAAAAAAAAAAAAAAAGGTTTTCTGTATGGGGTGGAATTGTCTTTTTATTGTAGTTTGAAGATTCTTATTTTGTGTTTGATAGTTTTTTACTTTTTCAAATCTGATATGTTTGTACTTTTAAATGAACTATTGTCACTTGTTTTGGGAAATACACACCTAAGCACATTGGTAGAAATCTAGTACAGAATAAAAAAACGAAGTGAAGAGTTACCTTGTTTGGATTGCTGTAAATAGCCTGAAGAAATTTTTGAGGATCATTGAGTACTATTTTCTCAAAGAGTTCTTGATTCGGTCTAGGCTAAGTGATATGCAATGCAATATAAATTTAGCTGGGATCCAAAGAAACAAGATGTTGAATATCAGATGGAGGAATAGAGTAGTTTTGGCTAATCTGCTTATAAGTTGGACATTAGAATTAGCATAGTTATTAGTAACTTTGTATCCTTTCGCACTAACAGTCTATTAAATTACTTTTTGTATGCCTGTATGATGCCTGCCGTTTGCTCTAGAAAAATGCATTTCCTTGGTCTTCTTTTGTGGGACTGTTTTAACTCTAAGCCGTTACAACTTGTAATTGGGATTTGGTCTTGTGGCCTTTTATAGGAGAGAAACTCTTGATAGTTAGTCTTCCATATTTGTCATTATGATGTGAAGGTTGAGAGTTTTATTATCTAAGATGAGAATCCCTGACCCTTACGACTTTTAGCGTTTATGTGTCGTTTATGTGTTTCTACTGTTTGTCTTGATTACTTTGTAACAATTTGCTATTGGTTCAGCTTCAAGACACTGAGACAACTTTAGGGGAGTCAGAGGTTAAATTTCAGGTTTCCAGGGACACATTAGGTGCCATGCTGAGATCAATGGCCTATATTCGCGAGCAGCTCTCAAATCCTGTAAGAATTTTTACCTACTTAGTAGTTATAATCATGCATATTGTTTCTTTCCGGTCAGTGATTGCAAGAGGTCTGTTTTTTGGGATAGAAAATTATTCCAAGAAGTTCTGAAACATGTTGGTGGCACAGGAAAAGGCTCACCTTTCATGAATTCTAACTTTTGAAAATGTAGAAAAGCCCTGTGTAGATATATGTCACTAAAAAGTTTGTGATATGAAGGAGGCCTCGAAATTTCTCACTTAAGAGCACGTTTGGGTACATAGATTTGAGCCAAAGGGTTGAACCTTAAACATGATAGCAATTCCAGTTATGTGAGAGAAAACACCGTAGAAAATTGGTTTGAATCACATTTTTTGGTTCGAACGTATATTCCCTAAACAGGCTCAAGTTGTTCTGTAACTAACATGGTATGTCTTTTTGGCAAGGCCATATGAAGCTGTAGCCTCTCATGAAAGAATTTCGCGCCCAAAGGACTGCCATGTCAGTTTATGATTAAGACCTTTGGGCTAGGTTAATTACTGGGTTCATCAGCTATATGTGTGCCATACGGGAGCTAATTAGCCGACAGACTTAGGTGGGCTTGACTCAGCTGATGATGTGTCTTTATAATATGAGACTTGTAAAAAGTGTTGCGTCACTTGTTGCCCCTCAAATCTGTCTTGCTGGAGGGGGAAACTTTGGATTGTATTTCTACAGTAACCGCATATGCTTCTTTCCTTTTTTTTTTTTGGGTTTCAATTGTAAAAGGTTTTCCAATTTGACAGGGCGAAAGCCAGTCGGAGCCTCTACTCAAGAAGCAGCGGAAGTAATTTCGTTATAATTATTTGCCTCCTGTATGGTACCCCAGGTGTGCGTGTGGCCACCTAACTCCTAAGCGCAAAGGTCAGACGATCAGGTTGGCCTTTGGCTCGGATAGCTGCTCCTTTGCTTTAAGTGTATGCTTGTTTTTAGCACATTTGTACATGTAACATATCCAACTTTGAGGAACCATAAGCATAAAAGTGAGTTCTTAGTTTATGATGTAGCACAGAAGTCGGAATGTATGAATGCCCAGGATTAGACTACATAATATGCTTGTTTAAGATCTTTAATAGGAAATAGTGGGATTTTTATTCTGCTGTTCCCGTAGTTGATAGATGGTGCAACAATCTTCTGCTGTATTTCTTTTCTATTTTGTTCACTTTGTGCCACCATTGCAGACTAAGAAGCGAAGAAAACCAGAAAAGCCCAACTGAGGTGAGTGGGGGGGAAATTTGGTCACTCCCACCAGTCTTTCAAGTAGCGAAGGAATTATCGTGCTTAGCATGGGAGTTATGAGAAGTGATTCATTGAATGTCCTGTATATTCTTTTTCTTCAATCCCTATCTGTAGATATTCTGTTGCAAATAAGATTCCTTTAAAAAAAAAATGTCTTGTTTCCAATGATAACTGTGAAACAGGGAATTGGAAATGCGCTTTGGTTGTTTTCGCTTAGAGACTTTTAGAAATTACAAATTTTGCTAGCTGATATATGTTTGACAACAGATGCACTACCACGTGAAACGCAAAATTAACTATATGCGATTCTTTTTTTTTTTTTTGTTTTTTTTTCAACTACATGGACCTCAATAATGGTTCGTCAGTGGTGGCGATCCTCGACTCGCTTTTGGTCTCCTTACATGTTATTTAGTCCTATGGAAAATGGTCAATAATACATATGCCCCCTGAATTTTTCATAATTTATGCTTTTACGCATATTTTTTAAAAAACTTTTCATATATGCCACCTCTCATTAACAAAATTTTATATATATCCCCATTATTAACAAATTCTTTCCTCTAATTTATTCTTTTTAAAATTACTTTTTTATACATACCATATTAATCTTTTGTTCTAATTTGCCTCTATTTCAATAATCTGTCTCTATTTAAGTATTTTTTTCTTTTAGTTTTCTAAAATAATACTATTTTCTTAATAAATATTGCCTTTATAAATAAATTTTCCTAATTGCTTTTCTGAAATAATTTTTCTTGATTGTGCTTATACTTAACCTCTTTTCCTACATATCTTTTGCACTCCTTAAATAAATTATATTATTATCAATTTTGCTCCATCAAAACTCTTATAAGTGTTTCACTTTTTTTTTTACTAAACTAAACTTGGAAGAAATTAGTAGATCAAGAAGTAACTTACATTTACGTAGTAAAAAATTCTTCAAATTGAATATACATGTTTAATTTTATAGTATTAAAAGTTTGATATATTGATATTTTTTTAGAGTTTTTTGACATTTTAAGCTGACATCGCCAGAAGCAAAATCATGGCTACGTCCCTGTAAACACTGCCACTTTTTTTTTTTGGGTGGAAAAGTGTAACGTGAAGTGGTCCCACTTGTTTGGACCCGTAGTATTAGTTCTTTTTTCTTTTTACATAAATCCGCAGGCATTATTAGTACACCAGCGATGATTTGGTATCCTGCGTGGAGTATCATCAATTTTTTTCGTAGGTATTCTTTGAGTTTGTGTGGAAACACTGGTTCAAATAAAAAAGATACGGTTTCAATCAATTATGCTATAATATTTCTTATTATAAAATTTGAATTGTTATTTTCATTCAAACCTTTAGATTGTTCATGTTTTTAAACGCCCTCTTTTTCCACATTCGACCTAACCTTCAAAATAACACATCTTTTTTAGATGGTCTTATTTGAGACTTTTTGATTTACCATATTTGTCGATAGTGGTAGCATTAAAGGCTGAGTATTCAATCCAATCTAATACTTTTTGCTTACGTCTAGTCCAATTCAATGCTGTATGTTAAATTTTTGAGATATTATTCGATTGATCCAGTACAAATATTATAAAAACTGAACACTAAAGAAATATAAATATAACCGAAATCAAATCTTAGGCACATGTTTCAAAAGCAAAATAAGTCATCAACTACGAATTCAAATAAGACTTCAAGCCAACACATACAAGTTTAAGACCAATGACAACATAAGATTTCTCTAAATTACACTTAGACAAATGACAATATACATATATATATATATATATATATTTGAAAAGATGTCTTATACATTTGAAAGGTTAATTGGATTCTTAACACCCCAAAACCAACACTGATTAAATTTCAGTTGGATTTTTTTTTTTCAATTTTCAATCCAATCCAATTCAATACAATGAAAATTGGATATTCAAATACATTGAATTGGATCAGCCGGTTATCCAATTATATCGAATAATTTGCTCACCTCTGGTGACAAAAAGCATTCTACAATACTTGCAAAACCAAAATGCTTGAGCTATATCTCTCAGCAGCATTTTATGGACGAAGAGTTATTAAAAATATTTTAGTATGATGATTACTCATGTATGGTGTTTGGGGACTAATTTTGATACCTTTACCTAGTTTAGGGACTAAATTTGGTACAACTTTTAACATATGCTCTAATTCTAGAAGAGAATAAAGTTCAAGAACTTAGGGTGCTTGGCAATGTTGGTTAGAACCAACTTTTTAGTTAGGGAATAGTGCAAAGCTCTCATATGCTACAGTAAAAGGCTAAAAGTTGTTACCGTGTAAACTCTTACATGCTACAGTATTTTAAACTAAGAAGTTAGTTCTATCTAACTTTGTCAAACACACTAGCATGAGTCCAATTCAATGGTTCCCATTTAAAATTTAAATGAAAGACCAGTTTTTCATATATATTTTCAATTTAATGATTATTAATTAGACAAATTTGACTATAAGGTTTTAAAAAGAAAAAAATGAGGGATTATTTTATGGATTTATTTCTTTTTAATTGATATAATATTTTTTGGCCAGGGGGATATAATAATGTTCATAATAATTGATATTTTTAAAATTTAAACTAAATTTGTCTTTTAATGTGTTACTAAGTATTGTTAGGTAATATATCATTTGATATTATAATTGTAATGAAATTTATTTTAAGTATTATATTTAATTTAATCTAATATGATGATGTCAGATATAAGATTACATTTTCTGACATATATTTTAGTAATTTATCAAGCACATGATAGAATTTAACATAAATTCATACAGTATTATTCATTCCAATTTTAATTTTATGACTCTATCTAGTTGTCCATCTTGTCAAACAAGGCCTTTAAAACTAAGTCCATTTATGTCTAAACTCATGTTACCAAATTACTTTTTTTTTTTTTAACGGAGTTAATTCGAGTCTACGTCGCTTTATAGTGACATCAATCATTTAGATAACCTTTTAGAATTCTTTGAAACTTGCCACTTCTCTGCAAAAAATAGTCAAATTTACCTTTATCAAAATAGGGAGAAGGAAGTAAATAGCATAAGTATGAAGTTCATTTAAAGATAATAGCATAACTTTTATAGGGTTAATAGATAGCATATTATTAATTAATCACATTTACTATAAAATAAAATACCAATAATGCCCTCAAATTCATACTCACAATAAATTTAACTGCCTTCCATATCTCAAACTTAACCTCTCTCTCTCTTTGCTCTCTCATGGATGGCAAACATGAGGCTTAGGTAGCGACGATGATGGGGAGGCTTAGACAATGACCTGTGTGGATCTACCCAGAGGATAACAAAGACACCATATCATCAGTGCCCTTGCCAAAGATGCGCGAAGCTACCAAGAGGAGATCGAAAGCAACTGCCTGACGACGAATAAGACTGTCCGAGATTGTGAGCGCTTTCGATGAAGATCATATGAGATTGTCTCCTTATTTCGGATCACCTTATCCGTCACATGAGATCACAATTTCCAAATAGACTAACATCACGAAGCTCCCTCGTGAGGCCATAGTTGTTTGTCGTTGCTGCACCATCATAGTTAGAGAAAGAGAGGGAGGGAGGAGAGATAGGGTTTTCTAATTTAGGGCTAGGGACTAGGTGTGACGATCCAACTTTTTGGACCGTTTCTTAACGTAATTTTAAACTTAATTAAGTTAAATGTTTTTTCCAAAATACTCTTAACTTATATTTAATATATTTTATTTTTACATTTTTGTTTCCAAAAGTAGTTGTAGTACTTATTCTACTTATATTATATACCATAGTAAACTTGATAGTTTTTTTTTAACATAACATACTTCAAAATATATAATTTATAACAAAACCAATCTTGCAGCAATATCCAAACCGTTGACTACGCAATTGCTCATTTGCCATTGCCATCTCAATAGTAAATCTATTCCGCCCTCTTGGTTAGATTCCTATAGCATGAAATAACTAGGTGAGCTATTGATCAGTGAGTCCAAACATAGCCCTAAAATAATTTCTAATCATAAGCATAATTCATTTATGCTTACTTATGAACTTCAATCATTCATTCCTTAAACTTATCATGAACTAAGGGCCAATGTGTTCATACTATATGTACAAGATCATCGTAACATCAAGATCATAATATTCTTAACTTGAATCTCCCCTTGAATCAGGAGTTCATGTGATACTTACATTACTTACCTTATTTGGTGTATTATTTTATCAGTTCTTTATTATAGTGACATACCATACATGATGCTTTAAATAAGTGTATAGCAAATGCATTTTATTAAATAATGTAAATAACATTTTTATTTAAAAACCTTTAATTTGACATTGTAAGAAGAAACTTACTTGGAATTGGCACTATACTTCTCCAATTTCCTGGTCCCCTTGCTACTTGATTAAGTGTCCTGCTTGTACAATATTTCGTTATTATTTAACTTATTCACTACCCAGCTACACGTCGATCATGAAACTTAAACATCCCTTAAGCTCCATATTAGTCTATTATGTTGTAAGTTATATAACTCGAGCATTCCCATAACGTAACTTCTTTATTATTGTTGCCTTCCTGACCCTAATGAGCTACAAAAAAAACCTGCTAAAGGACATTTTCTTAATTTAGACATTTGAGGGTTCGTTTGAAGTGTTTTTGTGAAAAATGACAATTTTATGTTAGATGGGTCTTTAAGAGCATTTTGAACTTGTTTAGTTAAAAATTCATATTTTTCCATTATTCAAGAAGATGTAGAAAAATCTAAGGATCGGTTTTCTTTTGCAAAAAAATTTATTTTACCAAAATTTTACGGTTTTGAACTATAATATGAAAATTTTGGACGATTTTGCCCTTGGAACCAAAACTGACCATTTTATACCATTAAAATCAATTTTTCACAAGGATCCAAACTCTCTAAAGTATCCAGGTCAATTTTTTTTTTGTTTTAAAATGTTTTTCTTTAAATACCACTTTTTGAAATTTCTTGATTAAAAGTTCATAACATTCATAACTCATAATCCAATCGTAATTTTCATGAACCGTTTGCTAACTTTAACAGTTTTAGTGAGTTTTACAACTTTTATATTTTAAATTTTCTCAAATTCTGACTATACAGTAGGGTTTTTGGCCCTTTTTCAGAACTACCACGTAAAACATAAACTTTTCAATTTGATCCCCTTATAATTTACAAAACTTTGTTAATGAAAGTTGATAATCTCATTGTTTTGGACAAATCTTGTATTTTGCTTGAAAGTAACTTGCCTCTAAGACTACCAAAATCATCACTCTTTGAAAATACATTAAAATGTTGTTTGAAAGTAGGTTTTTTCAAACTTTGAATTTAAACACTTAAAACCTTAATTACTAACATCAAGCATCATTACTTGTAACACCTGTTATTTTAAATGGGTATTAATTATATTAAATTTAAACATTAGTATGCCAATTTAAATTTGTAAAATTTTATTTTCATTACAAATTTACCTTATTTTATTTATTCTACCTATTATCTTTTTAATTTTTGAATACATATTTTATGAAAAAAATCCAAAATGCCACTACACTTTCCATTAATCACCAAAATACCACTACACTATGCTTTTAGAAGAAAACTTTCTCCCGACAAATATTCCCCTTAATTCACCCACCTTTAGACAATATCAACCACTCCTCCAATCATGAGTGTCTACCTATTTGATAAAAAGTCAAAATTCTCCCTCACTTTTTCTTTGTCCCACGTGCCTCTTTCTCTCTTTTCTTTTCTTTATCCTTCTTCTTCCTCTGCATTTCTTCTGCTTCTCACAACAGAACTAAAAGAACCCAAGAAACCAAAGTGCCCAAAACTTCACCATTGTCACTAAGAATCACAACAAAAACAACTTCCTAACAACTCATAAGCAAGGAAACAAGGGGATTTTGATGATCTAATTACGTTTTTAAGCTTGGATATTAGGTAAAATTTTAAAACTCATACTTTGATTTTAATTTATGTTTTGAGTATGAAATTTGATAGTAATTAGTGTTTTGATGATTTTGGAAGAATATACAATGTTTTCACACTTAGATTTATCTTAGAAAGATGATTTTTGTTTGGATTCGGATAAGAAAGAAGTTTTGGTTGTTCTAGGCAAAAACCTAGGAGAAAAATGACGTTCTTGGGGGAAAACAACATCAAAACAGAAGAAGAAATAAAATGTTTGTTTTTCTAAAACTACATTATTTTGTAAGGCTGGAAATTAAAAAAAATGTTTTATGTCAGGCAGGATTAGAACCCCTGACCAGCAGATGGAGCAAGAAGATACTATACTACTAGGACAAGAGTAGCTGTTTGAGATTTTATGTTTCGAAAGTATTGAGTATGTTTGCTGCAAAATCTGTGTTTTCAAATAATTTCGTTTTAATGAATACACAACTTTTTAATTGTTTTATTTTTGAATATTTTAAAATCACGTTATTTATTTTAAAATTAATTTCAACATATTTTGCATAAAAATAAAATTCAGTTTTATTTTCCAAAATTAGTAAAATTATGTTAGAAAATTAATGGCCATATTTTGAGCATATTAATGATAAAGACACACTAATAAAATAAATTGACAAAATTATGAAATTAGTATTTAAGTTAAATTTACGATTTTTATATGTATTAAGGTTAAGGTCGTATTGGAGCTTATGTGGTGGTGGAAACAAGTTAGAAGTTATCTGTCAATAATTTACCAATGAGGTAGGATTTCAATTAATCAACTTTTATGAGATTTTATTTAATTAAAATTGATTATTTGTTTTGTAAAATAATTTATATATTATTTTGTTAACATTAGTATATGTATATTAATGTGAAAAACAATACTCCAGACCCGTTTTGTATTGTACAGCAAGGTCAAAGTAATTTAGTATATTTTAATACAATTTGGAGAAATATGGTTAGATAATATGGACTCTATATATACTGGCAAGGATATGAGAGGATGGTGAGAGGTAAAAACGGCGATGGTTAGGTTCTTGGACACGTATACCTTAAAAGGTAAATAGGAGGAAGGTGTCAGCACTCTCATAGGGTCGAAAGTCCTAGAACGCATTGTACAGGAAACGTCTTGATGAGGATCCAGAACTCGATGTCCTGTAACACCCAAAAATTTAGTTAGGTATGATTGGTGTATAAATGGTGAATCAGTATGCCTTAATGTAATCTGAAGTTAATTTAATTATATTGTAATATTTTAACTTATTTCACATTTGATTATTTTTATTTGTTATTTTGAATTTTTAAACAAAACGATTTGTCAAATACTGAATATATCCTTTTTGTGAAAACCACGTGCAGGACATGGTTTTCACTCGCAAAACCACCCTCTACCTCTCCTCTTCTTTCCTCATTCTCTCTCTCTTTCTTTCTCTTCCTGTTTCTCTCCTCTCTCTCTTATTTTGATTTCAAAAATTTGCTCAAACCTTGAATCCCCACAAAATTGGAAGCTCAAGAAGCAAGATTTGGTCTCCATAAACTCGATTTAAAGCTCGAACTTGAGGTTAGTTTACTTAACTTTCAAAATTTCAAACTTTTTCCTAAATCCTTTAAATTTCTTTGTATGTTGAAATTTGAGTTTCTTGAACTTGGGAAACCCTTAATCTAAGTTAGTGGAATCCTAATTATCATGAATATAGGCTTGATTGGACAAGAATCGAACAAAATCAAGTTTTTTCCTTTTTCTTTATTTTCGAAATAATTTGAAAATTTTCATATAAAACTTGTTTAAAAGTGTTTAAAGGTGTCCCAAAGTGTTTTTCTATCATTTATGAACATCAAACATGCTCTAGGACTTGAAAAATAGGTTTAAAATGCAGATTTGAGCTTGGGGAGGCTGAGACTCGAAGTCTCAAATCCCCTAGATTTTTTTCAGTTTGGCAGGCCGAATTCATAGGTTCGACAAGCCAGACTCATCTACTCGGCAGGCTGAACTTGGGCCAGTTTGGCAGGCTGGTGTTGTACGGCCGGTAGGCCAAACTGTATAGTTTGGCAGGCTGGATAGAAAAGTTTGGCAGGCAGACTGGACTTCATGAAATTTTACTATTTTCACTCGTTTTCACTGTTTAAAACCCGAATTAAGACTTTGACATTATAATATGATCTTGTGAACTTTAAGGGCATACTAAGACACCATGAAGTAACATAGTAGTGTAGAATACTCTAAGTTAGAAATTGATGAAGTGTAGTTTACTTTTAAGGTTGATCGTGGTTCCGTGGAGCTAACGTATAGCAGGTCGGGATTGTAGTGTTGAGTCACGGTGCAAAATATTGAGGTAGGACTTTTATCCCTTTCTTTGTTAGCCATGATTTTAAAAAGGTTTTCAATCACAAAATGATTTCTTTCAAAATGATTTTCAATGAAAGATTGAGATGAACTTTTTAGCATTTTTCATTATTTGTTAAAAAACAAATGATCATAATGTTAGACATGTATGCCCTAAGGAGTAAAAATGTAATACGTTTTTGGAGACATTTTTATCATTAAAGAATTTATTCATTTATATATACCAAATCTTGTCCTCTTTACGTTTATATTTGTTGAATGTATGATAAGCAAACAGTAGTCTGAGACTGTCAGTCTAAACCTTAAGAATTGGGCATATGATGGACTGATTATGCGAAAGACACGATTCTTAAGGTGACGGTCTAAAACATATGATCCGCAATCGAGGGAATAAAAGTTGGGCGCTTTATTCATGTAAAGATTGTCATGTTGTCTATATCCCTTTTGGGAGATGGTTTGTCTTGACCATCGTTGTTGGACTCTGTAAATAGAAACATTGGCACGTTGACATAGGTGACGATGTGTTGGATCGGGACATAAAGTGAATTGATTTGGATCAATAATTTTGTCTTGGCAAATTGATTCACTTTACACAGTCATTTGTATTGTATCTTAATCCTGAGATGAATAGTGGGCTCGTTATCTCAACTTGTGTCTTTTGATGTACCAAAGGGTGACACCCACATCTCAATAGTGGTATGCATGCTGGTACATTGGAGGCATGACTCTTGATAGCGTAGACTTGTTATTTATAGATATGGAATCCATAGCTTCTCTTTAGGAGTAATGATATCCTCTTATATGCGTTGTCCTATAATTGGAAAACTGGAGCGCTCAACCATTTGGATACATAGGTGTAACCGAATGGTATACTTTCTTCGGATGGTAAGTTTTCTAATGGTGAGACAATGGAACGTAAGATAAAAATAATTGAGAATGTAAGACAGAACTTGTCCTTAAGTCGATTATGGATGATCATATGGGGATACGATACACTATGATATGTCATGGAGACTTAGCTACACGAGCTTCGTAATTCTATAAAGTTCGAGAGTGTAGCTCCAAGCTTTTAGTGGAGTAGTGTTGGAGTTGATAATTGTGAAATGTATATCTGGGATATTGGGTTTCATAATTATCATGAGCTTGAACTTTATAGGTCCATTTTGGTCCCCTTTACTAGCTCACAAAATTCTGTAACGACACGGCGTGCTTTTCCAATAATTGGTGACTTATGTCGGATTTATCAGATTGGTTTAAAATTTGTAAGAAACAAATAATTCATGTCTATTTATCGGTTGAATTAATTTTGTAAGAAATTAGTTCAAGATAAACTTGTTGAATTATTGCGATAAGATAATTCTTGTCTGTTTATCGGTTGTTTTAATTTTGGACAAATTAGAACAAGATAAACTTGTAGAATTATTATGAATTGATTTATTTTCTTAGAGATTATCTTGATAAAGTTTGTTTTGATCAGATAACTTCTCTATTGGGTTATTTGAATCAAAACTGAGACTTTATCCTTTAGAATCTCGGGTGGAAAATAAAAGATTCGAGGAGTTTTTTCTCGGGAGTTCGGCCTGCCGAATGACGTGTTCGGCCTGCCGATCAGCGAGAGATAAGATTACGCATTTTCACGCAGATCTTATCAGATATTGACCCGAACTTGATTCTGTTTCGAATTTTTGAGACCTATTCTGATAAGGATTGACCTTAGGACCAATAGCTATATAAAGGGAGTGAGTCTCATGATTTACTCAGATCAATTGAGAGATTAAGAGTGATACTCTTCTAGTGAGCATCTGAAAACTCCCTGAGAGCTTTTGTTCACAAATCACGAACATTAGCTTTGGGTTCTCTCTATTGGTTCGAAGGAGAGTCACCGGTGGAAGAGCTATACGTGTGAGCCCACACTCACTCCAGTTGTGGATAGAGAATAGCAAAGAAGACCAGTTGGTTGAGGCTCTTCTGGAACGTTACTTCTCTAGACAGGTTGCGAAGGTTCTTCAGCACACAGAGGTTAGTAAGATCTGTTTAATTTATACATATAGCATGCCAAACTTGTGTTTTGAAAATTGCTCTGATGAAAAATTTTAAAATTTTCGCTGCACACGGCGTTTCCAACACATAATGAATCGAATAATGAATGTAAACGAGGATATCTATTAACGTGAGACCTTAATAGTGATATAAGTACATTACGGCATGATGTCATACTCAGAGATCGGGTCATGTAGAGTACGAACTTGTGATAGGTCACAAAACCCAGCTGGGCCACTACAATGGTGACATTATAGCTTTGTCAAAGGACTGATTAATAAGAACATTTCTAAATGAATAGTGTCTTTTAATCGTAAGAATGAATTTAATATGTTTTATTTATTTTCTTGAATTTTTATAATTTACATTCGAATATGAAATTTTATGTTTAAATTAATGTTTTCAAAACCTAGTCCTACTGAGCCTTCTGCTCACATTTTTATTTGTTTTAAAACTTTTTTCTTACGTGAATTACAGCTTAGGACCGCTTGGGAGGCAGTAGGGCAAACACATGAGTCGTAGGAATTCGGTTTTAAGTCATTTCTTTATTTAAATCAAGGCATGTAATATTTAAATTTTATTTTTCGTATTGGACTGTAGTTGTAATTTATTGTTGTCGATACCATGTGTGTGCACTAAAATGGGTCTGGTAGGGCCGATTTATGCTTATCTATCGTTATTATTTTATTTCATTTTATCTTCTCTAGTTTCACGATAATTGCCTCAAATAGTTTTTTTTAAACTATAACGTTTTTCAAAATAACCCAAAATATTTAATTAGTAATTTTAATTAAAATTTGGTTTTATTACCTTAATAAATCCATCATGTCACTACCCGGATTTAGCGTGACAAGATGGTATTAGAGGCCTAGGTTATGAAATTTAGAAATCGTACACACCTAGGTACGACAATGAAAAACCATTGACAGTCCTATTTTGTTTTTAGAATTGAGAGAATGGCACTGAGACGTTGTCCGACTACTGACGCGAACCCTGGAAATGATGAGGGTATGGTGAGAGCCATGTTTGTTGATTTCTGGCAAATTGCAGTGAGGGCTAGGCTTGAGGATTGCAAGGTGAGTCGTCAGCATGAGTACTTTAGGGAATTTCGATGTGTATCTTTTATGACTTTTGACAGAAACTGGGATCCGCAGGTAGCTGAATATTGGTTGGATTCAGCAGTGAAGCACTTGGATACCCTTAGTGTACCAACATAATATCGAGTGGAAATTGCAGCATTTAAATTGGAAAGAAGTGCAAACATTTGGTGGAAGTAGGAAAAATGCATGGAAAACAACAGGACTATTGATTGGGACCGATTCAAGGAGTTGCTCTACGAGCGTTACTTTTCACAGGAATACCAGGATCAAAAGGCCACCGAGTTCTATCGATTGGAATGCAGTGATATGATAGTTCAGGAATACGAAGCAAAGTTCAATGAGTTGGCTAAGTTTACTCCATCTGTCGTGGCTTCTAAGTGGGAAAAGTCCATTAAGTTTCAGGAAGAACTTAAAGCATCCATCCGACGATAATTCTTAGCCTTGCGACTCTAAAATTTTGGTGAGTTAGTATCGTCAGCATTATCTATGGAAAGCAACTATGCACTCTACTGCGAGAACAGGGCAAGGACATTAGGAGGACCTCAAAGGAGCAACCAGAGGGGCAATAATAATCGTCAGGCTCAGGAGAAGAATCAACAAGATAACGTTAACAGTGGGAGTAGCA
Organism: Artocarpus heterophyllus; assembly: GCA_025403435.1. Lineage (NCBI taxonomy): Eukaryota > Viridiplantae > Streptophyta > Magnoliopsida > Rosales > Moraceae > Artocarpus > Artocarpus heterophyllus. The sequence goes on from CM046337.1 coordinate 28,557,931, forward strand.
GTTCATCAAGTAGCGGATGAAGTGGACCTTACAACTTCTATTGCCATTATTGCCAACAATCGAGACATATCAAGAGGAACTATCCAATCAAGAATGCTAGGCAGGGATTCCAGACAGGAGAAGGTGCAAGTCGTCAGCCTCAACCTTAGCCTTTTGCTCTACCTCAGCCATAGCAAATCCCGCAATTGTAGTTTCACCAGCCCACTCCACACCAGATGCATTACCTAGCGCAAGGATATCAGCCGCAGAGTTTCTAGCGAAATGTCCTATAGTAATGAGTGTCAAGTACAGCTAGCATGCAGCTACCTCCACCGCAACAATATCGGCCAACAAATCCAAGGACCCAGCAACACCAACAGGGGAAAAGGAAAAGCACCAGCTTAAGTTCACACCATGACTTCAAGAAGTTTAGAAGCTCAAACCAACAATGCAGTTGTTGACAGAACAATTATGGTATCTCGATCTTTAGCTTATGTTTTGTTTGATATTGGTGCCACTCATTCTCTCATTTCGAGTTCATTTATACATGCATTGGGATTAAAAATAGAGGAATTTGATGAACCCTTGATTGTTACCTCACCCTTGGGGCGGGTGTGTGAGAACTGTATATGTAAATCTTGCAAGATAATGATTGGAGGTGAGACTCTGAAGAGTGATTTGATGGTAGTCGCCATGACTTCATATGATGTAATCTTAGAAATGGGCTGGTTGTCTAGATGTAATGCCATTGTAATTGTCACCTTAGGAAGGTAACCCTAGTGTTTGATAGGGGGACGACGATCACTTACCATGGTGGTACTGATTAGGTAATAAGTGAGTGACTCATGAAGACATGTCTTAGAGGACGACGAAAATTGGCTTGTTCTAACCTTCTTTTGAATCTAGAAGAAGAGTTTAGTACAATAGAAAGGAATGTAGTGATACTGATGGTTCACGAGTTCGATGATGTCTTCCCCGACTGAGTTACCAAGATTACTACCACATCAGGAGATCGAGTTCAGCATTGAGTTATTTTCTAGACCACTCCGATTTCCATAGCATCATATTGAATGGCGCCGACAGAAATGAAGGAACTGAGAAAGCAACTTTAGGAACTTATAGATAAGGACTATATTCAGAACAGTATGTCACCATAGGGTGCACCAGTTTTGTTTGCCAAGAAGCATGATGGTACTCTCCGATAATGTATTGATTATCGATAGTTGAATCAGGTCACCGTCAAAAATGAGTATCCACTACCCATGATCGATGAGTTATTTGACTAGTTAGGAGGTTCTCGATATTTCTCGAAGATAGATTTGCATTCCGGATACCATCAAGCTCAGGATTAGGGAAGAAGATATTCCCAAGATAGCTTTCAGGACCTGGTATGGACACTTCAAGTTTCTGGTAATATTGTTCAGATTGACAAATGTTCCTATAGCCTTCATAAATTTGATGAATAGGATTTTCAGGCCTTATTTAGATCAGTTTGTGATTGTGTTTATTGATGACATATTGATATATTCTAAGACCTGGGAAAAGCATGAGCAACATTTGAGGATTGTGCTTTAGACTCTGTGAGAGCACCAGTTGTATGCCAAAAGGGAGAAGTGTGAATATTGGTTGACCGAGGTTAAGTTCTTGGGACACATCATCTCAAAGCAAGGTATCTCAGTGGATCCATCTAAGATAGAAGTGATAGTGTAATGGGAGTGACTGATGAACATCACTAAGATTCACAGCTTCTTAGGACTTACTGGATACTACAGGAGTTTGTGCAAGATTTTTTGAAGATAGCGGCTCCATTGACATGACTGATCAAGAAGAATGTTTGGTTCGAATAGGATGAGGAATATGAATACGCTTTCTAGGAATTAGGAGAACCAATTGACCACCGCTCTAGTGCTGATCATGCCGAGTAGTGATGAGCCGTATGAAGTCTACACTGATGAATCAGGACGAGGACTTGGATGTGTGTTGATGCAACATGGACGAGTCATGGCTTATGGATTGCGATAGCTAAGGCCTCATGAGTAGAACTACTCCATTCATGACTTGGAGCTTGCAACGATGATTCATGGTTGGTAGGGCAAACAGTGTAGTTTGGTAGGCCAGACATGAAAGTTCAGCAGGCCAACTAGACTTCATGAAATTTTACTATTTTCACCTATTTTCACCATTTAAAACCCAGATTAAGACTTTGACCTCGTAATATGATCTTGAGAACTTTAAAGGCATACTAAGACACCATGAGATAGCATAGTAGCATAGAATACTTTAAGTTAGAAATTGATGAAGTTTAGTTTACTTTTAAGGTTGATCATGGTTTCGTATAGCTAACGTATAGCAAATCAGGACTACAATGTTGAGTCATGGTGCAGAATATTAAGGTAGGACTTTTATAGCAGGTCGGACTACGGTGTTGTGTTGGCCACAAAATGATTTCTTTCAAAATGATTTTCAATTAAAGATTGAGATGAACTTTTTAGTATTTTTCATTATTTGTTGAAAAATGAATGATCATACTGAATCAAATAATGAATGTAAATGAGGATACCCAATAACCTGAGACCTTAATAATGATATAAGTACATTAGGGCATGATGCTATACTCAAAGATCGGGTTGTGTAGAGTACGACATTGGGAGCAGGTCCCGAAATCCTAGCTAGGTCACTACGGTGATGACATTATGGCTTTGCCAAAGGACTGATTAATAAGAACATTTCCAAAGGAATAGTGTCTTTAAATGGTAAGAATGAATTTTAATATGTTTTATTTATTTTCTTGAATTTTTATAAATTACATTCGAATACGAAAATTTATGTTTAAATTAATGTTTTCAAAACCTAGTCCTACTGAGCCATCTACTTACATTTTTATTTGTTTTAAAACTTTTCCCCTAGGTGAATTGTAGCTTAGGACTGCTTAGGAGGCAACAGGGTAAACACGTGAGTCGTAGGAATTCTATTTAGGTCATTTCTTTATTTAAATCAAGGCATGTAATATTTAAATTTTTATTTCTACGTATTAGACTGTGGTTGTAATTTAGTATTGACGATACTATATGTGTGCACTAATGTGGGTCTAGGTGGGGCCTGACTTATGCTTATCTGTCCTTGTTATTTTATTTCATTCGATCTGCTCTAGTTTAACGATAACTGCCTCAAATAGTTTTTTTTAAACTATCACATTTTTCAAAATACCCCAAAATATTTAATTGGTAATTTTAATTAAAATTTGGTTTCATTAACTTAATTAATCTGCTACGTCACTACCATGATTTAGGGTCGTGACATGTCCCCTTACCTGACAATTCTCGAATCATTAGTTTTGAGTTGTCAAGCACACCCTTCATAGTTATGTTGAGTAGAGAGACATGATTCTCATTTTCGTTGTAGATACCAAAAAACATTGTTTAATTACGAATTATAATATATGTTATAGAAACATGGAGAGGTTTATATATAAGGCATCTACCAGATGTGAATATTATGGAATTGTTATAAAATAAATAATATTATGTTTGGAAATAAACTAACCATGCATATTTAATATGGTAAGTAATAAAACAAAAAGGTGACTAACAGTTTTCCCTATTGAGTATGTTGTTGCTCATCCTCCTATATTTTCATTTTTTAGGATTTATAGAGTGTAAGGAGGCAACGAGAAAAATAGTCAAGAAAATTATATAGCTATATCCAGTTGGAACTGCTTCATTTGTTAAGAATGTTCCTCATTGTGATGTAAACAACCTAAGCTCTACATGTGACTGTATTAAGCTGTCTTGGGAGTTGGAATAATGATGATGATAGATTTATAATATTAAATTAAAGATGCTACATTAAACTGTGGTTTGTTGTTTTATTTTATCTTTGATTTGAAATTTTTCGTTTGTCCTGGAGCATTTTTTTTGAAGTTTTAGAAGTTTTATTTTATTTTCTAAATTTCTACTTACTTTATTAAAGACTACTAACCCTCACTTAGGGAGTACAGATTTTGGTAACAGAGTCTAGGTTTGGTTAACCTAAAGAGTTTAACACCACTTTTTATTTTGAAACAGTTTTAATTACTTTTAAATTTGAAAATGCCATCATCGAATTGAACCCTCGGTTTAATTTATATAGTCCAGGAGGATGTCTTGAAATGGAGAGACCCTAGAATAGATATGTTAACGATTAGATGGTTGAGATATTGATGAGACCGTAAAAGTGTACATTTTACAAGGCTTAAATCATTTATTTATACTTTTATTTTTCATTAAATCCTCTAATTAGTAGCATTTTGTGTTAATAGGTATTTTTGTGTCTTAGTGTGCAAATATGTTTAAAAATGTATTTTTAGTGTATTTTATGTTTAATAATATTTTTGGTATTTTTTAGAGTTGTTTTGGTGAGTTAAATGTGTTTAGTTTGTAAAAAGTTAAAACCATAAAAAAAATGAGTGGTTATTTTATTTTGAGTCTTAGTGTGTTTGAGAGTGTATTCTCAGTTTGTAAATATGTTCTATTATATTTTTAGTAATTTTTATAAATATTTCTAGCCTTGAAAATCATATCTGTGCTAAATCAAAAAAGACTAAAAATTTTAAAAACTTGTAATTATTTTTGCATGTTTTGTTGTAAAATAAACATTTTTAATAATTTTTGTAAATAATATGTTTATAAAATAATTAATTTTAGTGTGTTTGCATATTTTAGATTGGAAATCTGAAGAAAAAATAGAGCAAAATGATACAAAAATTGGCAAAATCAGACCTTAAATACATCAAAAATAATTAAAAATTCAAATTTTGAATCAGGTAGACATGTGGCGAATTTTGTCCACTGATCATGCTGCCGAAATGATCCAAGCTGTCTGCGTGTTAAGATGCTAGCCTTCCATCAGGTGCATCTCAACAGTTGGGTCCACGTGTCAACATCTGATTGGCGAGTGTACTACAAGCACTAGACAAAGCCGCGTCTACATCAAAGGGAATCTCAGACATGCATTGGATCTGCTGCGAGGCGTGTCTAGTAAGCATGTTCACTGAGCCGTCGGATTGGCTTCAGTTGACTGATCTAATGGCTAGCGTTTGTGGACCCTAGTGGCCCATCTGGGCCCATTCTCCTTCACTTCTTTCACCCGTTGGATCACAATCTTAACGAGTAAGATCGCGCCTAATTCATGCATCTTGCCTTTGAGCCACAGTAGATTACAAACTTAAATTCAAGCGACTCTCAGAGTGGAAAGAAAGTGAGGAAATGGATCAACATGATCTGATTTTGTCAACAAATTGAACAGTAAATATAAAATAAAAAAATAAATGAATAGGCCTTTTGAAGGACTATAAATATCGAACATTAGCTCCGGTTCTAACACACCTTCGGGCCATTTGGCCCGTCTCCCTTCTTTTACTTTTCTTTTTCTTTTTTATTTGAGGTTCAGTAGTATCCTCTAAATAAAATAATGCTTAAATTAATGTAGAGAGTTTGATGAGACAGAAAGATGATCTTATATGCATAGTATTCTAGTATGGATTTTAACTCTATATCTGCTATATAATATTTATATTTTGTAGAATAAATTATATTTCTATCTTTTTAATAATTATTGTTAATGTTGTTATGTTGCCTAATTCTTGCATAAATTCAATTATGCTTTTTTTATGTAGTTTAATTGTATTGCATAATTAATATTAATAATATTGAGTCATGTTCGTTTATTAAGTTGAGTTTCTACTATGTTATAGACATGGACTGGCATAGTAAATGCTTGGTAATTCTTGATTTATTGTAGACAGAAGATGATATAGTGTATTTTTAAACCATTTAATAAGACTGAGGTGCTGCTGAATTAATGCAATAATTTATTCCATTAAAATATATTAAATTTGATTTGTTATTATCTTTTCTATCTTAAAATTATGTTAATTATAATTGTAATGACAGTGGCTTATAATTTTCATAATTAGTGCATCATATCATTAGTGAGAAATGATTATTTTGCTACTTTTTATAGGAAGACCCTTATTGCATTATGGCTTGCTATATTGTCGCTTTCGGTTGACTTATAAAAACAGTAAAAGTGCTTGCAATTAAAGAGAAAAGATTTAATAAATTGAATACTTTAGATAATTATTAATTAGAGTTAAAATTTCATACTAGTTACGAAACATGCAAGAGATTCTCTAAGCTTCACTGTTTAAATTTTATGTTTTAAATTTTGAATAAAAAATCACAAAAATATTTCTTTTATTTTAAACTTTGTCTTGAAAATCCTCTTGCCTTTTTGAATGTTTATTTTTAACAATCTCTTGAGTTACAAGTTTTTCACCTCCCTATGGATACGATAACTTTTCTATACTATAAACGTCCTCCGTTTAAGAAGAAACATTTTAGGGCGAGACAGATACCTATTAGACAGAATTTAAGATGTAGAGTACTCTAAGAAGGATTTAAATTGTTACAAGGATCTAGAAACCTTACTTTTTCAAAATGACAAGATGTACAAGATTTGAATAGTCAATTTCTAGACCAAATATGAAAGTGTTTTATTATTCTTAATCAAAAGAGATGGAACGATATTGTGAGAACTTTGTGGTTGTAATGTGAAAATGATGAATAAAAGTTTCATTAGGTAAATCATAATACTTAAGGCATATGCAATGATTTTAGACCTTAATGATGAAGACATTTAATTTTAAATGTTTAGATGTTAAATCTTTTGGTTATCTGAGGTTTTGTTAATATGAGGAAACAAAAATTATATAAGTGGGATTGTTGAGGATTGTAGATGTTCTTAAGTAGTAATATCAATTGTCTTTACTAATTGATGTGGTTTATGTTGGAAGACAAAAAGTATATTGATTTCAAGGTTAGTCATGTCCAAATCCTTGATGGTGTTAATAGTGAATCTATTGACATATCTTGGATATTGAGGATAAGATAAAGGTATATGTATTACTCGACAAGGTTTTGATTAAATCAAATTATTGAGTTACTAAAGAATTTTGTTGGCATGGGGTGACTTGAATACCATTCAGAAGGACCCCTTGTTTTTTTCAAAAAAAAAAAAGTGCTTATATGAAATTAGGCTTATTGTTTTACTTAGATAATTTTCTAAAATTGGGCTTTTAAGTTTCTGTACATAGAATTTTATAGGATTGGGCTTCAAATTTGTGTCTATTGTTTAACTTTGTCCAACATGTCAATGCCCAAAGCAACTCGACCTATTCCAATGTAGAACATTTGGCCTTAGTCAAACTCTGGCCCAGCTCGATTCATATAGAAAAATCTCTATCTTTTGTACATGGCCCCTACATGTGTCAAGCATAGTTTCCCATTCTTTGTCTATATGTACGTTTACTGTTAAAGCTCATTTTTCCGAGCTCACTCCCACTTTAAATTGTTTATTCTCTCTCTCACTCTTCAAATCCTCCCCCTTCTCTCTAGATCTTCTTCTTTCTCCGTTTAAAAATTTTCTAAAATTCTACAACTTTCTGCCTTGATTTTTTTCTTTCCTCTTTATTTTTCTGTCTTTTTCTTTCTTTTTTACCATTGACCTAAAGTACCAACATCTAAGAAAGTACTTCCCATCACTTTCCTAAGAAGTTCTCAAGAGAAAATGCAAGACTAGGATCACTCGCTTGTGGATTCTTGTGTGTTTTGGCATCTCTAATGATGTGAGGATGCTGATAGAAGGGAATATTCAACTGAGTGACTTCAATCAAAACGTCGACCTACTAGGTATAGGTATCAGCCGTAGTGTGATGAAAAGAAGTGCCTATGCCATCAAGGTCACATGTAACAAATGTGGATGACATAATTGTAATGGTAAATGTTCGCTTGAATTTGTGTTAGTAAATAGAGAGGATAACATAAATTTCCGAAAAGTTGGACTTCCAAAACAGAACTTGGATGATCTTTATGCTTCTCTTTAAGACCGCCTGAGTGGATATGTTTAAGTCGCAATTTTTGAACTCTAGTCCAAATTTTATGCAGAAAGACAATGCCTTAAGAATATGACATTTCAAGATCTTGTTTACTAGATCATAAGAAAACTGGATAGGGAGTAAATCTTCAATCCAAAGGGGTCGTTTAAGTGTTTTTTTTTTTTGAAATAGTTGCAGTAGGTGCTTAATAATTTATGTATATTTTCTGTAAAAAAATGAATTTTGTGTTTAGAATATTTGTTTGTTTTTAGATTGTCACAGTAAGTGTTAAATAATTAGTGTCTCTTATTTATTTTATTGTTTTTGTTTAATAATATTATTTTGTTAGGTACATCACATGTTATACTGTAACATGTTTGAATTTTCGACTCTTGTCTAGACGTTGCAAGATTTATGTCTTACTTTTCAAAAGTTCTATAGTAATTTATCGTTTATGTTAGTTTTCTACATTTGGAGCTTGTTTGTCAAAAGGCCTATAGTCGTGTCAGAGTGTCTTTGAGTCTCTTTTTTTTTTTTTCAAAAGTCTATCCATTTCATAACTTGTCTATATCTTTTTCTTATTTTCTTACCCGTACAATATTTTGTTTAAGTCTTTAGATTACCTATTTGACCTACTTGTTTGTTTCATTAGTCTTTTTACATTTCCATCTTCTTTAAAATTTCATTCAGGACTATAAGTTTAGGTAGAGAGGACTTAAAACAAAAACAAAAACAAAAAAAATCAAATAGTAAAAAAAGAAAAGAAAAAGAGTCAACTAGTCATACAGACCAAACATGTTTACCTCCCATTCATACGAAAAAATCGAAAAGGTCTGTGTCTTCTATGGTTTTAGCCTGAGAAAGATAAAGTCTACCAAGAAGCCACAAGACAATTAGAACAAGTCTTAGCACGTAGAAAGATTAATCTAAGATATGGAAGTGGTAGTTTAGGATTGATGAAGAGTGTAGTGACAACAGCTCAGTCTAGTGATGTCGAAGTCCTAGGGATTATCTCTAAAGTCATAGCAGAGGGTAATCTGTGTGGAAAAACCGTAGACGTAGAAAAAAGAGTTTCACGCATCTATAAACGTATTGATTCCATGATAAATATCTCTGATGCTTTCATAGCTTTACTTGGTGGTCTACGCACCCTAAAGGAAATGGTCGTAATTGATAATGGGAACCTATTAAGCCTCTACTCTAGACCCTTGGGCCTTTTGAATATACATGGTTTTTATGACGGTCTTTTAAAGTTTTTAGATCATGCTATGGAAGAAAACTTCATTGTAGAGTCAGGGAGACAAATCTTTGTTACTAGTTCAACATATGAGGAATTGCTAGATAAGATGTAAGTTATCCATTTAGAGTCTGACACTGCAACGTCCAAGCTTGATTAGGACTAAGGAAGTTGGACGTAGCCATTGGATTTGAGCCTCCAACTATAATCTTTTGGTTTTTCTCATAGCATGTTCGTCCATACTTCTTATGTCTTGAATAACCGCTCTCCTCCACGTCCTATATTTTTGTAGCATGCTGTTGTTAAAACCTTTATATTCATTAACTCTAGTGTTCAATTGGCTTATATTAATTGGTACTCTCGAAATACATCCTGTTTAAAGTCTAATCTTTTGTTTATTGATGCTTTTGTATCCTCTATGCATACATGATTAGGATAGCTAATTATATGGAGTGCTCTATACTCTCGAAATGCATCCACGTCATGTTTTGTAACACATGGAATTCTATTAATGTTTTGTAGGAATTCCAAAGTTAATTGTGAGAATGCTCCATAAGTATATATAATATTTGTTTTGAGTGTGTATTTTGAGATAGAATAGTTGTTTATAGGAGGGTCCTTCAAGTTTGTCTATAATTTCATGTTCCTTCTAAAGTCTCTATGTATTATTTTAATATGTGTTTTGATATAAATACTTGTGTTATTTATTTTATTAATATTATGTTTTAAACTAGTTTCAGTTGATAGATATGAAACCAATCATTTGTAGCTTTTTTTAAACTAAAAAAAGGGTTGCAAGATAAAATACACAAATATTCCTCTAGGAACATCTCTAATCTAATTATAAACCATGGTTCAAAAACAAAAAACAACTGAAAAATGGCATGATCAACACATGCACTTCTTTGGTCATATTCCAAGGCCCCAACATGGTGTTAAAATTTGGAGCCTATTAGCAATACTCTTATCATGATATTAGGCATTTAGAGTAAGTTTGATATTTTAAGAAATTCAACAGAGATATGATGACCTATTTGGAGACAAATAACATTGATAGTGTAGAGTTAGTAGTGAAAGCATAATGGTTTGTGATCATTAATTGTACCATAGATTTAGAATTTCGAGCACAAAATTCTTTTTAGGATGGTAGAGTTGTAATACCCGCTATTTTAAAAGGATATTAAATGTGTTAAATTTAATCATTAGTGTGCCAATTTGAATTTGTAAATTTTTATTATTACAAATTTACCTTATTTTATTTAATCTACCTATTATTATTTTTAAAATTTTTCTACATATATTTTATAAAATTACCAAAATGCCACTAAACTTTCCATTAATCACTAAAATGCTACTTTGGCATTATGCTACTATGGTTTCTCCTGACAAACTTCCCCCTTAATTCACCCACTTTTAGACAATATCAACTACTTCTCCAATCGTGAGTGTCTATCAATTTGACTAAAAAAATCAAAACTCTCCCTCACTTTTTCTTCCTCCCACAAGCCTGTTTCTCTCTTTTCTTTTATTTCTTCTTCTTCTTCCTTTGCATTTCCTCTCCTTCCTATCGCAGAACAAGAAGAACCCAAGAAACCAAAGTGCCTAAAACTTCACCATTTTCAGCTAAGAATCACAAAAACAACCTTATAGCAACACATAGAGTAAGGAAACAAGGGGATTTTGGTTATCTAATTATGTTTTTAACTTGGATTTGAGGTAAAATTTTAAACTCAAACTTTGATTTTAATTTATGTTTTGAATATGAAATTTGTTAGAAATTAGTGTTTTGATGATTTTGGATGACTATACACTATTTTACACTTAGATTTTTCTTAGAAGCATGATTTTTTGCTTGGAGTTAGGTGAGAAAGAAGTTTTGGTCCTTCTAGGCAAAAACCCAAGAGAAAAATGACATTATTTGGGATAAACAACATCAAAATTGAAGAAAAAGAAAATGTGTTGTTTTTCAAAAACAACGTCTTTTTCCATGTCGTTTTGTAGAGATGGAATTAAAAAGAGAGGCAAGATTAGAACCCTAACCTGTAAGTGGAGTAACAAGATACTATATCATTGGGACAACTGGTAGTTGTTTGAGAATTTATGTTTTGGAAATATTAAGTATGTTTGTTGTGAAATTTATAGTTTCAAATAATTTTGTTTTAATGAATATAAAACTTTTTAATTGTTTTATTTTTGAATATTTTAAAATCAAACTATTTGTTTTAAAATCTATTTGAACATATTTTGCACCAAAATAAAATCCAATTTTATTTTCCAAAAGTAGTAAAATTATATTAAAAAATTAATGAGCCTATTTTGAGCATATTAATAATAAAGGCACACGAATAAAATAAATTGACATAATTATGGAATTAGTGTTTAAGCTAAATTTACGATTTTTATACTATTAAGGTTAAGGACATATATGACGCTTACGTGGTAGTGGTAACAAGTTACAAGTTATTTGTCAACAATTTGCTAATGAGGTAGGGATTCTACAACTTACTTTTTGTGTGGTTTTATTAATTAAAATTGATTATTTGTTTTACAAGATAATATATATTGTTGGGGTGCAATTTAGTTGGCCCAAATTGCTAACAAGCCTAGGCAGCCCATGTTAAAACCAATCGAATGGATCAGATTAATGATTCGTATCGTTTGATTGGTTCGATTATCTTGCTTGGTTGGAGGCATTCAGTTCTTTTGATTGCTCAGGATAATTTATACTCGTTTCCCTAGTCTTTGTTCGACTGGATCGATCGCCACGAATTGATAGTTATTAGCACGAACTAACGGTTATAACATGTCTAGTTATGGACCGAAACATGGGGAAGGTGTGATTCTTGCAGCCTATCACTAATTAACACATATTCCACTATTGCAGTTACTTACAGTGCGTTGTCCCACTTCGCCAGACTGGTTGGGAGTCACGGTTCTTCCTCATCCTCTATATAAAGCAATGGTTGTTTCATTGTATGATATACAGTAAGAAATACAGAAACTCTGCCCATTTGCTTTCTCATCTATCCTGTACTCTCTTGCAATTTGAACCTATAGTATATTATAGTGGACGTAGCTCTTCATTAACAGAGCGAACCACTATAAATCTTGCATGTTATTCTTGTTACAGCATTATTTTATTTATTTCACTCTAATCTAGCACATTAACTTGAGCTAATAGGTCCATTTATTGGTGATTTGACTGGCGGCCCAAGTTCCTTGAACAGGACTTTAACAACCCAATCCAGTATTTTTACATTTCATTGTAGATCTACTATTTACAGTTTGGTGCCCATCGTGGGGACTTCAGGTCATCAACTCCAGGATCTTTAGCTCAATCACAAATGGAGGACAATCAACACATTTCAAATGCTCCGATTGAAGAGAATGAAGTGACTTCTCAGGCCAACCAACAGATAGAAGCCCTGACGGCAAAAGTAAAAGCTCTGAAGAAAATGATCCAGGAGCAGACAACTCGTTCATAGGAGCGCGACACAAGACTAGAATAACTCAATAGCAAGAATTTGTCTTTGAGAAGTCAAATCAGCTATTAGAACTCTCAGATGGCCTCACAATCTTACTATTACCCATATTATGGGTATTCCACATTCCTGGCATCGACAACAGGCATAGTGGCAGTTTCAGACGCCACAACCTAGAAGACAGTAATCCTCGTATAGCCCAATTGGAAGGATGCAGCCATTGTATACTCCTTCGACCCTAGCACCAGCAACAACACCAGCAGCTCCCACAGCCACGGCAACTCTGGCTATGACGACAACTACAACTACAACAAACACTCATGTGGAATACAGCCGATGCTGAGAAGAAATCGATAGAAATGAAGAAACAGAACCTACCACTCAATCCGAAAAGCTCCAACTCTGACTCTTTTAACTCTGGAATCGATCCAACAAATGATGAAAGAAATGCTCAAACAAAACACAAAGCTTGTAGAAGAAAAGATCGACCAAAAAGTTTCGAAAGCGACAAGCAAAACCCCAGCACTGGATGACATCTCGAAAAACATTCGAGATACCCCACTCACGAGGAGGATCACTTTAGTCGTACCACCAAAGTACGAAAACCTTATGTTCGCTCGATTTGATGGAACTTCGAATCTGAAAGACCACTTGTTGCAGTACAAGAACGTGGTCAGCGCTGCCAATATCCCAGACTCGATTCTTGATGAGATGATGTGCAAGCCATTCGCACAGTCGCTCAAAGGTCCAACACTTCGATGGTTCAGTAACCTGCGTGCCGGATTGATCGACAGCTTTGAAGACTTGGAAATTTTATTTGTCAAAGCGTATTCGGTACACATCAAAACAGGAAAGATGACTAAAGATTTATGGTCAGTTGTTCAAAGCCCAGGCGAGTCGCTACGGGCTTATATCAAGAGATTTAGCAAAGCACTTTTGGAGATTTTCAATTTAGAGGATGGAACAGCTCAAGAACTCTTTTAAGAACTTCTACACAAGTCCTCTTTTAAGAACAACATTTGCTCCAACTATCCATACACCATCCAGGAAGCCTTGAACAGAGCAAAAGGATGGATCGACCTAGATGAGGAAAATGAAAGATGTAAGCGAGAGCTAGCGAGAACTAGAGACCAGAATAAGTGGAGTCAAAAGCAAACGTTACAATAGGATAGAAGGGGATGAACGAGGACACCACAAAAGAGGGAGTAGAGGGGAAAAGAAGACAGGTCATGATCCATGACGAGACCGTTATCGCCCCTAAAGTATGCCCTCAGCATATCACCATCCGAACTAGTCGCTTAACTCAAGGGCAAAGATTATGTTCGATGGCCAAGCAAAATGGCACCAAGTCGTTCACGAGACCAATCAAAATACTGTGAGTTCCATCGAGACATAGGGCATTTGACAGTTGATTGCAAGGCATTGCGGTCAAAAATTGTAGAACTGTTGAAGAAAGGACACTTGAAGGAATTTTTGTCTGAAAAGGAAGGAAAGTTTACGGGCTCGATAGAGAGAGGGGAGGACAGAAGGATCGTTGAATCCAAGATAAGACCCCATCACCACCACCTGTTAGAAAGATAATTAGAGCCATTGATGGAGGCTCTATTTTTAGTGGTGATTTGCCAATCAAATGAAGCCACACCAATGGAGAGCGAGCTAAGCCACAGTCAATTTGGCATTTGAAGAATACGGTGAACACGTTATTTCATTTCGTAGTAACGAGGCCTTCAGGCTTGACAACCCACATAACGATGCTTTGGTTATAAAACTTAATATAGCGAATTGTGAGACCAGTAGAATATTGGTCGACAACAAAAGCTCTACCAACATATTGTTCCTCTCGACGTTGAAAGAGATGGAGACTAGCAGGAAGAAGTAGAGAAATCAACCACGTCTTTGGTGGGATTTAACAGAGAAGCAACTACGGCTATCGGCAGAATAAAACTTCTGGTTTATGCAGCTGGAGAAAATAAGATGACGAGTTTTCTCGTCACGGATTGCCCTTCGGGCTACAATATCATTCTCGGGCGAACTGTGGATTCATGCCATGAAAGCTGTCCCATCAACATACCACCAGACGATCAGGTTCCCAACGAAGCGAGGGATCAGGGAGATTCGAGGGCAGCCAGGAGGCAGCATGGAGCTGTTACGTCACGACTATGAAGTAGAAAAAGCTTTATAGCAATTACAGGCAACCCAGTATAACAGGCCTAGTAACCAAAGCTGCATCGAATCAGTTCTGGAGCAGCTTGATGAAGTTCAAATCGATCCACTAGATGAAAGGCGTACAGTGAAAATCGGGTCACAACTTGATGCAGGTATCAAATCCTAAATAATTGATTTTCTTAAAGCTAACAATGATTGTTTTGCATGGTCCCACGTAGATATGCCTGGAATCAACCCGAGCATAATCTTGCATCGACTGAACATCGATCCTAGACCATAAACCTATCTGACAAAAGAGGAGAAAGCTTGGAATTGAATGAAACAACGTAGTGAAAGACAAAGTGAGGAGACTACTCAGAGGCCAGGTTTCATACGTTCTATTCAGTATCTCGATTGGCTTGCCAACAGTGATGACCATAAAGAAGAAGAATGAGAAGTGACGCATGTACGTTGATTTTACTGATTTAAACAACGCCTGCCTAAAAGACAGTTACTCGTTGTCAGCATATCGATTGGCTCATCGACGCAATAGCTGGTTATGAGATTTTAAGTTTTCTCGATACATTCTCTGGCTACAATCAAATCCTTCTACATCTTGACGACCAGGAGAAGACTGCTTTTATAACTGAGTAGGGGATCTTTTGTTTTAAGGTCATGCCCTTTGGGTTAAAGAACATGGGAGCTACTTACCAAAGGCTTGTTAATATGATGTTCGAATAGCCAATTCGTAAGAATATGGAAGTTTATATTGATGACATGTTGGTTAAGTCTTTGCAAGCTCATCTCCATGTCCAGCATCTACAACATGCTTTGACGTTCTCTGAAAATATGGCATGAAGCTGAATCCAGAGAAGTGCACTTTTGGAGTAGTGAGCGATATGTTCTTGGGGTATCTCGTCACAAAGCGAGGAATCAAGGCAAACCCAGATCAAACAAAACCTTTTCAATTGATGACTTCGCTGAGAACCAAGTGGAAAATACGGAAACTTACTGGTCAAGTCGTCGTGCTCAGTTGATTCATTGCCCGATCTGCTGACAAATGTTTTCCTTTTTTCCAGTTGCTTAAGAAGAATACTAAATTTGAGTGGAATGAACGATGTGAATCGGCTTTCCAAGAATTGAAAAGATACTTAACTACTCCGCCGATCCTATCGAAGCCAAAAGATGGCGAACCACTATACCTGTACTTGGCAGTTTCAGAAACAGTGGTAAGTTCGGCCCTTGTCCGAGAGGAAGATGCGGTCCAAAAGCCAACATTCTTCATGAGCCACACCATGCTTGATGTTGAAACTAGATATTCAGTCATGGAAAAACTCGCCCTTGCACTCGTCTTGTCTGCTTGGAAGCTTCGTCTGTACTTTCAAGGCCATATTATTGTGGTACTATTGTCTTATTCGATGCATGCTATTTTGCACAAACCAAACATTTCTGGAAGAATAACAAAATGGGTCGTTGAGTTGATAGAGTTTGACATCGAGTACAAGCCTCGAACAGCGCTAAAAGCCCAGGTGCTTGCAGATTTTGTTGCCGAATTAACGTATAGGCCTAAAGCACATGGATTAGAGGCATGGATTGTACAAGTTGATGGGTCAAGTAACGAGAAGGGATCGGGAGTAGGAGTGGTGCTGAAGTTACCAACTAGCGAGAAATCAAACAGAGTTTTCGACTCAGATTTAAGCTACTAACAATGAAGCTGAGTATGAGGCTATGATTGCTGGTATAAAGTTTGCCACTGCATTGGGGGTTACCGAACTTGTTTTAGAAAGCAATTCCAATTTGGTCGTTAACTAGATAAATGGAGAGTTTGAGGCCCGTGATGAGAAGATGCTTTCATACTTGAGGCTAGTTTCGAAGCTCAAGACCCAGTTCGATGATTTGGAAGTGAAACATGTCCCACGAGAATAGAAATCTAGAGCTGACGTACTCACAAATTTGGGATCTGCAGTCGAAGTCAGCGAAAGGAGAATAACTCCCTTGGAGCGAATTGATAGTCCGAGTATCAAGCTGGTCGAGAAGACGAGTTATGTTGACTTAAGGGACGATTAGAGGATGCCCATTTGGATGTGCATATGTGACAGTTGGCTACCCAAAGACAAGTAGACTACGAGAAAGATCAAAGTTCAAGCTGCAAGATACTGTTTGATTGATGGGAAACTTTATAGGCATTCTTTCACAGGGACCTTATCTTCGATGTCTTGGGGAAGACGAGATCGAAAAAGGTCATTCGATGAAGTACTTCCAAATCAATGACTTCCCAAGTCGATCAGGTTGCGATATTTTAGCCCAAGTCTAACCTTCTAACGCAAGCAGTGCGTTTAACCTCGCTTGGAACCTCTTACTGATTGGAGCCGGGTGATTCAGCTTATAATCTGCAAAGAGAAAGAGCACTTGAGATCAGTTGGAATTACTGCTTAAAAGAAATGTAAGTATCGAGGCTTACCAATGTGATCAAAAGCAAATGGAAAAGGAAATCGAGTAATCAGCTCGAAGGAATTGAGGTTGATCGACATAAAGAAGTATCTTTCTTCCCAATGTTTGTTCACGTTAACAAATGCTATTATGAGTTGCTTCGACTGCCAATACACGAAGTAGAAGTGATCCAACTTTTTGCTATTTGGCTTTAAATAGTAGCACCAAATGAAATCGTAAATAGTGAAGTCAATCTGAGCCACTTCGATTAAAACCATCAGGGCTATTAGTAGCCAAATTCCATTCAACATTAGCTGCATCATGGAGATGTAGAAGTGACCAACAATCTCCATCATGAACTCGAGGATCTGTAGTCAAAGATCAAGCTCGAACCATTTGGTGTGTACACAAAACCAGTTGTCATTTTGCAGTGTCGACTCGTTCGTTAGGGTAAGGCAGTCAGATTTCTACCAAAGACGGGACCCCATACTTCGATCTTATTGTTTGCAAATCTCCCTCTTTTAAGATGGATTCTAGGGTTCTTTGTAAAAAAGGACATTCTTTTGGTTGGAGAAATATACTTCCTTTTTTCAACCAGTTCGATTTGATCGACCCTTGTCGAGGGACCCGCTGGCCAGTTTCTCTCTTCCCCTTGGTTCGTTGCCTCTCTGCTTATACCGGCACCACCAATTCTGGCACTCAATTTGATCATGGACTATTGGTGAATCATTTCATCGATTTCCCTTTTGTTCGCTGCTTGACCAAGGATCCTCGCCGTTGCTGAAGCTTGAATCGATGATAACCGCCTTTGACATTCTTACAGAAACAGGTTTACCAAAGGAAAACTAGGGTTTTGGGGATCAAAAAGCTAACGAATCATAAATCTAGGAAGGTTTCAATAGTTCATAAGTATTCTAAACTCGTGATAGCCAAACAGTTCATTAATCGTAAATCTTCTTAGAAAATGAGGTGTATTTTGCATCAAAATGCTCAAAATCGAAAGAAAAACAAGATTACGTAAAGAAAATCACTAGAAAATCAGAAGAAAAGAAATAAATCTTACCTAAAAATCGTCAAGAAACTATAAGAAACAGAGAGAAAATCACCTTGAGTTCAAAGAGAGAGAAGCGGAATGAAGAGGTAAGGGAAAATGTGAGTTATACACTACCTAGAGGTGTCTAATCGATAGTTAAGATCAATTCAGAACCATTTGATCCAAGGGCTATGATTTTGCGCCTTTTCAAGTTCTCGCTCAAATCAAGGTGGTGTCATTTCGAATTAGACGCATACGTTAGCGCTGTAAAGTTATTTAGGAGCCTGCCAATTGCATGATGACACGTGCTACAAGTAATTAAGTATCGCGATTTTTC
Organism: Artocarpus heterophyllus; assembly: GCA_025403435.1. Taxonomy (NCBI): domain Eukaryota; kingdom Viridiplantae; phylum Streptophyta; class Magnoliopsida; order Rosales; family Moraceae; genus Artocarpus; species Artocarpus heterophyllus. The sequence goes on from CM046337.1 coordinate 28,576,486, forward strand.
AAGGGAAGGTAATGATTCAAGCCCAGATGCAAGAGATCAATCAAGGTGACATGTCGTCGGTCTAGAGCCTGACCTTTAATTACTCCTGTTGTTGATTATATCGACTAATGAGTGGGGGGCTAACTGTTGGGGTGCAATTTAGTCAGCCTAAATTGCTAACAAGCTTAGGCGGTAGTTGAATGGACTGAATTGATGATTCGTATGGTTTGATTATCTTGCTTGGTTGGAGGCATTTGATTCTCTTGATTGCTCAAGATAATTTGTACTCGTTTCCCAAGTCTTCATTCGACTAGATCAATTGCCATGAGTTGATAGTTATTAGCATGAACTAACGGTTATAACACGTCTAGTTATGGACCGAAACATGGGGGAGACATGATTCTTACAGCCTATCACCAATTAACACGTATCCCATTATTGCAATTACTTACAGTCCGTTGTCCCACTCCACCTAGACGGTTGGGAGTCACGGTTCTTCCTCATCCTCTATACAAAGCAATGGTTGTTTCATTGTATGATATATAGAAAGAAATACAGAAACTCTACCCATTTGATTTCTCATATATCCCTGCTTTCTTGTAATTTGTACCCAGAATATTATAGTACATTACAATAGACGTAGCTCTTCATTAACAGAATGAACCACTATAAATCTCGCATGTTATTCTTGTTACAACATTATTTTGTTTATTTCACTCTAATCTGGCACATTAACTCGAGCTAATAGGTCTATTTAACGGTGATTTGAGGGCCCAAATTCCTTGAACAAAACTTTAACAACCCAATCTAGTATTTTTACATTTAATTATAGATCTGCCATCTACATATATTATTATGTTAATGTTTTATATGTATATTAATATGAAAAACAATATTCTAGACCCGTCCTATGTTATAATACATTTTTGAAAAATATGGTTAGATATACAGACTCTATATATATCGGTAAGGATAGAGAGGATTGTGAGACATGAAGAAAGTAGTGGCTATGCTTTTAGGCCCTAAAAGGTAAATACAAGGAGGCGTCGGTGCTCCTTTGGGTTGAAAGTCCCAGAACGCACGATACATGAAACATCTTAGTGAGGATTTGGGACTCGATGTCCCCTCACCCGACAACTTTCGGATCGTTAATTTTGAGTTGTCAAGTACGCCCTTCGGGTTTACGTTAAGTAGAGAGACATGATTCTCAATTTCGTTGTGGATACTAAAAAAATTATTTAATTATAAATTATATTTTTAGTTATGGAAACATGGTAAGGTTTATTTATAAGGTATCCACTAGATATGAACGTAATGAAATTGTCATAAGATAAATAATATTATGTTTGGAAATGAACCAACAATACAACTTTAATATGGTAAGTAATAAAACCAAAAGGTGAATATGGTTTCCTTACTAAGCATGTTGTTACTCATCCCCTATATTTTCATCTTTCAGGATTTATAAAGTGTGAGGTAGCAACAAGAAAAATAGTTAAGGAAACAAAGTAAATATATCCAATTAGAACTGCTTCATTTGCTAAGAATGTTCTTAATTATGATGTAAGCAACTTAGGTTCTATCTGTGACTGCATTAAGCTGTCTTGAGGATTGGAATAATAATGATGACAAATTTATAATATTAAATTAAAGGTGTTACATTAAACTATAGTTTTGTTGTTTTTATATTTTCTTTAGTTTGATAGGTTTTGTTTATGTTCTGGGCAAAAATTTTTTTTGAAGTTTTATTTTATATTCTAATTTTTAATTTAATTTATTAAAAACTACTAACCCTCACTTAGGGGCGTTATATTGCCATACATAAAACATATCACATAATCATGCCATAAAATCCATTTAAGATAAATAGCCTATACTTACCCAAAAAGAGGCAGAAATATTTGTTTCAAGTTATTTAGAAAATTGGCAAATACTGATATTTTAAGGGAAAAAAAAAAAACAACAATCTAGAGAAGAAAAAGTTATCCTACCTTTTTATAGCTGGTAGTATGAAGGATTTTAAAATGATAAAATCTTAGGACTATAAAAAACTAGATTTTTAATCACAACAAATGTACATTTAGTTCACAAACTTTAGTTCAATTAGTTATTGTGACTAAAACTTTTAGCTACGAGATTTTTAATCATGGAAACATTTTGTGACTAAAAACCCCATGGCTAAAAGTTTTAGTCATAAAAAAATTAAACTAAAGTTTGTGACTAATGGTATATTACTCACAATATTTTATTATGACTAAAAGTTTTACTAAAAATAGTTATAACTTTTACTAAAAATTGTTATAACTAAAAGTCCTAGTATTTTGTAGTATGGGTTTTTCTTATTGATGGCTTTCTTCCGTCTTTTTTTTTTTTTTTTTTTTTTCCTAGTTAACTTTGATTTGTTTTTCCCTTAAGCAAATGCATACCAAACTTTCATGAAAAACAACAAATTTCAAAGTAAAGGATTAAGCTTTTTACCAACTATTTTGCAAGCATTGTTATCCATCACAAAAAGGCTTGATTTTGACAAACTTCCTTGACCTAAATCATGACAAAAATCCCCCATCAAAAACTCAAGAGAAAACAACTAAAATCCACATGAAAAAGTTTGGATTTTACCTTTGAAAATTTGCTAATCTTGAATCAAAACCCTTGAACTTGTTTTAGAGCTTGATTGTAATTTGTATTTTTGAAAATATTTTAGGGATTAGTGGGAGGGGCTATTGGTTTTGCTAGAGGGAAAAGAGAGTTGTCCTGTTTCTAATTTTGCATGAAAATGATAAGAACAAAGTGAGATTTTTTCCCCAAATAAACACCTAAACTTGTGATGACAACACACAAGGACTAAAATGAAAAGAAAATTGCCACCAAAGATAAGGCCAAAACCAAATTCACCTTAAGAGAGGATGTGGCCACTTTACCAGCCTTTAGATGGCACTTTGGTGGGTCCCACAACTTTTTACACAGTGTAAATTTACACTACACTGTATTTTTCCTATATTGAGTGTATAACTAAGGAGATATTTGTCTTAACATTCTAAAATTATACTAACTTACTTTTTATCCATATTGAATAATTCCTAATACAACATTTTCTCTATCCATGTTTTTAACTTTATCTGTATATTTACACTATATTGTGTCTTTACTTCACTTTTATGTGTCTTTTTATACTGTATTCCAATAACTATTGGATTATGGATACAAAAATCTTTATCAGTAAACTAACTGGCAACAGAAAATTTTTAATACTATTTTGGACCATGGCATGATTTTGTACTTGAATTAACAACTTTATTCTTCATAAATTTATATCACAAAAATTATAATTAATGTGACATAAATTTCATTTTAAAAGTATTTTATAATATTTTGAGTAATTAAAGTCACAAAATTGGTACATTTAAAATACTCTAAATTGCATAAAATCACATACATAATGTACATTAATATTTGTCATAAATATTTCATATTTTATCGGTAATTTTACAAATACTGATTTATTAAGGAAAAATTCATTGTTTAAATTCAAATTAATTCCATATTTAAATTAATGAATTTTCTTGTACATTACATTAAGGGCTAGGGTTTAATTTGGGGCTTAGGGTTAATAAATTACAGGGTGAATTTAAGGTAAAATTGAAAAATGACATACTTTGAACTTCTAAAAATTTTAAAAAAATCTTCATTAACAAATTAATTAAATATGCTACTTGCATCTATTAGTTTTTAAAATATGCTATATCATATAATTTCTCATCAAAATACTCCGATTAGCCACTAAGAAGCCCTATTATTTGCAATCTTGAGTAGCCAACGAGGAACCCATGTCATTTGTAATATTCGATTAGCGAACAAGGAGCCTATGTCCTTTGTAATTTTCGATTACATTATTAAAGCACTATTAAAAAAAAAAAAAACGTTGTGTTGCTTGCCTTGAGAGTGTGAGGAAAGAGCGGATAGAGGAGGACAAGGCATGTGGTATGGAATTTAGAGAAAGCCCTTATGTCATTTTTAGTTATCTTCCGGTCATAAAGTTTCAAAGTTTCCACAGAAATAGTAAGATTCAAAAACTCCATTCTAGAAGTAGTATTTCTCTACTACACCTTTTTAACGTTTTCAAGAACTTTTGAACAATTAGTGAAAGAAAAAATTGAGGATTAAGTTGTCACTAATAGTAGTTTAGGGCCTAACTTTGCTAAAACTTAAAAAAAATTTAAAAAAAGAGGATGAGAAAAAAAAAAAGATTTTTGAAACTTTTTGAAGTAAACAACATGTTTTAAAAATATTTGTATATGTTAGATTTACTATATACATAATTTATTTACCCATTATTTATAGTGTAAATAAATTATTTACACAATAAACAAAAGATAAATAAATTATTTACATTTTAAACCTATTTATTATGTAAAATAAGAATTATACGCCAAGAAAGTACTATTTATTACAATTTTAGTTAAAAAAAAGGAATTTCAAGGAATGTTTGTTTCATGTATTTTTTTAACTCAATGGATATTCTTTGAACTCAATGGACTCAAATTTGGATTTGAGTATCAAGAATCCTTCAGATACGTGTTTGTTCCCCCCAAAATCTGAATATTTGGTGAATATTTGGGGTATGTTTGTTTCATACATTTTTTGCACTCAATGGACTCAAATTTAGATTCGAGTATCAAGAATCCTTCGGATACGTGTTTGTTTTCCCCAAAATCTGAATCATTTGAGTATCAAGAATCCAAGTTTTCAGAGTTCTCATGCCCCTTAAACTTTTGATACTTGGATATCTTTGGTACAGTAAAAACTAAAATTCTCTCTCCTATATTTGATGAAAAAAATTATAACTTCTTCATTTGATATTGAATTGAGATAATTATTTTTTCATTGTGTTCCTAGTGAAGAGAGGAATAAATCAAGATCCATATTGCATATTTTTTAAGATAATTAACATTAAGATTTTATTAAATTTATTAATAAATCAAAACTATCTTCACTGCCTCTCTAAACACAAATTCTAATTTTATTCTATACTCAGATTAAAACTTAAATGCATATTCAAACGTCAATTAGAATAACAATTCAAATTATTAACTCAAATCCTAATTCAAATCACACTAATTCAAATTAAATCACTAATTCTAATCCATTTACTAAATGGACTTGAGTATTAAGAATTTAAGTTTTTAGAGTTCTCGTCCCTTAAACTTTTGATACTCAGATATCTTTGCTACAGTAAAAACTGAAATTCTCTCTCCTATATTTGAGGGGAAAAAATCATAACTTTTTTATTTGATATCCAATTGAGATGGTTCTTTTTTCACTATGTTTCTAGTGAAGAGAGGAATAAATCAAGATTCATATTGCATTTTTTTAAGATTATTAGCATTAAGATTTTATTAGATTTGTTAATAAATCAAAAACTATTTTCACTATCTTTTTAAACACAAATTTCAATTTTATTCCATACTCAAATTAAAACTTAAATACACATCTAAACATCAATTTATATAATAATTTAAATTAATAACTTAAATTTTAATTCAAATTATAATAACTCAAATTAAGTCACTAATTTAAATATATCTACCAAACAAACCCTCAATCATTTTAAGAAAAACGAACCGGATCATTGATGCCTACTCGTGATGGCTCAGTTGAGAGTTTGAGGCCCAATTCGTGTTGACGTTTGCTTAGTTGCTTTACCCTTTTCCCGTTCTGTCGTGTAGCAACAGCCCCGGGGGCAGCTGCCTCCTCCTCCTCAGCCGCACAAAAACGTTTCATGGGTTGCCATGAAAATTATAAACTGCTCTTTCTTTTCTCAGTTGTCAAACAACTTTGTTCATGGTCTGTCCCACAACTAAAAGACCAAAAGCGTGTCTGCTTTGTTTCATCTCCTCATAGTCAATAGACCCCATAAACTCAAAGCTCAAGTCTTAAAAACCAAACCCATTGAAGAGAGAGAAAGAAAGGGAAATAATAATAGAATGCCCTTAAAGTTGTCTTTTGCCCACATGAAGTTATCTCAAGCTCCACCTGGTTCTGAGATATGGAGGTTTGCGTGTTATGCGAGGGATTCTTCAGAGTATCACAAATCTCGCTTCAAGCTTGTAGGACGGTCTTTTGGGGACAGATGGAAGCTCAACGACATTAAAGCTAGTAAGCCCTTGTCTTTTTTGTCAAATAATTTACTTTTTATAAGCTCTTTACTCTTTATGTTTCTTAATTGTCGCACTTTGTAAGCTTATGTAGCTATTGGGTTTTGATGTTTATGTTGGAACAAATGATTGTGCAGAAGTCCAGAGGGAAAAGTTTCTAGTTGCTCCTATGTCTTTGAGATGAAAAAGAAAAGAAAAGAAAAAAAATCAAGCACAGGTTTATCATGAATATAAATCAAAGTTAAGAGGATTGTGTTGACTGTGTGGAGGCTGCCCTCACAGTCACACGGAGTCAATACGTGGATTGACCAAGGTCGACATGGGGGCAGTAAGGTTGACATGGGGTTGAATAGGTTGGCACATGTATTTGGGGTTGCCCTAGTTTTGTTTATATTGGGGGCGCGGGTTTTGGGTATCGGAATTTAAAGGGGAAAAAACATGGAGTCTGAAAGGGCGAGACAACTACTGAAAGTAAACATAACACTCATATCAAGGATGAACCCACTGTAGATCATGTGCTTGCGTATGTCTTTCTTTATTTTATTACTCTCGTTAATGGAGGATTAGGGCTTTAATCTGTAATAGATTGGGAGTTATGTTCTTTCCAAGTTCCTTACAATTAACTCTTAATTTTATGGACTTTTGTATTAGTCATGCACTCTTGATTATGTGACTAAAGATAAAATAATGGAGACAAAAAGTAAGAAAGTGGAGTTAAGTTAAATGTGGAGTCAACTGCTATGGAGATAACTTAAGCAAACTTTGAGGAGTGTAGAATATCAAGTTGTTTTGTTTCCTCCAACACTTCTCTAGGGATGTCAATATGCCATTCTCTATTGCAACAGATTGATGCTCGTGCAACCCGTTCTAGTTTGGTTTTTACTTAAAAAAAAAAAAAAGATTCATGGTGAATCTAACTGTTAGATCATTATATGAAACTTTGGTTTTTACTTCATGTAGCTAATGGATTAGCCAATTCCACTGAACAACAAATCTTAATGCGTTCTAGTTTGGTTGAATGTATCGTTGCATTCGGAAAATTGTTTCTTGTATATGACCTTGAAAAAAAATAAAAGAAGAAAAAGTTTATGGCATGTTACACCTTGTACGTGATAGTTTTCTGCAAAAATTTAGCGTTGAGTTTAAATGACAAGTATTCTATTATTGTATGTGTAAAATATGTTAATTCAAGCATAAGGTGCACTGTGATATATCACTTAGTAATGCTTATTTGGGGCTCAATATTTCACGAAACCTAGCAACCTACCTATCTTCGAATTTGTTTTGGTTCTGGCTGTAAAAAATTTCAGGCTTCTTGACAGATACAGTGCAAGACAAGTTGAATCTATGGCTCCTAAGGACCCAAAAATTTTTGAATGAAGTGACGTCTCCACTGGTAAGACCTAGTCAGAGTAAAACCCCTGTTCCGGAAAATGCTATTGATGATTCAGTCATGGAGGACATATTTGTGGCAGAGCAAACCATTAATAGCAGAATGCCACAAGGAATTCTCTCTCTAGCTGCCATTGTATCTATTGAGCAATTTAGCAGGTGAAAATATGTTGCAGTTACAGTGTTATGCTTGAGGTTTTTACATTAGTGTCCCTTATAGATTCAGTTTATGTATAGTAACAATGTGATTAAAGTTCTTATATTGCCAATTACATATGGAAACATTTTATTACTAGAGAAAAAAATAATATGAAAGGAGGAAGAAATATACTGCACAAACAAAAAATATAGCGAGAAAAGAAACTGGACAAAACTACACAAGAAAGGTAGTTACTTGCCTCTACAGTGATACATTGAAAGAATCAAGTAGAATTTATTTAGCGGGAACCCATTCACAGGACCTGTCAAATGAATTTTTTGTTTACAAAAGGTATGGAAAGTTTTGTTTACAATAGATATGGCATACTTAACAGGAGAAAAAAAATTGTTATCCAGATTCGGCTTTTGATTCTTTGACATGATACTGGAACAAAATAACTCACAAAATCGTCAGAAAAAGGAATTCCAAACACTAATTTTAGACCATTTTGGCAATGCGTCCAGTTAGTTTCCGCAGATAGTTTTCAAAATTATTCTTTTCTAATTTTCAGTGGATTGTCCGTACAAGGTTCTCAAATAGAAGAGGATACAAATTCTATTAAATTGAAACTTTGTCATGTTGATTTTCAAATCTTTTGGTGAAAGACTATTAGAAAAAGATGTTATCCCTTATAAACTTGAAAGATGGATTTGAAGGAGCAAAAGAACACCATTTTTAAAAACATTAAAAATAAAAAAAATAAAAAATAAAAAAACTTCAAGATGTTAATTTTCATGCCTAATGCCTTTCATGATTGAACATATGTTTTACTTGCTGCTTAATATATATGTATGACCTTTTTTTTCTTTTTTTGCTACTAACGTATATGTATTGACTTTGTTACCGTTTGTTTGGACCTTTAAGTATGCTATCGTGTGAGCAACTTTTCTTTTCCTCAACACCTTGTTATGCATACAAGATATAGTGATCATGACATGATCTGACTGTCTGAAGTTAAAATTTGCAGGATGAATGGATTGACTGCTCAGAAAATGCAGAAAATCTTCAAAGCACTCGTCCCTGAACCTGTATATAATGATGCGCGCAATCTGGTCGAGTACTGCTGCTTTAGGTTCTTATCGAGGGATGGTTCTAATGTTCATCCTTCACTTAAGGTGTGTGGCATGTAGTGATAGGGAGTTTCTTATATTTCATGCCTCCTTGTATTTCCCTTCTCTGTTTCTATTGACAAAGTTCTGCCCTTTTTTATTTTTGTAAGATAAAAATAAATATTCTGTAACCTGAAGTCTTGAGTGTTTCTTTTGGTCCTTCTCTGTTTTCTTTCGTCCTTATGCTTTTCAGTAGCTGTATGCTATGGTACTATTGTACTTATGGATAAAGTATTTCTCCCTTTTTTTTGGCCTTGGATACCATTGGTTTGTGTACAGGAACCTGCATTCCAGAGACTTTTATTCATAACAATGCTTGCATGGGAGAATCCTTACTCTGAAGAGCCTTCAAAAGCTTCGGGAAGAGCTTCTTTTAAGGTTCATTCATAACCCCTCAAGCTCTTTAGACCTCCTCTTTTTTGAAAAATGTTGTCATCGTGTATTTTGCAGACATTTTGAAAGGGCAAAATTCTCAGTATCATTGTGGGCTTCTATGGAAAAGCTTTTGCGGATTATCCTCTCTCTTTAGAAGTGCTCAATTGGATAGATCTGAGAGGATAAGCTGGCAAAAATGAAAATTTCAAATTTCCACCAATCTTTCTGTTTGGTAGATATTTAATGCGTCAAGCTTGGAAGACTATTTTATTTGGAATATTTTATAAGCACCTGTTGAACTCTGCCTTTTTTTTTTTTTTTTTAATTTCACGAAGTCACTGCATAATAATGAAGTCTCAAAGTAGTTAGTTTTATAGATATTGTTCCTCCTTGCTATTGTAGGGGATGCTTGTTAGAGAGGAGGCTTTTGTCCGTATAGCTCCTGCTATTTCTGGTGTGGCTGATCAGTCAACAGCGCATAGTCTATTTAAAGCTCTTGCTGGCAATGAAAAGGGCATCTCGTTGGGCTTGTGGCTGACTTATATCAAAGAACTTCTCAGGTGAGCCTAATATTTTAACAACTTGTATGCTTTAGTTGTATATTTTCTTATATATTTTAATATATGGTCTTTGGTAACTTCTGTAAGTAGTTGTACAACCTAATCCAAATTATGTTTTGGCTTTTTAGCACCGTTGCCCCCTGAATTTCTTGTTTATTAGCAATGTGTTCTCTAAACTATTTGTATTTGGGAATTATCCCCTTGAATTTAGAAATACGTGGCGAGGACACCCCAATTGATGTGTTAATTTTTTTGATGGAGATTGACATGTGACATGCACGTGGTCATGGGTCGTTAAATTTATGGCATGTGGTCTTATGCTTAAAGGAGCTCATGTTCCACTAGTTTTCATACAGGGTGCACGAAAGGCGGAAATCGTACCAAATTCAAGAGTTTTCCCACCTTTCTGATGAGAGAATCTTATGCATTGGGTCCAGCCAAAAGCAGCCCGTTCTAAAATGGGAGAACAATATGGCATGGCCGGGGAAAGTTACACTGACTGATAAAGCAATCTATTTTGAGGTATTTCATCATTCAATGATTACTTTTCATGTATGATTGCATTGTTGGATACACTGCTTGAAATTCATCGAGGCAAAACCCGTGTCCAAAAGAAATATAAACAAACAAAACCTTTTACAATGAAACTATATTTATGGTTTTCGAGGCTAAAAAAGGCTTTCTTAGTTACTTTATCATATATTTGTATTTTTTAATGCTCCATGCTAAAGTTTACAGCATGGGCAAGTAGTTTTTTAAGTTCTCTTCTTTCAAGGACACCCACCTCATTATGGCATGCTTTAGGAGCTTTAATGTTTTGGTCAAGACAAAACTAGGTCCTCACCCGAGTACATATGTAAGGTCCACAAAACTCTCTTCCTTTAGCTACATGACTTGCATAAACAAACCCAGCAAGGAGAGGCAAAGGCTCACTCTGCATGCCCCAGTCACTTGCAGCATTTGAGCTGCATTCCAGACTAGCCAATGAGCAAGATCACAAGAAATCTTCTCTCCTTCAATGACTAGCCACACTAGATGTAAATGCAGTTCTCGGAAGAAACTGGAAACTGGATTCTTTCTCCTTCTAAAATGTAATTATTCACGTGTCACTGTTCCATAACTCTGTATTCCCCCTGCGTAAAGCGACGCATTTTAATTAAGCTAGATATGGTTTGAAAGTCAAACTGAAGTGGTGTGAGGAAAAGGGGCAGGTTTGCGTTCAGGACTGGTCCCTTTACTTGGAGTCCGTCCTCTTGGCCTTCAATGCCCATATCTCGTTACTACTTCTGCTAGCTGGATCATTTTTTCTACTGATGCTGCGCAATCCTCATACAAGCCGTGCTTTAACGAAAAATTCTCAAACAAACTCTCTTTATTTTGCATCCGTTTGGTTCGGATTTTTAATTCTAGACTGGACTGGCTTACCCCCTATTCTAGGTAGCGTACGCAGATTAGATGTAACATGTATCCTCGTATGGTGTCTCTTTCCAATAAAGGGAAATTCTCTTATCGTCTTTTTTAAGGCTTACAAGTTACAGCATGTCTCCGTAACAATTAACCAAGCCTGATTTTTGCACTCTAAAAGGTGAGTGGCAATCTTCACTGGCTTGATGATTAAGAAACTTGGCCAAGTTATAGTTTCCCTTACCCAGATTAAAGTCCTCTTTCGTTTTATTTGGCAGTCTTTCGAAATAATAAATGTTTTTAATTGTGGAACAGGCAGTTAGCATATTAGGGCAGAAAGATGTCATAAGACTGGATCTTACGAGACACGGGACAAAGGTTGAAAAGGCAAAAGTTGGGCCGCTGGGTTCCGTGCGCTTTGACTCTGCTGTCTCTATTTCATCTGGTCTCGAGTGAGTAAGCTTCTTTAACCTCTCCTCATGGAGTAACTTCACTTGATTTTTTCTACATTTTTTTCACCTTATCGTAGCCCCACTAAATTGGTATGATTGATGAGAGATGGTTCTGCTTTAACCATAAGCAGACAATTCTTTTTAATTCTTTTAAATACTTCTGTACAGGTCAAAAACATGGGTGCTGGAATTTGTTGACCTGGGTGGTGAAATGAGGCGGGATGTATGGCATGCATCTATCTGTGAAATTATTACTTTACACCAATTCATCCGTGATTATGGACCTGCGGATGGTGATGAATCAGTATTTAACGTCTACGGTGCTTACAAAGGACGGGACAGAGCGACCACAAGTGCCATTAATAGTATAGCCAGACTCCAAGCCCTTCAATTCATGCGGAAGATGGTTGACGATCCCATCAGACTTGTTCAGTTTTCGTACTTAAATTTGGCACCTTACGGTGATGTTGTCTGCCAAACTCTAGCTGTAAATTACTGGGGTGGACCCCTTGTTAGAAAGGTTGTAGATATCCAAACAGTTCAAACAAGAACTTCCAGTGAAGTAGGTGAAATTAATAATCACGTGTTCGATATAGATGGGAGCATTTTCTTGCGGAAGTGGATGAGGTCCCCATCTTGGTCTTCTAGTGCTTCCATTGCTTTCTGGAAGAACTCTTCATCAAGAGAAGGGGTGGTGTTAAGTAAAAACCTAGTTGTTGCCGATGCAAGTCTTGTACAAAAGGCGGCAGAAATTTGCAGACGAGAATACGAGGTGGTTGAAAAAACGCAGGCCACAATTGACGCCGCGATGCTTAAAGGGATACCTAGTAATATTGATCTTTTCAAGGTTAAGCTGCTTAACTTATTATTTCTCGACTTCTTGCTTGAGTGAGGTTTGCAATTTCTTAATTTACAAGAATATGACCCAACATATCACTTGACTTCTTGCTTGAGTGATGTTTGCAATTTCTTAATTTAGCCTTAAATATTTAATTGTCGAAGTTCATAAATACAATTTCACTTTGTTTAAGGTATCCAAACTTTGCAGGGAAAAGATAAGGAAAAATGAAATGTTAAATGTTATAACTTATTATGACAATGCCTTATAGGTTTCACTTTCCCCTCAAAATATGAAAACTTTACTTGTTCTATTTTAGAAATAAATATGAATAAAGTTGGCGTTTGTTTTTATTCAGGAACTTATGTTTCCTCTGACTGTAACTGCCAAGAATTTCGAAAAGCTCAGGCGCTGGGAGGAGCCACACTTGACTGTTTCTTTTCTTGCCTTTACATATGCAATTATTTTCAGGTAGATTAGATACTTTGTTAATATTACAAATCAGCAATCCTATTTTTCACATTTACCGACAGACTTGTTCCTTTTGTTTTCTGAGCTCATGTGTTGATTTTCCTTTTCAGAAATATGCTGTCATATGTGTTCCCTACATTGTTGATAATTTTAGCGGCTAGTATGCTCTCATTAAAGGGGCTAAAGGAGCAAGGCCGCCTTGGACGATCCTTTGGAAAAGTAACTATTCGTGATCAGCCACCTTCAAATACAATTCAGAAGATTATAGCTGTAAAAGATGCCATGGGCGATGTTGAAAGTTTTCTACAAAATCTTAATGTCACACTTTTGAAAATACGTACCATTATCCTCTCTGGTCAACCGCAGGTATATTTTCTCTGACATGCAATTTTACAAGGGTCTTTTGTTTTTTGGGTGGATGTGTCTTTGCGTTCTTAATTTTTGCATTTTACTGTCTTATGTTCCCTACGTGCACATAACTTGAAAACAAAAGGGTTTATGCTATCTGGACTCATTTATGATTGTAATTCCCATGATAAAACATCAGTGACTCGCAATTAGCCACATGCATGACATGTCCTTTGAAATTGTAGAAATCAAAGTAGGAATCCTCAATACTACTCTCATGTGTGTTGAAAAATTGTCATCTTATGAGATTGCCTCATTTGTTGGTTGAAGCTGTAGGACATAGCTTGACTGTTTACTGTGTAGTTCATTCGTTTTGTACTACTTAACACCTCGTTTCTTTAGTATTTTTGTTTACGTTCTATTAAAACATTAATGAACTTTGCTTAATTCTCATTTATTGGTCTGGCTTGTGATCAGTTACAAATTTATATGCAAATGAACTTTTATCAGGTAACAACTGAGGTTGCTCTGGTCTTGTTATCTGGCGCCACTGTTCTCCTCACGGTCCCTTTCAAGCTCGTTCTTGCGTTTCTTGTCTTCGATCTCTTCACACGGGAACTTGCATTCCGAAAGGAAATGGTGAGAAGGTTCATGACTTTCTTGAAGCGGCGCTGGGACATGGTGCCTGCAGCCCCGGTTGTTGTGTTACCGTTCGAAGGTGACGAGTCGAGATCAGAACCTCAAAGAAAGGAAACCAAGGACCAAGCCAAGTTAGAAAAAAGAAGTCATAGCAGCAACAACAATCTATAGCAGGGCAGTTTCCTGGTAAAGAGTTCCACAACCCCATTGCTAGAAACAAAAAAAAAAAATAATAATAATAATAAAAAAGAAAATAACTGACCCATCGTCTATTTAGAGATCAGAGAACATTCAATGCTATAGTCATATACAATCTTCAATATCGCGGAGATAGAAACGTTTTTGGAGAATTCCGTGGTAAGGTCTTTAAAAAAAAGGGTAGCAGCAATTCATAGTTTTAAAGCATCACATCACGTCAACATTGTATATGTTAGATTAAGAAAAGTATAAATTAACAGTACTTGGTGTTAACAGTTCAAAACTGTGGTTATCAATTTTTTTTTTTAATATTTTTTCCTCTATACCCTACCAGAGAATTCTCCACATTAGTATGTATCTGTATTTATTGTTTTTTAAATACTTTATGCTCCTAGAAAAATAAACACAAGATAAGGTGAATAAATTTACCATTTTCTTACCAGAAAAGGGAAACAGCACTATTATCCGGTTAGACACTTGGGAAAGAGGTTTTAGATATGCGGATCTAGATATTTATAAAACAGGGGGTGTGAGGGATGATGAAAAGATATCTTGTATGTGGTAAGAGTAGATATGCGTACCTAGATATTTTTTTAAAAAAACGAGGTGTGGGGGATGATCAAAAGATGTTTTGTATGGGTATTTATTAGGGTGGTGGGAACCACTTTTACTGTAGCATGTGAGAGTTTTATGCTGTAACAATTTTTTTTATTGTTATGTAGCATGTGAGAGCTTTACACTGTTCATAATTGAGTTTGTGGTAAGAACTGAGTGGTTTCCACCACTGCCAAACACCCTCATAGTTATGTGTTTATATTTGATAAGAAGCAAAAAGACAAATTTAATTTATTATTTAGGGTTAGTTTTACAAATAGTCTCTAAGCTTTACTTTTAGTCTCATTTTAGTCTGGTATGTCAAAAGTCCTATTTTTGCCCCTTATGTTTTTTTATTTGTTTCAAATTTGGTTTCTCTGTTAATTTGATGTTAAATATTTAACAAAATATTCTTAAAATGTCTCGTTGTGGTCTCTAATTTATTATTTTATTTTATTTTTAATCTCCAATCTATTACTTTGTTACTTTATTACAATTTACACTTTAATCTAATATTTATATACTGTTATAAAGAATTCATTTATCTTTTTCTAAATTAAATTTCATCTTACACTGATAATTTTTTTAATTACATGCATCAAAATCATTATATTTAATTTTTTAAGTTTTAATCTCCAGTAACTTTTAGTTAGTATAGAAGGACCAAAAATAAAACAAAGTAATAGATTAGGGACCAAAGTGAGAATTTTAAGAATATTTTGTTAAATATTTAACATCAAACTGATGGAGGAATCAAATTTGAAACAAACTAAAAGATTAGGGACAAAAATGAAACTTTTGAAATGTTAGAGACAAATATAGGATTAAGAGTAAACCCCAAAAATATTTGTGAAATTAACCTTATTATTCAATGACAGAACAAGTAGAACCGAAAAGCCTGAAGAGACACCTGCTTGTATCATCATGTACATCCTTATCTCCATATTTTGGGGGAGGAAAACTACACTTTGGAATAAATCTCTCTCTTTAACTGGACTTTTATGAGTGTTTTTCATATGAGTTGACACTCGAATTTTGCTAATGATGCAAGAACGGGTCGGCCCGGCCTGGCCTGTTCTCCTTAGGCCTACACGGGCTACGGGCCGACCGGCCTATGAATTTCGTGGCCTTGGCACGGCCCGGTTCGTGGGCCAATTTTACATGGGCTGTGCCTCGGGCCATGTCGTGGGCCTTAAATGGGCCGACCCATCATGGGTTTAAATGGGCCAGCCTATCTATGCATGTAATTTTTATTTTTTTTAATTTTGAATTTTTAAACAAGTTAACAAATATAAAAGTTTGAATAGTTAAGGGAAATATAAAAAATGATATTTTATTTATGATTGTCTTATTAAAAACCTTTCCAAGGAAAACCTAGTGGGACAAAATCTTAGTAAGTAAAAAAGAGTACAATCGGGATAATTATACATAAGATGTTTACAAAATTATTAAAAACAAAAAAATATTGTTCATAATTAATTACAACGTATTACTCTCAGCAGGAGTATCATAAATGTCTAAATTTTTAAAGTTATTAACCCAATCACTTTGAACTTCTTGGCTTCTTCTGCTAGTATCTTTCCAATCTTTGACGCACATTATTGCTTCAAGAATATCGTCACTCATACGTGCACGCCGTTCATCAAGTACTCTACCACTGCAACTAAATACTTGTTCACTTGCAACTATGAACACTGGTATGGTTAGTATATCATAAGACATTTTAGAGAGCACAAGAAAAGTTTTTGACTGTGATTTTTAAAATAACAAAAGATCAAACTTATTGAAATCATAACCACCACCTTGCTCATTGAAAATGAATGCCGCAAGATTTGTTTCTAGATAGTTTTTCAATTCACTGCGTGTTGAAGATGTGGATGATGCACCGAAACAAAATCAGGTGTAGATAATCATACTTGCTCATTAAGAACTATGTGGTACAGATGTAGTATTTGCTAAAGGTGTAGGGGATACTGTTTGGCCTCCTCCATTATTTTCATTATATGCAGTAAATATGTTGTTAACTTATGCTTGCACATTTTGAATGGTTATGATTTCAGAATGCACCCTTAATTTTCCCCCTGCATCCTTAAGCAAATATTCAACATCAGCTAATTTAACTCTTGGATCTAATACAGCGGCTATGCAATACAAAGGTAGAACACGCTCTCTTTTTGAATTTTTGTTCCATGAACTCAACAGATTCCCTAAACATATCAAAATCTCTATGCATATCAAAGATTGTAGCAATGTCGTATAATTTATGTAATGCATGAGGAGAGGTAGGATAATACACACCTGAGAGTTGGGGAGTGGCTTCATAAAAAACCTTTAAGAAATTGTAGAAGCATGAAGCAACTTGCCAATCAAATTCTTGAAGCGGCTCAGTTGGATTCTTCAAGTTATAAGACGCGGTTATGACCTCTTTGTATGGTATGCGTGCATTCAGCATCAAATATGTTGAATTCCACTGGTGTCCTATGTCAGTTGGCAGTTTTTTGGGTTTCATGCTTGCTCTCTTGCAAAGTTTAGCAAACTCTTTAATTCGAGAGCCAGAACTTGCTATGTAACCCAAGGCTGTTCGAATATTTTCCATATAACCTTGAAAAAATTTCATGCCATCTTGAACACACAAGTTAAAAATATGACAAGCACATCTTTGGTGAAAAAGTGTTTCACCATGTTGTGGTCTCAATGTTGTTTTGAAAAGGTTAATAGCAGCAATATTAGCAGATGCATTATCAAATATGATGTTCAAAACCTTTTCTTTAATGCCATAAAAATCAAAAACTTCTATGATGACATCATCAATGGCCTTGGCATGATGCGGATAAGGCATTGGTCGAAAAGCAATTAACCTTTTTGAAAAGACCAATCTTTATCCCCATAATGTGCAGTTACACAAATATAACTAGTTTTGGTACGACATTCCCACAAATCAGATGTTCATGCAACAGATGCAGTGAATGAACTAAATTTAGTTACTAACTTTTCTCTCATTGAATGAAAAACTTTTATGGTGTCAGCTCTTGTGGTAGTTCTTGAAACACGCCTATATTGTGGATTATAAGCATTTGAATGTACTCCTCAAAGGCTGGATCATCAGCAAGACTAATTGGTTGTTGAACACTAGCCAATTATCTAGTATGCCATTCTTTAGCTCTTTGTTGGTCATATGACCAATTGGTAACACTATTATCAGGGCTAAATTGAAGTGTTTGTTGACAACAATCAACACCATCTACACCATGCTTAGCTTCGCATTTTTTGTGATGCCTCTCTAAGTGACCAGTGCTAGAAGAGGATTTACCTGTATAGTCTTGTTTGCATACTTTGCAAATTGCGTGCTCTTCTGTTACACCATTCTCGTTTGTACGTGTTACGAAGATCAAAGTAACTCCAAACTGGTGAAGTTCGTTGAACTTTCCTTTTGCACTTACGAGTGACTTTAGAGGAGCCATCAACTTGAGATAGTAAGTCAACTCCAATTTTTTCTAGTGGATCATTAAATTGTTCTTCTTCGTTGATCACCAAATGTGAAATGTTGGCTCTCCCTCTATTTGATGATGCCATAGCTTAAATAAAAAATAACAATAAATTAACGTAACATAAAAATTAAATAAAATAATTACACAATAAAATTAACTTATAACAATATAAAATTAATGAACAACAAAAGAAATAAATTATACCTTCAAGTTTTTTTTTCTTTTTCTTTCTGAAGAACTCTAAGTAATCTAAAAAACAAGACAATACATAAGATTTTAGAAGTTTGTTGAATGAGTATCTCTGTGAATGTTCTATGTTTATTTATAGGTAAAAAAGTTTATTTTTTAAAACTTTTTTTTATTTTTTTCTTTCAAGTATGATTCGAATAGACAATTCGCTGAAGAATTAACGTCTTAGCTTTACACATTACAGGCCTTCCTTTTGAGCCTCTATGTTAGGCCTGCCCTTTTATAATTGCATAGAGGAATCTAATGCCATGTTCACACACGGGTGAATATAGCATGCATAAATTATATAATATTTAATTCTTATATGTATTAAATAATATATATATATATATATATAATTTATAGTATCTTGATGTGATAATACATGACCTATAGACTCAGTATCCGATTCTTAGCTTTGCTTCTCAAAAGCAAAGCATGCCTTATGTGAAAAACCCAAACTACCCTTATGTAAAATAAACTTACATATAAAATTTTTACCCAGGGGGTGGACCCCAAGGAGGGCTTTCAACCCCCACGCGACCTTACTGCAAGGTCGATCCACGTACAGCCTCTGCATAGGGGCAATCTACGTCAGGGTAATAATTAAGCTCTACACATACTAACAATGCCTACAAGTAAAAAAATTAAAAAAATGCAAAGAAAAGAAAAAGAGCTTGTCAGGCCTATTGCAATGTGATGTACATGGGGGAATCTAATGCTATATTCACTCACGGGTGAATATGACATGTATATATATTATATAATATTTAATTCTTACATGTATCAAATAATATATATATATATATATATTAAATGTATAGTATTTTGATGTGATAATACATGACCTACAGATTGAGCATCTAATTCTCAACTTTACTTCTCAAAAGCAAAGCATGCTTACAAGGAAAAAAATAAAAAAATGAAAAGAAAAGAAAAAGAACTTGCCAGGCCTATTGTGATGTGATTGCATTGGGGAAATTTAATGCCATATTCACCCACGGGTGAATATGGCATGTATATATATTATATAATATTTAATTCTTATATGTATTAAATAATATATATATTAAATGTATAGTCTTTTGATGTGATAATACATGACTTACAATGGGCCTTACATGACTTACTGGAGAAGGCTATACTCAGCCATATTCACCCGTGAATGAACATGAAAAAATATATCTAAATATATATATATATATTTATATGAAATTGGGTCACAATGGGTTGGCCCATTGTGGGCCTGTATGGGCTTAGATGGGCCGGCCCAGGCCCAGCCCGACCTATAATTTTCCATGGGCCGACATATATTGGCCCAGCCCAGCCCACCAGTATTTATGGGCTGTGCCGAGCTGTGAACGGTGCGGCCCGGCCCGGCCCATCACTATAGTAGGACGGGCTCGGGCCGGCCCACGGGCCTCGGCCTATTGTTGCATATCTAAATTTTGCTTTATGTGATAAAAAGGCTTTTTCAAAGCATGGTTTTTGAAAATATCACTAGTGTTTTTTTTTTTTTTAAAATTAATGAAACTCTCTTTTTATTAAAAACTAACTGGCTGTTTGGTATTGTTTATTTAAACTTTTTTTTTTAAACAAGAAGTTGAATTTTTTTTTTTTGAATTGAAAATACATTTGGTAATTTCGTTGTTGATTTTTGTTTTTTATTGCTATTATTTTTAAATTATGGAAATAAAAAAGTTATTGTTTTTTTAAATTTTTTTTGAAGAAAATATCAAGTTGTGGTCAACCAAAGATTTAGTAAGGTTGCCAATGATTTAGAATGATTTAATGAACTAAAATCATTGTGGGGGTTGAGCTGGCGAACATAGTGTCGATCTCGTAGATAGGATTGGGCTAGCAAATTGGACCTTGTCATCGAGATACGGCCAATGAGTTGGACATGTTATCATGGTTAAGACAACGAGCCAGACAAGCTATAGGGGTTGGTCGAGAGGCCAAACTCGTCGTTGGGGTCGACTTATGAACCTGGCTAGGACAAGTTGTCGGAGTTGAGGTTGCAGAACCTAACCTTGGTGCCAAAACCTAACTTCGATCCCGACCGTATCCCTGTCCCAGCCTCTGTCCTAGAACACAACCTTGACTCCGGTTGTGGAACTTGACTCAGATCTCAGTCTCGAAACCTGACCTTGACCCTGACTATAATCTTGGTCCTGAAACTTGTCACTGACCTTGATTTTGGAACTCGACACCAACCTCTACCCTTACCCTTACCTTAGTCTTGAAACTCGACCCTGATCTAGATCTTAAAACCCGACCTCGACCCTCGATCTTGGTGTTGAAACTCGAAACCTGATACAACTCGTCATTAGTTTCGAAACCTGACCCTAACCATAGTCTCGAAATTCGACTGGATCTTGGTCCTAGAACCTGACCCTTAAAAACTTGTTGCGAAAAATCTGCAAGTGCACAGAATCGTAGACAAGTAATAAAGAGTGAATAAAGTATCGTTCCCACGAAGATTACGTTAATCTAGCTAAGTACCGAAATTGGTTAACTCTAAAATTATTTAAACAATCAAATATAAAATAGAAAATAACAAAACAAAAAAAAATATAAATGAAAACCTAAATAAATAAAAGACTAGGGCGTCCGATTTCACCTAAATTAATCATATTCAAATTATCTAATTTAATCAACTGATATTTATTCCTATGCCGATAACAAATTTCTCTTAGGTAGTCATTAATCTTTCTCAAGCATTAATAATTTATCCTCGTTAGCAAATATCCTACATCTATGTGAAACTATAAACTTACCAAGATTCATTACGAACAAGAAATTCACCAATTACACAAGTCTCATAGATATCTCTATCCTATGATGATCTCATGACATTCAATCATGGTCTAATTTAATTATCGCTTCTCAGCCTGAAATTAAATCACAAATCATGCAAAAGCTGCGCAAACTTTTCAAGCATTAAGATTAGATCAAATACTCAGCATAAATAATGAATAAACATCGAATTGAATTAAACTAAATAAAAGTGAACATTTATAATCCGGCTACATCATAGTCCCTAGAACAAAGAAAATTAGTTCCTAATGAAACTAAAAACATTCCTAAACAATGTCTTAAACATGATGAGTGAAGGAAAAAAATTGTGTTTGGATGCGAAGATAATTTCCGTCTCCGGGTTGCACCATTCTTCTTCTCTAAAGCAGTGAGTTCTCCCATCTTGTCTGTAGTTTTTTCCTATTAGATTCGTGCTTCAACCCTCTATAATGTTCTATTTATAGGCTAGGGTTTAAAAGGGTAATTTTGAAACGAAATTACATTGGAATTTGAATTTAGATCGCAATGGCGTCTAGGCTTGATTTTCTGGCACCTAGGCTTCGTAATGGGGCCTAGGCGCCAGGATTGTAGGCGCTAGACAGGCCTGTAGTGAACTTCTCGAACTGGCGCCTAGGCGCCAAGATTGTGGCGTGTAGGCGCCACAGTGCTGCTGACCTCCTTATAGAATGCCGCCTAGGTGCTTTGCGCTCGGGTTTTTGTATGGAACTTTCTCTGTATGAGCGCCTAGGCATCCCTAAACTGGCGTCTAGGCTCCATTTTTATTCTGAGTCTAAATTTGCTCATTTTTATCCGTTTTGCCCTGCACTTTGTTATCATACATCCTTTTTCCTCAAAACCTACAAAAGAACACAGAGCATTGTCAAATCCTTATAAATTGCTTAAAACAAACAAAAATATTAAGTGAGAATTATCTAATTAATTAGCCTAAAACTAACTTATCAAATACCCCCAAACTTAAGATTTTGCTAGTCCTCGAGCAAAAGACACAAAAGAAGAACAAAGAACAAGACAGAAAGAACAGGACTGACACTAACACACGACATAGTTCGAGCATCAATTTAATTTTTCATCATACTTGGCCTCAAAGATTGCATAAAGTTTATGACTCAAAGGAAACTCTAACCATTGTGATCATGTAAAAAAAAAAATCAATTTAAATCTCAAGTTTACCATACTCATAATTCCTTGAGTGTGTGTGTGTGATGCCTCTAGCACTTATATACCTACACTCGGATTAGTTTATGTCAACAAGCTTATTTTGAAAGATCTCTAGATTAGTGAAATTTATGAACTCCATAGGCCCATTTTTCAAACCCACTCTCCACTAATGTAGACTATCGTAACATCAAAGATCATTAGGACTTTATTCGGCTTGTAATATGTGGCTAAGGTAAAAAGGTGAGATAAAGGATATAATGTGGCTCAAAATTCACCAATAAACACACAATTTGTCTCAAGACCTCATATGAACATCATTTCTTCTTTTTAAGTACACCTCCAAACTTATATTGCACCCCCTTTGTCATTCACATTTATTTGATGTATGTATTTTTTTATTTTTCTTTTTCTGTTTTTTCTTTTTTTTTGTGTTTTCTTTTCTTTTTTTTTTTCTTTCTTTTTCTTTTTTTTCTTTTTCTTTCTTTTTCTTTTTTTTTTTCTTTTTCTTTCTTTTTCTTTTTTTTTTCTTTTTTTTTTGACAATGAATAAACATGAATATATAATCCCTTGATAACAATACTCAAAACTCCACGTATGAATGAATGGGAGGAAAACATATTTCCTCGATAAGCTCTTCAAAACTCCACCCATCCTCCCATAATGCCAACTACCTTTAAATAATTTCTTGAACAAACTAGTCACATTTATGGGTGAGGGACTAGGTAGGATAAATTATTCAAGGGCTAGGTTGATTATGTGGGTAACAAAGAAAATGGCTAATAAAGTTCAACGGGGTAACTAATGATTAAATGATGTCAGTGGTAGGCTTGAAAGGCTCAAACGGTCCAAAAATGGCCTAAATCATGTCCTTAATATAGGATGCAACAATGGGCCAGGGCCCGTGGGCCGGGCCGGCACGGCCCATAAATACTTGTGGGCTGGGCTGGGTTGGGCCAATATATGTTGGACCATGGGCTGGCCCGACACGGCCCATGAAAAATCATGGGCCGAGCTGGGCTGGGCCTGGGCCGGGCCGGCATCCCGGCCCACAATGGGCAAGCCCACCAGCCCAAGTTGGGCCGGCCCATCTAGGCCCACAATGGGCCAACTCATTGTGGCCCAATTTCATATATATATATATATATTTAGATATATTTTTCCATGTTCATTCACGGGTGAACATGGCTGAGTATGACCTTTCCCAGTAAGTCATGTAAGGCTCATTGTAAGTTATGTATTATCACATCAAAAGACTATACATTTAATATATATATTATTTAATACATATAAGAATTAAATATTATATAATATATATACATGCCATATTTACCCGTGAATGAATAATTGAATATGACATGAGATTTTCCCAATGCAATCACATCACAATACGTCTGCCAAGTTCTTTTTTTTCTCTTTTTATTTCTTTTTATTTTTTATTTTTTCCTTGTAGGCATGCTTTGTTTTTGAGAAGTAAATTTGAGAATCAGATGCTGAATCTATAGGTTATATATTATCAAATCAAAATACTATACATTTAATATATATATTATTTAATACATGTAAGAATTAAATATTATATAATATATATACATGTCATATTCACCCGTGAGTGAACATAGCATTAGATCCCCCATGCACATCACATTGCAATAGGCCTGACAAGCTCTTTTTCTTTTCTTTGCATTTTTAAAATTTTTTTCTTGTAGGCATTGTTAGTATGTGTGGAGCTTAATTATTACCCTAACGCAGATTGCCCCTACGCAGAGGTTGTACGCGGGTCGACCTTCGCTGGTAAGGTCGACGTAGGGGGTTGGAAGGGGGGTGGTAAACCCCCCTCCTGGGGGTTGTAGGGGCGGAGCCCCTGGGCAAAAATTTTATATGCAAGTTTATTTTACATAAGGGTAGTTTAGGTTTTTTACAAAAGACATGCTTTGCTTTGGAGAAGCAAAGCTAAGAATCGGATATTGAGTCTATAGGTCATGTATTATCACATCAAAATACTATACATTTAATATATATATATATTATTTAATACATATAAGAATTATATATTATATAATTTATGCATGCCATATTCACCCGTGAGTGAACATGGCATTAGATTCTCCTATGCAATTATAAAGGGGCAGGTCTAACATAGAGGCTCAGAAGGAAGGCCTGCAATGTGCAAAGCTGAAACGTTAAGTCTTCAGCGAATTGTCTAATCAAGTTACACTTGAAAGAAAAAAAAATAAAAAAAAGATTTAAAAAATAAAAAAATAAAAAATAAACTTTTTTACCTATAAATAAACGTAGAACATTCACAGAGATACTTATTCAACAAACTTCTAAGATTTTATGTATTGTCTTGTTTTTTAGATTACTTAGAGTTCTTCAGAAAGGAAAAAAAACTTAAAGGTATAGTTTATTTCATTTGTTGTTCATTAATTTTGTATTGCTATAAGTTAATTTTATTGTGTAATTATTTTATTTAATTTTTATGTTACGTTAATTTATTGTTATTTTTTATTGAAGCTATGGCATCATCACCTAGAGGGAGAGCCAGTATTTCACATTTGATGGTCAACAAAGAAGAACAATTTAATGATCCATTGGAAGAAATTGGAGTTGACTTGCTATCTCAAGTTGATGGCTCCTCTGAAGTCACTCGTAAGGGCAAAAGGAAAATTCAACGAACTTCACCAGTTTGGAATTACTTTGATCTCGTAACACGTTCAAACGAGCATGGTGTAACAGAAGAGCGTGCAATTTGCAAAGTATGCAAATAAGACTACACAGATAAATCCTCTTCTGGCACTGGTCACTTAAAGAGGCATCGCAAAAAATGCAAAGCTAAGCATGGTGTAGGTGGTGTTGATTGTCGTCAACAAACACTTCAATTTAGCCCTGATGGTAGTGTTACCAATTGGTCATATGAACAACAAAGAGCTAGAGAATGACATGCTAGATATTTGGCTAGTGCTCAACAACCAATTAGTCTTGCTAATGATCCAACCTTTGAGGAGTACATTCAAGATGCTTATAATCCACAATATAGGCGTGTTTCAAGAGCTACCACCAGAGCTGACACCATGAAAGTTTTTCATTCAATGAGGGAAAAGTTAGTAATTGAATTTAATTCATTCACTGCATCTATTGCATGCACATCTGATTTGTGGGAAGGTCGTACCAAAACTAGTTATATCTGTGTAACTGCACATTATGTGGATAAAGATTGGTCTTTTCAAAAAAGATTAATTGCTTTTCGACCAATGCCTTATCTGCATGATGCCAAGGCCATTCATGATGTCATCATGGAAGTTTTTGATTTTTATGGCATTAAAGAAAAGGTTTTGAGCATCACATTTTATAATGCATCTACTAATACTGCTGCTATTAACCTTTTCAAAACAACAATGAGACCACAACATGGCGAAACACTTTTTCACCAAAGATGTGCTTGTCATATTATTAACTTGTGTGTTCAAGATGTCATGAAATTTTTTCAAGGTTATTTGGAAAATATTCGAACGGCCTTGGGTTACATAGCTAGTTCTGGCTCTCGAATTGAAGAGTTTGCTAAGCTTTGCAAGAGAGCAAGCATGAAACCCATAAAACTTCCAACTGACATAGGACACCGGTGGAATTCAACATATTTGATGCTGAATGCATGCCTACCATACAAAGAGGTCATAACCGTGTATTACAACTTGAATAATCAAACTGAGCTGCTTCAAGAATTTGATTGGCAAATTGCTTCATGCTTTTACAATTTCTTAAAGGTTTTTTATGAAGCCACTCTCCAACTCTCAGGTGTGTACTATCCCACCTCTCCTCATGCATTACATAAGTTATACGACATTGCTGCAACCTTCGATATGCATAGAGATTTTGACATGTTTAGGGAATCTGTTGAGTTCATGGAACAAAAATTCAAAAACTATTGGGAGCGTGTTCCACCTTTGTATTGCATAGCTGCTGTATTGGATCCGAGAGTTAAATTAGCTGGTGTTGAATATTTGCTTAAGGGTATAGGGAAAAAATTAAGGGTGCATTCTGACATCATAACCATTAAAAATGTGCAAGCAAAAGTTAACAACATATTTACTGCATATAATGAAAAATATAGAGGAGGCCAAACAATATCCCCTGCACCTTTAGCAAATACTACTTCTATACCATATGGTTCTTCATGGGCAAGTATGATTAGCTACACCGGATTTGGTTTCGGTGCATCGTCTACATCTTCAACACGTAGTGAATTGAAAAACTATATGGAAACAAATTTTGCAGCATTCATTTTCAATGAGCAAGGTGGTGGTCATGATTTCAATAAGTTTGATCTTTTGTCATTTTGGAGATCACAGTCAAGAACTTTTCCTGTGCTCTCTAAAATGGCTTGTGAAATACTAACCATACCAGTATCCACAGTTGCAAGTGAACAAGTATTTAGTTGCAGTGGTAGAGTATTTGATGAACGGCGTGCACGTATGAGTGATGATATTCTGGAAGTAGTAATGTGCGTCAAAGAATGGGAGGATGCTTGTAGAAGTAGCCAAGAAGTTCAAGATGATTGGGTTGATGACTTTGAAAATTTGGACATTTCTGATACTCCCACTGGGAGTAATACGTTGTAATTAATTATGGTTTTTTTGGTTTTTAGTAATTTTGTAAACATCTAATGTATAATTATCCCGATTGTACTCTTTTTTCCTTACCAAGGTTTTATCCCACTAGGTTTTCCTTGGAAAGGTTTTTAATGAGGCAATCGTAAATAAAATATTCTTTTTTATATTTCCCTTAACTATTCAAACTTTTATATTTATTAACTTATTTAAAAATTAAAAAATTAAAAATTACATGCTTAGATGGGCTGGCCCATTTAAACCCATGATGGGCCAAGATGGGCCGACCCATTTAAGGCCCACGGCATGGCCCGACACGGCCCATATAAAATTAGCCCGCAGGCCGGGCCAGGCCAAGTTATTTTTAATATGGGCCGGCCCAGCCCGGCCTACGAAATTCATGGGCCGGGCCGGCCCGCGACCCGTGTGGGCCTAAGGAGAACGGGCCAGGCCGAGCCGGGTCGGCCTGTTCTTGCAACACTATCTTAATGATGTGTAGCCTAGGATTTCGCATCGAGTGGTTATCAAATAGGTTCTAGCATCATTTGAGATCAAAAACATCACTTAATCAACATAAAAGTCCTCTAAGTGTAGAATACTTAGGTGATTAAGGCGTGAGTGCGCAAAGTGCTCAAAGAATCACAGCATGACAAACCCATCACAAGAAAAACAAGGATAGACCAACAATAATTGTTATCCCCTAAAAGTCATATTTAATTTCAACCATCATCTTATCATTAGTCTCCTATGATTTAAGTTAAACAGTGCTCAAACGACACAACTTACTATCCTAATTACTATCAAATGCAAAGAAAAAAAAAACCTAAACTAAAACCTCATTAAACCATAATGACTGATTGACACACAAAAAAAAAACATAAAGCAACACACCACCCCCAAACTTGAACAATATATTGTCCTCAGTGTAAAAAAAAAACAAAAATGAGAAAGGAAAGAACACTCCCTAAGCTGAAGGTTGCGGCAGCCTATTCCTACTCGTGTTCATTCTCTTCATTAACTTCATTGAAAGCAGAGACTGTAGGAAAGTGATCCAAGTTCATGTTCAGATGCATCTCCATGTGGTTCATTATCTATGCTAGGTTACAGATATGGTTTCAGTTTTTGATTTTTTTTTTTTTAGCAAGCTGAGCACCTTGATGTCCCCTGAAAACCTGAAACCACCACAAACAAGACTTACATCATGATTAAGTTGCCAAATAGACTAAAACTAAAAGAAACAACTAACAAACTAAATAATATGATGAAAACTAAAACTGAAAAGGATAGAAAGCTTGGGTTGCCTCCCAAGAAGCGCTTGTTTTATAGTCATCAGCCTGACTCTCAAAGAAACGCTCGTCAAAGAGCGGCTTTCGCCCATAGTTAGTGTCAAACAACACCACATATAGGTCTTGGTTGTAGATGCCCTCAAGCTTGGCGATATTTAGAAGTGATTTGCACATAGCACCAACAACAGATGTCTTCAAATGATGTGCTTTTGATGGGAACTTCATTATTGGCTCGAGCTTGAACAGGGTGAGATGTGATGGTTGTGATGTCCATGGCCAACACGAATCAGTTGGTGATCTATATATTGGAACCATTGATGAGCTCAAATCAATGGTCTTATGCACTTCTATATCCTCCAACGACCCTCGTGGCTTCTCCTCATAGAGAAATTCCTCTAATAACCCTTCTATTTTTTCTTCCCTATCCTTTTGGCTATCCATTAGCATGCTTGTGATTTGGTCTTCATAACAGTCAGTTTTGGATAGACTCCTCAAATTCCTGAGGTTTCACACAATCATCATCAAACAAAACCACATCCTTTATCGTTTTATGGTCACCAATAGGATTTGATGTTGTAATTTCCTCCTCTAGATGACTCTCTAAAATTGTGCTCTTTAAATGGATTTGTTCATCAAGATATCGCATAGAGTTGGAGATTTCATGACTTCCCTCAAGAGTGGCCTTTAGACGATCTAAAGCAACTTCCAAAGGTGTCTTCTCTTCTTGATATTGGCTATATGATTGTTCCATCATGTTGGGGTGGATATTCCATGAAAGATTTTGGTGCCTCTCCCAGCAAGAATTATGAATTGAAGAATTCAAATGTCAATGACAATTGAAGGTTGCCATATCTTCCAATAAGTAGTAAGCTTCATCAACGGTTCTTAAAAAGAAAGAATGACCGTCGGAAACTGCACATTTTTCCACCCAATCTCTAGCTTCAAAATGCAATCCTTCAATAAATATTTAGAGAAGAGTTCACTTTGGCAGGTTGTGATGTGGGTACTGTTCAAGCATTTCTTTAAATCGCTTCCAAGCCGCATAAAATGGTTCCATATGTTGTTGGGCAAAACTTGCAAAGATATTCTGATGAAACATCATGAAGTTCCTTGGGAAACAAATGACTTAAAAAGAAAAAAAAATTAGAACAAATAAAAACGAAATAAAACAAATAAAAAAAATGTTCAAAGTCATCCTAGAGCTAATTGGTATCGATATTAACTAAATTAAACAACAATCCCCAGCAACGGCGCTAAAAACTTGTTGCGAAAATCTGCAAGTGCATAGAATCGTAGACAAGTAATAAAGAGTGAATAGAGTATCGTTCCCACGAGGATTGCGTTAATCTAGCTAAGTACAGAAATTAGTTAACTCTAAAATTATTTGAACAATCAAATATAAAATAGAAAAATAACAAAACAAAAAAAAATATAAATGACAACCTAAATAAATAAAAGACTAGGGCATCCGATTTCACGTAAATTAATCCTATTCAAATTATCTAATTTAATCAACTGATGTTTACTCCTATGCTGCAAACAAATTTCTCTTAGGTAGTCATTAATCTTTCTCAAGCATTAATAATTTATCCTAGTTAGCAAATTTTCTACATCTCTGTGGAAACTCTAAACTTACCAAGATTCATTACGAACAAGAAATTCACCAATTACACAAGTCTCATAGATATATATCTATCCTATGATGATCTAATGGCATTCAATCATGGGCTAATTTAATTATCGCTTCTCAGCCTCAAATTAAATCACAAATCATGCAAAAGGTGCGTAAACTTTTACAAGCATTAAGATTAGATCAAATACTTAGCATAAATAATGAATAAACATCGAATTGAATTAAACTAAATAAAAGTGAACATTCATAATCCGGCTACATCGTAGCCCTAGAACAGAGAAAATTAGTTCCTAATGAAACTAAAAACAATCCTAAATAATGTCTTAAACATGATGAGTGAAGGAAAAGAACTGTGTTTGGATGCGAAAATGATTTTCGTCTTCGGGTTACACCATTCTTCTTCTCTAAAGCAGTGAGTTCTCCCCTCTTGTCTGTAGTTTTTTCCTATTAGAATTCATGCTTCAACCCTCTATAATGTTCTATTTATAGGCTAGGGTTTAAAAGGGTAATTTTGGAACGAAATTACATTGGAATTTGAATTAGGATCGCAATGGTGCCTAGGCTCGATTTTCTGGTGCCTAGGCACCAGGATTGTAGCGCCTAGGCGCTAGATAGGCCTATAGTGAACTTCTTGAACTGGCGCCTAGGCGCCAAGACACCACAGTGTTGCTGACCTCCTTATAGAATGGCACCTAGGCGCCCAAGTTATGGCACCTAGGCGCTTTGCTCTCGGGTTTTTATATGGAACTTTCTCTGTATGAGAGCCTAGGTGCCCTTAAACTGGCGTCTAGGCTCCATTTTCATCCCGAGTCTAAATTTGCTCATTTTCTATCCGTTTTGCCTCGTACTTTGTTATCATACATCCTTTTTCCTCAAAACCTGCAAAAGAACACGAAATACTATCAAATCTTTATAAATTGCTCAAAACTAACAAAAATATTAAGTGAGAATTATCTAATTAATTAGCCTAAAACTAACTTATCAGACCCCGCCAGCGAGACTGGTCTGAGCCTAACAGTGAGTCTGATTTGCCAATCCGACCTCATTAACAACCCCAAATCAACAATATTTTTGTTCTTGTTCTATAAAATATGTATAAAAATTTAATGTATTTTTTATTTTTTGTTTTTGAAAACAAAAAACAAATAAGAGTTATCAAATATGTTTTTTATTTTAAAAAATGGAAAACAAGAGAAAATGTTTTCGTCTTTCTGTTAAAAAGCTAATAAATAATGAAAATGATACTAAACATACCCTAAGTAAATCACTAATTTGGTGGACAGTGACCTAACTGATTTGGTGGTCAATGACCCAACTTAGTCACACTCATTTGGTGGACAATGACCTAACTGATTTGGTGGTCAATGACCCAACTTAGTCAATCACTGATTCAATGATCAATAAAATATAACTTGGTGGTTTGCCACTATTTAACTAGAGATATCTTAGAGTAAATTATTGATTTATTTGATAAATTATCAATCAACGACTTATTGAATATTAATGATTGATTTACCATCAATGTCCTTTTCTCTCTCAATCTTTCTTCTTTATCTTCCATGCCGCCACCCTGTTGTGGAGACTCAACATGCTCTGAGCCACCTGAACAACGCTGTTGTCGCTTGAGACAGTCGAGATCTGCCCTACGTGGGAAAGATCTAGATGAGGATGGAATGTGTCATTTGAAAAAAAAAAAAAAAAGCAGAGACATTTTTTTGGTGGCTTTCCATCTTTTTTTTTTCGTCGCTTGAAGTAACTGTTTATACTTCATATCCCGTTTGACAATATAGCTCGAACTTGAAATGCTATAGCAATTTAAATTTTACGAGAGAGCACCATAACAAAACCAATTTGAACAATTTGAACTTTCTTTAGTTCAAATTATGTTTCTAGACAAGTGTAGTATTATGCTTTACTTTTTTCACTTCAACTTTGCTTGATTAAATTTTAAAGAAAAAGGAATAATAAAAATACATGATTCCTAAAATGGAAAAAGAGAAAATAAAAATAAAAAGGATTAATTACAAAAAATAAAAATAAAAAGGATTAATTACAAAAATTTCCCTTTAACTATAGCCTTTGTAGCACTATGCCTCGAGAACTTTAAACAATTCCCCCTGAACTTCGAAACATAACATTTCTTCCCCCCGATCTATGAAATGTTAACAAGAAAACTCCTTAAATTATGATTTTGAGTATAAATGATACAATGTTAGACAAATAATGGGATTGTCGAATAGTTTAGTAAACCATTAGGCTATTAACTTACCCCGGTGCAGTCACATGAAAGTAAAATAATAGAATCTGGGGGCAGCTTGGCATCGATGAGATTGGTTGGAGGGTAAGATAGGATTTGTGACCTTTTTCTGAAATAAACAAACAATAGAAACATATAACCTCCAAACTTTTTGCTACTTCTAGATCGCCCTCCTGGCTTATAGTAGAGATTTATGGCATTGTTTGAGATTAACAGCTGCTCTTGCTGATATTCCAGCCTGAGAACTTAATCTGTCAAATTGAAGTGCTAAAGATCCACTCTCTGTTTTGTTATAAGGTTCCCTCTACTTAAGAAATTTAGAAACTCATTTTGAAACACAATAATATTTATTTCTTAGAAAGCTTTTTATAAGATAGCTTCAAGTCCCCTTACAGCGAAGACTGAGTTCTCTATATATAGAACTCTTGGTGATAAGATTACAATAAGATTACAAGACACGTGGACCAATTACATAAAGCAAAAGATAAGATAAGGCTAACTCAAAAGATAAGATAAGGTTGACTCAATACGCAATAGAGCTCAAGATAAGGTACACACATTAAGATTTGAGGGAATCTCTTTTCAGTCTTCACATGGTGTTGTCGGGGAATTCTACTTTAGTCTGTGTCATTGGTGAGGTCAATAAGTGACCATTGAGACCATTCTTTTGCATCTCTTAGGGCTTCTTCTACCTCATCTTCATCCATGGGGGGACACGCCTCATAGCATGACCATATGATTTTTGGAGTGGATGACTCAGCAATGGACAAGTTGTTGAAAAGATATGGGTCCTGGGAATCTATGAAGCCTAGATTTTTGTAAAGGACCCCTTCAATGTTTGTCTTTGTGTAAAGCTTTCTGTCATGATTATCATCAATACTGGATGGGTCCTAAGAGTGTTGTCGTATTGCCTTTTCAATCTTCCTGTTGTAGTCAAGAGGAAATTGTTCCCATGGAGCGTCTTTATCTGTTGTTGGCCATATCTGATCTGGGATGGTCTGGTTTTGGATGAATAGAATTTTCTAAATCTTTCGTGGTTTTCTTCCAATGCTTTCTATGGGTTCTTCACTGGATCCATAGACTTCAATTGTTGGGTTAGTAGTGATGGAACCATCTTCATTAAGTTTGCAAGATCGACTTACAAAAAGGATGGTGTAGCATTGCAAAGGAGTAATGGAATCTTTTGGCCTTTGAGGGTATAGGAAAACCTACCTTGGTCCACAAACCTTTTCCCATTCTTTCGTGAGAATTTCATCTCATTGTGACAACCGAGCAAACCATGACAAGACATCCATTTGGGTTTTGTATGCTTGTTCAAAGTCATCTTTGTCTAGAAAACCTCTGATAGAAGTCTAGGAGTAATGGTGTAAACTTCTATGGCTATGGTAAAGACACTGGTTAGATACCAGAAAAATGGGCAAGTGGCTTTGGCATGAACAAGGCATCTCGGAGAGGAAGCACCTTTGCAAAAGGGTATTCTGGATGGATACCAAGGTCATGGTAGATTGGGGGACCCAATTTCTTGATAAGGTGGTTTTGCATAAACAAAGCTCTTGTGGTTGCCTTTTCTCTTGTGTTTTTTCCTTCTACAATTTTATGGGCATCTTTGGGAAACAAAGAGGGAGTTGAAGACGTAGCCATTGTAAAGATCAGTTGGATGGTTGTTGTAGAGTGGGTTTAGTTATTTTTGGTGGTCTGATAGTGCTTTTAACGATGGTATTTATAGATGGTCTAGACAGGTAATCATGAATAATATTTTGTTTTCCTTTAATATGTTTAATATCAAAGGAATACTGATAAAACCATGTGGCTAGTCTTAATAATTGTGCATTAATGGCCTTATTCCTTTAAAATTGATCATACCTGCTGACGCTGCAAAGTCTGTTTCAACCAAGAAATGAAGGCCGATTAGGTAAAACTCAAATTTCATGATTCCATTTTTATCGCCAAAAGTTCTTTGAAGGTGGAATGGTGATGTAACTGCGAATCTTTAAAGTGACCACATTTGTACCCACAAATTCTTCTTTTCTTTGCTTCGTCTTCTTTGAGTAGGACAGCTCCCTAGTGTTTGTCACTTGCGTCTGTTTGGAGAATCCTTTTCTTATGTGAAGGAATCTAGAGTGGGGGTAGGTCTTGCATGCGTTGCTTTAGCATCTTTACTGTTGTAGTATGTTCACATGACAATGCCAGAGGGTCCTTTTTCAAAAGATGAGTGAGAGGACCGACATACCTTGAGATTCTCATGACAAAATCTCTGAGGTAGTTGATGATGCTAAGAAACTATTAAACTTGGGTTTTCGCAAAGTTTTCTTTTAGAAATTTCAACAATTCTTGAGCTATGTGCGGTTGGGTCTCATACTGTCCATTGGATAACGTCATACCCAAAAAATCAATTTTGGGTTGTCCAATAATCATCTTCTTTTCAAACAACATTATTCCATGGGCCTTTGTGATCTCAATAAATTAGGCCAAGAGGTTTTGATGGGATTGGATATCTGGTGAGAACAACAGGATATCATCACTATATATAAGGGCATTTGAGAGAATTGCGTCGTATATCCTGGTCATGGCCTTTTGAAACAATGATGATGCTGTTTTAAGTCCAAAGGGCATAACCATCCATGGGAAATGGTGAATTGGAATACAAAAGGCAGTTTTGGGTCTATCTTTTGGTTTTATGCCTAATTGCTAGAATCCTACTTTGAAGTCAAATTTCGAGAATATTTTGGCATTTGAAAGGTTGGAAAACAGGGAGTTTCGGTTTGTTAATGGGAATTTATCATCTAAGAGGAAATGATTTAGTGGTTTATAGTTAATTACTAGTCTCTGCTTTCCTCTGATTTGTTCAGATCTCTTGTTGACATAGAATGCATAACATGCCAAGATGAGGTTGTTGGCTCAATCAATCCTTGCTGTTGTAGGTCTTGGCATTCTTGTGAAGCCATTTGTTGATGTTCAGGGCTTATTCCAGGATGGCTAGCTTTTGTAGGGTTGATGTCTTTGTTTTGTTTGAACGGCAGTGAGACAAAGAAATCTTCTCTTGTCCATAGTGGATTGGAGCATTTTTGTAAGAACTCTAAATGTGATGTGGCAAGGACTTTTGAACTAATCTCTCATTGAGTTGTTGGAATGGGTTTGTCGATAGCTGGAAGAGATTGGGAATTGGTTCCCATGCTGTGAAGTATTGTTTGTATCCCAACCCACTAGTAGAATTCTTAATCCTTTCTTCTTAGTGTAAAGATCAAATTCAATGATCAGATCTTTTCATGGTAGTTTTGATCCGATAACCTGGTGGATTACCGAGCATCTAGGGAGGAAGTGGAGCTTTATTGGCTTACTGATGAGCTCTATGCTAAAGATACTATTGTTGGCAGCATGGAAATACTGCTTCTTCTTTTTTCAGTATTCTGATGGTAGAATATCTGGATTCATAATAGTATACGAAGCACCTGTATCAAAGAAAGCTGTTACTTTGATTGGCTTTGCATACTTGGATGGAATAACTGCATCTTGATTACTAGTATTGGCTGAGCTAGGTTGATAGCATCCATGTTACTGTTAGACATGTATGCCATAAGGAGTAAAAATGTAATACGTTTTTGGAGACATTTTTATCAATAAAGAATTTATTCATTTATATATACCAAATCTTGTCCTCTTTACGTTCATGTTTGTTGAATGTATGATAAGCAAACAGTAGTCTGAGACTGTCAGTCTAAGCCTTAAGAATTGGGCATATGATGGACTGATTATACGGAAGACACGATTCTTAAGGCGACGGTCTAAAACATATGATCCGCAATCGAGGGAATAAAGTTGGGCGTTTATTCATGTAAAGATTATTATGTTGTCTATATCCCTTTTGGGTGATGGTTTGTCTTGACCATCAGAATTGGACTTTGTGAATAGAAACATTGGCGTGTTGTCATAGGTGACGATGTGTTGGATCGGGAGATAAAGTGAATTGATTTGGATTAATAATTCTGTCTTGACAAATCGATTCACTTTAGACAATCACTTGTATTGTATCTTAATCCTGAGATGAATAGTGGGCCTGTTGTCTCGACTTGTGTCTTTTGATGTGCCAATGGCTGACTCTCACGTCTCAATAGTGGTACGTATGCCGGTACGTTGGAGGCATGACTCTTGATGGCGTAGACTTGT
The DNA here is from genome assembly GCA_025403435.1 of Artocarpus heterophyllus. NCBI lineage: Eukaryota > Viridiplantae > Streptophyta > Magnoliopsida > Rosales > Moraceae > Artocarpus > Artocarpus heterophyllus. The sequence goes on from CM046337.1 coordinate 28,612,837, forward strand.
TATTCATAGATATAGAATCCATAGCTCCTCTTTAGGAGTAATGATATCCTCTTATATGCGTTATCTTGTAATTGAAAAACTGAAGCGCTCAACCATTTGGATACATAGGTGTAACCGAATGGTATACTATCTTTGGATGGTAAGTTTTCTAATGGTGAGACAATGGAACGTAAGATAAAAATAATCGGGAAGGTAAGATAGAACTTGTCCTTAAGCCGATTATGGATTATCATATGGGGATACGATACACTTTGATATGTCATGGAGACTTAGCTACATGAGCTTCGTAATTCTATAAAGTTCGAGAGTGCAGCTCCAAGCTTTTAGTGGAGTAGCGTTGGAGTTGATAATTGTGAAATGTATATCTGGGATATTGGGTTTCATAATTATCATGAGCTTGAACTTTATAGGTCCATTTTGGTCCCCTTTGCTAGCTCACAAAATCCTGTAACGACACGGCGTGTTTTTTCAATAATTGGTGACTTATGTCAGATTTATCGGATTGGTTTAAAATTTGTAAGAATCAAATAATTCATGTCTGTTTATTGATTGAATTAATTTTGTAATAAAATTAATTGAAGATAAACTTGTTGAATTATTGGATCAGATAATTCTTGTCTGTTTATCAGTTGATTTAATTTTGGATAAATTAGATCAAGATAAACTTGTAGAATTATTGTGAATTGATTTATTATCTTAGAGATTATCTTGATAAAGTTTATTTTGATCAGATATCTTCTCTATTGGGTTATTTGAATCAAAACTGAGACTTTATCCTTTAGAATCCTAGGTGGAAATAAAAGATTCGCGGAGATTTTTTCTCAGGAGTTCGGCCTACCGAATGACGTGGTTGGCCTGCCGAATGGGCCTGTTCGGCCTGCCGATCAGGATGTTCGCCCTGTCGATCAGCGGGAGATAAGATTACGCGTTTTCACATGGATCTTATCAGATATTGATCCAAACTTGATTTTGTTTCGAGTTTTTGAGACCTAATCTGATAAGGACTGACCCCAGGATCAATGGCTATATAAAGGGTGTGAGTCTCATGATTTACTCAGATCAATCGAGAGATTAAGAGTGATACTTTTCTAGTGAGCATCTAAAAAACTCCCTGAGAGCTTTTGTTCATAAATCACGAACACTAGCTTTGGGTTCTCTCTCTTGGTTGGAAGGAGAGTCACCGGTGGAAGAGCTGTACGTGTGAGCTCACACTCACTCCTGTTGTGGATAGAGAATAGCAAATAAGACCAGTTGGTTGAGGCTCTTCTGGAACGCTACTTCTCTTCACAAGCTGCAGAGGTTCTTCACACAAAGGTTAGTAAGATCTGTCTAATTTATACATATAACATGTCAAACTTGTGTTTTAGAAATTACTCTGATGAAAATTTTAAAATTCCACTGCATATCACGTTTCCAATAGTTACAGCATCCTTTTGATTCTTCTGAGCTTACTTTATCCACTTGCTGGAATGCACATAGAGATTCAGGAGTGGCTTCATCATCTAGTGAAAATATAGACTCCACATCATTATTTGAGAGTGAAATTCCTGTGGTGTCTTCAATATAGGATATCGATTTTACCATTTTTCCCATAGGGCATTGTTTAGCAAAATGACCTTTTTCTCTGCACTTGTAGCATCTGTTGGAAGTTTTCCCAAATTTCTTTTTCTTTCTGAGGAACTTGATAGGACCCGTCCTCTTCCTGTACTTCTTCCATTTGAACTTCTGTTTCGAGGGTGCTTCTTGAAGAAGTGTTTCTTGAATCTTTTTGTCTTGTATGAGCAGGAGCAATTGGAACTAGTCAGGCATTTGAACATGAGATCTCTCTATTGCATACCCATTCTAATTGTTTTGATTGCTTCAGGTACTCTTGCAGGAACTTGTTTTGAGAGCACATCTTTTCTAGTGGTCTTATGATTAACTAATAGAGTTCTCCAAGAGTTGTCATTCGTAACTCTTTTCCCGCTTGTGTTAGGAGTCTTATTGTTTCTTCTCCCAATGAATCTGGTATGGAGGATAAGAACGCTTGTTTCAGGTTTGGATCATCAACCGCACCAATCTGATAGAACTTCTGGGTCACCTTTCTGAAGTGTTTTTTTAGATCCTTCTTGTCCATCGAACAACATTTCATTTTGTAGAATTCCGCTCTAAGCGTTTATGTGGTCTGATTGTCTTGTCCACAGAACTCTATGTAGACCAGAGCTAAGGTTGTTTCAACATTGTCCATCTGGAGAAACTGGATTTGTCTGTATTCTCTTAGGCTTTTCCACCATTCTTGAAGAATACCCATGAACCTGGAGGCAAAACCCAATAAGATTGCTCAGGTTTGCATTCTGGGCTTTTGTGCTTCTAGCAGGAGCCACGCTTTGAATTCTTGGAATCTAACATGCCACTGATGGGAAGGAATATCATCGAGGGTAATGGTGTGAAACTTGGAGGACTTGTTTACTGGATTGTCCTCTCGAGATGGGTTTCCATGTTCTCCTTCTTCTTCTTCTTCTTCTTCGTATAGTTGTGCTTGTGTGGTACTTAATTGTCCATCTTCTTCAGTCCTAGTTGGTTGTGCCATAAAATGGAGAGGAGTCTCTTCATTACTGGATTCTTCTTCTGATGTCAACTCTTTTAATGTCCATTTTGTGGATGTTTCTGCACCGTTATCTTCGGAGTCTTCTTCGTTGCTTGTTAACTAGGGAAGACTATTGAGGCATTGTTGTTGTAAAATTTGAGATAGAGGATTGTTAGTCTTTTGGACCATGAGCTGGTCTTCAGACTTTTCTTTTGGTTGTGCATCAGTTTTAGTTGCAACTACTGCCTTAGCTCTTGCTTTCACTTTTCTTCTTTTTATTTCATCCTCTTCATCTAATATTTTCTTAAGTTGAAGGATAGATGTTGATCCTGGAGTGGATTGAATTAATGGTTGTGGTTCTTTTGCCATGGTTGTAAACTTCCAGGGTGTAGCCTTTAGTGATGCCGCCTGCTTTGATTGTTCTTGAACTTGCTGCTTCAAGGCTGCATACTGGTTTTTAAGGCTTTTCATCTCCTCTTCTTTTGCTAAGAAAATCTGCATCGGCACTGTATTTATCTTGATGAGAACCATTAGTTCTTCATGAGTTTGTTGAATCTTTGCTGATAACTTAGCAATGATAGAGTCTTCAGTCTGTTGAATATTGGTTGCCACCTGTGTTGTCTAGGCTTCGACTTCTTCAAAATTTTGTACTAAGAAATAATATTCTCAGACTGCCAATTTAGGTTGCTTCAACAGGAGAAACCTTTTTTGTTGAACCATCAGCTTCTCTGGTGGTTGGGTTTGGAATCTTAGACTGGTGAAAGACAGTTCCTTCTTGGTTTTGAAAACCTTTTATAGGAGGGAAATCCCTGTCATAGTCTACGGGACTCATCATACAAACTTGTGGAATGGGTTGGCCTTGTTTAGGATTGAGGAAGTGTTCTCCATGATCATGCATCCATTTTTGAGCTTGCTTATAAATGGCAACATTGGAGAGGTCGAAGGAGCTGGTGGATTTGGTAAAGAGCTTTGAGAAGGATCATCCCATCCTGAAGGACTCGCAAGTGGTTGGCCAAAATGTTCTAGGACCAAGAATTTGACTATATAGTCAAACTTGCCCGAGGGTTAGCCAAGTAGTCCAACTCCTTTGTCTTTTCTTGCAAGACACTATTTCAGTCTGCGTTATGAGCTTTGTCTCTTATTCTTCTAGAAATCGTCCTTGTCTTCCTTCATACATTCTAGAAAACTGCATGCATCCTAGTAGCAATGTCCTGTAGATGACTTGAAGGCATAATTCGAATTGCCTTGGCCATCAAAGGATATTATCTCTGCTGCTATAGGTGGAGTGACACCAATCATCATGTACTGGGTAGTACAACAGTTAGGGGGAAAAGCCTCCTTCCTGTCAAATGTTATTTGAGTGCTACTGTCTTTCATTTTCTCATACTTTGGTTCCTTTATCTGTATAATGGGTTGCGGCTGATGCATCTTCTCATAGTTTGTGATCCACGAGCTTGGCAATAGCTTCTTTAGTTCCTCTGTGGGAATCTGTCATGGAATGTGAGTGCATGTTGGAACCTGATTAGAGTCCACTTTGATCATCAAAGCATTCGATGATGTTGGTAAGGCGAGGTCAAGGGCATGATCTTGAAGTTTGTAGGCCATCTAGTAATGAAGAGTAGATCCAATGGAGTTTGGATCCTGGTCAACTCCCACTATTTGAACCTGGACCTTTAAAGCATCAAGTAACCTGTTGTCCATTAGAGACATTTTAAAATTGGGGAACAACGTAATAATTACGGTCCCTACATTTAGGGTAGTCTCTATAGTGGCTATGTTGGCTTGTTGGCATTTTCTCAACCTCGTATTAAGAAGGCCAATTCTGGCATAGATAGGGAGGCCTTTTCTACCATGATAAGCGAGTGTTAGTCTTATGGTGCCAAAATGGATGTGGCTATAACCTTGTGAGAGCCACTGAGGAAGGAGCTCAAATGGTATTTGGAGAGTAACCATCTGTTCATCTGATACAAAAGGCAATTGACATTGGCTAAACCTTGAGGCTTGGACATATTCTTTTGGGTCCTTGGGAGAGTGACGGATGAGGGATTTTATTGACCTAGTGAGGTGGTTTGTGGTTTTCATAAAAGCATGTAAGGGTTTATCAGAGGAAGAGACTCAAAATTTATTTTATTTTCATCTGGTAGGTAGGAGATTTCATAAAAGTATTCCAACCTACAAGAAGTAGACTTTCTGATTGCAAGAGTGAGGGGTGGAGAAAGAGAAGTAGAAGGTGTTTGGGGATGAGAACTAGAACTTGAATCAGATCATAGTGGTTAGATGAGAGGAAACTTAATAACAAGACAAGAAAATGGCTCTAATACCAATATGGGGGCATGATCTTGAAGTCTGTAAGCCATCTGGTAATGAAGAGTAGATTGGGGGCAGCTTGGCATTGATGAGATTGGTTGGAGGGTAAGATAGAATTTGAGACCTTATCTAAAAGAAACAAACAATAGAAACATATAACCTCCAGACTTTTGCCTACTCTTGGATCGCTCTTCTGGCTTATAGTGGAGATTTATGGCCTTGTTTGAGATTAACAGCTGCTATTGCTGATATTCCAACCTGGGAACTTAATCTGTCGAATTGAAGTGCTAAGGATCCACTCTCTGTTTTGTTATAAGGTTCCCTCTACTTAAGAAATTTAGAAACTCATTTTGAAACACACTGATATTTATTTCTTAGAAAGCTTTTTACAAGATAGCTTCAAGTCCCCTTAGAGCGAAGACTGAGTTCTCTATATATAGAACTCTTGGTGATAAGATTACAATAAGATTACAAGACACGTGGACCAATTATAGTATAAAGCAAAAGATAAGATAAGGTTGACTCAAAAGATAAGATAAGATTGACTCAATACGCAATAAAGCTAAAGATAAGGTACATGCATTAAGATTCAAGGGGAATCTCTTTTCAGTCTTCTCACGGTGTTGTCGAGGAATTCTGCTTCAGTCCGTGTCATAGCTAAGGTTAGTTAGTGACCATTGTGACCATTCTTTTGCATCTCTTAGAGCATTGTGACCAAGCTGCACCCAGATTGGTATCAGAGCCATTCTCTTGTCTTGTTATTAAGTTTCCTCTCATCCAACCACCATGAATTCTAATTCAAGTTTTAGTTCTCATCCACAAACACCTTCTACTTCTCTTTCTCTACCCCTTACTCCTGTGATCAGAAAGTCTACTTCTTCTAGGTTTGAATACCTTTATAAAATCTCCTACCTACCATATGAAAATAAAATAAATTCTGAGTCTGTTCCTCTGATAAACCCTTACCATGCTTTTATGAAAACCACAAAGCCCCTCACCAGGCCAATAAAATCCCTCATTTGTCACTCTCCCAAGGCCCCAAAAGAATATGTCACAATGGTGGATTGAAAACTCATTTCAATCCACCATTGTGACATATTCTTTTGAGAGATGCAAAAGAATGGTCACAATGGTCACTTGCTGACCTCACCAATGACACGGACTAAAGCAGAATTCCCCAACAACACCATGTGAAGACTGAAAAGAGATTCCCCTCGAATCTTAATGTGTGTACCTTATCTTTAGCTTGATTGCGTATTGAGTCAATCTTATCTTATCTTTTGAGTCAACCTTATCTTATCTTTTGCTTTATGTTGTAATTGGTCTGCGTGTCTTGTAATCTTATCACCAAGAGTTCAATATATAGAGAACCCAGTCTTCGTTGTAAGGGGACTTGAAGCTATCTTGTAAAAAGCTTTCTAAGAAATAAATATCAGTGTGTTTCAAAATGAGTTTCTAAATTTCTTAAGTAGAGAGAACCTTATAACAAAATAGAGAGTGGATCCTTAGCACTTTAATTCGATAGATTAAGTTCCCATACTGGAATATCAGCAATAGCAATTGTTAATCTCAGACAAGGCCATAAATCTCCACTATGAGCCAGGAGGGCGATCCAAGAGTAGGCAAAAGTCTGGAGGTTATATGTTTCTATTGTTTGTTTATTTCAGACAAGGTCTCAAATCCTGTCTTACCCTCCAACCAATCTCATTGATGCCAAGTTGCCCCCAGATTGGTATCAAATTAGCTTTAGACATAATAGAGTTACCAAAATACTCCTATATTATGTAGTAAATCTTAATTATGTACCAAGTTTAATTAAAAGAAGGCGTTTTGTGTTAATATTTCATAGCTTAGGAAGAACGTATGTTACGTTTGAAGTTTGGGTTGTACAGTATTATAAAAGTTATAGTTGATGAGAAATTTTTGTAATTAATCCAAATAAAAAAAAAAAAAGCAAACACATGATTTTACCCAAATGGTCTCAGATATGTGCACTATATAAGAATTTATAGGCCAAGATAAAAAAAAAAAAAAAAAAGAGAGACACATGCAACATATCCCATTCTACTCCATTCTGCTTTTCGTTGTCCCCTGCCATATACATTCCCATGAAAGCAAAATAGAAATCCTTCTACGTTTCACAATAAAAATTGCACATGATGAGACGATGTGTCATAAATGTGTAGCCCGTGTAGGAAGCGCAATGGAGAAATATTAGGATGAGTCGTAATTTGAGACATTAAGGTGTTTGAAAAATAAGTTTAAATTAAAGATATTGTAACAATTTAAATTTTATAAAAAAAAACATTATAACAAAAATTAGTTCAAATTACATTTTATAGTTCTAACTGAGACTCTAAATTATGAGTTCAAGCACTAGAAGGACCTCTATATTGTCTGGCTCATGAGTTTATGAATCGTCTCATTGGTTTTTGAGGGTGGGAAAAAAGATCGTTCAAACGTTTTCGGTTGGTGATGGGGATTGAGATGACTGCTTGTAAAAATATGACTTTCCTATTCATTTTTTTTAATGCATGTTGACAATGCATAACATTTTAACAAACTTAAAGATCTGATCAGTACATTAGATGACTCTTGATATCATTTTTTATGCATAACACTGTTTATAAAAAGGGTTTTCCTGGCCCCATTCTCTCCATCCAAGTTGCATGCTCAAAAGTTTTAGAGCTTAACCAATATGTCCTGCAATATTGTTGAAGGGTTGTGACCCTCCCTCACCAATAAGAAAAAGTTAAATTGCTGACCAAAGGCCACTTTCCTTGCACCAATAAAACACTCAAATTTTTGACGTATTTGTTTTGGTTATCTTACACATAAAAAACAGTTGAAGCCTGCAATTTACAAGAGCTTTAAAGTTAACTTCTAGTCACTTTTGGAAATGCAATTGATTTATTTTTCGCTTTTTGGTTTTACATCACAATCATTTTCTTTTAACACAGCCGATGACTATTTTTGTTTTCTTTCTACACTGCAACATTTCAAACTATGTGACTTTAAATATGATAGGCATCAAGCTTTCTCAAAGCCTAAGAGATTTAAATATAAATTGTTATGTATCTATTTCTATTATCCAACCTTTATGCAGTTGCTTCAATTAATGAACAGCGGAGAGGATATGATGATCTCTCTGTCTTCAACGGTTTATAATAGGAGAGTTGTTCAAGGGATGACTTGTTATATATGCCATGGAGTCCAAGTTCTTTCTTGGGATATTTATCTTTTTGTATCTTCTATTTTAGGTAAATTCAAAAACTATATATTTGATTTTCGATCTCATCAAATGTATATCTTCATATTGATTTAATACACAAATCTATACCTTATCTTAGTCAATAGTTGATTTTGACATTTAAAATAACCAAATTATCCTCAAGTAAAATATAAAAAAACTAAAACTTTCAAAAAATAAGAAGAAAGCAAAAATAAAAACACACAAAACAGCTATTTTTAAGGTATTATATACATTTTTGAAAGCAAAAACTTTAGTATAAAGTTTTTTAAAGTTTTTGAAGTTATCTTATTTTTTAATTTAAGGGTATTTTGGTAATTTTATATGTCAAAATTGAAGATTGATTAGAAAAAGATATAAATATGTATATTAAATATAATCTGAAGGTATAAAATTTGATAAGATTAAAACTAAAAGTGTATTATTTGAATAAACTTAAAATACAGTACACAAAAGGGTAAATAACCCTTCCCCTAAATAATGGCTATGTTCGCTCACGCCCTCAAATAGTATCCATTTGTAATAATGACCTGAACATTTACTTTTAGAGGTTTTGCTATTCTAGTTTTTCTGCAATATATAATTTTAATACCACCATTAATAAATTGTCTATTTTCAAACAACATGTTGCACAAAACTTGCATGTGATGGTTTTAAAATAGTTAAAAAAATAATTAAAGCACACATATCCAAAAAAATCTATGCAGTTAAAAAAAACATATTTGGACTAGACTACTCTATATAAATATATTTTCAGCTGGTTTTTATATAGTTATTTTCAAACATGCTCTTTTTCTAACCATCGTATCTCTTTTTTAAAAAAATCACGTGTCATCTTTGTTCTATATTTATTTGAAAATAGACCATTTATTAATAGAGATCACGACTGTATATTTGAGAAACTTTTAAGATAATAAAAAAGTGAATATTAGGGCCTAAGGTGAAATGAGATATCTTTAAGAGAAAATTGCATGTCATACCAATTTTTTTTTTTAAATGTGTTTTTCATGACATACTTAAAAAGGTTGTACCATTTTATTACTCATATTATAGATTTAAGTTGTGCTACACTTAAACATGTGTAACATTTATAGTAAGTTTCAAAACATAATGTTTGTGAAAATTCCACTATCTTTAATGGTCATTAAGGAAAATAAAATGAAAGTCTAAAGTTGTTCTTAGAGAGGTTCATTTGATCGCTCTTGTTTTTTAAAGTTCCCTTTGTCTCCTTCTTCTTCTTCTTATTATTTTTTTTTCCCTTTATAGATTAGTTCCCCTACCCTTCATATACAACTCCTAGTTTTCGTGCTCCCAACCATCTCACCATCTTGGGTAGCCATAAATGGGCAGTTCCCTTTGCTTCTGATTAAAGCCAAATATCGATGTGATGTTAGTTGTTGAGACATTTATAACAACCATAAATCATAGAAAATGGAAGCGTATTGGATCGAATTTATTACCTCCAGCCATTGTCGTTTAATTGCTCTGTTTTCCACGATTTTACACACTGTGATTAATGAATACTTGGTTTCTCTGGGCACTCTCATTTGGCCGTTTCAATTTTGGCCCACGTGATGTAGTTCTCGTCTCAACTGCCTCACGTGTAACGGTTGGTACCAACCATTACAACCGTGTGATGGTCACGGTTTTAAATGTTTGGGTCCCTGAGCACACAATTCATACATCAAAAATTACACCATCAAGTGTAGAATTGAGAGTGCCCAGAGAAACCAAGTATACATTTATAACAACCATAAATCATAGAAAACGAAAGCGTATTGGATCGAATTTATTACCTCCAGCCATTGTCGTTTAATTGCTCTGTTTTCCACGATTTTACACACTGTGATTAATGAATACTTGGTTTCTCTGGGCACTCTCAATTCTACACTTGATGGTGTAATTTTTGATGTATGAATTGTGTGCTCAGGGACCCAAACATTTAAAACCGTGACCATCACACGGTTGTAACGGTTGGTACCAACAGTTACACGTGAGGTGGTTGAGACGAGAACTACATCACGTGGGCCAAAATTGAAACGGCCAAATGAGTTTCAACATTCTCCCACTTGGCCCACGTATTACATCAACTGCTATAATGAGAAACAAAACACATGAATCATGGCGACAGGTCCTCTAAATAACGAGTATTATCTTCCATGCATCACAATATATCTTGACTCTTAAGATTTACCCTTATATCTTAATGAACAAACCCTATGTTTATTCTAGGTCCAAAACTTTAGTGATATTTCTCAGAAATAAAGTTGCGCACTTAATTGTAGCTGAAAAGAGAAAATATCATAAATATAGGGTTTCACAACAAAGTACGACAAAATTACATAAGGGAACCAAGTCCCATTCTATCCACAAGATCCCTAAATTTTACTGGTGGCATGCCTTTAGTCAAGGGATCGGCAATCATCAATTCAGTGCTTATGTGTTCAATGACCACTGCTTTATCCTTAACACGTTCTCTTATGGCTAGATACTTAATGTCGATGTGTTTGCTTCGACTACCGCTCTTGTTGTTTCTAGCTATAAAAACAGCAGCTGAATTATCACAGAATATCTTCAATGGCCTAGAGATAGAATCCGCAATCCTAAGCCCAGAAATGAAACTCTTGATCCATACACCATGTGAGGTAGCCTCAAAACAGGATACGAACTCGGCCTCCATAGTGGAAGTAGTAGTCAAGGTTTGTTTGGCACTCCTCCATGAAATAGCTCCACCAGCTAGCATGAAAATGTATCCGGAAGTTGATTTTCGTGAATCAATGTAGCCAGCAAAGTCAGAATCAGAGTAGCCAATGACTTCCAAGTTGTCAGTCCGTCTAAACATAAGCATGTAGTCTTTGGTTCCTTGTAGGTACCTCATCACCTTCTTTACAGCCTTCCAGTGGTCTAATCCTGGATCACTCTGATATCTGCCCAACATTCCGATAGCAAATGCAATGTCAGGTCTTGTGCAAACCTGAGCATACATAAGACTTCCAACAGCTGAAGCATATGGAATGTTGTGCATCTGTTCTCTTTCAAGGTCATTTTTCGGGCACTGATTCAAATTGAATCTGTCACCCTTCACAATGGGAGCTATACTTGGTGAACAATTTTTCATCCGAAATCTCTCCAAAACTTTGTTGATATAGGCCTCTTGAGACAGAACCAAAGTGCCTTTATATCTGTCTCTGTGTATCTTAATGCCTATAACGAAGGATACATCACCCATATCCTTCATGTCAAAGTTTTTAGAGAGGAATTGTTTTACCTCATGTAGCATACCCTTGTCATTGGTTGCAAGTAGAATGTCATCCACATATAGAACCAAGAAACAAATTTTACTCCCACTGACATTCTAGTATATACATTGATCCATGATGTTTTCTACAAATCCAAATGAAGAGATGACATCATGAAATTTCAAATACCACTGACGGGAGGCCTGCTTTAACCCATATATGGATTTCTTAAGCTTACATACCAACTGCTCACCATTACTAGAGGAGAATCCTTCTGGTTGTTTCATATAAACCTCTTCCTCTAGTTCACCATTGAGAAACGCCATTTTCACATCCATCTGTTGCAACTCTAAGTCAAAATGAGCAACAAGTGCCAAGATAATGCGAAGAGAATCTTTCTTGGATACAGGAGAAAAGGTCTCCTTGTAGTCGATTCCTTCTTTCTGAGTGAATCCTTTGGCGACGAGTCTTGCCTTATATCTTTCGATGTTCCCCAATGAGTCTTTCTTCATTTTATAGACCCATTTACATCCTATGGCTTTTGCACCATCAGGCAACTCGACAAGATCCCAGACTCCATTGGATGCCATAGAATCCATCTCATCCCTCATTGCATCGTACCAAAGTTTTGATTCTTGGCAACTTATGGCTTGTGAAAATGTTTCAGGATCATTTTCGGCTCCAATGTTGTAGTCCGATTCTTGTAGATACACAACATAATCACTAGAAATTGCCGATTTCCTTTCTCTAGTAGATCTCCTTAATGTTGGTTCAACATTTTCCAGAGGAATCTGTTGTCCAACTTGTTGCTCGATTGTTTCCGGTGGTTCTTGAGCAACTTGACCTTCTAGATTATTATCAGCAATTTGTGGAACCTCAATGATCGGTTGCACAACACTCAGTTGAACTATAGGAGTGCTATGAACTATGATCAACCTGTCACTTGATGTAAATGGTTGAGCTTCAGTATGATCTCCTTCAGAAACTATGTTCTGAAATTGATCGCTCCCACTAATCAAGTCATTCTCAAGAAACTTGGTGTTCCTTGATTCCACAAATCTAGTGCTATGAGTTAGACAATAGAATCTATATCCTTTGGACCTTTCGGCATATCCAACGAAATATCCGCTAATGGTCCTCGGATCTAGCTTTTTCTCTTGTGGGTTGTATACTCTTACTTCAGACGGATATCTCCAAACGTGTATATGTCACAAACTCAGTTTCCAACCTTTCCATAACTCAAATGGCGTCTTTGGGATAGCCTTAGTCGGAACCCGGTTTAATATATACACAGCCGTCTTAAGAGCTTCAGTCCACAAGGACTTAGGTAGGTTGGAGTTACTCTGCATACTCCTTACCATATCCATTAATGTTTGGTTTCTTCTTTCTGCTACACCATTCTGATCCGGAGAACCAAGCATGGTGTATTGGGCAACTATCCCATGTTCTTGAAGAAACCTTGCAAATGGACCTTGAGCTTGTCCATCCTCAGTGTATCTACCATAATATTCTCCACCTCTATCTGTCCTCACGATCTTTATTTGTTTTCCGCATTGTTTCTCTACTTCAGCCTTGAAAACTTTAAAGGCGTCTAATGCTTCGTCCTTTGTATGAAGCAAGTAGAGATACATGTACCGTGAGTAATCATCTATATAAGAGATGAAGTATCTCGGACCATATGAGTCCATTACTGGACTACAAATATCTGAATGTATGATTTCTAATATTTCTGAACTCCTCTTGGCACCTTTCTTAGACTTGTTGGTTAGCTTTCTCTTAATGCAACCCACACAAGTCTCAAAGTCAGTAAAATCCAAAGTACTAAGTACTCCATCAGTCACTAACCTCTTGATTCTCTCAATGGAGATATGTCCTAATCTCCGATGCCACAACATAGAGGAATCCTCATTTATAACACAACGTTTAATGCCAGATTGAACATGCATAGCAGTATGATGTGGTTCATTTTGCAAGTTAATTGAGAAAAGACCATCAGACAAAATACCATTCCCAACAAGATCAGATTTATAAAATAAATTGAAACATTTGTCTGAAAAAGTAAAGGAATATCCCAAATGTACAAGTCTGGAAACAGAAATTAAGTTCCTAGAAAAGTTTGGAACATAAAATTTCTTATCCAATTCCAAAGTAAAACCACTACTTAAAACTAAGGTGCATGTTCCGATGGCTTCCACATGTGAACGCATCTTGTTTCCTGAAGAGATGCTTAGCTCACTTCCCAGTGGCTTCCTTAGTTTTCGCATACCCTGCAAGGTATTCGAAACATGGATTGTAGATCCAGAATCAATCCACCATGTGTTATAAACAATATCAACCATATTAGATTCATAACAAACCAATAAGATTGGATTACCTTTCTTCTCAAGCCAACTCTGAAATTTTGTGCAATCCTTCTTCATGTGTCCCTTCTTTTTACAGAAGAAACACTTGGATTCCTTCTTAATGACAGCTTTGGGAGGTATTTTACTCTTCCCTTTGTCCTTGGCCTGATATTGGTCTTGATTCTGATTCTTTCCTCTCGTGGTTGTTAGTGTAGTTTCACCCATTTCCATTACAAGCCACCCCTCTTCCTGGGTACACATGGTCAGAAGTTCATTTATTGACCATTTGTCTTTATGTGTATTGTAGGAAATCTTAAAGGGCCCATATTGTTTTGGAAGGGTGTTCAGAATGTAGTGCACCAAGAAAGATTCAGACATATCCATCTCAAGGTTCTTTAGTTGAGCCGCTATGTCCCTCATCTCCATGATGTGCTCACGCACACCTCTCACACTGGTGAGCCTTAAGGATGAGAACCTCATGATTAGGGTGCTGGCAAGTGCCTTATCTGAAGTTTCAAATTGCTCATCAATGGCCTTCAGTAATGCCCGGACCTTGTCATACTGTTCGACGGAACCACGTATACCAGCAGAGATTTTAGTCTTTATAAACATGACGCTCAGGCAATTAGATCGCTCCCAACGTTCATAAAGAGCAATCTCATCCTGAGTGCTGGTGTCAGTAATTACAGGCTCGTCTTTCCTTATAGCATAATCAATGTCCATCCACCCCAAGTGAAGGAGAATTCTCTCCTTCCAGACCTTATAGTTATCCCCTTTCAGCTCAGGGATATCACATCGAACATCAAAGAAATTCACAGGTTGTATGACTGCATAATTAAAATAAACATGCTTATGATCCAAAATATTGATGCTAATAAACATAAATCATGCTTTACCAATATAAATCATGCATAATATCATGAATCTATGACATAAAACTTGCCTGTGGGCTAAAGTTCTAATTCAATTAGATTCATTTAATTGTATGATAAAACTATCAAATTATTTTCCCTTTTCTAATCCCTGTGGGTAAATCAGAAAATATAATTTGATATTTTATCCCAATTAGTCATACCAATATGATAAAAATTCCTATGGGATAAAATTTATTATATTAAGTACAACTAATTACAATAAATGTCCTTTAACCAAATGTGATCCTAAACCAATTAATATATAATTTTATATAATTAGAGTTGCTGTGGCTAAGCTCCAATTATTTAAAATTATATGGATCACTTAGACATTTAATTTTGTTTACAAATTATTCATGAAAATTGCATATTCTATAGGCAATATAATAATTATGAACAAAATCTTAATTTGTGCTAAATAGGTTAATTAAATTAATAACATGCATAATAAAACTCAAAACAATGCATATAACAATAATTAGCACAACAATTACCACAATATGTTTTTCAATAAAACATTCATTAATATAGAACATTTTCTAAATGATATGCATAATTAATTTATGCATAAAAAGTATTTCCAAAATTATGTACATAACAACAACAATAAAATTATGCACATAAAACAAATACTTGGCACATAATGTATAAATTGAATTTCCCATGAAATTATTGCAAAAATTATGTGCATATCCAAAAATCAAAATTAAATAAAAACGGTAATTTTTTATTATTATTTTTGGATTATTTATTTATTTATTTATTTATTATTATGATTTATTATTATTTTTTTTTGTAAAACGGCGTCGTTTAACTTAAGAGAGAGAGAGAGAGAGAGAGGGAGGGGGGGGTGTCCCCCAAAAACGGCGTCGTTTGATTTAAGGGGAGGGGGGGTCCCCAAAACGGCGTCGTTCAGCTTTGGGAGAGTCTCGCGTTAGCTAAAAACGACGGGTCGTTTTGCTGCCCGAATGCAAAACGACCTGTCGTATGGATCGTCTTCAACCTCCAGCCGGGTCGTTCTGACCCGGTTGTGACCCGCGAGACCCGACGGTTTCTCCTCCCTCTGACGTCCATTTCAGGCGTTCCAAATCCCAAAATGCTCAGAAATCAATAATGTGATGATTTATGAATTCAAAATACATAATTAACTAAGAATTCATATTAATCAAGATTTGTTTTTCACGGCCACAAAGCCGACATGCACAGACTGCAGAAATTTGTTGAATTTCTCGGTTTTTCATCATAAAACATTAAGAAAACATTAACTTAATGGTTTTATAGCAGTAACAATGAAAAAATGCCAAAGAAAAACAAAACCCAAATCACGGTTCTCTGTCGTGAAAAACAAAATTTTTTCCGTTCAAAATTGAAACCAAGACAGAGGTATGGAGGCTCGGATACCAAATGTTAGTTGTTGAGACATTTATAACAACCATAAATCATAGAAAACGGAAGCATATTGGATCGAATTTATTACCTCCAGCCATTGTCGTTTAATTGCTCTGTTTTCCACGATTTTACACACTGTGATTAATGAATACTTGGTTTCTCTGGGCACTTTCAATTCTACACTTGATGGTGTAATTTTTGATGTATGAATTGTGTGCTCAGGGACCCAAACATTTAAAACCGTGACCATCACACGGTTGTAACGGTTGGTACCAACCGTTACACGTGAGGCAGTTGAGACGAGAACTACATCACGTGGGCCAAAATTGAAACGGCCAAATGAGTTTCAACATGTGATACCAAAAATATCCTAACAAACCATGAAGAGAAAAAAAAAAAAATTTCCGTAAATAACCAATTTTGGCCACTCTTTTTAATTTATAGCAGTAATTTATTTCTTATTTAAAAGGGTTATTTTTGCTGAGTTTTACAAAGGTCAATCACTAATATATTAATATCCTCACCAATTAACCAATTTTTTATGATTGATTTATCAATTATCTATCATTAATGGACCAGTAAACTATTGATTTAATTTGGTTAATATCTAAAGATATAAGTGATAGACCATCATAGTCCATAAATCAATATATCATAGATTAATCATTACTAAAAACGATCATTTTTTTCTTTTCTTAAAAAAAAAATTGATCGTTAATCTCCAAAATAATACAAAAAGTTTTTAAACTTCAAGTGAGGACAAAGTTTTTGTTTAAAGAGGGAAAATTTTTGTAAAATTTGGTTGATGAACTATATTAAGAATGAAAGAAATAATATCCTGAAAAAGGAATGAAAGAAGTGTTGGTGTTCCAAATTGGCATTCTGACAGTTTTGTTCCTATTGTTTTTTAGCTGATCCTTAACTTCATTTTTAAGTAGTTTTGCTTCATATCTACAAATTCGGATGGCTTTTTAAAATTTAATGGAGGTAATCACGTGCTCATACAGATGGCGTAATAACTTAAGATTTTACCGAAACAATCAAATAAGTTGCAAAATGTATTCTTCAATTAGAACATATATTTGCACCTCATAGACTTACAATTTGTAAGACTTCAAGTTATTTTGTTGATTATAACGTGACTACTTCCGTTAAATTACTAAAATTTATCATTAATTCTGTTTGGGGGATCAAAACTATCAAAACCTTTTAGTTCAAGGACTAATCAGTCAAATAAAATAAAGATTAAACTCTAACTTTTTGTAAAGTTTTGGGACCAATAGCTCTGAAAACCAATTTTATTAAACAATAAAAAAAAATCCATTAGCAAGTACATTTAGGACCCATTTGATAGAGTTCTTTTTTGTGCTTTTTAGTGAGTAAAATAAGAGAAGCAAAAAGTTGTACTAACTGTTTGAAATCATCTAATATATTAAAATAGTTTTAAAATTTTTTAATAAGTAATAAAAATGTTATGTTGAAGTTTATAATGTCTTATTAAAACTCTGACACAAATTTTAAAGTTTTAAGTGGCCACGTAATTTTATGGCTTTGACTGAATGCTCTTTTACAATCAAAACACTATTGATATATGTTTCAAACACTTCTAAAAGTAACTTCAGGAGTTAGGAAGCTAAAAGTAACTTCTAAAAAGCCCTTTCAAATATCCCTTAATTATGAAAAAAAAAAATTCTGATTCTTTTTCACCACTTTCTGAATAAAAACAAAGTGAAACCTCTGTGTATATATATGGCAGTGGTATATTTACAACTGGTCATAAAGAGTAAAATAAGTGTAATGGATATCCAAGTTTTGGCGATGGCACTGAGTTTGAGTATATGCATAATTGTCTCATTAGCAAATGCAGAGGAAGGCACAGCAACATTTTATCGACATGTTCGCAAGTGTTTTAGCCCTTTTTATTTATAAACCAACATTTAAAAAACAAAAACGCTTTTAACGAGAAAAAATTTCCTCACAATAAACTAGGGGTCGTTCGGATCGGGTTATCTTGAGGAAAATATTTAGTGGCTGTTTGGTTGAGTTGGTTCCCACCACAAACTCAGTTATAAACAGTGTAAAGTTGTCATATGTTACAGTAACAATTAAAATAAATAAATAAATAAATTGCTACAGTGTAAAGCTCTTACACGATACAGTAAAAGTGGTTCTAACCAACGGTTCTCACCACCCTTCCAAATACTTCTTTAGCTGAAATTTGTCGCTACAGTTTGGTCGCGACAAACCTATACCGTGCACTCTTTGTCAAGGATATAATAATTTGATGGTTAAAATTTCTCTATTATGTGCATTTTCTGCATGCATGATTTTCTTTTCCTTTATCCTCGATTAGTTATAAAGCTCTTCTCTGAGCATTAAAATTCCACCATGGAAATCGGTGAAAAGTGTGGGAAAGATGGTTAAATAACCATTTTGAGGAGCCAATTTGAGGCATAATTTTTATTGAGATCTACCTTGTAAAAGTGACAGGTTTTGACGGATTTGCATTCTCCATCACGAGCAAATCGAAATCATATATTTATATACTCAAAATGGTAATCGGGTTAGTGAAAAATTGATGCTTAAAATGTGTCCATTGACATTAGATTTTGTTGGAAAGAGGCCTAAACATGGAGTCTCACATTGGTTAGGCATTGAAACTTGATATGATTTCTAAGTGGTTGCACTTTTGTGCTTGGGTAAAATGTTGTACCTAAGAGGCTCTTTCATGCGCAGGGAAGAGGGGGTGCAAATCACGACCCTGGTGGGTTAGGGGCCCAATGTGTGCATGCACGACGTGGCGACGCGAATGCCGGGTTTATTGAGCTTGCCTTGCGCGGGCTACATTTTGCAAATTTTTTTTGCTTCCAACAATAAATCCCAATTTATCTGTTAATGGCTCGGAATTAATCTGCTCATAATGCTCATAAGTGGCTCATAAGTTGAGGTTAATGGATGTCATAATGCTTATTAGTGGAGGTTAATGGAAGTCATAAACCTCATGTTGTAACACCCAAAATTAACCAGCTCATAAATTTGCCACAAAACCTCATTATATCTTGGATTGTAACATCCTTGTTTTGGAACCTATATATAGAGTTCTCCTCTCCACATGTTTGACACACACACTCATACATACACGAAAATTACACTCACCAAGTCACAAAGCTTTCTTTGTTTTCGAAGCTCTGTCTAGAATTAAAGTAAGCGTTTTTGGTAATAGAGGAAGACGCTTTTTCAAGTTTGCCAGAGGCGGTGTTCGATCGTACATAGACCATCATCATTTGTTGTTGTATCTTAGGAGACAGACGTCCATCAAATCCTTATGCGCAACCGAAGGTGACAAATCTATTTTAAGGAAAGCGTGAGTCTCACGTGCCATGACCGTTTTTTCGTCAAATTATCCGCTTTGATTTAGTTGAAGGCTTTGTTGTACTTGTCTATCTGACTTGTAATAATTTCCATTGTAATTTGTTCGTTTTTATCCATATTACATGCAATATTGCTAACAAGCTTAAAATAGATTATAGCCTCCATTTGACGATGAACTGGTTCACTGGATTGAGAAGACAATTTTTTACTTCTGCTTTGTTGTTCTTCGGATTTACTGTTTATCTATATAAACATATATGTTTGTAAAGTTTTCTTAAATTTATGTTTATATATGAATGTTATATATTAACTAGTTAACATTTATAAATGTTCACAGATTATATATATAGACAATTTTGTTTATAGTTTTGTTTGTATACCTAACAGTTTTGTTTACTTACGTCGTTGTTTGTTTATATATAGTTTATATGTCACGATCAGTTTTGGTTTTCTGTTTTTATATTAAAAATGTTTATATATATAAACAACACAGTTTACACTTATAACAGTTTTGTTTATTGTTTCTTTCAAAAGCGTTTACATACAGTTATTGTTTTATAAAGTTTATAAAGTTTTATTGAAAACAAAACATTTATCACATATTAAAAGTCTCATTTATCTCATTTATCTCATATTATAAATGATTATAATTTGTTTACGTTTTTTTTTTGTTTTTTTTTGTTTATGTTTTCTTTGTTTAACTTATATATATACTTAAAAAAAACGTGAATTTATCTTTGGTATATAAATCCTAAGACTTGGACTTTGGTTTTTTCTTTTTTGGAAGAAATGGGATATAACATGAATTTTGTTCCAATTGAAAATGTTCCAATTTGGAGCACTTCTGAGACACCAGTGCCGTTGTAATGCCCCCTTTATAGACGTCACAATAATCGTTACTTTTACCGTTATTATCATAATTTAAAGATAAACAATTCAAATAAAATACTTATACTTAAATAGATATCCCATGAAAAACATGCATAATTTTTTTTTGAAACAACTTACCGGATTTGCTTCTCTCGCCTCGATTAGCCTAACAAAACACCTATAGTGTTCGGCTAATCGATCACCTATAGAAACGGTTAGCTTACAGTACAATCATTTACTAAATTATAGATACACAAAACTTCAAACAATGTTTAAGTCTCTTGAGAAAAATACTTATATATCCAAATATTTTAACCATATCAAAATAAGGAAACTTGGCGTAGTCCTCAAGAAACCACAATTAAAGAAATATTAAACAATCTTAAAAGTCTAGAGGAAAATAAATCAAGTCTTTGATCAACATCAGTGCAGAAAATAAAATACAAAATTAATAATAAAATCATTGTTCAAGCAATTAAATTTTTTTTGGCATGATTCCGTTTCCAATCCAACACTCCTAGTGCATACGCTCGTCTACATCCTCCGCCTATTCCATATGCCTTCTACCTTTGTCTGCAACATGATATAAAACTAAGTAAGCATAAGCTTAGTAAGCACACTTTCTTATCTCACAACATAAAACATTCATAGAAATCATTACATAATATTGTAATTATAATCATAGTAGTGCATGAGGCACAAGTTTATATAGAACATATCTTTGCATTTACACTTCCATATTAAAACATCATTCATTTATCTTTAGGGGCCCAAGCATTGCACGATAAACATAAACATCATAGGCGCGTCGTCCTGAGAGGAGTGGGGAAGTTAGCCCCCAACCAAACATGACAAATCCAACCTTTAGGACATCATAAACATAAACATAAGGTGTGCAACGCTTAATTAAGTAATACATATATATATAAGCTTTCATTGAAAAACTGTCATAAACCATAAAAACATGAACATAAAAACATCCTTAGGAAAATTCATTGTAAAAAGGTCTTGAAATAAGAACATTAGATCAAAAACCTTTACTAATAAAACATTGCTTAGCATTTTCATAAATTTTATCATGTTGCAGGTAAGAATATACTTACTTATCTTGCTTGTCTCGCCTTTTAGAGTGTTCATGTCAATCGTTCATATAATACATAAAATTAATACTCCGTTTTATGATATCATCTAATAGCATATTACATCATCATATATCATTCTTAACAAAGCAAAGCATCTTTGAGTCATAAACATGCACTTAAAGTCAAGAAACATAAAGATAGAAAACTTGACCTTTAATGACTTGGAGAAATTAATCCCAACTTATAAGCATGAATAAAGTGTAAGAATTATTCCATAACATGGCTACCATATATAAACATCACTCAAATTTTCTTCTATTGAAAATATTAATCTAAAATATCTTTTTCTAATTTTTAAAACATTCAAGTAAATCTACCAATAATAAAAACTGCCTGACCTTTACGGATTCATAACCCTATATCTTTCAATTCACACTCAATTAGAGTATCAAAATTTGCAGGAATAAAGTTAACATATATATATATATAAAGCCTAGATTTTTCTTTAGCCATAAAAATTTCATTTGATAATTAAAATAAATCACATATTTAATACCATAAAATCTGCCAGCAAAGTCTAGACAGTGAGTAGTCCTAATTAAAGTTATGTATTAAATTATTTATGCCATAAAATAATTTATAAAAATTACTACATATAATAGACATAGAAGATTATAACATATCCAAAATTTAGCTTCAAATAAATTTAGAATAATTCAAAACAGACGTTCAAATTTATGGTTAATATTAACATCAAACATGATAGACAGCGAACATGTTCCATTCAAATTTTTGTAAAATCAAACATGTATTATATGCATCTAAAATTTTTATATGACATGGTTAACACATAAATATCTCATACTGTCATTGAAAATCACCTTATCATGTAATAACATCAAGAAGCACAAAATCACAATTTATGAACCTAGGGCATAATTCCCAAAAGTAGGCAGAATGACCTTTATTCACTTAAAAACTCATAATAATTTCATCTTAACACCAAATTAGTTAAAACCATTGGCATTAGAAAATAGACTCAAAAACAAAGAATTTGATATATTACATGCATATTTTGACAATAATTTGCATGAAGAAAAAGTTCTCGAAATTCAGTCTAAATTTATGGTCCGTGTAAACTACACAGCTTCCAGAGTCAACTTCAAAAAATCATAACTATTTAATGAAACTCTGATTCAAGTGATTCAAAAGCCAAACGAAAGCTTAAGATGTCTAGTATTTG
Organism: Artocarpus heterophyllus; assembly: GCA_025403435.1. Classification (NCBI taxonomy): domain Eukaryota; kingdom Viridiplantae; phylum Streptophyta; class Magnoliopsida; order Rosales; family Moraceae; genus Artocarpus; species Artocarpus heterophyllus. Next base: position 28,635,411 of record CM046337.1, read on the forward strand.
AGAAAAAAATATATAAACATAGCAATATGGAATTGAAAATAACTGGAATACGATGACTATCAAGTGTTTGTATGAAAAGTAGGCATAAGACATCTAAAAAATTCAATACCAATCCATAGCCTAATAAAACCTCAATTAAAATTGTAAAAACATAATTAACATGATGCTAATTGATAATAAAATAAGCCATAAAGATCTACATGTTAGACATGTATGCCCTAAGGAGTAAATATGTAATATGTTTTTGGAGACATTTTTTATCAATAAAGAATTTATTCATTTATATATACCAAATCTTATCCTCTTTACGTTCATATTTGTTGAATGTATGATAAGCAAATAGTAGTCTGAGACTGTCAGTCTAAACCTTAAGAATTGAGCATATGATGGACTGATTATGCGGAAGACACGATTCTTAAGGTGACGGTCTAAAACATATGATCTGCAATCGAGGGAATAAAGTTGGGCGCTTTATTCATGTAAAGATTGTTATGTTGTCTATATCCCTTTTGGGAGATGGTTTGTCTTAACCATCGGAGTTGGACTCTATGAATAGAAACATTGGCGCTTTGTCATAGGTGACAATGTGTTGGATCGAGACATAAAGGAATTGATTTGGATTAATAATTCTGTCTTGGCAAATCAATTCACTTTAGACAATCACTTGTATTGTATCTTAATCCTAAGATGAATAGTAGGCCCGTTGTCTCGACTTGTGTCTTTTGATGTGCCAATGGCTGACTCCCACATCTCAATAGTGGTATGCATGTCGGTACGTTGGAGGCATGACTCTTGATAGTGTAGACTTGTTGTTCATAGATATGGAATCCATAGCTCCTCTTTAGGAGTAATGATATCCTCTTATATGTGTTGTCCTGTAATTGGAAAACTGGAGCGCTCAACCATTTGGATACATATGTGTAACCGAATGGTATACTATCTTTGGATGGTAAGTTTTCTAATGGTGAGACAATGGAACATGAGATAAAAATAATCAGGAAGGTAAGACATAACTTGCCCTTAAGCCGATTATGGATTATCATATGGAGATACGATACACTTTGATATGTCATGGAGACTTAGCTACACGAGCTTCGTAATAATATAAAGTTCGAGAGTGCAACTCCAAGCTTTTACTGGAGTAGCGTTGGAGTTGATAATTGTGAAATGTATATCTGGGATATTGGGTTTCATAATTATCATGAGCTTGAACTTTATAGGTCCATTTTGGTCCCCTTTGCTAGCTCACAAAATCCTGTAATGACACGGCGTGTTTTTCCAATAATTAGTGACTTATGTCGGATTTATCAGATTGGTTTAAAATTTGTAAGAATCAAATAATTCATGTCTGTTTGTTGGTTGAATTAATTTTGTAATAAAATTAATTTAAGATAAACTTGTTGAATTATTGGATCACATAATTCCTGTCTATTTATCGGTTGATTTAATTTTGGATAAATTAGATAAAGATAAACTTGTAGAATTATTGTGAATTGATTTATTTTCTTAGAGATTATCTTGATAAAGTTTGTTTTGATCAGATATCTTCTCTATTGGGTTATTTGAATCAAAACTGAGACTTTATCCTTTAGAATCTCGGGTGGAAAATAAAAGATTCACAGAGATTTTTTCTCGGGAGTTCGGCCTGCCGAATGATGTGTTCGGCCTGCCGAATGGGCCTGTTCGGCCTGCCGATCAGGCTATTCGGCCTGCCGATCAGCGGAAGATAAAATTACGCGTTTTCACACGGATCTTATCAGATATTGATTTGAACTTGATTCTGTTTCGAGTTTTTGTGACCTAATCTGATAAGGACTGACCCCAGGGCCAATGGCTATATAAAGGGAGTGAGTCTCATGATTTACTCATATCAATTGAGAGATTAAGAGTGATATTCTTCTGGTGAGCATCTGAAAAACTCCCTGAGAGCTTTTGTTCACAAATCACGAACACTAGCTTTGGGTTCTCTCTCTTGGTTGGAAGGAGAGTCACCAGTGGAAGAGCTGTACGTGTGAGCCCACACTCACTCCGGTTGTGGATAGAGAATAGCAAAGAAGACTAGTTGGTTGAGGCTCCTCTAGAACGTTACTTCTCTTCACAGTTTGTGGAGGTTCTTCACACAAAGGCTAGTAAGATTTGTCTAATTTATACATATAACATGTCAAACTTATGTTTTGGAAATTACTCTGATGAAAATTTTTAAAATTCCGCTGCGTACCGCGTTTCCAACACTACATAACAAAAATATGAAAATCTATGATATCTCCAATCTAGGGTTTAATAAGAGATTAGTCAAAGCAACCAAATTATCAACTCTTTTCAATCACCAATTAACATGAAATACATATGATAAAAGAATTCATATGATGATAATAATAATTTTAATACTAACATAATAAACCAAAACATCAAATGATTGACACACTTACCAAGATGAATTCAATTAGGGAAATTAAAAATCTTTATAAAGCCAAAGAAAACCAAGCATGAAGTTAATCAATAGGAAAAGAATGAAGTGTGAGTCTAGGGTTACTATTAGGAGGCCTTTATATAGATTTTATGTGTGAACTAAAACCCTAAGAAACTCTTTTTTTTTCACATGAACTCTCTCTTATTTCTTATTTCTTTTTTTTTTCTTCTTCTTGTTTACACGGCAACTTTGCCATTTTCTTTTTTTTTGTTTGTTTCTTTTATACGTAACATAATATATATATATATAAGTATATATAATATAATATAATATAAATAATATAATTTAATATTTTATTGTAATCGTATTGTATAATACGATCATATCTTTCTATATATAAATTAATATAACATAATATAATATATAATACAAAATTTTTTATGCATAACAATAATATTACTCCCTTAACCTTCAAAAATATTAATTTACAAATAATTCTTTTAGGCATTTTATATTATCTAACTTCTTAATGCCAATACAAAAAAATTACTACACATGTAATTATTATGACATTATTAATATAAAAATAAAAAAATATGCAACAAAATTTATGTCATCATCAAAAATTTAACTTTAGGGCATACATAACTCTAAAGCATTATAAAGATTATAAATTTAGAGCAAGTTGAAACCCTTAAAAAAATAAATACTTTAAGCTTATTATCACTTTTGACATGAACATCCAGAGCACATCGATCCCACATGGTGATCACCTACGACATTACAAATAAAAAGTTAATTTATTTAACATAAATAATAATAGCACTAAAATATCTCATTCTAACGTTAAATTAACATAAGTGTCCATAGAAGGAAACGGCGGATGTTACAACTCTCCCTATCTTATAAGAGCTTTGTCCTAGAAACTCAAAACAATTGTGGATACTTGGCCCTCATATCATCCTCACGTTCCCACGTAGCTTCTTCTACCTGGTGATTTCGCCACACAACTTTGACTAAGGGAATTTTCTTTATTCCTTAAGATTTTAGTCTTTCGATCTAAAATCTCAACTAGCTTTTCTTCATAATTGAGTTCTTCTTGTATTTCAATCATCTGTGGCTTTAACACATGCGTAGGGTCTGAGGCATACTTTTTAAGCATCAGACATAAAACACATCGTGGATAAATGACATCTCTGATGGTAAACTCAACTGATAAGCCACCTTGCCTATTCGCTTCACAATTTCATAGGGGTCCAACGAACCTCGGGCTCGGCTTGCCTTTTTTTTAATTCTCATATCTTCCTTCATTGGTGCAACTTTTAAGAATACAACATTGCCTACAACAAATTCCAAGGGTTTTCTTCTTTTATCAGCACAGCCCTTCTGACGACTTTGAACGGTCTTTATTTGCTTTTGTATCAACTTTATCATCTCAGAAGTCTTGTTAACAAAATTAGTCTTTTCATTATCATCATTATCCATCATTTTCTTTTCACCAGCTTTGCGCCAACATAAAGGCAATCTACATTTTCGTCCATATAAAGCCTCATAAGGTGTCATTGCTATCGTCACCTGATAACCGTTGTTATAAGCGAATTCTGCTAATGGAAACATTTTACATTATCTAGTCTTATAACTAAGGGTATAAGCATGAAGTATATCCTTTAAACTCAAATTCATCTTCTCAGTTTGGCCATCAATCTGAGGACGAAAAAGCTGTGCTTAAGTGTAACCTAGTTCCCATTGCAGTTTGTATACTTTTCTAAAATTTAGACGTGAACCTGTTGTCATGATCATAAATGATAAGCTTAGAAATTCCATGAAGTCTCACTATTTCTTTGACATAAAGTTCCGCTACCCGCTCCATAGAGTGATTGATTTTGATGGGAATGAGTTGTGGCATCTTTGTTAGTTGATCAATAACTACCCAAATAGCATCAAATCCATTCATAGTTCTTAGTAATCTTGTGACGAAATCCATTGAAATTTCTTTCTATTTCTATTTTGGTGTCTGTATTGACTGCAATTTGCCACCAGGCAATTGGTGTTCAGCTTTAACTTGCTAGCATGTCAAACATTTCTTTTCATACCTTGCAACATCACGCTTCACTCCAAACCACTAGAAACTGGTCCTTAACTCGTTGAATAAGTGAGTATCATGAATCTATATCCTTTCCTTAAACCATTAACATTGAATACAAGTAAGAAATCTTTGAGACATAACGTTCCATCACTGGTAACTCAAAATTTCTCACATCTTCCTTTCTTTATTTCTCGCTTGAACATTGCTAGACTTGCGTCTTCATTTCAATTACTTCGAATCTCATTAGTCAACGCTGAGAGTTGTCCTGTCATAAGTTCTAAATCAAAGACCATAATTTCTTTCCATAGACGTTGGAACCTCATTTGCAATGACATTAATGCTACAATAGTCTCCCTACTTAAAGCATCAACTATCCAATTCGTCTTTCTTGGATGATACAAGATTTCATAATTAAACTCCTTTACTAGTTCTAACCATCTTTGCTACCTTATATTCGGTCCTTTTGGGTGTAGATATACTTTAAACTTTGATAATTGGTGAAGATCTTACATTGGACTCCATAAAATAGTGCCTCCAGATCTTTAGCATGAAAACCACAGCTGCCAACTCGAGGTCATGAGCAGGATAGTTCATCTCGTAATCCTTCAGTTGTCTTGGGGCATAAGTGATCACTCTATCATTCTACATCAATACAATGCCAAGGTCCATCATAGAAGCATCACTGTAAGTCACAAATCCATCATTCCCTTCTGAAGTAACCAAGACTGGAATTATAGTCAACTTTTTCTTCAATTCTTGAAAGTCCTTCTCGCATACATCTATCCATTTAACTCTTTCCTTTGCGCGTTAGGTTCATGAGGGGCATCGCTATCCTAAAGAAATCCTCTGCAAACTTCTGATAATAACTAACTAATCCTAAGAAACTTCTTATCTTACTTGTATTCTTTAGTTGCATCTAATTTAAAACAGCTTCGACTATAAAATGATCCATCATTATTCCATCCTTTGATGCATATAAGCCAAGAAAGATATATTATCGAGCCAAAACTCACACTTAGAAAACCTTGCATACATCTTAAGTCTCTTTAGGGTCTCTAGCACAATCCTCAAGTGCTCAGCATACTCTTCCCGACTCTTCGAACACATCAAAATATCATCGATAAACAATGTAACAAATTCATTGGGATCAGCCTTGAATACTAAATTCATTACGTCCATAAAGGCTGTTGGTGCATTTATTAAACCAAAGGTATAACCACAAATTCATTACCATATCTTAATCTAAAGAGCTGTCTTGAAAATGCCTTCTTCTATTATCTTCGGCTGATGATATCTCGACCGTAAATCTATCTTTGACTATACAGACATGCCTTTAAGTTATTCGAACATGTGACACCCGTTATTCTCCTAACGGGTATTGAGGTAATTAAATTAATTTTTAATGTATAAAAAAAAATTGCTTCATTTAAATTTATTTTATAATATTTATTTTTATCTATTTTTAAATTTTCTAAAATTCTCCTATATTTATTTAGTATGATTACTAAAAAGCCTTAGAACTTCTAATAAATCTCAAAAATGTCATATTGGCATTATGTGTGTTAAAGTCTTTAGATGAGACATAAGGATATCTTTTCCAACTACTCTTGACCCTCATTTTCTTTATTTCCTCCGTGACATGCTTCAACATGTCTCCTCTATAATTGTTTCCATCACTTCTCTTCAAAGACTTCATATTTTCTTCCTTTCTCTTCCACGGTTCCCACACTCTTCTTCTTATTTCTTTGCTGAAGCAAAATACTTAGAGAACTTCTTCAAGGCAGCCATAAAAATCAGCCACCATCACCTCCATTTGAGCAAGAATTTCAGTCATACCGAACTAAAGGAACCTGTTTTGAAGCCATTTCAAGCTTCCAACTAACCATAATCCGAGGTTAGAATCTTATGAACAAATTTAGTCTTTCATTTATAAATTTTCTTTTATACTAAAGGATTATTCAAATTTGCGTTCTTAAACCTAAGTATATGTTTGTTGCTATTTTGGAGCATATGTATGAAGTCTAAGTGTATATGCCCTAGACAGAAAATTTATATTGTTAAACTTTATAATACCTCTATGGGCAGTGGTTATTTCTTGAAATTCTAAGATTAAATTAAAATAAATTTTATGAATGTAGTTGTATGTTGTGCTTTAGTTTTAATTGTCCTTATGCACGCCCTAGGATCAAGGGAGTATGGAGCTAACGTTAACTGATTCCAGGATTAAAAGATTGTTGATAAGCTTGAAAGGTAGGGATTCTATTACTCATCTTTTGTGAGGTTTTTATAGAATTAAAATTGATTGTTTTGCCGCAATATATATATATCTATGTTGAACTGATATTATATGATTATCACATATGAAACTATGACATGGACTCGTCTTGTATTGTACGGCGAGGAACATAATGAATTGACACATGTTATAAATTGAGAAGCATGGTTAGGAAAACTAACTCTATTGATAATGATTCAATATAGAGAAATTGTGAGACATGAAAAGGGCGACGGTTACGTCCTTGGGCATGAATACCCTAAAAGGTAAAGTAGGGGGAAGGCGATGACGCTTCCTTGGGTTGAAAGTCCCAGAACACACTGTACAGGAATCGATTTGGTGAGGACTCGGGGCTTGATGTCCCCTCACCGGAACACCCTTGGAATGTTTATAGGGTGATCAAGTGCGCCCATTTGGGTTTCGATGAGTTGAGTGATACTCAATTTAACATGGATACCTAGGAACAATGATGATTGGTAATATTTGTATAAATGTGTAATTATGACACTTGGTAATGATTAACTACGGTATCCATAAGATGTGATCATAATAAACCTCATAATCTGAAATATGATGTGACTTACTAACCATGCAGATTTTAATGTGGTAATGATAGAGGTGAGTAATGGCTTTCTCTACTGAGCATAGTGTTGCTCATTCCCTTATGTTTATATCTTTTCAGGACTCACTAAGTGTGAGGTGGCTACGAGAAATATAGTTGAGGAAGTGATGTAGCTATATTACATTGGGACTGCTTCAATCGTTGAGAATGTTCTTCATGATAATGTAAGCATCAATTGTTACTTTCTGTGACTGTATTACAATGTGTTGAGGGTTAAAATGATGATGACAACAGTTTATATTATTAAATTTAAGGTGCTACATTTAAAACTGTGGTTTATTTATCGTTTATATTTTTATTTTTGAGTTGAGAGTTTTCATTTAAGTCCCGGGCAAATTTTATTTTTAAGGTTTTACTTTTATTATTTATTTTTATTTTATCTCATTAAAAACTGTTAACCCCCACATAGGGGCGTTACAGAATTTTTGGTATCAGAGCCTAGGTTCGGTTAACCTAGGGAGTGTAGCACCACTTTAAAAAAATATATTTTTGAGATGGTTTTGAAGCTAAATTTTCATTGTCATCATCAAAATGAACCTTCACATTGATTTATACAGTCTAGAAGGATGTAACATGGAAAGGCCATAGAATGAAAATACTTATGGTTATATGAGTACAATAATTATATAGAAGGAAAGTATTAATAGTTATAAGAGAATGATAATTATATGGAATGAGTTTATAAGTAGATTGCTTATGAGAGATTCGTATAATATTTGGATCTATAAGCATATCTAATTCGTATAAACGATGAGAAATTCGTGTAGATACGAGGATTTAAAAGCCTTTTGTCTCGTGAAAAACAATAAGAAATATAAGGCTTGATTTATTGATTTCAAAGTTTGGCATAGATATGCCAAATTTTTCGTAATTGATTCAAACCTAAGTAATGATTATGTGTGGATTCGATGGAGCACATAAGTGTCAATGTCTTTTCTTAAAAGTTCTATATATTTGAGGAATATGATATAAGTTGGGAATCATGGTATTGAATCTTGAGAGAGATAAATGTTAGACTTTTGGTCTGTTGAGACTGTGTAAAGTCTAGAATGCATGAATCTCAAAATTGGAATATTTTGTTATGTACATTGTATTTAAGTGTATCAGTGAATCTTTTGGTTACCTAAGGTTTTGTTATATGAGGAAATTATATATTGTATGAGTAGAATTGTGGGGATTGTAGATGTTCTTAAGTAGTAACATCAAGTGTCTTTGTTCGTTTACGTTGAAAGGCGTAAATCGTATTGATTTCAAGGTTAGTCACATTCTAAACCCTTGGTAGTAATGATGATGAATCCATTGATAGATGTTAAGTATTATGAATAACATATGGGTGTATGTATTGTTCAATAAGGTTTTGATTAAAACAAAATTATTTGAGTTGCTGGAAGATCCTTGTTGTCGTTAAATTAGATTTGTTGTTTATAGTTAACTTTATCTATAGTGGGCTTTGAATTGGGTTTAAGATTCATACAAATTGGTTTTCAATTTTATGTTTGTTATTTAACTCGTTCTAAATGTGTTAAGGCCCGAAACAACCTGACCATTTTCAACTTAGAACATTTGGGCCTAGTTCAAATCTTAAATCAGTTTGATTCACACTGTCTCTCCCACGTGGTCTCTATACGTGTCATATACAGTGGTTTAATTATTGTTTACATATACGTTTACTGTGCGTAAGACCTTATTTCTCCGAGTTCACTTTTTCTCTCTTAATTTGTTATTTTCTCTCTAAATCGCAAATCCTCTTCTTTTTCATTAGAAATTCTTTTTTTTCCCTCTAAGAGAAGAAGGAATTCTAGGATTCTGCAACTTACAATCTTAATTTTTCCTTTCTATTTACTCTTCTTTCATCTCATCATGGACCCAAAGTACCAACACCTGAGAAAGTATTTCCCATCACTCTCCCAAAAGATTCTCAGAAAGAAATACAAGGCTAGAATTACTCGGTTGTGGATTCTTATGCATTTTGGCATCCCTTGTGATGTGAGAATGTTGATAGAGGGGAAAATCCGTCCGAGTGACTTTAGTCAAGATGTCGGTTTACCAGGAACAGGTACCAGTCGTAGTGCAATGAAAAGAAGAGCTTGTGCCATCGTGGTCACTTGTAAAAAATGTGGAAGACAAAATTGTAACGGTAAATGTACTTCACCTGGTTATATGTCTACGAATAGAGAGGATAAAATAAGGTTTTGTAGGGATGGACTTTCAAAGGAGAACTTGGATAGCATCCATCCTCCTTTCCACGGTCACCCTAGTGGATATGTTCAAGGAGCTATTTTTAAACTCTGGCCTAAATTTTATACAGAAAGACAACGCCTCAGGAATATGGTATTTCTAGATCCTGTTTGCCAAGCCATAAGAAAACTGGATGGGGAATAAGTCATCGCTCTATAAAGGTTATTTAGTCTTTACTTATTTGAAGCAGTTTTAGCTGATGTTCAACAGTTTGTGTTTTTCTTTTACTCAGAATATTTGCTTTTGTGTTTGAAATAATTGTGATTATTAGATTGATACAGTAAGTGTTAATATCTTATTTCATTTATGATTTTCTTAAATATATATATAATAAAATATATTATCTTATCAGACACGTCACATACGGTACAGTAATATGTTTGAATTTTGAAAAACTTATCCAGATATTTCAAGATTTGTGTCTCAAATTTCAAAAGTTCTACAGTATTTGTCGTTTATATTAAATTTCTAGACTTTGTGTATATTTGTCAAAAAGTCTACAGTTGTGTCATGAGGGTCTTCTGTCGAATTGTTCTCAATTGTCAAAAGTTATACAATTAGAGTCTAATCTTTTTCAAAAAGTGAATCAGATTTTCTGTAAACTATCAATCACCTTATCTTACTTTCTTATCCGCACAAGATTTTGTTTAAATCTTTGGATTACCTTTTCATTACCTACTCGTCTATCTCTTTAGCCCTTTTTGTATATTTCTCATCTTTAAAATCTCATGTAGAACCCGAAGTCTAAGTGGAGCAGACATTAAGCAACCACTTCTATAAACAAAATATGTCTACCTCCCAGTCCACGAAGAAAATAAAGAATGTCTGTGTCTTTTGTGGTTCCAGCTTTGGAAAAGATAAAGCTTATTTAGAAGCTGCAAATCACTTAGGGCAAGTCCTAGCACGCAAGAAGATTAACATAATCTATGGGGGTGGTAGTATAAAAATGATGGTAAATATGGCACTAGCAGCTAGGTCTAGCGACGCTACTGATGTAAGAATTTGGCCTCATATTCCAGTTGAAGGAAACCTTTGTAAGGAAGCCATAGGTAAGGGAGAAGGAGTCAGGAGTATCCCTAGAAATTTTAAAGACATAATCTATAATTCCGATGCTTTTATAGCATTACCTGGTGGTCTAGGTACTCTTGAGGAAATATTTATAGTTGCTTGTGGGCAATTGTTGGGCTTTTATTCCAAACCTTTGGGACTGCTGAACGTAAAGGGTTTTTATGACGGTCTTTTGAAATTTCTAGATTACGCTGTGGAAGAAAACATCACTACAGAATCGGAGAGACAAATCTTTGTCACTGCTTCAACAGCTGAGGAATTGATAGATAAAATGCAAATCATACATCCAGAATCCGACACTGCAACATCCAAGCTTGAATGGGAAAGGGAAAGCCGGGAGCGGCCAATTGATTTGAATCTCCATCTGTAATCTTTTTGTTTTATCTTTGGCATGTAGGCATGTGTGTCCGTATTTCGTGTGTTACGAATAACCGTTTGCCTTGTATTTTGTGTTTCTTGTGGTACGTTGTTGTTCAATCTTTTAGATTCGTTGAGCCTAATGCCGGGATGGCTGGATACGGAGTACTTGATGCTCTCGAAACGCATCCTTCTTAAGGTCCGATCTTTTGTTTATCGATGTTTTTGTATCCTCTAAGCATGCATGATATGGATAGCTGGTATACGGAGTGCCTTGTACTCTCGAAACGTATCCGTATTATGTTTGTAATGTGTAATATTCTGTTAATATTATGTGGAAGTACCAGAGTCAGTTATGGGGATATTCCATATGAAATATGAGTATATTATTTGGGTTGAATGTTTGTGTCATGAGGATAGCTGTTTAATGAAAAATATGTCGGGTATGTTTGCAACTCTGAGATTCCGTTTAATATCTCTATGAATAAGTTTAATGTATGGTTTTGAATAGAAGTGTTTGTGATATATGTTTTATGATTATGTTTTAGTTTATTAGTTGAGGTATGAAATCAAATATATTTGACTTTTCCTTACTCAAAAAGGAAAAGGAACCTAAAGATGAAGTATATAAAATTTCTCTGGCAATCTCCTTAAATGTGATTGTAAATCACAGTCCATGGACAATGAAGGACTGGAATCATGATATGGTCAATATGTATGCCTGATCAGATTCTTAGACTATTATACGGTGTTATAAGTTGAAACTTGTCAGAAATACTCTTATTGAGGGATTTAGGAGTAAGATTTATTATGCAAGTAAATAAGTGGAGATACGATGACTTAAATTTGGAGGACAAACAACATAAACGGTTTAGACTCGGAATTAGAATCATAATGGAATTAAAATTTTTACTAGTATTGCTAGAATTGAAATTTCGAGGACGAAATTTCTTTAAGGGGGGTAGAGCTGTGACACCCGTTATTCTCCTAACGGGTATTGAGGTAATTAAATTAATTTTTAATGTATAAAAAAAAATTGCTTCATTTAAATTTATTTTATAATATTTATTTTTATCTATTTTTAAATTTTCTAAAATTCTCCTATATTTATTTAGTATGATTACTAAAAAGCCTTAGAACTTCTAATAAATCTCAAAAATGTCATATTGGCATTATGTGTGTTAAAGTCTTTAGATGAGACATAAGGATATCTTTTCCAACTACTCTTGACCCTCATTTTCTTTATTTCCTCCGTGACATGCTTCAACATGTCTCCTCTATAATTGTTTCCATCACTTCTCTTCAAAGACTTCATATTTTCTTCCTTTCTCTTCCACGGTTCCCACACTCTTCTTCTTATTTCTTTGCTGAAGCAAAATACTTAGAGAACTTCTTCAAGGCAGCCATAAAAATCAGCCACCATCACCTCCATTTGAGCAAGAATTTCAGTCATACCGAACTAAAGGAACCTGTTTTGAAGCCATTTCAAGCTTCCAACTAACCATAATCCGAGGTTAGAATCTTATGAACAAATTTAGTCTTTCATTTATAAATTTTCTTTTATACTAAAGGATTATTCAAATTTGCGTTCTTAAACCTAAGTATATGTTTGTTGTTATTTTGGAGCATATGTATGAAGTCTAAGTGTATATGCCCTAGACAGAAAATTTATATTGTTAAACTTTATAATATCTCTATGGGCAGTGGTTATTTCTTGAAATTCTAAGATTAAATTAAAATAAATTTTATGAATGTAGTTGTATGTTGTGCTTTAGTTTTAATTGTCCTTATGCACGCCTTAGGATCAAGGGAGTATGGAGCTAACGTTAACTGATTCCAGGATTAAAAGATTGTTGATAAGCTTGAAAGGTAGGGATTCTATTATTCATCTTTTGTGAGGTTTTTATAGAATTAAAATTGATTGTTTTGCCGCAATATATATATATCTATGTTGAACTGATATTATATGATTATCACATATGAAACTATGACATGGACTCGTCTTGTATTGTACGGCGAGGAACATAATGAATTGACACATGTTATAAATTGAGAAGCATGGTTAGGAAAACTAACTCTATTGATAATGATTCAATATAGAGAAATTGTGAGACATGAAAAGGGCGACGGTTACGTCCTTGGGCATGAATACCCTAAAAGGTAAAGTAGGGGGAAGGCGATGACGCTTCCTTGGGTTGAAAGTCCCAGAACACACTGTACAGGAATCGATTTGGTGAGGACTCGGGGCTTGATGTCCCCTCACCGGAACACCCTTGGAATGTTTATAGGGTGATCAAGTGCGCCCATTTGGGTTTCGATGAGTTGAGTGATACTCAATTTAACATGGATACCTAGGAACAATGATGATTGGTAATATTTGTATAAATGTGTAATTATGACACTTGGCAATGATTAACTACGGTATCCATAAGATGTGATCATAATAAACCTCATAATCTGAAATATGATGTGACTTACTAACCATGCAGATTTTAATGTGGTAATGATAGAGGTGAGTAATGGCTTTCTCTACTGAGCATAGTGTTGCTCATTCCCTTATGTTTATATCTTTTCAGGACTCACTAAGTGTGAGGTGGCTACGAGAAATATAGTTGAGGAAGTGATGTAGCTATATTACATTGGGACTGCTTCAATCGTTGAGAATGTTCTTCATGATAATGTAAGCATCAATTGTTACTTTCTGTGACTGTATTACAATGTGTTGAGGGTTAAAATGATGATGACAACAGTTTATATTATTAAATTTAAGGTGCTACATTTAAAACTGTGGTTTATTTATCGTTTATATTTTTATTTTTGAGTTGAGAGTTTTCATTTAAGTCCCGGGCAAATTTTATTTTTAAGGTTTTACTTTTATTATTTATTTTTATTTTATCTCATTAAAAACTGTTAACCCCCACATAGGGGCGTTACAGAACAATTAATCAATTTGTGCAATAGGTACTTGTTCTTGATCGTCACGTTGTTCAGCTCCTGATAGTGGATGCATAATCTCATGGAACTATCCTTCCACTTTACAATCAAAATCGGTGCTCCCCATGGTGAGCGATTTCGTCAAATGAGACCCTTGCTAAGACATTTTCTTTAATTAGGAATAAAACCTTTCCATTTAATTGGAACCATTCTTTACAGTGCCTTAGAAATCAAATATGTACCTGGAGTGAATTCGATCTCAATTTCGATTTCTCTATCTGGAGGTAAGCTTGACAGGTCATTCAGAAATTACCTTTGGAAATTCTTGAGCCTCCAAAACATCTTCAATCTTTATCTTTCTTCTTGACTTTTATCTATGATGTTCACTGAATAACTCATACAACCACTTGCTAATAGCTTTCTTGCCTTCACGGCTGACAAAAACATATTAGGCTTCTTCTTGACTCTCCCATGAATATGAATCTTTCTTTACTTTTTGGATGAAAATTCACCTTTCGGATGAAGAATCATCTTTCATCTTCAGCATTTAATAAAACAATATACTTACTTAGGAAATTCATCCTGAGAACCATATCATAGTCATACACATCGATTACAATACGATCGATGAAGAGTTCTCTTTCGGTAATCAATAAAGGAACTATACGTAGTAAATGCGTAGACATCATCATTTCCTAAAGGGTGCTGCCGTAGTGAATCCCTATCTCATAGGTTTTTTTATTTCTTTCTACTTTCATATCCTTCCATCATCCTTACTCTCTTTTCATCATAATATATACTTCAACACCATCCCAATTCTTTAGTCCTACAAATATTAACATCATGGTTCCTATTCTAACCTCAAGAAAATTCATCAACTTATTATTTCATATCATTCATCCAACAATAGACTACTATAAAATGTTGTCCGACTGACTTGATTTCCATGAGAATACAATGGGTCCATTCCTAACCATGAAGTAACTTAGATTTCAAACCCCTGTATTTCGTTTGCTATAGCAATAAAATCCTCTAGCAACTCCAATAATTTACCTATAAACAGTTACCTCATCCAATAATATACATGCTCATATTTCATGTTTAACACTCAAATTATAAAAAACATCTATTAATGAATTCCTTTATAATCAAGCTATATGTATCATCAAAATCATTGTCAAATTAACTCTTCCAAACACTTGTATCAGTAGTAAAAACTATTGCTATTTCCACATGAAAGTATATGTAAACCTAAATAAGTCAACTTACAAAGTCCTTGACTTAGCAATAGTTTTAGTTGACCCAAAAGATCATCACTTAAACTATGTTGGACACCATATCATTGGATTCCTAAGCTCTCTCATATTACCTCAAGAAATTAGTATCTCCTTCCAACACTTCATATTCCATATTAGTCTAGCCCACTTATGATAATTATATGGGTTGCATCACCAAGAATTTATCATAGGCATATTTGCTCTTAATATCGACAACTCTAGCCTTTTATGTCACATTATTTCTTACATGATAGAAGACTTCCAAATCCTCATAATCATGCAAATTCATTTAGGTCATTCTATGTCTTAATTTTCATTAACTTACAATTAGAAACTTATTCTCCATAAAGGAAGTTCAATACTTTCTTTCCACATTTTGTTCCTTCATATTATTTTGTTCCTTGAGTCAAATTCAACCATATAATTAATCTAACCATAACCATTGGTTTTGAGTTCTTTCTAAAAGAATCACAAGCTTAGGAAGGAACCTTTAATTGTGGGAATGAGACAAGATTTCATTGCTAAATTATATACTAAGGCATTTATCATTGAACAACTAAATCTTATACTTATCATTAAACTTACAATCATACAATTAACTTAAAATGCACTTACTTGGAGGACTTGGAATGACGTGTGGCAGTGTGTATTGGAACGCCCCCTTACGGACGTTACAATAATCGTTACTTTTACTGTTATTATCACAATTTAGAGATAAAAAATTCAAATAAAATACTCATACTTAAACAGATATCCTAGGAAAAACATGCATAATTTTTTTTTTTGAAACAACTTACCAAATTTGCTTCTCTTGCCTCGATTAGCCTAACAAAACATCTATAGTGTTCGGCTAATCAATCACTTGTAGAAACGGTTAGTTTAAAATACAATCATTTATTAAATTATAGACACACAAAACTTCAAACAATGTTTAAGTCTCTTGAGAAAAATACTTATATCTCCAAATATTTTAACCATATCAAAATAAAGAAACATGGCTTAGTCCTCAAGAACCACAATTAAAGAAATATTAAACAATCTCAAAAGTGTATAGGAACATAAATCAAGTCTTGAATCAACATCGGTGCAGAAAATAAAAAATAAAATTAAGAATAAAATCATTGTTCAAGTTAATTTTTTCTGGCGTGATTCCATTTCCAATCCAACACTCGTAGCACACACACCCGTCTCCGTCCTTCACCTATTCCATATGCCTTTTACCTTTGTCTGCAACATGATATAAAACTAAGTAAACATAAGTTTAGTAAGTACACTATCTTATCTCACAACATAAAACATTTCATAGAAATCATTATATAATATCGTAATCATAATCATAGTAGTGCTCGAGGTACAACTTTATATAGAACATATCTTTTCATTTACACTTCCATATTAAAACATCATTCATTTTATTTTTAAGGGCCCAAGTGTCGCACCATAAACATAAACATCATAGGCGCGCTGTTATGAGAGGAGTGGGGTAGCTAGTCCCAAACCAAAGATGACAAGTCCAACCTTTGGGACATCATAAACATAAACATAAGGCGTGCAACGCTTAATTAAGTGATACATATATATATATATATATAAGCTTTCTTTGAAAAACTGTCATAAACTATAAAAACATGAACATAAAAACATCCTTAGGAAAATTCATCGTAAAAAGGTCTTGAAATAAGAACATTAGATCACAAACCTTTACTTATAAAACATTGCTTAGCATTTTCATAAATTTTATCATGTTGCAGGTGAGAATGTACTTACTTGTCTCGCTTGCTTACTAAACCTTAACTTGGCTAACGTTGTCATGATTCTTAGTGTGCTCGCCTTTTGAAGTGTTCATGTCAATCATTCATATAATACATAAAATTAATATTCCTTTTTATGATATCATCTAATACCATTTTACATCAATATATATCATTCTTAATAAAGCAAAGCATCTTTGAGTCATAAACATGCACTTAAAGTCAAGAAACATAAAGATAGAAAACTTGACCTTTAATGACTTGGAGAAATTAATCCCAACTTATAAGCATGAATAAAGTATAAGAATTATTCCATAACATAACTACCATATATAAACATCACTTAAATTTTCTTCTCTTGAAAATATTAATCTAAAATATCTTTTTCCAATTTTTAAAACATTCAAGTAAATCTACCAATAATAAAAACTGCTTGACCTTTATGGATTCATAACCCTATATCTTTTATTTCACACTCAATTAAAGCACCAAAATTTGCTAGAATAAAGTTAACATATATATATATATATATATATATATATATATATATAAAACCTAGATTTTTCTTTAGCCATAAAAATTTCATTTGATAATTAAAATAAATCACATATTCAATACCATAAAATATGCCAGCAAAGTCTAGATAATGAGCGGTCCTAATTAAAAGTTATGTATTAAATTATTTATGACATAAAATAATATATAAAAATTACTGCATATAATAGACACATAAGATTATAACATATCTAAAATTCAACTTCAAATAAATTTGGAGTAATTCAAACAGACATTTGAATTCATGGTTAACATTAACATCAGACATACTAGACAATGAACATGTTCCATTCAAATTTTTATAAAATCAAATATGTATGATATGCTTCTAAAGTTTTATATGACATGATTAACATATAAATATTTCACACTATCATTGATCATCACCTTATCATGTAATAACATCAAGAAGCACAAAATCACAATTTATGAACCTAGGGCATAATTTGCAAAAGTAGGCAGAATGTCCTTTATTCACTTAAAAACCCGTAATAATTTCATCTTAACACCAAATTAGTTAAAACGAGTGACACTAGAAACTAGACTCAGAAACAATTAATTTGATATATTACACGCATATTTTGACAATAATTTGCATGAAGAGAAAGTCTTCAAAATTTAGTCTAAATTTTTAGTCTATGTAAAACTGCACAGCTTTCAAGATCAATTTCAAAAAATCATAACTATTTAATGAAAACTCTTATTCAAGTGATTCAAAAGCGAAACGAAAGCTTAAGATGTCTAGTATTTGTGAAAAATAAAAGAAAAATATAAACAGATTAATACAGAATTAAAAATTACTAGAATACGACAGCTATTAGGTATTTATATGAAAAGTAGGCATAAGGCATCAAAAAAATTCAATACCAATCCATAACCTAATAAAACCTCAATTAAAATTGTAAACACATAATTAACATGATGCTAATTGATAATAAAATATGCCCACAACGATCTACATAACAAAAATATGAAAATCTATGATATCTTTAATCTAGGGTTTAATAAGAGATTGGTCAAAACAACCAAATCATTATCTCTTTTCAATCACCAATTGACATGAAATACATATGATAAAAGAATCCATATGATGATAATAATAATTCTAATACTAACATAATAAACCAAAACATCAAATGATTGATACACTTACCAAGATGAACGCAATTAGGGAAATTAAAAACCTTGATAAAGCCAAAGAAAACCAAGCATGAAGTTAATCAATAGGAAAAGAATGAAGTGTGAGTCTAGGGTTACTATTAGGAGGCCTTTATATAGATTTTATGTGTGAACTAAAACACTAAGAAACTCTTTTATTTTTCACGTGAAATCTCTCTTATTTCTTTTTTGTTTTCCTTCTTTTCGTTTGCACAGCAACTTTGTCGTTTTCCTTTTTTTTTTTTTTGTCTGTTTCTTTTATACGTAACATAATATATATTTATGTATATATAATATAATATAATATAATATAAATAATATAATATAATATAATTTAACATATAATTTAATATTTTATTGTAATCGTATAGTATAATACGATCATATCTTTATATTTATATATATATATAAATAAAAATTAATATAATATAATATAATATAATATATAAAACAAAATTTTTTATACACAACAATAATATTGACTCCCATAGCCTTCAAAAATATTAATTTACACATTATTCTTTTAGGTATTTTATATTATCTAACTTCTTGATGCCAATACAAAAAAAAAAATATACTACACATATAGTTATCATGACATTGTTAATATTATAAAAATAAGAAAATATGCAATAAAATTTATGTCATCATCAAGAATATAACTTTAGGGCATACATAACTCTAGAGCATTATAAAGATTATAAATTTAAAGCAAGTTGAAACCCTTAAAAAAAACAATACATACTTTAAGCTTATTATCATTTTTGACATGAACATCCCGAGCACATCGATCCCACATGGCCGTCACCTGTGACATTACTAAATAAAAATTTAATTTACTTAACATAAATAATAATAGCACTAAAATATCTCATTCTAATGTTAAATTAACATAAGTATCCATAGAAGAAAACGGAGGGCGTTACAGCCGTCTCCTCGGGTTCATGCCTCGACCTTGACACAACCTTTGTCGGTTTCAGTTCCTATGAACCACAATGAGAAACCTGAGAAATTCAGTGGATTGAATTTCAAAACTTGGCAATAGAAGATGTTGTCCTATTTGACAGCATTAAATCTTGCAAGATTTTTGAAAGAGGATCCTCCTACTGTTAGATAGAATTAAACAAATGCTCAAACTTTGCTTGTTATTGAAGCATGGAAGCATTTTGATTACTTGTGCAAGAACTATGTTCTAAACGGCTTGACTGATGCACTTTATAATGTGTATAGTCTAAAAAAAAAAAAAAAAAAAAACCAAGAAGTGTGGGAGTCCTTAGACTATAAGTACAAAATAGAAGATGTTGATGTTAAAAAGTTCACAGTTAGACGGTTCATGAACTATAGAATGGTGCATTCTAAGACTGTAATTAGTCAAGTTCAAGAACTGCAATTATTCATTGATGAAATTCATGCAGAAGGAATGGTAATTAGTGAGTCTTTCTAGGTAGCTGCAATTATAGAAATGCTACCGCCTGTATGGAATGACTTCAAGAACTATCTGAAGCACAAGTGTAAGGAGATAAGCGTTGAAGATCTTATTGTTCGACTTCGTATTGAGAAAGACAATAGAGGATCTAAGAAAAAGCTCTCTAACAAGTCTCTTGCCAAGGCAAATGTGGTAGAGCATGATAAAAGCTCTAACAATAAGAAGAACTAGTCGGGGTTCACATTAGGACCTGAGAGAGGAATTTCAAAGAGGCAGAAATTCTAAGGGAAGTG
This sequence comes from Artocarpus heterophyllus, assembly GCA_025403435.1. Taxonomy (NCBI): domain Eukaryota; kingdom Viridiplantae; phylum Streptophyta; class Magnoliopsida; order Rosales; family Moraceae; genus Artocarpus; species Artocarpus heterophyllus. Next base: position 28,655,861 of record CM046337.1, read on the forward strand.
TTTCAACTATGACAAGGTAGGTCATAAATCAACGGATTATAGGCTGTCGAAGAAAAACAAGAAGAAAGAGGCCAATGTGGTGGACACCATCACACAAGAAGTGTCATACATCAGTCTTTCTGCTATGGCCTCTGAAGTCAATATGGTGGACTCCCACCGAAGGAGTGGTGACTAGACACTGGGACTACACGCCATGTTTACTATGATAGAGCTGTCTTTACTAAACTCGTACCATCAGATTTCAAAAAGAAGCTGTATATAGGCAACTCTGCTACATCTAAGATCAAGGGCTAAGGGATGGTATTCTTGAAGATGACTTCAGGCAAGGAAGTTAAGCTACAGAATGTGTTGTGTGTGTCTGATATCCGGAAGAATCTCATTTATGGAACTCTGCTGAGTTCACACGGCTTCAAGATGATTTTTGAGGCTGATAAAATAGTTTTGTCCAAACATGAGATGTATGTGGGAAAGGGATATGTGAAAGATGGGATGTGGAAAATGAATGTAATGGTTATTAAGCCCAATTCCATTAATAAAATAAAAAGTCTTCCGCTTATATGCTTGAGTCTTCTAATTAATGGCATGGTAGACTAGATCATGCTAATTATGAAACTTTGCGTAGACTAATTAACTTGGATCACATACCCATGTTTAATATTGATCCCAAACATAACTGTGAAATATGTGGATCTTCGTTCCAAACTATTGAGAGGAATACTGAGCCACTTAATTTGATACATAGTGATGTTTGTGACTTATAATTTGTTCAATCTAGAGGTGAGAACAAATATTTTGTTACTTTTATAGATGATAGCACAAGAGATTGCTATGTATATTTGCTTAAAAGCAAAGATGAAGTTATAAAGATATTTGCTCTCTCTAAGCCAGAAGTTGAAAACCAACTTAATAAGAACATTAAGATGGTAAGAAGTGACCGTAGTGGTAGATATGTAGAACCATTTAGTGAATTTTGTGCACAACATGGTATTATTCACAAGGTCACACCACCCTATTCACCTCAATCAAATGGTGTGGCTAAATGCAAAAATCATACGTTAAAGGATATGATGAATACGATGTTGATAAGTTCTGGATTGCCACAGAACATGTGGGGGGAAGCCATTTTGTTAGTGAATTACCTTTTAAATAAGGTACCCTAAAAGAAAGAAGACAAGACCCCTTATGAATTGTGGAAAGGAAGAAAGCCTTCCTACAACTACTTGAGAGTGTGGGGGTATCTTGCAAAGGTAATGGTACCTATACCAAAGAAGATAAGAATATGTCCTAAAACGGTAAGTCAAGACATATACGTCATCAACATGACACCATTAGACAACTAATCTCGACTGGAATCGTGACAATAGACTATGTAAGGTCTAAAAAGAATATTGCGGATCCGTTAACCAAAAGACTGAATAGAGATCAAGTTAATAAAACATCAAGAGGAATGGACTTAAGCCCATAAAAGAATAGATCAAAATAGTAGAAACCCAACCTTGTTGACTGGAGATCCCAAATCTAGGTTCAATGGAATAACTAAACTGAATAGACTGAGCAGGATCACCATGGGGGTTACCTCAACCCATTCCTATGATAAAACAGTGAAACCCATAGGGAAAGGTTAAGCAGTTTGCTTTTAATAATTCTTATGCATCAAATACATTAGGAATTCGAGTAGAGTAATGCGGGCTACTCTTAAGTAAGAAATCACCTATGTGAGAGAGAAGTTGGGCTGCTTCAAAGGAGAATTGCTAGGGCTCAATTCTTTAGAAACTCTTGTAGAACCAGGGAGATGTTTATGGCCAAAATAAACATAACCATGAGAACTGAAACTATGTCAAGAAAATATCTGTGTGAGGTATGTTATCGTTTACACAAACAGAAGAACAATTCAAGGATATCGCGTCTGCTAGTTAGCCAGTAAAGTAAACATACTTTCACAAGGGAAGGTTCAAGGGTTAACGCCTACCTATCCTATGCAAGTATTAACCGTAAAACTCTATCACCATGTAGTGTCTTTGTTTTCCCTTATCGTCAATCAATTTCATTCATATGGGGGATTGTTGGAAAAATGGTTAATAACCATTTTAAGGAGCCATTTTGAGGGATAATTTTTAGTGAGACCTACTTTGTAAAAGTGACGGGTCTTGGAGGATTTGCGTTCTTTATCACGAGAAAATCGAAATCATATATTTATATACTCAAAATGGTAATCAGGTTAATGAAAAATTGTCACGTATCCAAATTTGGGTGGTGACGGGGCAGTTTAATTAGATTAATTAATTAATATTAACTAAACTCGTTTATTAATTATTAGGGTTATCTATCAAAAAGTGGTAAGTTTTAAAAACTATTAGTTATGCCATGTGTTAAGTTCTAATAATAATGCTATGAATTTCCTTAGTGTTAAACTAAATTAAACTCTGAAAACAACAAGATCAAGCTGGGCCATACCAAACCACATTGTATACACACATAATATCGACATAAAATAGATTACAAACCACAATCCAACCAAAATAAATGATATTTACATACCATAAGCTTTAATTATATGAACATATAGCTAAATTTAAGCTCCTAGATCAACTCGCGCAATTGGCCGCATCCTAAATCGGTGGTGTATTGCAAACCACTTGGAAGGGGGAAAATGTTGAAATACTAAAATCATGAGCGAAAGGCTCAGTAAGACTTAGTCCTTGAAAACATTAATTTGAATAAATGAAATCGCCTTAATACAGGGTAAACCATGAAAAGAACAATAAATAAGGCCAATTATTCAAATGCTTACCATTCTGATCTAATAATCATCTGTTATCATGTTTATCATTATTCATTATGCAAAGCCAATAACATTCCATCGTAGTGACCTAGGTGGGTTTTGGGACCTACCCCTAAGGTCGCTCTCTGCACGACTCGATCTTTGAACATGACATCATGCCCTAGCATATTATTCTGAATGATGTTTATGACTCGTTCGGTACTATATCATTAATCAAGTCTCATATTACCAACTTTTCTTATTTACATTCATTATTCCAATCATTGTTCATCATGATCATTTCATCATTCTACATTTACTAAAAATAACTGAATAAATATATCATAATCATACCTGGAAAAAATTTTCAAGAAACTACGTCATGGCCAAAACTCTTTTAAAATCATGGCTACCAAGGAAAAAGGGGTTTAGAATCTTACCTCGTTATCTAGCATGACAACACAAACACTGTAGTCTCAATCCGCTATACATTAGCTCCTTGGAACCGCGAACAATCTTATACATGAACTGGATACGTCAATATCTAATTTAGAATAATCTACAATACTATGTTATCTCATGGTGTCTTAGTGTACCTTTAACATTCAAGAAATCATGTCACAAGTCCAAAATCCCTATTTATGTTCTAAAAAGTGAAAACTAGCGGAAAACAGCCATTTTCATATAGCCCGGTTGGCCTACCGACCTTCCAAGTCCGGCCTATCGAACTACTGAAGTTCAGCTTACTGGCCACCTTCAAACTGGCTTGCTTAAGAAATGAGTTCGGCCTACCAAACTCTTGAATCTGGCTTGCCTAACCTCAAATTCGGCCTGCCAATCTATTGAAATCTAAACAATTCTAGATTTCATGCCTTGGACAATCCGAGCTCAAAAGGTCACTTTTAACCTATTTTACAGTTCTCAAAGCATGGGTAACATCAAACTATGATAGATTAACACAATAGAACACATTTAAACACTTTTCAATAAGTTTTCATGCGAATCCAAAGTTTATTCCAAAAAATAGAAAAAGGTAAAAACTAGTTTAAATATTATTTTTTGTTCAAACAAAGCTTGAATTCATTGTGATTTAGGTCCCACAAACTTGGATTAAGTGTTGTTTAAGCTCATACGTGCCCAAATTGCAATATGTGTGGTAGATTTAAAACGAAAATCTAAAAACTTCGAAGAAAAAGGGCTATCCTCAAATGGACCTTTTTGAAGAAAACTTGGGGGCTTGAACTTCATTTCTTGGCCTCAAATCAATGGGAATAAGGCTTGAGAATGGGATTTCGCAGAGAAAAAGAGAGAGGAGAGTGATGGGAAGAGAAAGGGAAAAATGAAGAGGAAGAAAGAAAGAAAGAGAGAGTGGCGTGAGAGAAAGAGAGTGAGCGAGCATAAATAGAGGGAGTCTAGGGTTTCAAAGTAGACAATGGAATAGAATAAATTAAATAGAGATCACAAAAATTTGTTCAAAAGAGTTTACAAAATGCTAAAATCCACTTATGGTAATAATTAACGAAATTTAAAATTTAAGATAAGTAACAAGATAATTAGAATGAGATTGATTAGAAAAATAACACAGAATGATTTGATAAATTTTAAAATTGTAATTTGGCACACTAATCCACCTATTACATACTAATTATACTTAATAAATTTAAGAGCATTATAGCTCTCCTCCCCTAAAGGGAATTTCATCCTCAAAATTAGAAATCATTAAAAAACAAAACAAATATGGGTACAATCCTCGCATAGTCGATTCCAATTTTCATGTCGAGCCTGAATAGATAATAGAAAAAGTTTTTGATTTATTAACAAATCTAACAAAATCTTAATGTTCTTGATATTAAAAAAATATATAATATAGATATTAATTTATTCCTCTCTTCATTAGGAACGTAATGAAAAAATAATCTTCTCAATCGGATATCAAATGAATAAGTTATGATTTTTTTTCCACAAATATAGGATAGATAATAATGAGATTTTATTGTAGCAAACTAATCCGAGTCCAAAGAGTTTAAGGGGAGAGTAGAATTCTAAAAACTAAATTCAAATGATTCATTTGATTTGAATTTTGAAGGAAGCAAACATCTATCCAACGGATTCTTTAGACTCAAAATCCAAAGAGTTGCTCAATATGCCAAACAAACGGGCCCCAAATCTCTCTGTTATAGTGAAAGCTAACAAAACAATGATGATTATCTCTCCTATGTCTGAGAAAAAAATACCATAACTTCTTCATTTGATATCCGATTGAAACGATTCTTTTTTTCATTACGTTTCTAATGAAGTGAGAAATAAATTAAAGTCCATATTGCTTCTTTTTTTTTTTAAATATCATGAGCATTAAGATTTTATTAGATTTGTTAATAAATCAAAAACTTTTTCTATTATCTATCCAAATATAAATTTCAATTTTATTCCCTATTCAGATTAATACTTTAAATACAAATTCAAACATCAATTCGAATAGCAATTCAAATCACACAATTTAAATTACATAACTTAAATCAAACAATTCAAATCAATGCAATTCGAATCCATTTACCAAACAAACCCTATATCTTATATTTTGGGATAGGGAAAAAGGATAAAGTAGCAAGTGTTCTTGACTCTTATTCACGTTAAGATTCGCAATTTTAAAGTTTAGAGTACAAAAAAGGATAATGTAGCAACCACAAATCTTATAGACATTTATATCCTCAATCTTATCTTTTTCTACTTTAAGTGAATGAAAACTTAGTAATATTGTATTAAAAAAATAGAAAAATTGCAATAAATTACATTTTTTCAAAACTTATTAAAGAAAATGCATACTTTGAAAATATTTATAGTAAAAGCAAATTTATAGTGTAAATTATATATTTACCCTCCTATTTACAATTCTCATTTGCATAGTAAATAGATTGAGGAGTGTATAAATAATATATTTTCCCCTTATTTATTGTGTGAATAATTCTCATTTGCATAGTAAATAGATTGAATGTGAATAATTTATTTTCTCCTATTTAATAATCTTTATTTACACAATAAATAGACTATTACATCGTAAGTCTACTATTTACTATAAATATTTTCAAAATCTACTGTTTACTTCAAAAAGTTTCAAAATTTTGATATTTCTCTCATTATCTATGGATGGACATCACTCATTATCTATTGATGGACAAAATGCAAATTGATGAAAATCTTGAACAAGCAAATTGACCATCATATTATTAGCGCAGGTGACAAACTTTCTATTTAAAAAAAAAGTCTCTAGCTCATTGAGGGAACATATTTTGTCACTACTACAATCACAAAGAACAAGCATTGGGTACACAATGGGTTTTTATGATTGTATTTGGGATATTGTGCAGTACATTTTAACTAATATCTTCAGCAAATTGAGTCAGCTACCTGATTTTAAATTATTGGAGCAGATAACTCACACAACATAATTAAATTTGGTGTTTCAATGGTTGTTGACGGCAACAAAGTAACTCGCAAATAAACCAGTGTTATGTTTACCTCAAAATTGTTACGTGGTCATTTATCTAACAAAATCCATACAAAACAGAAAGTGGAAAGCCCATAAAGTTATTATACAATTACACAATTGGCCAATCAATTCAAGAGTTCAACAACCACTATCTGGCACGCCACAATTAGACTCTCAATTAGGCAATAGAAACGGCACCACGTGGGAGAAATTACTACTAACAAAAGCAACTTTATTGGCTAATTACTTGCCACATAGGAAGACCTTCCACCAAGGTGTATAGAAACAATTTCTTAAAAAGGGATATGTTTAGGACCATTTTTTTTTTATCACTTTTCTACTTCTTTTATTGTCATATGTCATCTTACTTTTTTATACCAAGAAAAAATATAATTATAGACCATTGTTTTATTCTTTTATTACAACTCCGCCACTCTTTCCTTTATTATTTTGTGCGGTTTTTTTGGGTTTTTCAACTTTATTTTTTCCAATTAAATCTTGCCACTGACCTTATACTTATATATATATATATATATATGTATGTATGTATGTATATAAATTTCTACAACAAGCGTTAGAGTCTTTTTTTTTTTTTTTCTTTTTTCCATGTTTCTTCTTTACCGGTTCGAGGGAACATTCATTACAAGTATCCGAATAAAGAGAGGGGGCCAAAAAACTCATCTTCTTTGAAGTATTAAAAAAAAGAGAGGGTGTAAGGCAAAAAAGTGTAGAAAGTAAAAGAATTTTTAAAACTTTATAATAATATTTTATATTTTCTTGAAAAAAAAGAGAGGAATATATATACCAACAAACATTATATATACCCACCCATATATAAGACGTTGAGGAACAAGTTTTTGTGAAGAAAAATGAAAGATGTTTGCGAGAAAAAAAAAAAAAAAACCATAACAGTCGTATAAAGAAGAAACATTGAATTTTTTTTAGGAAAAATGAATGAAGAGGGAAAAAAATGAAGGAAAACAAAAGAAGACATTAATACAGTTGCAATAAAATTGTTGAAGTTTTGTATCATAATAATTTGTGTCGACTTAAAATTTTATTTTTATCAACATATTTTGATGAGAAAAAGGGAGAAAAATGCTAACAAGAATCGCACCATGAGAAGTTTGTAATATTTAAGAGTGTCAAAGTTGTAATAAAAAGATAAAACAATGATCTATAAATATGTTTTATTTTTATAAAGAAGTGATATGATACAGTATAAGAGAAAAAAATAAGGGAGAGAAAAAGCGTGACAAAAGAATAATTTTAATATTTCTCTTTCTTAAATATTATATTCAGTGGGCTTGAGTTGGGAAGAGTTATGAAAACTTAACCTAAACTCAATCAATAAATAATCAAATTGAATGAGTGAACCCAAATTCTTATTTAGGTTCATCCAATTTGGGGTTTTTTTTTTTTTTTTTGAATAGGTCGAATTTGGCTTATTTCAGATTTTATTGCATGGGTTGGTAGGGTTTCGGACTATCTTTTCATCCCCATTTGAGGCTGCCTTCTTTTCGCATCTCTTTTTTTTACGCCATCGCATCACAGCCGTCCATTTAAACACTGCCTATGGTATGGATCCAACGTGCATTGCCGAAAATTTCCCCAATAATCAAAGAAAAACTCAAAAGAATACAAAGGAAAGAAACATTAACTCAACAGAAAGATAAAAATCGGCCAGAAAATTGTCACTGAAGAACCCAAAGCTTTGATAATCCTGTCAAAACCCACATAGGACGACCACTTACTAGCATATATATATATGTGTGTGTGTGTGTATATATATATATATATATATATAAACTTCTGCGCCGAGAAACTAATTCAACTTCCATTTTCCGAGCAGCAACAACAAGATGTTTGGATTGAAATCCGCTGAATTCTCATTTTCCCACCATTTTTTTGACGAAATGCTTCTTTCAGAGAGTCCATTTGCTTCGAATAATCTTATACAGTGCAAAATGAGTTCCCGTCATCTTCCGAGCAACCCGAGGGTGGCTGTGCAATCCGCTGAATTTTCATTGGCCCACAAGATGTTCGACGAAATGCCCCTTTCAGATACTTTTGCTTGGAACAACCTTATCCAAACCCACTTAACCAGTGGAGATTTACACCACGTTTTGTTCACTTATCAGCAAATGCTGCTCCGCGGTGTTTGCCCCGACAGACGTACTCTGCCCCGCGTCCTGGCTGCCGTCACCAGGCTTTCGGGTGATTTATTTTTGGGAAAACAAGTCCATGGCCATGCTATCAAACTCGGCTTCTCCCACGACCATTATGTGATCTCTGCTCTCCTTGAAATGTATGGAAATCTTGACGATATCTACAGAGCGAAATGCCTGATCCTCGACAAGTCCCCTCACACGAATGCAATTTCCTGGACTCTGCTGGCTAGGTTGTACATGAGAGGAGGAAAACCCGGTTTGGCTATTGATCTGTTCTACCAAATGTTGGACTCGGGGCCTGAAATAGATTCTGTGGCGCTGGCAACTGCTATCAGCGCGGCTACGATGTTGAAGTCGCTAAAAGACGGTAGGATTCTTCACCAGATTGCACGACAGCATGAGTTAGAGTTTAACGTGTTGGTGCGAAATTCGCTTTTGAATATGTACATCAATTGCGGGACAATCCAAGATGCTCGAGCGACTTTTGATCAAATGGCCTCCAGGGATATAATCTCCTGGACAGAAATCATTAACGCGTACGTAAAGAAAGGAGGGTACAGTGAGGGACTAAAACTATTTCGTCGTATGATTACAAATGGATTAAAGCCGGACCCTTTTTCAATCTCGAGCATTCTTCCAGCTTGTGCAAGAGTAACTGCAAGTAAGCAAGGCAAGGAAATCCATGGCTACTTGCTTAGAAACAGAATAGACATGAATCTTACAGTCCTCAATGCTCTTATCGACATGTATGCAAAGTCAGGATGCATCGAGTCAGCTTCAAGAATGTTTGCACGGTTGAAGCACAAAGACGCTATTTCATGGACTGTGATGATACTGGGGTATAGCTCACATGGGAAAGGAGAGCTTGCAGTGGATTTGTGTCGAGAATTGGAAAAAGAATCGAGCGTGGTACGAATAGATCAGCTCAGATATGTGGATGTCCTTCGTGCGTGCAGCACCGCACGCAAGATTGAAGAAGGCAAATTCTACTTCAACTGCATCAAGGCACCGGAAGTCGCACACTGTGCTTTGATGGTTGGTCTTCTGGCAAACGCTGGGCTCTTCGACGAAGCGACGCTTTTCATTCAAGAACACAAGATTGAAAGACATGCTGAGGTTCTACGAGCACTGTTAGATGGCTGCAGAATTCATCAGAGAATAGATTTAGGTGAGCGGGTAGCAGAGCAGTTGTGTGGACTAGAACCACTTAATGCTGAGAATTATGTGTTGCTTTCAAACTGGTATGCTCACAATGCCAAATGGGACATGGTTAATAAAATGAGAGGAATGATTGGAGACATGGGTTTGAAGCCCAAAAAAGCTTATAGTTGGATAGAGTTGAGAAACAAAGTTCATGTGTTTGGGACTGGAGATGTGTCACATCCAAGGTCAGAAAGAATTTATTGGGAGTTGGAGTGTTTGATGAAGAAAATGGAAGAGGAATTAGGACAGAAGCCTAATGCAGATTATAGTCTTCATGATGTGGATGAAGAGAGGGAGTGCGTTGGGGTTGGGCACAGTGAAATGTTGGCCATCTCTTTCGGGCTCATCAGTACAAAAGCTGGTGCAACCATTCGCGTGACCAAAAACCATCGTGTGTGTCGCTTTTGCCACGAGTCCACCAAGGTTATATCCAAGATTGTCGGAAGAAAGATCATCCTCAAGGACCCTAATCGTTTCCATCATTTTCAGGATGGTCTGTGTTCTTGTAGTGATTTTTGGTAAATTACTTTCTTCTTTTTTTAGTTGGTTTAATGCTTGATTTTGGCTATTCCTTTGTTCTTTCTTTAGGTGATTTTTTTTGGGAAGTGATAACAAAATACATGAAAATATGATGCTAATGTAGCCCAAAGAATTAGAAAAGAGAGCTTGCAATTCCATTTCAGCATGTTTTTCTATGTGGAATATATGTTAGTTGTCACACATAATGTTACTCTCTATTGGGGGAATAATTCTAAACTCATTAAACAAAAGTGATCAGTTTGCTTACAAAATGTTTGTGTGTGTGTATCTGTGTAGTGAGATACATTTATCATGGTACATAACCATTACACTCCTTGTGCGATCATGGTACATTCCACTTATAGTACTCGAATTATGACCCGCTTCTTCGGCTTAGGTTTTGATGTCTTATTTGAGAGATGGGCGACATATCATTATTTTGAAGACTCCAAAGTAGAAGAAAGAAAGAACCCAAAAGTGGAAGATGTAACCAGCATGTTCCTTGAGTATTCATTTGATGAATATCCATGGAAAGAAGCTTGGACAATACAGTTTGCTAGGTCCCATGACTCTCCCGTTACAATTTTCCCTGCCCACTAGGAATCTTCCCTCCTTATTCTGAAAAGGATAAGCTTGAATCATGTAATAAAAATACTCTACTGGTTGTTTTCTTCATATTTTTAAGAAGAAGATTATTCAGCAGTTTCATGATTGGTCCAAAAATTACGATGCAAATTGCATTTTGATCTTAAACTCTAAAATCAATGGTACAGCCGGTGGCCAGTATGTCAAACTGTATGGAGTAGGATGGGGGAACAGTCTAGATCTGTTGTCCCAATTTCCCTGTCTTAATGGCTATCCTTTCAATATTTATTTGTCATATTATCAAAATTTAAGAATCTGACTGCATAAATAGAGCAAGAAATCAAAGATACTTAAGCAATGCATGTGGTGTCAAAATTTAAATAAAGAGACATCCAACAAGATAGGAAAATAGAACAACATATCTTGATTCGATGGGGGTAGAGCTAGGATTTAACAATGCATTAGTTCGATAATTAATAACAATAATAAAGGGTATTTCCCTTAAACACTTTTGTACACAATCAAATAGAAAAGGAAGGGTAAAGAAATAGAACGATAGATTTTGGGAAAGAGGGCAAAATCTTAAGTTGTTTAGTAGAGTGGAAATTGTGAAGAAGAAAAACTGTATTTCACTATTTCATTTCGTTGTAATTTCAGAAAGAAAAGAGAGGAGAAGACATTTGATAGAAAAAAACGCGTCGGTAACTTTTTTTTTTAAGTGGCAAAGGAAAATATATTCTAAATTTAAGAAATATAAACACTGATAATAACTCATATAACCTCAAATTATAGGAAACTACAATTGTGATAAGTGATCGGTTTCACTAATAAACTCAAATAAAACGCTTAAAAGGAATAGCCTTATACCAAGTTTTCAAAAATGGAAACTCAAATCGGTACATAAACAATTGAGCAGACACCTGGCTCTTTAGAAGAACCTCTACGATTGAAGGAAAAATCCAACCCATTGAAAATTAAGAGACCCGTAACACCAAGGCTACACAAAAACATCACTAAGAAACAAATATAGTGGACCAAAAACACCAAACACTACCAAATGGGGGTGAAAAGCACTGTTATTGCAAACCACAACACGTTAAAGAAAATTTTTTTCTCAAAAAATAAAAGAAAATTCTGAAGCACTGTTGAAAAAACTTCCGACTATAAGACAACCTACAAAAGAACCACCAAAGAAAGCAGTAGAGCCTGAGAGATACATGATGTAGTTGAATCCGCCTAAATAACAACATGCAGGGCCCGCGCACCACCACCATCATAGCTAGAAGACCTCATCGCCATAACCATAAGAATCTCATGGCTGTACGGATCAAGCCTTCAAAAAAAATGGCCGCCAGGCGTTAGATGTGCCAATAACAATGCTCCAAACTAACATCCACTAACCTCTACCCACCTTCGATCTACCCTAACAAAAGCTATGCACTGCACATTGCCCCCACCACTAGAAAACTTGTTGTCTAGCAAGATTGGAGACCAAATTTTTTATGGTCGGGATCTCAGCAATGTGCCCGAAGGCGGTCCCAAACTCTGGTCATCCCACCACCTTCAAACCTCTCTATTTTTCTCCCTCTTTTTTTCTCTAGGTCAACACTTCTTGTGAATTGCACTAAGTATTTTTTTATAACAATTTTTACCATAATCATGCATTAGCCATTTCATTCACTAGTTCGAATAAATTTTTTTTTGAAATGCAAATAAAAAAGTTTTAATTTAAATTGATTTTACTACTATATTTTCTTTTATCATATTTAAATTACTAGAATATATTCAGTTCAAATTTCAGTTCGAATCGGTACAACAAACGCCCCAAAGTGTCTATTTTGTGTAAGGATATAATTATGCTTAATACTAAAGTAGACATTTCAATGGACCTTTACCCTTTTGTCACAATATATATATATATATATATCCTTCCATTTTATTTTCCTCACCTTGTTATTTTGCTTCTTCTTCCATTTTGTTATCTATCCATCTTACAAAACATTCAAGACTCAAGAGTCAATCAAAAAGAGGTCTAGCTTCCATAGACAAGTGAGAGAACAGAAGAGCGCGATAGGACAACAGAGAGAATTGCTCAAGGCCGGAGGACTGACGCGTTGCCAGTTCAATGGCCTCCAAGTTTCGATTAGAGTACTGTCGACAGCAAATCTCCATGGGACAAGGGGTTCATGATGCCATGGGAGGGGAGTAAAGCCCATGTGGGCACATGGCCTTAGAGTTGGGACAGGGCTAGGGAGTGTTGTCGTTCTGTCACTAGCGCCGTGGAGGGGAGAGCCACCATCATTTGCGGTGAGCATGACAAGTCCAGAGCTTCCTTGAGTGTGAGGCGGAGAAGGTTGGCATTGGGAGAGGACATGGCTACTCAGGAGTGTGGCAGGTTGGAGCAGATCTGACCACTGGCCTTTTGATGCCGGTGTTGAGGGGCCCAACTGTGGTAAAACTGGGTTCATGCCGTTAGAGGCAAGAAGTGGTGGCTGGCATGGACAAAGAGTGGACATCCTCAAAAAGACACGTAACTGGGAAGTGGGTGGTGGCGGGTTATTGGCAGCAGGTGTTACAAGACCTCAGAGTCGTGGAGGCTGATCGAGGCTGTGGTCTAGTTGTGACTTGTTATTTTGGTTGTTTTCGTTGTCATTTCCCTTGTGTAATAAAGGAGGTGGTTTCCCCACCTTTTAGTGTTTTTTTTTTTTTTTTGTCAGCTTCACCAGGTTAAGGCAGCAGCTATAGAGATCTCGGGCTAGATGATGGTCTAGACCTTGTTGTAAGTTAGGCATGACGAGCTTGAATGAAACTATTTTTGGATCTAAGATAACGCTAATCCGGAGCCCATTTTGACCAGCCGTAATTGGTATTCGACCTTTTTTGAGGGTCCTTTTATTTAAGTTAGGGTGTGATTGTATTGTTTAGTTGTGTAAATACATCCTTCAAGGCTCTAGTTATGTGCTATATATCCTACCCTTTTTGTGGCTTTTATGTAGCTCGTATTGCCAAAGTTTTACCATTAAAAGAAAAAAGAGTCAATCAAAGAAACCAAGTACGAGTTTTCAAGGGCTTACTTGCTCGACAACGGCAAAACAAAACAAAACAAAACAAAAACAAACTCACCTTTCTCACCAAACAAAGACCATTTTTTTGCTTTTTAATTATGACTTTACTGTTGAACCAACTTTGATGCGTCTGTCCCTTAGTTTGATGGTCAAAATTTCTCAGGTTTGGTATATGTATCTCGGCTTGCCTTTAGAGATAATTCAAATATATATTCATATCAGTCGACATCATGCAAATACGAGAAATTAAGAAGAACATGTAGAAAAAGAGAGACAACGTGGTTTCGATGGTAGTTTGGTCCTATTTCACCTACTTTCCTTGATGAAAACAAATGTCTTTCTTTTTTTAAAAAAAAAAAGGAAGGAAAAACATTAACTGAAACAAAATATGTATATATATATATATATATATATATATACAGTTCACATTTGCCATATTTGGAGGAATATTAGGCATTTTTATATTCTAACATTATATTAGGCACTTAAGGTTAGTTCAAATGATTAGGTGTGTAAGTGATTTTTGTGTACAGTTAAGGGATTTTGTATTAGAATAAAACTTGTTTCTTACTTTAAAAGAATAAGCTATTGTATTGGTAGTGCATATTTATAAACATCGAATATAATTAAAATCACATCCAAATAATATAAAAAATCTATAAAACTAAACACCTATTACGGCTAAAAAAGAATCTTATGTTGGATCAAAATCTAATTATGGGCCAATATATTAAATAAATGTGAATTAAAGGCTATCAATAAGGTTGCCCAATTAAAAGTGATCAATTTGGGTTTTGGGCTTTTAATGCATCATTAAGTGTGGGCCTCCTATGTGTAGAGACCAAAAGAGAAATTACTAATTTTATGATGGGCTAAATTGGTAATTAAGGATAATTGCTAGGGTTTAGCAATTATATAAAGGGGTTGTGGTCCCCAAGTCAGTACGTACATTATTTTTCTGTTACCCATCTACAGAGAGATTACAGAGCATTCTGATAGAGAGGATTTACGTACTAGACTTGGAAGATCCTCAACCAAAGGACTCAAGAATCACATTCAATCTATGGATTCAGGTTAGCTTCCGCATCTTATTAATATTCTTGATGATTTGACATGAACGATCCTTGGTGATGATGGTTTTCATCACAGTTTTATTCTAACAAGTGGTATCTAGAGCCTCTTCATGTTGAATCATTGAGAATCAATAATTTTCTCTTTGTGATTCTCATTACAAATTCTCAAATTTAATAATCTATGGTTTTATAAAATTGTTGAATTTGAGAACAATTGTTTAAATTTTTGGTTGGAGTTTCTTTATGCTTGTACGGCATAATTGCCGAAAAGAAATCCAATTAGCTTTTCGTTCGGTTTGTACGTTTTGTTGTGGTTAATATACATATGTTCAGCTTTCATTTGGTTTTGCTTCATTACGTGTACATATGCATATATATATAGGGTTTCTGTTTCGGGAAAAAGAAAAGCCGGCGGCATCATTACTGCCGCCGGCGAAGGGACTCCAGCGACGACCATGTGGCCGCGCTGGAGAGACAGCAGGCCGCGGCGGAGCAAGAAAAGTGACGGCCACCGAGGCCGCCGCGTAAAAAAAAAAAAATATAGGAGAAGGGCTTTCGCCGGCGGCTAGGTCCACTACTGCCGGCGTCGGCCGTGTCTGGGCGCGGCCGGAGAAGCGGAGCTGCGGCCGTCTGGGCCGCAGCACAGGGGCGGCGGCACAGCCGCCCGTTCTTCACCCAGGGGTCGAAAGACCCCTAGGTTTTGCTTGGGCAGGTCTGGGCTTTGGCCCAGACCTGAGGAGTTTTACACGGGCCCGATTGGGCCCGTGATCAGTTCAAACCCAGGGGCTCAACCCCTGGGTTACCGGAAGAAAAAAAAAAACAGGGGGAGGAGATACACGGGCCGGCCCGTGACTGGAAACTCATACACGGGCTGGGCCCGTGACCAGCAAGTCCCTAGGGGTTCAACCACTGGGTGACCCGAAAAAAAAAAAAAAAAAAAAAAAAAGGCCGGTTTAGGATCCGGATAGGGTTCTCCCGACCCGGTCCAGTCTCGACCCAGTCAATGTTGACCTTGACCAAAATTTTTATTTTTTATTATTTTTTTTAATTAATTTTGGTCATTTTTGGTACAATTTTAAATTCAAATATTGGTATTTTATATATATTTTGAGATGAATTAATTGAAGCAATATGTCACCAAAGTGGCCTCTCTTGTGGAAATTAATTTGTTTTAAAATATAAAAGGTTGTGTTTATGTAACTTATGTGAATATTGACCGGCCCAAAGGAAGGTAATATTTGACAGAATTGCATGTACACCTATGGTGATAAACACGTGATGATTATTCGGTTTTACATGTAGACAATAAATCGGCCCAAAGGAAGATTTATTGTTTGACATGTTCTTATTGTCAGTGTTTGATTACTACACCAAGATATCACTTACAAGTTAATATTTCTGTCCAAAGACTAAATATTAATGGAGTGCCCGATATCTTGAGATGAGTTTTACCTTTTTTTGGATTTATTATTGTTATTATGGATTCTTATGTGAGCTTGTTTTGTTTTGTTTATTTTGTTCTCTGTTTCAGCTACTAGTTCTGCCTCTAATATTACTGCCAACATCAATTCAATTCCTATGCTGAATGGTAGCAACTTCAAATCATGGCAAGAGAACCTCCTAATAGTTCTCGGAGTCATGGATCTCGACCTTGCGTTAAGGGTTCCTTCTCCCGCACCTATTACAGATAAAAGTTCCTCTGATCAAAAGAAAGACATGGAAAGGTGGGAGAAGTCAAATCGCATGTGTATGATGATCATGAAGAAGGCCATTCTAGAAGCATTCAGGGGCACTATATCGGAAACGATAAAGACAGCCAAAGAGTTCCTTGAGGACATTGAGAAGAGATTTGCCAAAAATGAAAAGGCTGAAACAAGTATACTTTTGGCAAACCTCATCTCAATGAGATACAAAAGTAAGGGGAACATCAGGGAGTACATTATGGAGATGTCTCATCTTGCTTCAAAATTGAGAGCACTTAAGCTTGACCTTTCTGAGGACTTGCTAGTGCATTTGGTTCTTATATCTCTTCTTGCACACTTCAGTCAGTTTAAGGTGGGCTACAACTGCCAAAAGGAGACTTGGTCTCTTAATGAGCTCATCTCACATTGTGTGCAAGAAGAGGAAAGGTTGAAGCAAGAAAAGACAGAAAGTGCTCAATTGGCTCATACTTCCAAGGACAAAGGGAAGAAAAGGAAGAAGGATAAGGACGCTGCAGTTACAGCACCTCAAAAGAAGCAACAAAAGAGACCGATTGATCCGAAAAGTACGGGTTGCTTCTTCTGTGGAGCTGCAGGGCATAAAAAGAAGCATTGCACCAATTATCACGCTTGGCATGCAAGAAAAGGTATGCTTCTTAATTTGGTTTGTTCTGAGGTTAATTTAACTTCGGTACCTGAACACACTTGGTGGATGGATTCTGGTGCAACCACTCACATTAGTGTGTCTATGCAGGGATGCCTGAGATGCCGAAAGCCAACTGATGGTGAAAGATACATCTACGTGGGCGATGGCAAGAAAGTTGAAGTTGAAGCAATAGGAAAATTTAGATTATTGTTAAAGACTAGATTTTATTTGGATCTTGATAAAACATTTATTGTACCGTCTTTTAGACAAAATTTGATTTCTATTTTAGCTTTGGACAAATCTGGTTATTCTTGTTCATTTGGAAATGGAAAATTTAGTTTGTTTCATGATTCAAAATTAGTTGGTTCTGGTTCTTTATCAGGTTACGATAATCTTTATTTGCTTGATACAATTGCTTCATTTAATGAATCCTTGCAATTAAGTACACGAGGTATAAAGAGAAAATTAACCAATGAGAATTCAGCTGCGTTATGGCACAAGAGATTGGGTCATATCTCCAGAAGGAGAATAGAGAGACTTGTGTCAGACGAAATTCTCGACCCCTTAGACTTTACAGATTTTGATATTTGTGTTAACTGTATTAAGGGGAAACAAACCAATAAAAGGAGATTTGAGGCCAACAGGACTTTGGACGTCTTAGAACTTATACATACAGACATTTGTGGACCATTCCCTACAGCTTCTTGGAATGGTCAACAATATTTTATAACATTCATAGACGATTTTTCCAGATATGGCTACATATATCTCATTCATGAAAAGTCACAGTCGTTGGATGTGTTCAAAAATTATAAGGCTGAAGTTGAAAATCAACTCAGCAAAAGGATTAAAAGCGTCAGATCTGACTGTGGTGGTGAATACTATGTTAGATATGACGGTTCAGGTGAACAACGTCCGGAACCGTTTGCTAAGTTCCTAGAGGAAAGCGGTATCGTCCCACAGTACACTATGTCGAGTTCGCCCACTATGAATGGTGTTGCTGAAAGACGAACAGAACGCTTAAGGACATGGTGAGGAGTATGATTTCTCATTCTACCTTACCAGAATCACTCTGGGGAGAGGCACTTCAGACTGCAGCGTATATCCTTAACATGGTTCCAACTAAAGCAACTACCAAAACCCCTTATGAACTTTGGACGGGCAAGAAGCCTAGTCTAAAGCATTTGCATGTTTGGGGATGTCCAGCTGAGGCAAGGCCTTATAGGCCTAATGAAAAGAAACTGGACTCAAGAACGGTTAGTTGTTATTTTATTGGATACTCTGAAAGATCCAGGGGGTACAAGTTTTATGATCCCACAACCAAATCGATATTTGAGACGGGGAATGCAAGGTTCTTTGAGGATGTCGAGTTTGCGGGGGGAGATATGGTTAGGGACTTTGTCTTTGAAGAGGAATATATTGATATTTCCACAGCTGTTATTGACATTGATTAGGTTTCTACTCCTGACATTGTTCAAGAAGCATACCCAAATCAAGACAATGTCGGAGAACCTCCCATTCTAGAAATTGTTCCAGAAGAACAAACTCAACCACCTCAAGAACCTATGCCATTAAGGAGATCCACTAGAGAAAGGAGAAGTGCGGTGCCAGATGATTACATTGTATTTCTCCAAGAACATGAGTATGACATTGGTATGGTGGAAGATGATCCAATCAACTTCCGTCAAGCCATGGAAAGTTCTAGATCTCAAGAGTGGATTGATGCCATGAATGAAGAGATAAAGTCTATGAAAAACAATGATGTTTGGGATCTTGTCCCATTGCCTGAAGGTGCGAAACCCATTGGTTGCAAATGGATATTTAAGACCAAAAGGGATTCGAAAGGCAATGTGGAGAGGTATAAGGCTCGTCTTGTCGCTAAAGGCTTTAGACAGAAAGAAGGCATTGATTATAAAGAGACTTTCTCTCCGGTTTCTTCGAAAGACCCTTTTAGGATTATAATGCATTAGTGGCACATTTTGATCTTGAGCTTTATCAGATGGATGTTAAGACTGCGTTTCTCAATGGTGACATTGATGAAACAATCTATATGGTGCAACCGAAAAACTTTGTGTCAGGAGATGCAAAGAAGACGGTTTGCAAATTAAAGAAATCTATCTATGGGCTCAAGCAAGCTTCTCGTCAATGGTATTACAAATTTCATCAGGTTATCATCTCGTTCGGTTTTGAGATGAATTTGGTCGATGATTGTATATACCATAAGTTCAGTGGGAGTAAGCATATTTTCCTAGTTTTATATGTCGATGACATTTTGCTTGCCAGCAACGATATAGGCTTGTTGCATGAAACCAAGAGATTTCTATCAAAGAAATTTGAGATGAAGGATCTTGGTGACGCCTCTTTTGTGTTGGGTATACAGATACACCGGGATCGCTCTTGGGGTACTTTAGGATTATCACAAAATGACTATATCGAAAAGATTCTTAAGAGATATGGCATGCAGGATTGTAAACCAGGTGATACCCCTGTGGCTAAGGGAGACAAGTTTAGTCTCAATCAGTGCCCTAAGAATGATTTTGAGGTTAAGGAAATGCAGAAGATTCCTTATGCGTCAGTAGTAGGGAGTCTAATGTATGCTCAGGTTTGTACGCGTCCGGATATTGCGTACGTTACAGGGATGTTGGGCAGGTACTTAAGCAATCCTGGAAAGGATTACTGGGTAGCAGCCAAACGAGTCTTGAGGTATTGTCAGAGAACAAAGGATTACATGCTCACGTATCGGAGGTCAGAACAGCTTGAGATCATTGGGTATACTGACTCCGATTTTGCTGGATGCCAAGATAGTATGAAATCTACATCGGGCTATGTCTACCTTCTGGCTGGAGGTGCTGTCTCTTGGAAGAGTGCTAAACAGTCTCTTATAGCATCTTCTACAATGGCGGCAGAGTTCATAGCATGTTATGAGGCGTCCAATCATGGAATATGGCTGCGAAATTTTGTCACAGGGCTGCGTATAGTGGACAGTATTCAAAGACCACTCAAGATATTTTGTGACAATAAGTCAGCAGTTTTGTATTCCAACAACAACAAGAGCTCGACGAAGTCAAAGCATATAGAGATCAAGTTCCTAGTTGTGAAAGAAAAAGTTCAGAGTGGACAGTTGTCTATAGAGCACATCGGCACAAACTCCATGATTGCGGATCCGCTTACTAAAGGATTGCCACCCAAAATGTTTCATGAGCACACTGCTCGTATGGGTGTCATATCATTTCAGGATATTTAGTTTTAGTGGGAGTTTGTAATTTTAAATGCTCTTATGATATAGACATTTTTCAGTTATTTCAGTTTATGGATATTTTGAGGTTATTTTCTGCAGAAATAAAGTTTTCAGTTTATTCACACTCTGATTTTGGTATGGTTTGATCTCACTAAAGTTTTCAGGTGGACCAGTTGGAAATAGGCATGTTAAGATCACATTGCATGAAATTTCCATACTACACATCCATGCTTGATCTTGTCATTAGTTGTATTGGTATATGTGATCATTGATGGGTCTAGTTACGACATATGTAACGAAGGTCGCTTTGGTCCTATATTGATATGGCTAATGGACAAGATTGTTGAGGTGCATAAGGTTTTGATAGCAAAATTCATGAGCTCAAAAGGTATAATTTACATTTATAAAGTTTCATATATAGCCCAAATGGGAGATTGTTGAATCAAAATCCAATTATGGGCCAATATATTAAATAAATGTGAATTAAAGGCTATCAATAAGGTTGCCCAATTAAAAGTGATCAATTTGGGTTTTGGGCTTTTAATGCATCATTAAGTGTGGGCCTCCTATGTGTAGAGACCAAAAGAGAAATTACTAATTTTATGATGGGCTAAATTGGTAATTAAGGATAATTGCTAAGGTTTAGCAATTATATAAAGGGGTTGTGGTCTCCAAGTCAGTACGTACATTATTTTTCTGTTACCCATCTACAGAGAGATTACAGAGCATTCTGATAGAGAGGATTTACGTACTAGACTTGGAAGATCCTCAACCAAAGGACTCAAGAATCACATTCAATCTATGGATTCAGGTTAGCTTCCGCATCTTATTAATATTCTTGATGATTTGACATGAACGATCCTGGGTGATAATGGTTTTCATCACAGTTTTATTCTAACATCTTACCCATAGTTTGTATCTTCTTTTTTGTCGTAATATTCTCCCCAAACAAACTATAATGCAAAGTAATGGCGCACTGCCTAGCCCACCAACTCCACGACGTGATGTTTATTAATTTTCTAAATCAGAAAAACGAAAAATTATACAAAGAGCACAACGGAAAGTGGGTAGTATTAAAGTTAGTCAAACCATGTGAAAGCTACTAATTGCTAACCCAACTTAAAAATCTACAACTTCAATGACTTTGTGCACGTAAATTGTGAGATTCATAAAAATCACATTTAACAATCAGGATGTTGAAAAATTACACTAAATCCAACGTACTACTTCATTCTATCTACATGATGCAATAAAAACTATTCTCTTTTTTAGTGATAAATATTTTACTTAAATTTATTATATTGATTATTATTAATAAAATTATTATTTATGATTAAAAAAATAATTTTATTCATTTATCTAAAATTGGGAATGTTTTATCTTCATATGTATGCTAGTAATGATAGTATTAGAGATGATGTCGTATTTGCACAACATTTTGTAGAAACAAGTGCGGGTGTGAGTCGTCATTGCCAAAATATCATGTCTCGTTGTGAATTCTTGTTGGGGGAGACAATTGCTTTCTCTTTTAAGGGTTGCTAAATAAATTTCTCCGATCAATGGGGAAGAGGCCACCAACCACAATCTTTATAGATCAAAATCAAGCAATGTCAAATAGCATAGAGTGCGTCGTCGCCTTCTACAACACATCGCCTATGTCAAATCACACATGGGTTCTATCACATCAAACATTTTAGGAGTGTTATAATTGCTATACCATTTTGTTAGAATTGTTCCGTTTATTGATTGACCTCTGTTAATTATTGAATCACGACTACAATAAGGACCCGTTTGTTTCCATACTCGAATTACGGTTCGAATCATTTTGCTACAGTATTTTCTCTCACAAAAATTTAAATCTTCATTTGAATACTCTATTCAAATACTCAAACCAAACAGGCCCTAAATTTGTAAATTTGAGGTCTCGTTTATCAAAATTGGAAGTTCCATATTCAAGTTGTTAAACGCCTATAAATAAATTTAGGGGGCACTTGATACACCATACACAATAATCAATATAATAACATTACTAAAAAGTGATATGTGGCAATGATAATATGATTCTTAAGAAATTTATACTATCAAAATTGCATCCAGAATTCTTCTGTCACATTCATAGAAATAACATATAACATAGAATTAATTTCATAGATGTCTCTTAACTATGAATTCCTATTCGATATGCTCCTGTTTCCTAAACTTGTAAAACTATACAAATTTGTTGAAAACACGCCCTTCATTTTATAATAGTGGCAAATATTGTAAAAATAATTGTGATTTTATAAATGTCCCCTAATAATTGTTTCAGGTCAACTTGCGCCCTCCCCCGAAGCATTGATTTGTGTCACGTAAGAAGATAAGCTGACATAAAACCAATAGCAGGGAGCATTTATGTATATACATTAGTTCAAAGGTTATTTTTAAAGATTTTATATGGTTTGGTGGGTGAGATGAACTATTCTCAAAATTCGAACATGTTAAAGTATAGTAAGTTGCATTGATGCATAAAAACAGTTATATGCTTTTTCACAATAAAAATATGTTCTCTCTTAATTTTAGGGTGTACAAGTTCAAAAAACTTGACTAGATACTCTGTGCAATAGTCAAAGGTAGTGTCAGTTCAAAAAGCACTTAAAGAGTTAGTTATTGTTAATTTCAGCCTAAACTGATGTTTAACGAGTGTGTAATTTTTTTTTTAAGTATTAATGTTAGGTTAAAATCTCAAAAGTAATATATATATATATATATATATATATGTATATTTTGATTTTGTAGTAACTACACGTGCCCCCTGTCATACTCTTACCGTATGCACTAACATCCAAAGAACAATGTATGCATATTTTTGTTTGATTCATGAGTTTAAATATAAAATTTAGATATAAATTCAAATTTTAATTAGAGAAAATACTATAACAAAAAATTTTAATTCGTTTGAAATATGTCATCCAATTTTTTTAAGCAATATCAATCCAAACACTGGTTTAAATTTATAAATATAATTTAATTACAAAATCCTACCTCATGATAATTCCACCTCTAGCTATACCACAATATGTAGAATTTAAGGATTTGACGCAAAGGTTAAGAACAATTTGCACTTTTATGGTTCGACATATAGAATGTTCTGTATAAAAAGTGAGGTTAAACTTAGTTCAAACCTTTTTTTTTTTAATTTAAAAAGAAGAAGAATGCTATTTATTTTAAGTGGAATTAAATGTAACTCAAACTCTTAATTTATGGTTGAAATGAAAATATTTATAACCAATTAAGTTATCCTCACTTATCGTACAAACTATTTTAAAAACAAAAGGTTTCATAATATTAGATTAAATATTTGCAGCAGACCTTAAAAAATTTTGTCAAAAACTGAGTCCATAAACCAATGAGCCAAAACATTCTCCCTTAAAAAAAGTCCCGATTCCCAATTCTGCGCAATTACGAGAATCATCCCAATTTTGGAGTAACTGCACGTGTCCACTAGTAGCAAATGCACGCAGACAACTATTTTAAATATGTAACAAACCATACTAGTATTAGTTTCGCATTGTATCCAGGAGTTTTGAAAATTTTTTTTTATGTTTTTTGAGATAAAATTTAAAAATATATTTAGAATAATTTTTTAAAAATATTTTTTATATCAAAATTATTTTTACTTATTTTAATTTTAAAAACACTACTAAATTAAACAAGTCTTTCTTTTATTTTAGAAAATCCGAACTTACTTTTTCTTTTTCATAAAAAATAAATCTTTTATTTATCTTTTAAAAGATTTTAACGTATTTATCTTTTATTTTTTGGGAAAATTCGAATTTATCTTTTTCTTTTTCCTAAAAATGCGTCTTTTCCAAGATGACAGAAGTGGGACCGGATCCAAAAAAGAGGGGAAATGACAGTAGGTGAAAGGAACCGAAAGGTTGAGATAACCAGTATAAATTCGTTTTATTCACAAAGCCCGCCTCCAGTCACACGCTCCGTTGAGTTCTTCTCATACCATATCAGTCTCCCTCTGATCTCTCCGCTCCTCATCTCCACGCCTCTCCTTTCTTCGTTTCTCCTTTCCTTCTAGGTATTATTTTCTCTCTCTCGCTCTTTCATGGAGTTCTTTTCATTAACGTCTTTGTAATTGTTGTAAGAAATCTTAGTTACAAATCAATAACTTCACTAAATTGCTCTAGATCTGGTTTTGATTTCTGCCGATCTTGTTGATTTCTATGCCTTCTTTGTTCCATTTATTGGTTTTGTGGTTGCAACGGAACGGGATTTGTTTTTATGATTTGATAATCCTTGATTTTCGAGGTCTTTCAGTGAATTTTCCTTTTCCGTTCATGGATCTGTAAGAATTTTGTTTGGATCGTTTCTTAGATTCCAAGTGGAGTGGCTGACTGTGATTCAAAGAGCGAGTTGTTGCAGATTTGGTTTATATATACGTGTGAATATATATATATATATATATATGTGTGTGTGTGTGCATATGTAATATACATACACATTAATATCATGAGCAAAAATATATATATGTATACATACACGCACATAAATATGCGTATATCTATATTTATTTATATATAGTAAAGCTAATCTTTTTTTTTTGTCTTATATATATATATATATATATGTATGTTCGATTCGACTTGCTTACTTTATAGATTGTGGAATTTTTTATGCATGTTTATTTGGGACTGAACTGAAGTGTTTTCTAATGTGTTATATCATATTTGTTAGTCTTCGGCATCGTTAATTTTTCACCCTGTAATTTTTATTCGCATCGTCTAACGTTATTAACGTAGGGCACATTTTGCGTTACTTCTCTGTATTTTTTTTAATTATTATTTTGAATGGAGTTTCTGCTATTCTGAACTGTAATGTGGAAATCACACGAAGCATTTGATGTCTAGAGTGCAGATTTGTTACTCCTAGTACTTTGATAGTTGTTACAATGTAGGATGTTGTTCCATGGTAGTTATCAAACGGTTCATATAATGTACTATTTTTTCATTAATTTATACATGAGCTCTTTCATGTGATTGCCAAGGTAATGTTTGTTATGAATGAAATTTTAATGTTCTCTTAGATTTAATGAATTTCCAAAGATTATATGCATGCAGGATTGAATGACAATCATCTTATTTTATGATAGAAATTTACTTTTTTTTTTTTTTTTTTTGGTTCATATTGGGGGACAGAGCAATGGCATCCCACATTGTTGGTTATCCCCGTATGGGACCCAAGAGAGAGCTCAAGTTTGCCTTGGAATCTTTCTGGGATGGGAAGAGTAGTGCTGATGATTTGCAGAAGGTGGCGGCAGATCTCAGGGCATCAATTTGGAAGCAGATGGCTGGAGCTGGGATCAAGTATATTCCTAGCAACACCTTCTCCTACTATGATCAGGTGTTGGATACCACAGCCATGCTTGGTGCTGTACCCCCAAGATATGGTTGGAACGGTGGTGAGATTGGCTTTGATGTTTACTTCTCCATGGCTAGGGGAAATGCTTCTGTTCCTGCTATGGAAATGACCAAGTGGTTTGACACCAACTAGTAAGTGTCATTCACGTCCTTATGTTTCAAAGCTACCAGTAAATTTGGCTTATGTTGCTTTTGAATAAAACAGTCAATGACATAGTTTTTTTGTGTAGCCACTACATTGTCCCTGAACTGCGCCCAGAAATAAAATTCTCTTATGCATCACACAAGGCAGTCGAGGAATTCAAAGAGGCAAAAGCTGTAAGCAATCCAAAGTTCTAAGACAAGTTTTTTAATGCTATCAACTTGTTCAACAACTTAAGAAAATCAGGAGGAGTCCATATTGAATTTAGGATCGTTAAGATTCATTGTTGGAGTAGTTGTCATTGTAACTCAATTATAAAAATCAGAAATAAGTGCTGCTGTATTTGCCTTCGAGTTAAAACATCAAGGGAGAATGGAAGCAGTTTGAGTAACACGTGCAATTTTAAGATTAACTTGCAAGTGACAATTTACATTTCTTGTATCAAGGTCCATGGCTGATGTCTTGCCTCATTGCTAATTATTTATGTTCTCAGTGGCATCTTAAAATTTAACCAAATTCGTTCTTGGTTTTTCTAGTTAATAATCTTTTGTATCAATTGGCTTTTTTGCCCCCTATATTGGTATTGTCTTATGGACAATTATTTGGTCGTAATTGCTTATTTTCTGACTACAGCTAGGGATTGATACTGTACCAGTCCTCATTGGCCCCGTATCTTACTTGTTGCTATCAAAACCCGCAAAGGGCGTTGAGAAGTCCTTTTCCCTTTTGTCTCTCATTGGCAATATTCTCCCTGTCTACAAGTAAGACTTTAATTTTCTTTTACCCTTCTAATGCTAAGTTTTTATTTTTGTTTCTTTTCCTTAATGCTGATTATTTGTTTATTTAGTCAATCACATTCAATCATCTCACCATTGGTGCATTCTATTTAGGGAGGTTTTGGCTGAACTCAAGGCCACTGGTGCTACCTGGGTCCAATTTGATGAGCCTACGCTTGTGAAGGATCTTGATTCTCACCAATTGCAAGCATTTACTCACGCCTACTCGGAACTGGAGTCATCTTTATCCGGTTTGAATGTTGTGATTGAAACGTACTTTGCTGATGTTACTGCTGAGGCATTCAAAACACTTATCACGTTGAAGGGTGTTAGTGGGTATGGATTTGACTTGGTCCGTGGAACAAAGACCCTTGATTTGATCAAGGGTGGATTTCCTTCTGGAAAATACTTATTTGCTGGGGTGGTTGATGGACGGAATATATGGGCCAATGATCTTGCATCTTCCCTCAACACTCTGCAGGCTCTTGAGGGAATTGTTGGAAAAGGTACCAATTATTTAAATTTATTGTGAGTTTGGAATGTTTTTGCAAAATTTTTTAGTATTTTTTGCTGTGTTACGTTCTGCAGACAAGCTTGTTGTCTCCACATCCTGCTCTCTTCTCCACACTGCGGTTGACCTTGTGAATGAGACAAAGTTAGATAAAGAGATTAAGTCATGGCTTGCATTTGCTGCTCAAAAAATAGTTGAAGTAAACGCCTTGGCTAAGGCCCTGGCTGGACAAAAGGATGAGGTGCTTCATTCTCACTACTCCTCTATGTTTGTTGATTATTTTTTCCAGAATGAGAATCAAAATTAAATAAGGGTGTGGCTTCTGAATTAACTAGTTATGAGTCTGAAGTATTTCCAAAATTACTTTTGCTCGTATGAACTCGTGTTAGACAAATTCTAAGGTACCTGAACTCTGCATATAATTGTTATTAATGTTTAATGAATATAAATCTATGGTTTGGTTTGGCATTTGTAAACTTTATGCAGGTTTGATTGAATATATATATATATATATATATATATATATATATTTACTTTTTGAAAACTTTAACCTGCGCCCGCCCAAAAAATGAAGAAAAGCTGTTTGCTTTGTGTTTAAAAAAAAAATAATAATTCTCTCTGGTTGCATCATGCTCTTTAAAATTCCCTCCTTTATAAGCTTAGTGGTTGCTAGTGCATATCTTTAAGCGTCTCAATTCATTATCTATCTGCAGGCTTTCTTCTCTGCCAATGCCGCAGCTCAGGCCTCAAGAAGATCCTCCCCTAGGGTGACAAATGAGGCCGTCCAGAAAGCTGTAAGTCTTCTTTCGATATGAAAAATACTTGCTTTTCTATAGTTGATTGATGCTTAAATTAGCCTGCAGTTATTATGTTTTTGTTACGTGTGATCATAACTCTTGTTTGTGTAGGCTGCTGCTTTGAAGGGCTCTGACCACCGCCGTAAAACAAATGTCAGTGCCAGGCTGGATGCCCAGCAGAAGAAGTTGAACCTTCCTGCTCTTCCTACCACCACCATTGGATCCTTCCCTCAGACCCTCGATCTTAGAAGAGTCCGTCGTGAATTCAAGGCTAAAAAGTGAGCTTTCTGACTCTTCTATCATTTTCTTTCAAACTCTCAATACCTTCTTGAGTGTAAGTTACCTGAAATGATATTTGTTTTGTTTTTTAGAATATCTGAGGAAGAATATGTCAATGCAATTAAAGAGGAAATTAAGAAAGTGGTCAAGCTCCAAGAAGAGTTGGACATTGATGTTTTGGTACATGGAGAGCCAGAGGTGAGAATGAACCAAATAAAATTTACATTTGTCTGGGACGCTTTTTACGGTTAGAAATGTGAGTTGCTATGAAAATCTTATTACTGTTGTCTTGCTTATCAGAGGAACGATATGGTTGAATACTTTGGAGAGCAATTATCTGGTTTTGCCTTCACCGTCAATGGGTGGGTCCAATCTTATGGGTCCCGTTGTGTCAAGCCACCCATCATCTATGGTGATGTCAGTCGTCCCAAGCCCATGACTGTCTTTTGGTCTTCATTTGCTCAAAGCACAACTAAGCGACCTATGAAAGGAATGCTCACCGGTCCTGTAACCATTCTGAACTGGTCGTTTGTTAGAAATGATCAGCCAAGGTATGAAATAATCCTACCATTTAATCCTTTATGATTGTTGACCATTCCTTCATGGCTAAAATGTGTGTTCATTCAGGTTTGAGACCTGCTATCAGATTGCTTTGGCCATCAAGGATGAAGTGGAGGATCTTGAGAAAGCTGGCATCACTGTTATCCAGATTGACGAGGCTGCTTTAAGAGAAGGTTTACCTCTACGGAAGTCCGAGGAGGCTTTCTATCTTAATTGGGCTGTTCACTCTTTTAGAATCACCAACTGCGGTGTCCAAGACACTACCCAGGTTAGGTTATACTTGCATACTGTTATTGTTTTGTGTGTGTATTTTGTTTCATAAGTTCTATGCTTGTATTTAGGCTGTGTTTGAAAAGCTCCATTTCTAGCCTTTTTTGGAGAATACTGAACAAGTTGGGTTATAGGGCAAAAAGATCTGACTAGGGTTGTTCGTTTCTTGGGCAGATTCACACACACATGTGCTACTCGAATTTCAACGACATCATCCACTCGATTATCGACATGGACGCTGATGTGATCACCATCGAGAATTCGAGATCGGATGAGAAGCTCCTGTCAGTGTTCCGTGAGGGAGTTAAGTATGTTGCTGGGATTGGCCCCGGTGTGTATGATATCCACTCTCCAAGGATCCCACCCACGGAGGAAATCGCAGACCGAATCAACAAAATGCTTGCCGTCCTTGAGAGCAACATCCTCTGGGTCAACCCAGACTGTGGCCTCAAGACACGCAAGTATTCTGAGGTCAAGCCTGCCCTGAGCAACATGGTTGCTGCTGCCAAGCTTCTCCGCTCCCAGTTGGCCAGTGCCAAATGAGCTTTTTACTGCCTGTTTAATAATGACGAGTAATGTTGATGTGTCTGCCATTTGTGAGGGGAATTTTCTATGCAAGCTTTCCGATAATAATCCTTCAGCCATTTTCGGTTGAGGTATTATCTTGTGGTAGGTTGATGTTTTGTCTTCAAAAAGTTTTTCTATATCCAGGTGGCTTTTTCGATGTTTAATTTACCATAAAACCCCGAGTTCTTTATCCGTTTACGCGAGTATGTATGTATGCGATTGATATGAACAAAGAAAAATAATGACTGAACACTCATTTTAATGAAAAGTTTACCCATAAATGAAAAAATCATAAGGGCAATTGTCAATTTAATGCGCCCTTGATTGTCGGTTCTAATGTTAGGAATTCTAAGGTCTCAAAATTATCTTTTAGATCATTCATCTTCCTAAGGAACTTAAAAAGGGTGTTTGAAATTTCAATTTTAATTTATTAGTTATAATTGTAAATAATGTAAAGTTTTTAATAGCTATAATAAAAAATAAAAGTTGTTACAATATAAAATTCTCACATGTTTTAATTTTTAAACTTAAAACGTCAATTGAAGAAGCTTAGGCCTTGTTTGGTTGTATTTTTAATATATTTTTTTGTTATTTGGAGTCGTTTGGTATTGTTTTTAAAACATATAAAAATATTTTTGTTTTAAACAATAAAATTTGTTTAAGAATTATGATAAAAATATTTTTAAATTTTTTACAAAAAATATGTAAAAATATTTTTAAAAATTTTGAGAACGTAAAAAAAAGATGCTCTGAAACAAAAACTTAAAAAGTGGTTATGTTTTGAGCTTACAATAATTTCAAAAACATTTTTCAAAAATCTCAAAAATAACTTAAAAAATGGGAACAGATTTTTATTGTTTTCAATTTCCCTCTCCCATTTTCTCCACACTCCCCCTCTCTCGGGGAAAAAAAAAAAAAAGCTCGACTCTCCTCAAGTCCCTCAAGCTCTCTCTCTTTCCAACTCCGGCCAACCAGCGCCCCCCGCCAGCGACCCCCCGACCCAGTGCCGGCGAACCCAGAACCCCCCACACAACGACCCCCGACCCTTGCACCTGCCAACGCCATAGCAGCCACAAACGAGGCCCCCTACGGGCAGCCATGCCAGCACTCCTGTCGGCCATTACGACCTCGTCTGCCGCGCCCAATGACCCATCCCATGTCGGATCCTGGTGACGACGATGCGCGACAAAGCCCGCGACTTGCACTACCATCGTCGACCATCTTCGCACCGCCCCTCCTCCCAGCGACCCTCGCCGGCGACAACAGAGACGACTTCAAGATTCCCCAGCCTAGCAACTCCCCGAGATGCCCCCGACCCAGCGACTCCAAAATCGCCCCACCCTAGTGACTCCGAGATCGCCTCCACCCCAGGCCACTCTCCTCCGGCGACAAACCCTAGCGACCCACCATTCTCCAGCGTAGCAACCTCGTAGACTCCTCTCCGGCGACTCCAAGATCGCAGCCCCTCTTCATTATTCAATCAAATTTTTTTCTAATAAATATATTTTTTAAAGGGCCTGATTAATATTTAGCAATTGTTTAGTTTTAAATGGATGATTTTGACGAAAGGACAAAAAAAAATTTTAAATTAAGTAAAAGTCTTTTTTTTTTTAACTAAAAAAATATGTTTTTTTATATAGATCAATTGTTTTAGTTTTTTTAGAAAAAGAAAAAAAATATCTGTAGCAGGATAAAGAACCTCAACAGGTTGAAAAAAAAAAAAAAAAACTAAAACCGTTTTGATGTTTAAAAATTTTTTTTTATGTCAAAAACTGTCCCCAAAAAAAGAAGTCATTGACTAAAATTTTTTTTTTCAAAAAGTCATTTTTAAAAATGCCTCGTTTTAAATTGTATTATTAATAATATAATAATTTTTTATTAAAAAATATTTTATTTTCAAAAATAGTATACAACTAAACACAACTTTAAAAATAATTTTAACATATTTTTTAAAATTTTTTATTTTTAATTTTTTAAAACAAAAACTAAAATAAAAATACTACCCTCGTCTTTGACATAAGGAATAGTTCCACTAATTCTTGATCCTATTGTGAAATATTTTTGTTGTTTCTAGTTTCAAGTTGGAGGACAATAATAAAATATTAAGAAAATTCATAAAAAAAAAAAAAAAAAAACTTCTCTGTTGGGTGCATGACTGTCGGCTTCGCACTTGGTGGTGGTTGAATCTGGGGCTTCAGGGTGCAGTGTTTGTGTGTCTTAAAGTGGTTGGTTGGTGGTGTTTGTACTGCAATGTCAAGGCTCTCAATCAATCGGATGTTTCTTTTAATTATACAAGTTTAAAAAAAAAAAGGCTTTATGTGGCTTGTTTTGGGTGTGCCGAGGTACTTTTCGTTTTCACATTTGTCACGTACCTAATATTCTTTGAGAGTTATTAGATTGTATTGGTGAAACTGGTTTCTATAGAAGATTATATTTTGTATTGTAGAGTTATTAAATTAAATTTTTTTTATGAATGAAATCTCCATTTTTTTTAAAAAAACCTTATAAAAGGGTTATTGTAACCATTACTTCCTAAATTATATCTCCAATTCACGTTGGGGATTATATCTTGTACTGTAAGGTCAGTTCATATTTGTATTTCTTTTAGTTTGAATGAAATCTCCATTAAAAAAATGACCTTATAAAAGGGTTATTGGTACCATTAATTCCTAAATTATGACCATTGTTTCACTTTGATTCCCAAATTGTAATTTTGGTAAATTACTTTCTAAACTTTTGATTTTCAACCACTTTGGTCCTTGCATACTAAAATTGGGAAATAACTTGGAAATTTATCTGATATAACCACGTTGAGACGTATAGTGAATTTTTTTATAAAAAAATAATTACATTTGATAGAACATATATAGTTTTTAATGATTTTTAACTAGAACAAAGAGAATACTTAGCATGTAACTATTTCTACAAAAACCTCTTGTTTGTGGGACATGATGATCTAAATTTCATAAATCCATCCTCAATTTTAGTGTGCAAGAATAAAATGGTCTAAAATAAAAGTTCATAAATTAATTTTGACAAATTAAAAGTTAGAGACCAAAATAACAAAATGCATCTAATTTAATGGCTAACAGAGCTATTTACTTCTTTTTAAAATATGTGCATATCTTTTATTAAAGAGTTAAATGGGAACAGCCCCCTTTCCCTCTTCTTCGAGTGAGATTCCATTAAGTTTTATATTTTCATGACACGTCTACTATTTTCAGAGAAGTATTTGCACTAGTTGAATTGTACGTAAAAATGTCTACTTATACACAATATTACAATAATATGTAAATTTTAAAAATATAAAACTTGTGATCCTAGTTATACTCTTATTATATATTGAGAGCACACCTTTTTGGATATTTGTTTCTATAAATGTTTTAAATTTTTATGAGCATATTTTGCAAAGTTGACTCGCTTTTTAATTTTTCTACACAATTAATATTTTTTCAATCAATTTGATATCAATTTGTTCTTTCAAATCTCAGTTTCCTCGCACATATTTTTTGAATTTCAGCTATCATTTTTTTGGATTAATTATAAAATTTCTCCTCAACTATAGCTTTTGTAACACTATACCTCGAACTTCAAAACACAATATGCTCTCTCCTTATTTATGAAAATTAACAAAAAACTTTTTTTATTAGAACTTTTAATAAAAATTAGTACATAATTATGATTTGGTACATAATATTAGAGTATTTTGATAACTCTGTCATGTCCAAAAGTAATTTGAATTTAAAAGTTGATATAATTTAAAATTTTGATTTGTTAAAAATATAAACAGAAAAACCTTTAAAAATCTTTTTAAAAAAAATCTCTCTTTTTACTTTCATATGACTTACACCAGGATAAGCTAAAAGTCTAATGATTCATTAAACAGTTCAAGGAGTTTTTTTTTCTTTGTTCTTATTTCTTAAATCAACATAACAAATATTATGTTTTGAAGTTATTAAGACATAATATTATAAGGGTTATAATTAAGGGATAATTTTTGTAGTTTACTTATTTATTTTTCTCTCCGTAGGCTTTGTTGATCGGCATTATTTCATTGATTTCAATTTGGCTTTTTCGTTTGCTTAGTGATTTTCGGTTGGGAAGTTCCTTTGCATCAGGTTCATCATTTTCGTTTTTTGAATCATTTTTTTTCATTGATTTCTTCTTTTGATAATTTCATCAAATTGAGTTCGTTAAATTTTTTAGATGCGAGAATTTTAGTTCTTTTTATTGATTTATAATTATCATAAGGGTTATAATTAAAGAATAATTTTTGTAATTTATTTATTTATTTATTTTTCTCATGAAAAAGTCTTTTTGCGGGCCTCACCACCGTG
Source organism: Artocarpus heterophyllus (assembly GCA_025403435.1). NCBI lineage: Eukaryota > Viridiplantae > Streptophyta > Magnoliopsida > Rosales > Moraceae > Artocarpus > Artocarpus heterophyllus. The sequence goes on from CM046337.1 coordinate 28,689,957, forward strand.
GGACCCATGCAGTGGGGCTCAAGCCTATGAGAGGCCTGGGCCGTGGGCCACTTGGGCTATTTAGTGCCGCTCCTTTTTCACCGTAGGCTTTGTTGTTCGGCATTATTTCATTGACTTCAATTTGGCTTTTTCGTTTTCTTAGTGTTTTTCGGTTGGGAAGTTCTTTTGCCTCAGGTTCGTCATTTTCCTTTTTGGATCATTTTTCTTTCATTGATTTCTTCTTTTGATAATTTCATCAAATTGAGTTTGTTAAATTTTTTAGATAAGAGAATTTTAGTTCTTTTTATTGATTTATAATTCTTCTAAAAGTTTAGTTTGATAAAAACATATTTTTTCTTATACAAGTAGAGAAGGTTTAGGATGACTCGAACTCTCGACCTATGTCTAGAATGGATGGGCTTATAACCAACCAACTAGGCTATTATCACTCGTTGATAAAAAAAAATATATAAGTACAACACTTTCCTTTTTTTTTTTTTTTTTTTAACAAAGCTCTTAAGTGATAGTGATGGACCTAGCCTTCCAAATCTGTGGGGGCAACGCTATTTTTTCTTTTCAAAATAGTTAGCGTGAAAAATAAGAAGGATTAGTTTTAAATTTGCAATTAAAAAGTTACGGTGTCTCATTTTATGCGTACAACTCAAAATGATACAAAACTTTTATCATACTAATAATAAGTTACAACTTTAATACTTCCGTTATTAAGATATCAATTTTTAATGGTTTCAATTACGTTCAAATCACGTGATTGCTTCATAAAGGGTGATATAGTAAATTCAAACAAGATAGACTTTAAAAAGTTTTAAAAACTTCAAAATTGCAAAATTTTCCTCCCTCTAACCTAAGTGTATTCACTTTCTTCTTTACTTGCAATCCATATATAATCGTCACACTCCTTAATTGCCCTTTATCAACTAGTCACGTGACTTGTTGTGAGTGAAACCGTTAAAGAAATTGACGTTTTATCAAAGAAATAATCAAATTAAAAGTACTTATACGCTCAGGAGGGAGGGGAAGAGTTTTGTGCCTTTTTCAGTTGTAGGACCAAAGTGAGGTAACTTTTATTAATCAGTGGTCTAATTTAAAATTAACCTAAATGAAAAATAGTATGATAGTATTTTTTAAAAATCACCAAATGTATATACATATATATATATATATATGTGCCTCTGTGTGTGGATCATAAAACATGTTAGAATATATGACAATGAATTTTGGTACAAAATCTACCTTTAGAGGGGCCTAATATGGAATAATTAATTTTGAGGGAGTGAAATAAAAAATTCAAAATTTTTAAAGGTAATAATTAAATAAAAAAATCTCAGTGGGCATAGCACCCCCCACTCAGCATAACATAGATTTGCCACTGCTTGGTGAGGCAACTTGAACAATTACGAGAAAATAGCTTTCTGAGAGAATTTCAGAAAAAAGATGTCTAAATATATATACATTGAAGAAAAAAATTTCAACAAGGAAATTAAAATATATTAATGATGGCCATGTTTGAAAAACTAAATCTTTTAAAGGACTACAAGAAAAAAAATATTGAAGTAGTTGCGTATTTAAGAAAAGTTGTTTCAACAGGGGGAAGATGAAAATAAATTAATTAGGAATTTTCAAAATATAAAATAAAAAAAAAAACAAAAAAGAAAATGGACCAAATATGCATGTTTCATTAAATATATGTTTTGGTTGAGCACACACACATAATATATACACATATTAGAAATAGAGTTGGTGGTTTCACACATACACACTCCATTTCTCATATATACACATATATAAGAAATAGAGTTAGTGGTTTCAAGGTCTTGAGATAAACTGGGAAATTTGTACAAAGCTTTAATTCCTAGTATTGGAAAGAAAAATGACCATGAACTTCATCGTGTTCGAAATGGGAGGGGATTTAAGTTGCACAAATGAGTTTGGTTTGGCTCGAAATGGGAGGGGATTTAAGTAGGGTTGCTTTTTACCCCTTTTTATTATTATTATTTTTTTTGTGTTGTTAAGCATTGTAGCTTGGATCTGATTTCTTTTGTATCCATACTACTTTATCTTTTTTCTTATCTATTAGAATGGAGAATTTATTTGTTTGTCTATTTATTTTAAAGAAATCTAATATTAATGATCGAAAGATAATTCTCAACTCAAGGCTCTTCATCATTCAAAAAAAATGACGATGTAATAATCATCTGTTTCGAAAACTAGGCAACTAAATGCAAGTCAAGTAAGACTTGTTAAATCTAATATTATAGTGGAGACTGTCTTCTTAGAATTTGGTTAGGCAAAAGTTCACATATTGCCCAAAAGGCTCGGACCAACGTAAGGGTTGGGCCTGGATAATTATAGAAGTCGGCCCCAACAGCTCAAGATTGGTACCACGATTTGTTGATAAGTCGGGAAAGGAAGTGTGATTGGAACAACAAGCCAAGACTAGAGTTGGAATCATGCTAGGATAGGCACTGGGTTGCACTAGCATGCTAGGATCGACCCCATCACCAAGATTGGGACTAGCGCCAAATTTGACTTGTCGGTCCAACCCCATGCTTGTTGGTCTGACCTAGACGCTTGTTATGAACCATCAATTTCTAACACTTGTCTATATCTTTGTCCATCGGCTCGACCAACTAGCACTTAACCCTAGTCGGTTGGTCTAGACCTATAACATTTAGCCCTAGACCATTGCACCGACTAGCATCAGCCCAAGCCTGTCGTGTCCCAAATCGTGATCTATCTTGGCACTTATTATGACCCAGAGAGTATAGTCCTACGTCTTAAACTCGTTGCACCAACCCCAACTTTGGTTCTCTTTATTGGCTCAACTCTAGACTCCCAACTTGACCTATCAATTTGACCTCAATGTTGAGCCATGGTTGGTGATTTTTTGTTTTTATTTTGTTTTTTAAAATATGCAACAAACCTAGGACCAACCAAGTTTTTTTAACAAGAAATAAATGGTAGTTACCAAAATGGTTTTAAAACAAAAAAAATGAAAAACAGAAATTATTAAAGAAGAAAACCTCACCAAACAAATTTTTTTTTTAAGTTTTAAAGGGAAATTTAGTAACAATTTTTTAGTTATATGTGATTTTTTGCTGCTTGGGAGAAAAAACTTCTTGTTGGCCAGTTGTAATTTAATAATTAGACCTACGATGCGGTGTAATTATGAAACATAAAGGTTGTATTTCGACCAATTTGCATACTTAAAACATTTTGACACACTATTATATTTTTTATATATAATATAATACAATATAATATAATAGTCAAATATGCTAAATGTCTTGTATTCTTAAAAAAAAAAAAATAGCTTTGCATTTTTCTATTTCTCTTTTTGACCTTTACACAAAAGGGTATGCAAAAACAATGCAAAATGGTAGTACTATTCTTCCGTTTTTGTTTGGGCCGTTAGATTAAGGTGAATGGATAAGATGACATGTGAGGGGTAGTGAGACATGGACTAGTAGCATCTGTCAGCTCGCAACCCGCCAATACGACAATTAGAAATGGAGAAAAACGACAAAACGTTTAGCTTTCGAAGTATGTAAAATGGTGGAATCAGGGGAAAAAAAAAGGAAGAAAAGGATTTTTAGTCGTTAAATTTAACTAAATGTGATAATTAAGCTCTTAATCATCAAGGTTTGTAAAGATTAAGACAAAAAAAGATCACATAAAACGCACATTACTTGCTTAAAAGGGAAGGGACGAAATTTAAAGCACTTTAATAATTAAAATGTACATATAAATCAAAAAAGGTTAGCAATGATATAAATTTGTTTTTGCCTTTTATTCTTTTTTTGGGTGTAAAATTAAACAATTTCACTTTTATTAGAAACAAATAAACAAATAAGGTGTATATATATTTTAAATGGATCATGTATGTGTTACATGGTCGTTTTTGGTCCCAATTTTAATAAAAGATTATGATTAGGACTTAATTGCTTTATTTTATTAAGCTCAGTGACTTAATTGAAAAAAAAAAAAAAAAGTGCCAAAAGTTTTGGGGCGAAATGAGTTAAAAAGCCCCAAAAAAAAAAAAAAAAAAAAACCAACAACGCAAGAGCTTTACATCTGGTGATGGCATTAGCGTGAAGTAAACGCCCGCCTATTGAGCTCTATGCCCCTATAAATACTCTCTCTCCCTTTCTAATACATCATATATATATATATGTGTGTGTGTGTATATACATATTAAGGTTTTCTACTGGCAGGCTGATTCTCTTTCTATAATTAAAGGGTATTAAAAATGCCTGAAGAACTTCTCACTGAGCGTCCATTGTTTGGCGGTGCCATATCTACCACTTTCCCTCGCAGGTTTCAGGTTCGGCATTTTCCTTTTTTCTTTCCGAAAAATTCTTCATAAATCTTTCTTTCATATAATTATAAAACTTTGGGGTGCTAAAATTTTACAGGACGTGAGTGACATTCGACAAGTTCCTGATCATCAGGTTAGTAGCACCAGTGATTTAATCTTCTGGGAATTGATTAATTTTTATTTTCTGTCAAGTTAAAAATAAGGGTGTGACAATATATTTATTTTTTGTAATAATGATTTAGAAATGTGTAATATTCTCTATTATTATACATTTATAAAGTTATTTTTGTATAAAATTAAATGCAATGTTATATTATACTCTATACTTCTACATGTTAGACATAAAAAGGGTCTTTTTTAAAGGATTTCTTAAAGGATTTAAGTCTTTTGTCTATATATATATGTATGTGTGTGTGTGTGTGTTAATTTAGTTGATGGGTTTTGAAGGAGGTGTTTGTGGACCCTGCCCGAGATGAGAGTTTGATCTTTGAGCTATTGGAATTGAAGCATGATGTTGCTGATAATGGAAGTGCTACGTGGTTCCTCCAAGACCTTGCCAATGAACAAGACGCTGAAGGAAGCGTGGTAATTGTTTTTTTTTTTTTTTGGCTATTTAGACATGTATTTAAGGACCACTAAATTCGTTGTTTATAAGGCATATAAACATTCATTTTTGTTCAAGGGGAAAAAAACAATAAAATAAATATTTAATTATGTGTACAGAATGTATTATGTATGTAAGAATCAAGATCAAGTTTCTTGTTTGTATTCTTCTATGTACTCAGATTAACATATGCAATCACTATTGAATATAAAGTTCAAATGGTATGTTTGTTTATGAAGGAAAGAGAGTTAAGTATCAATTCTGCATAATGGATGCCCACTTGTCTTTTGTCAGTAAAACAGTAGATAGCATGATGCGGAGTTTTGGTTGTTGTGGTGGTTGAAATTGTTTTCTGGGACTGGTATTGATCAAGTTATTACATTTTTGTTTTCTTCCCCTCGTGTAAATCATTGTAGCTTAATATGATTTTACATATACTATGGTTTTTAACTTCATTATTTGAAAATATATCGATGCGGTATTCTTTTCCCCCGTAAATTCCATTTAGTAGCTTTATTTTTTATTCTAGCTATTGTTCTAAGGACCCATTGCCCTCGATTTTTCTTCAGGTGATTGAGCAGTCAGGAGTGATTGAAGCCTCTGGATTGTGTTATAGAAACACACCTGCCGTTGTCACAACTGCAGTAGGCCAAATGGTATGTCATTATGTCCCCTATTAATCTTTTCATGTTTCCAATGTTTTTTTTTCTTTTTTCTTTTTTTTTTCTTTTTTTTTTCCGGCTTGTTTATTCTGATTTTAGCACTTTTGACGTCCAAGTAGTGGTTATCTTGATGAAGGAAATGTGATTCTTGTGTGCTATAACCAAAAGTTCCTTACAGTTTGTTTCTCAGCTTGAATAGTAAACTATGTTTAGTTCAATGGCCTTCGAAGATTTTCATCATTAAACTATCTGCTCTTCTTGGGATCATGCTTATAATCTTTTATTTTGATTGCTCGAACATAGGCCGTCTCGAAGGGGCGGCAAGGGAGGGAAGCACAGAATGTTGTGAGAGTATGTCCCTTTCTTTTTCTTGTGTAGCTTCTTTTTCTTATGCAGCTTTTTATTTTGTTTTAACGTGCGAAGTGGGTTTTATTCTTCTTCTGTCAGGTTTATGTGGCAAATTTGCGTCTTAAAGCAGTTAATACAGATGTGCTTGTTACTGCATATGAGCCCATTCACATAAAGTAAGTATTAGGACTTTCTGTAGCTAAAAAAGTAGATAGCTCTGTGGTTTTTGTTCTCAAAAAAAAAAAAAAAAAGAAAAGAAAAAGAAAAGCTTTTAGCAACTGACATTCATTGGTGATACAATTTCTGTTAAGAATTTTTTGGAAAAGATTTTCATCAAGTATCTCACATTTAGTAGATTAAATAGCTGTAGACCATCTGTGTTTGAATGGATAACCCTGTGAGTAAGGTGATGAGAAACTAAAAGAAATTATGAAGAAAATCAATGTGATAAAAATAGAACGTAGCATTAAGTTTAATTCGCAATAGATATCAGGGTCTGTCAAGTTTCCCAAAACTATTTCCTTTTACTCATTGTTAGGCAGTTTTCATTGTTTGTTAGTTTACGTTCCTAACCGTGTTAGCTTCCTCTATATCGTTCGTTTTCTTCTCCCTCTAAGCTCTAAGTTCTAAACTCTCTCTTCTATTTCTCTTTCTTTCTCCTCCTACTCTCTTTCCTTTCCAACTGCCTACTTTAGAAGGTCTGTAGGTATTTACTTGCACATAGATGGAACCACTCAATTAAAAGGAAACCTTTCTTTATCACACATTAATGTAGAAGTTTCCAAAGGAATATTTTTGCCTTTTCACATTTGTTGCTGGTATGCTATTTTCTGACACAGTTGCATTCTTTCCTTCGGTTGCAGTCCCTTGAGTGAAAGTGCTAGCACAGTAGGGGCCGGTTTTGCTGTTCCTGCAACTCAATCTGGATGTTTGCCGATGGCCGAGGTCTTCCAACATGCCATCTCTACCTTCAAAGTTAATGACTGGAGCCTCTTTGGTTCTGCATAGACATATAATACAGCAGCCATACATAGGAAACGTCAATATAGCTGCTCTTGAATCTCTAAATCTGTATTTAGATTTTTTTTTTTTGAGTATTTAATGCACATTCTCATCTTATCTAGGTTCCATCATATTGTTAGGAGGGTGCTACGCTTGACAGAAGGTTAAGGTTTTTGTTATATGTTGGGTTTTGTCTTTTGAGATGGGGTAAAATCACCATCATGCCATTAAATGCATTTCTTCTTCTTCTTCGGGTTTATTCGTTTATTTGTTATACTATACTTTTTATGTTTAGTTTTTGGTGAAGTCCATGTTGTTCCTAAATTTGAAAAATGGGGATATTCCTCAAATGAAAAGTCAGTCCTTGCGCATTTAAGAGCACATCTTGCTAGGTAATACAAAAGTAAAAGCACTTTAACCGTACTTGTTACCCCAAACGATCAAGAAAACAGAACCTAGAATAGAAAGGACGTGAAATTGCTTTTTGAAATGGATAACATCAATCATGCGGATAGAATTGAAGAGAGTTTGTCTGCTATGTTACTTGTCAACCATCCTTTCAAAGTGGAACCACATCTCAATCGTCATTTGCGATTATAATCTTCAAACTTAGCCTCAGTAATTTAGAATAAAAACTGATTGGGTTAAGAAAATTAGTTCCATCCAATTCAACAAATCCATTTTGGAATACTTCGGCGTATCAAGTATGCTCTCTCATCGCTAAGGCTTTGTTTGGCACCCGTGTTGTAACATTAAAAAACTGACAACATATACGCATGAAGCAGCATGTTCAAGCTTGCAATATATATATATATATATATATATATATATATATATGTACATATATATATATATATGTACATATATTAACTTTTGCTGGACACCTACTAGCTTTTCTCCACTTACAGTGGTTTGTTTGTTTGTTTTTTTTTTTTTTGGTTGTCTTCTTTTGATGCCTTTGCTCGGCTTTGCTCTATTTTTTGAGGTAGCCATGTTTTATTCGTGTGTCCTAAATGACATCGTTCAACGTCTATGTCTAAATGGTCTAAATTAAGGGCCCGTTTTGACATTTTTCTATAAATTATTTATGTCCGGTATAATTACTTGAGTCAAATGCTTAAAGCACATTTTAACACTCTTTTTAAGAGGATCAAGAGAGCAGACTTTGGATAATCGAATTGGGATAATCTTAAGTGAAAAAAAAAAAACATAAATACATGCATACATAATCTTAAGTGAAAAAAACATACATACATACATTATCTTAAGTGAAAAAAACAAATATACATACATAAATACATATATACATTATCTTAAGTGAAAAAAGCATACATACATGCATATATTATCTTAAGTGAAAAAAGCATACATACATACATACATTATCTTAAGTGAAAAAAGCATGCATCCATACATACATACATTATCTTAAGTGAAAAAAAATATACATACATATATACATACACGAAGAAACGAAAAAGTACCAGGAAGTACAACACGCGGGGAGCATTTGTCCGGCTGCTTCTCTTCTTGTGCGTACTGTGTGGTGTTGTGTGATATTTATATTTTAAGAAGGAAGGAAGCCAACACAAACAACAGGAAAAACTTTCACAAACTCATCAGAAGAGAAGGGAAGAGGAAGGAAATTGCAAAGTCACTGTAAAAACTACAATTAAATTAAGAGAATCATCAATCAATCAATCAATATGTATAAGGCAAAGTTGCAAGAGCTATGCCAGAAGAACAAGTGGGATTTGCCAAAATACAGTTGCTTGAAATGTGGGCCAGACCACAACCCTCGTTTTGGAGCTTCTGTCTCAGTCAACTCCACTTCCTTTGACTCTCTCATTACTTGCAAATCCTCCAAACAAGCCCACAACCATGTCGCAATGCTTGCTTTTCTTCACTTCACTTCTCCTCCTCCTCCAACTACTTCCACTCTTACTACTTCTTCGGGTACTACACATATATATATGTATGTATGTATGTATGTATGTATGTATATATGTGTGTGTGCGTGTGTCTTTCTTTGTCATGTATAACTTTAATTTGTCCCTTTTTTTCTTTGGCTTTTACAATGGAAACTACAACTTTAATGGCTGCTTGTATTGGGAAAAAAAAGTTGTATACATGTACATGTACATTTCTGCTTGTTTTGAGGGAAAAGAAAATTTTTCCTTGTTTAGAATAGAAGATGGACTTTTGGGGAGGTTAGTATTTTTTACAATGCAATTTTTCTGTTTACTTTGTAAGTATAAGTTTTTGGTGGGTTAGTATTCTTTTGACTTTTGTTTGAAAATCAAGCAAACATGGGACTTGATGAAAAAAAATATAAATATATTTTGGCTTTTATTTGTTATTATTATTATTTTTTTCATTTCTGGTAACTCTTTGATTTTATGAGAAGCTAATCTAAATATTATGTTTTAAGCATATTCTCAAATATTTCTGACATTTTTCTGAAATTTTACCTTTTGATATTCTTGTTTAGGCTCTGGACTTGCTGCCAGAGGACCTAAAAATGTAGAAAGTTCTCAGAATCTTGAGGTTAACTCAAATGTCTCAGCTGTGAACACTGGTAAGGAAATTGATCTTTGTGATGAATTGATGCTATATTGGCGAAGTAAATCCACAAAATGTATATTTGAAAAACATTGTATATCTTAAAAATATGTAATTTTAAAGAAGAATCAAATTAATGTGTACTTTATGTTTGAAACACGTCTCAGAAATTTTTACAAGTGGCCTTAGGTTTCCGGGGAACATTGGAAAGTACAGAACCGTATGGGATTATACTCAAATTTATAGCCTTTGTTTTACACTGTCTTCCATTTTTCTTCAGATCTCTCAATGCCAATAATTAAAACTGACAAGGGAGGACCAAAAGATGAAGAACCACCTCAGAGTGTCAAGATTCAGTCAGATGCTGCAATTGTCATTGACGGTAAAGAAAATCTGGAGAGGAATTTTCTTTAGTATATGCACAAGCCAACACCATCCGACATTTTGTGATAAACAACACAAAGCTAAACAAATTATTGTCTAGTTGGTATAGAGTTAATACATCTGCAATATGTCATGTTTTATATGTATCTAAAATTTTGAAATTGCTATTATTTTCTAAGTTTTCGTTCTTTTGTTGAGGCATGTACTTTCCAGATAACATGCTTTATTGCAATTTACTTCAGAGCTGATGCATTCAATTATACGTCAAAAAATGAACCATACACAGTAATTAATCACTCCTTTTGTTGGTTATGGAATCTGTTCTCTCCATTCTGTTTCATTTCTTAGCCATAATATTAACTCTAGCTTTTCCATTTCACAGACAAATCTTCCATTTTTAGTGTGATCCTCCACTTCCAGAATATATTTACACTCACTGTATATATATATATATATATATGTAGAGTTATCCAAGACGTTGATGGAAACTTCTATAGGATACACAAATTACAGTAGTTTTAGCATGACAATAGTAACACTGGAGGAGTTTCTCTTGTCTAGATATCCACTGTCAATATAAGATCCAGCTGCAGAGGTATGCTCAAAGGAAAGGACTCGGATTGCCCTCATATTCTGTCAAATGCGAAGGCCCTCATGCCTCTTGCTTCAAGGCTAAGGTTGCAGTTGGCGACTGCATCTTTGAGAGCCTGAAATTCTTCAACACCTCAAAGGAAGCAGAGAATTCTGCGGCAAAAGCGGCCTTGATGTCTTTGTTAATAGACAACTTTCAGAAGGCAAGTTCTTCAAACTAGTTTGTCACTCTCTTTCACACTTTTCTTGGTATTAACATAACAAAAAGAAATATAAATAAACATTTTTGGTTTGATACCCCTAGTTGTTTTGTATGTGTGTGATTATTATGCGAAAAAAGGTACTTAATTCCAATTTGAGCTTATTAATCTATTATTGAATTGTCTTGAAGTACAGGAGGAATCTAGTCCTTACAAGAATCTCCTGCAAGAGCTAGCTCAGGGGGAAGGCTTCTGTATGCCGCTTTATAAAACGACAAACAGTGGCAGCTCCCACAAGCCAGTATTCAAATCTACCGTAGATTTGGAAGGGGAAATATTCCATGGGAAAGCAGCAAGCTCCAAGAAACAGGCAGAGCTGGATGCTGCAAGGGTTGCCTATGTTGCGCTTATGGAATGTAAGTCAACATAATTTTTTGCTTAAAGCTTTTTTTGCTGTGTACCAACTAGAATATGCTTTTCAAATTAATGTACAATTAAAGTTTGATTGATCAAGTGCATGAAGAGGTTAATTCTTTTATGATCTTCAGGTGCATCAAATCGGGTTGCTGAGCTTAGTGCTTCCCTCGATCAGAAAACACATGATCCCAAATCTTCTCCATGCCTTGGGAATATTCAAGAAGAATATCTATTGGTTCCATATCCATCTCAGATCTATGTGAAAGATGTTAAAGAAGACAAAGGTACGTATCTCCATTCAATTCCTTTACGTAGTTTCCACATGATTTTTTACTTTCACATAATATTGACTAATCCTCTCATGACAGAGGAGTGTAGCTTGTTTGACGCTACAAACACATCTGAGAAACCATCTTTGTGCTCTGAATCAGCAGCTTCTTCTCCTTTAGAAATCGTTGTTTCATCTTCAATCTCAAACTCGAATGTGAGGAACAAAATGCCGAGTTACTTGCTTTGCAACAAGGTGAGGGTCTACCAGGAGTTTCCAAATCAACCATTCCCTAAAGGCATTACAGTGCTGCCCATTGGTGATCATAAGTGGGTGGCTGTCAGTTTGGAGTTCCCAAATGAAGAAAGCATCTGACACAGTGCTGGTTTTGCTTTCACACACGATTATATCCTATAGAAATTTAGAAAAACTTGCCTGTTTATATTATAGTTTACTAACTTAAAGTATTTAATAATTACTGATACGGAGTCTAGCTATATATTTCACATTTTCTTGAAGAACTTGAGCACAAGAGTTTTAGTAGTGAGTATGAATTATGCTTTCCACTGAACTTTCCTTCATAGTGTCTGAGCAAAGTAGCCATGAATGCTTTGTACTCCTTACATGAGTCAAAACAATAGGCATCTCTGATGATTTCAACCAGCAGATTAGCACCCCATGTTTAACATTCAAACTCCTGAAAAGAAAATGCTTCCAGTATATAATGTTGGTCTCTAGAATTAACATAAAGACCAAATTTATGAAAGTTTAGTGTGTGTGTGTGTGTTTTTTTCGTCTGCTAAGTCAGAGTACTTTTTAGATACGTGCTTGTGCTCAAGCGTATTAGCCCATAAGCCTTCTTTCTTCTCATCTTCTATTAAAAATGTCCTTTTACCATGCGTCTTCTTCTTAATTGCTAGTTTGTCTTTAGTTCTCACGTTCCCTACTTTTTCTTCATGTTTTATTTGAAAAGGCAGAAGTTAAAGCATAAGATTGGCACGGAAAAATACTACAAATACTTATTCTCCAACAAAAACAAAGGACGGAATACCTCTTATCTGGCTAAATTCTAGGTTCGAATAGCCTGCCTGCAGAGCTGAGTTTTTGTTCTTTTCCTTTGTTGAGAGATGCTAAATGCAATCAAGAGTAGCACGGGCACAAGATCTAGGTGTTGAATTATGTGGAATCCACATGGTTCCTACAACAATGGGGACCTCAGAACCAGCATTCGTGTCGTAAGTGCAGCTTGCGTTCATCTCCTCTAGTTTGTCCTGCAATCTTAATAAAGCCCATTAATAAACGTTTCTGGTACAAGATTGGTTTTTCATTATAAAAAAAAAGAAAGAAATGTTAAAACGGTTTTTGTCTCTTGGAGTCCGGTAGATTTGGAAGATATGACGTGTCGAGATGTACATGGATACGCCTTTGCTTTGCTAGCGGCGGATTTAATGAGACAAAAGGCCTTCAAAACTTTTTAAGGGATTTTAAAAACTGACTTTAAGAAAAAATCTTTTTTAATAAGTGATTCATTGTTTACATCAAAAAATAAGTTTTTTAAGCATGAAATTGTTTGATTTTTTTTTATTATGTTGAGGTTTTATTTTTTGCTATAATTTTTTTTTTTATTTTTTTGAAAAAAACTGAAACAGTTTTATTACATAGAAAAACGTATTTTTTTTATAAAAAAAAATTATTTGTTTAATTTAAAATTTTTTTCGACCTTTTTTTCAAAATATCCCCTTAAAAGAAGAACTCGGTGGACCTCCAACAAATTAGTGCGGTCAATTAGATGTAAAGTTATCCGAAGGAAAATAACCCTTAGGGTCTACTTCATTACTAATCTTACCAAAGTGTAGCCAAAAAAGACAAATAAAACAACACGAGCTAGAGATGATAGGAAAAGTAAGCAAATAGTTGATGAAGATGCCACCCAAAACAAAGCTGCTCTAGGAGGGTTAGATTTCCTAGAGCAAAGCTGCTCTAAGGGGGTTAAGGTTACTGGCATGGCTGGTGGTATTTCGGGAGAGTGGATTACTAATAGTTTGGTGGTTTTTTCATAGGGGAAAGCCAGTTGCTTGTCCTGTAAATATAAGGATAAGACTTTCAAAAGACCCTGTGTTCGAAGGGCACAGACCTTGAAACGTGTTTTGGAAGTATCCTGGAGATGACCTCAGAAGAACTCCCAAAGGGACTCCCAGAGCTGCAGTGTCGAAGGGCGCATATCTTGAAAAGCACTGAGGAAGTATCCCGGAGACAGATGAGATGAACACTGTAACGCCCCTATATAGGGGTTAACAGTTTTTAATGAGATAAAATAAAAATAAATAATAAAAGTAAAACCTTAAAGATTAAAATTTGCCCGGGACTTAAATGAAAACTCTCAACTCAAAAATAAAAATATAAACGACAAATAAACCACAGTTTTAATGTAGCACCTTAAATTTAATAATATAAACTGTTGTCATCATCATTTTAACCATCAACACATTATAATACAGTCACAGAAAGTAACAATTGATGCTTACATTTTCATGAAGAACATTCTCAACGATTGAAGCAGTCCCAATGTAATATAGCTACATCACTTCCTCAACTATATTTCTCATAGCCACCTTACACTTAGTGAGTCCTGAAAAGATATAAACATAAGGGAATGAGCAACACTATGCTCAGTAGAGAAAGCCATTACTCACCTTTAGGTTTTTATCATTACCACATTAAAACCTGCATTGTTAATAAGTTACATCATATTCCAGATTATGAGGTTTATTATGATCATATCTTATGGATACCGTAGTTAATCATTACCAAGTGTCATAATTACACATTTATACAAATATTACCAATCATCATTGTTCCTAGGTATCCATGCTAAATTGAGTATCACTCAACTCATCGAAACCCAAATGGGCGCACTTGATCACCCTATAAACATTCCAAGGGTGTTCCGGTGAGGGGACATTAAGCCCCGAGTCCTCACCAAATCAATTCCTGTACAGTGTGTTCTGGGACTTTCAACCCAAGGAAGCGTCATCGCCTTCCCCCTATTTTACCTTTTAGGGTATTCATGCCCAAGGACGTAACCGTCGCCCTCTTCATGTCTCACAATTTCTCTATATTGAATCATTATCAATAGAGTTAGTTTTCCTAACCATGCTTCTCAATTTATAACATGTGTCAATTCATTATGTTCCTCGCCGTACAATACAAGACGAGTCCATGTCATAGTTTCATATGTGATAATCATATAATATCAGTTCAACATAGATATATATATATTGCGGCAAAACAATCAATTTTAATTCTATAAAAACCTCACAAAAGATGAGTAATAGAATCCCTACCTTTTAAGCTTATCAACAGTCTCTTAATCCTGGAATCAATTAACGTTAGCTCCATACTCCCTTGATCCTAAGGCGTGCATAAGGACAATTAAAACTAAAGCACAACATACAACTACATTCATAAATAAATCATGTGTAAACCTATCTTACTAGTATGCCATTAAAGCTTTTACATAAATCTCTTTTGAATACCACAGTAAACAATTTTTGTCTTAACACAATATAAAATGTGAACAAGTAATCTATATGTTTTAGTCCCTAATAAGATTCATCAATCACTTAGGATAATATTGGAAAGGTTGCAAGACATTAAAGAATTAAATGGTGAGCAAAGATGGGTTCTTGGTTCAGGTTAGCAGCTGGTATACCATAACAAACTGGCAGATTTACTAGTTTCCAATACAAAAATTGAATAATTCTTAGAAAATAAAATACAACTCCGATTTAGGTTTATGATAGCTCGTTAGAAAGCCTAGGATGCTACTTTTCAAATATGCAAACCAATTCATAAAATTCATTTTAATTTAATCTTAGAATTTCAAGAAATAACCACTGCCCATAGGGGTATTACAAAGTTTAACAATATAAATTTTCTGTCTAGGGCATATACACTTAGACTTCATATATATGCTCCAAAATAGCAACAAACATATACTTAGGTTTAAGAACGCAAATTTGAATAATCCTTTAGTATAAAAGAAAATTTATAAATGAAAGACTAAATTTGTTCATAAGATTCTAACCTCGGATTATGGTTAGTTGGAAGCTTGAAATGGCTTCAAAACAGGTTCCTTTACTTCGGTATGACTGAAATTCTTGCTCAAATGGAGGTGATGGTAGCTGATTTTTATGGCTGCCTTGAAGAAGTTCTCTAAGTATTTTGCTTCAGCAAAGAAATGAGAAGAAGAGTGTGGGAACCGTGGAAGAGAAAGGAAGAAAAGATGAAGTCTTTGAAGAGAAGTGATAGAAACAATTATAGAGGAGACATGTTGAAGCATGTCACGGAGGAAATAAAGAAAATGAGGGTCAAGAGTAGTTGGAAAAGATATCCTTATGTCTCATCTAAAGACTTTAACACACATAATGCCAATATGACATTTTTGAGATTTATTAGAAGTTCTAAGGCTTTTTAGTAATCATACTAAATAAATATAGGAGAATTTTAGAAAACTTAAAAATAGATAAAAATAAATATTATAAAATAAATTTAAATGAAGCAATTTTTTTTTTATACATTAAAAATTAATTTAATTACCTCAATACCCGTTAGGAGAATAACGGGTGTCACAGCTCTACCCCCCTTAAAGAAATTTCGTCCTCGAAATTTCAATTCAGCAATACTAGTAAAAATTTTGATTCCATTATGATTCCAATTCCGAGTCTAAACCGTTAATGTTGTTTATCTTCCAAAGTTAAGTTATCGTATCTCCACTTATTTACTTGCATAATAAATCTTACTCCTAAATCCCTCAATGAGAGTATTTCTGACAAGTTTTAACTTATAACACCGTATAATAGTCTAAGAATCTGATCAGGCATACATATTGACCATACCATGATTCCAGTCCTTCATTGTCCATGGACTGTGATTTACAATCACATTTAAGGAGATTGCCAGAGAAATTTTATATACTTCATCTTTAGGTTCCTTTTCCTTTTTGAGTAAGGAAAAGTCAAATATATTTGATTTCATACCTCAACTAATAAACTAAAACATAATCATAAAACATATATCACAAACGCTTTTATTCAAAACTATACATTAAACTTACTCCTAGAGATATTAAACGGAATCTCAGAGTTGCAGACAAACCCGACATATTTTTCATTAAACAGCTATTCTCATGACACAAACATTCAATCCAAATAATATACTCATATTTCATATGGAATATCCTCATAACTGACTCTGGTACTTCCACATAATATTAACAGAATATTACACATTACAAACATAATACGGATACGTTTCGAGAGTACAAGGCACTCCGTATACCAGCTATCCATATCATGCATGCTTAGAGGATACAAAAACATCGATAAACAAAAGATCGGACCTTAAGAAGGATGCATTTCGAGAGCATCAAGTACTCCGTATCCAGCCATCCCGGCATTAGGCTCAATGAATATAAAAGATTTAACAACGACGTACCACAAGAAACACAGAATACAAGGCAAACGGTTATTCGTAACACACGAAATACGGACACACATGCCTACATGCCAAAGATAAAACAAAAAGATTACAGATGGAGATTCAAATCAATTGGCCGCTCCCGGCTTTCCCTTTCCCATTCAAGCTTGGATGTTGCAGTGTCGGATTCTGGATGTATGATTTGCATTTTATCTATCAATTCCTCAGCTGTTGAAGCAGTGACAAAGATTTGTCTCTCCGATTCTGTAGTGATGTTTTCTTCCACAGCGTAATCTAGAAATTTCAAAAGACCGTCATAAAAACCCTTTACGTTCAGCAGACCCAAAGGTTTGGAATAAAAGCCCAACAATTGCCCACAAGCAACTATAAATATTTCCTCAAGAGTACCTAGACCACCAGGTAATGCTATAAAAGCATCAGAATTATAGATTATGTCTTTAAAATTTTTAGGGATACTCCTGACTCCTTCTCCCTTACCTATGGCTTCCTTACAAAGGTTTCCTTCAACTGGAATATGAGGCCAAATTTTTACATCAGTAGCGTCGCTAGACCTAGCTGCTAGTGCCATATTTACCATCATTTTTATACTACCACCCCCATAGATTATGTTAATCTTCTTGCGTGCTAGGACTTGCCCTAAGTGATTTGCAGCTTCTAAATAAGCTTTATCTTTTCCAAGGCTGGAACCACAAAAGACACAGACATTCTTTATTTTCTTCGTGGACTGGGAGGTAGACATATTTGGTTTATAGAAGTGGTTGCTTAATGTCTGCTCCACTTAGACTTCGGGTTCTACATGAGATTTTAAAGATGAGAAATATACAAAAAGGGCTAAAGAGATAGACGAGTAGGTAATGAAAAGGTAATCCAAAGATTTAAACAAAATCTTGTGCGGATAAGAAAGTAAGATAAGGTGATTGATAGTTTACAGAAAATCTGATTCACTTTTTGAAAAAGATTAGACTCTAATTGTATAACTTTTGACAATTGAGAACAATTCGTCAGAAGACCCTCATGACACAACTGTAGACTTTTTGACAAATATACACCAAGTCTAGAAATTTAATATAAACGACAAATACTATAGAACTTTTGAAATTTGAGACACAAATCTTGAAATATCTGGATAAGCTTTTCAAAATTCAAACATATTACTGTACCGTATGTAACGTGTCTGATAAGATAATATATTTTATTATATATATATTTAAGAAAATCATAAATTAAATAAGATATTAACACTTACTGTATCAATCTAATAATCACAATTATTTCAAACACAAAAGCAAATATTCTGAGTAAAAGAAAAACACAAACTGTTGAACATCAGCTAAAACTGCTTCAAATAAGTAAAGACTAAATAACCTTTATAGAGCGATGACTTATTCCCCATCCAATTTTCTTATGGCTTGGCAAACAGGATCTAGAAATACCATATTCCTGAGGCGTTGTCTTTCTGTATAAAATTTAGGCCAGAGTTTAAAAATAGCTCCTTGAACATATCCACTAGGGTGACCGTGGAGAGGAGGATGGATGCTATCCAAGTTCTCCTTTGAAAGTCCATTCCTACAAAACCTTATTTTATCCTCTCTATTCGTAGACATATAACCAGGTGAAGTACATTTACCGTTACAATTTTGTCTTCCACATTTGTTACAAGTGACCACGATGGCACGAGCTCTTCTTTTCATTGCACTACGACTGGTACCCGTTCCTGGTAAACCGACATCTTGACTAAAGTCACTCGGACGGATTTTCCCCTCTATCAACATTCTCACATCACAAGGGATACCAAAACGCATAAGAATCCACAACCGAGTAATTCTAGCCTTATATTTCTTTCTGAGAATCTTTTGGGAGAGTGATGGGAAATACTTTCTCATGTGTTGGTACTTTGGGTCCATGATGAGATGAAAGAAGAGTAAATAGAAAGGAAAAATTAAGATAGTAAATTGCAGAATCCTAGAATTCCTTCTTCTTTTAGAGGAAAAGAAGAATTTTTAATGAAAAAGAAGAGGATTTGCGATTTAGAGAAAAAATAACAAATTAAGAGAGAAAAAGTGAACTCGGAGAAATAAGGTCTTACGCACAGTAAACGTATATGTAAACAATAATTAAACCACTGTATATGACACATATAGAGACCACGTGGGAGAGACAGTGTGAATCAAACTGATTTAAGATTTGAACTAGGCCCAAATGTTCTAAGTTGAAAATGGTCAGGTTGTTTCGGGCCTTAACACATTTGGAACGAGTTAAATAACAAACATAAAATTGAAAACCAATTTGTATAAATCTTAAACCCAATTCAAAGTCCACTATAGATAAAGTTAACTATAAACAACAAATCTAATTTAACGACAACAAGGATCTTCCTGAATGATCCAGCAACTCAAATAATTTTGTTTTAATCAAAACCTTATTGAACAATGCATACACCCATATGTTATTCCTAATACTCAACATCTATCAATGGATTCATCATCATTACTACTAAGGGTTTAGAATGTGACTAACCTTAAAATCAATACGATTTACGTCTTCCAACGTAGACCATATCAATGAACAAAGACACTTGATGTTACTACTTAAGAACATCTACAATCCCCACAATTCTACTCATACAATATATAATTTCCTCATATAACAAAACCTTAGGTAACCAAAAGATTCACTGATACACTTAAATACAATGTACGTAACGAAATATTCCAATTTTGAGATTCATGCATTCTAGACTTTACACAGTCTCAACAGACCAAAAGTCTAACATTTATCTCTCTCAAGATTCAATACCATGATTCCCAACTTATATCATATTCCTTAAATATATAGAACTTTTAAGAAAAGATATTGACACTTATGTGCTCCATCGAATCCACACATAATCATTACTTAGGTTTGAATAGATTACGAAAAATTTGGCATATCTATGTCAAACTTTAAAATCAATAAATCAAGCCTTATATTTCTCATTGTTTTTCACGAGACAAAAGGCTTTTAAATCCTCTTATCTATACGAATTTCTCATCGTTTATACGAATTAGATATGCTTATAGATCCAAATATTATACGAATCTCTCATAAGCAATCTACTTATAAACTCATTCCATATAATTATCATTCCCTCATAACTATTAATACTTTCCTTCTATGTAATTATTGTACTCATATAACCATTAGTATTTTCATTCTATGGCATTTCCATGTTACATCCTTCTAGACTGTATAAATCAATGTGAAGGTTCATTTTGATGATGACAATGAAAATTCAGCTTCAAAACCATCTCAAAAATATATTTTTAAAGTGGTGCTACACTCCCTACGTTAACCGAACCTAGGCTCTGATACCAAAAATTCTGTAACGCCCCTATATAGGGGTTAACAGTTTTTAATGAGATAAAATAAAAATAAATAATAAAAGTAAAACCTTAAAGATTAAAATTTGCCCGGGACTTAAATGAAAACTCTCAACTCAAAAATAAAAATATAAACGACAAATAAACCACAGTTTTAATGTAGCACCTTAAATTTAATAATATAAACTATTGTCATCATCATTTTAACCATCAACACATTATAATACAGTCACAGAAAGTAACAATTGATGCTTACATTTTCATGAAGAACATTCTCAACGATTGAAGCAGTCCCAATGTAATATAGCTACATCACTTCCTCAACTATATTTCTCGTAGCCACCTTACACTTAGTGAGTCCTGAAAAGATATAAACATAAGGGAATGAGCAACACTATGCTCAGTAGAGAAAGCCATTACTCACCTTTAGGTTTTTATCATTACCACATTAAAACCTGCATTGTTAATAAGTTACATTATATTCCAGATTATGAGGTTTATTATGATCATATCTTATGGATACCGTAGTTAATCATTACCAAGTGTTATAATTACACATTTATACAAATATTACCAATCATTATTGTTCCTAGGTATCCATGCTAAATTGAGTATCACTCAACTCATCGAAACCCAAATGGGCGCACTTGATCACCCTATAAACATTCCAAGGGTGTTCCGGTGAGGGGACATTAAGCCCCGAGTCCTCACCAAATCAATTCCTGTACAGTGTGTTCTGGGACTTTCAACCCAAGGAAGCGTCATCGCCTTCCCCCTATTTTACCTTTTAGGGTATTCATGCCCAAGGACGTAACCGTCGCCCTCTTCATGTCTCACAATTTCTCTATATTGAATCATTATCAATAGAGTTAGTTTTCCTAACCATGCTTCTCAATTTATAACATGTGTCAATTCATTATGTTCCTCGCCGTACAATACAAGACGAGTCCATGTCATAGTTTCATATGTGATAATCATATAATATCAGTTCAACATAGATATATATATATTGCGGCAAAACAATCAATTTTAATTCTATAAAAACCTCACAAAAGATGAGTAATAGAATCCCTACCTTTTAAGCTTATCAACAGTCTCTTAATCCTGGAATCAATTAACGTTAGCTCCATACTCTCTTGATCCTAAGGCGTGCATAAGGACAATTAAAACTAAAGCACAACATACAACTACATTCATAAATAAATCATGTGTAAACCTATCTTACTAGTATGCCATTAAAGCTTTTATATAAATCTCTTTTGAATACCACAGTAAACAATTTTTGTCTTAACACAATATAAAATGTGAACAAGTAATCTATATGTTTTAGTCCCTAATAAGATTCATCAATCACTTAGGATAATATTGGAAAGGTTGCAAGACATTAAAGAATTAAATGGTGAGCAAAGATGGGTTCTTGGTTCAGGTTAGCAGCTGGTATACCATAACAAACTGGCAGATTTACTAGTTTCCAATACAAAAATTGAATAATTCTTAGAAAATAAAATACAACTCCGATTTAGGTTTATGATAGCTCGTTAGAAAGCCTAGGATGCTACTTTTCAAATATGCAAACCAATTCATAAAATTCATTTTAATTTAATCTTAGAATTTCAAGAAATAACCACTGCCCATAGGGGTATTACAAAGTTTAACAATATAAATTTTCTGTCTAGGGCATATACACTTAGACTTCATATATATGCTCCAAAATAGCAACAAACATATACTTAGGTTTAAGAACGCAAATTTGAATAATCCTTTAGTATAAAAGAAAATTTATAAATGAAAGACTAAATTTGTTCATAAGATTCTAACCTCGGATTATGGTTAGTTGGAAGCTTGAAATGGCTTCAAAACAGGTTCCTTTACTTCGGTATGACTGAAATTCTTGCTCAAATGGAGGTGATGGTAGCTGATTTTTATGGCTGCCTTGAAGAAGTTCTCTAAGTATTTTGCTTCAGCAAAGAAATGAGAAGAAGAGTGTGGGAACCGTGGAAGAGAAAGGAAGAAAAGATGAAGTCTTTGAAGAGAAGTGATAGAAACAATTATAGAGGAGACATGTTGAAGCATGTCACGGAGGAAATAAAGAAAATGAGGGTCAAGAGTAGTTGGAAAAGATATCCTTATGTCTCATCTAAAGACTTTAACACACATAATGCCAATATGACATTTTTGAGATTTATTAGAAGTTCTAAGGCTTTTTAGTAATCATACTAAATAAATATAGGAGAATTTTAGAAAACTTAAAAATAGATAAAAATAAATATTATAAAATAAATTTAAATGAAGCAATTTTTTTTTTTATACATTAAAAATTAATTTAATTACCTCAATACCCGTTAGGAGAATAACGGGTGTCACAAACACTCTTAAAAAGATTTTCTTAAGTTTGGGAGAAGAAGCTAAGGAAGTAGTTCTTAGGCTTGGGAGAAGCATTTTTTTTTTTTTTAAGTTCTCATGTTCGAAGAGCACAGACTTTGAAGTGTGTTCATGAAATACTCTGGAGATAACCTGAGAGGAACTCCCAAAGCAAACCTCAAATCTTCTTTTCATGTTGCAGCTCCGGTGTTTGGTGGACCATGTTGAAGTTGCCATGTCCGGGCTGCTCAGGCGTGTCAGTATGTCTGTAAGAGCATTGTTTTGCTATTTTTAGTTAGATAAATTAGAGTTTGACACAAAATCCAAACACCCTCAAAAGGTTACGTGTAGGGTTCCCAGAGACGTATAAGGGTGTAAGCCTTAAGAAATTCATAAATATATATTGTGAAATTTAATCATAATTTAAAGTATGACTTTCTCCTTAATTGCATTCTTGTAATTTTTATTATTTCTGTGAAATATCAAGTCATAAATGATGAGTATTATGGTCACTACGATATGCATTTTTGTGATATATATAAAACTTTAACTGGTAGACTTTGATCCAAAAAATTATGCACTATCATGAAACAATAACTAGACATTGAAATTATTAAAAAAAAAAAACATTCCAACAAATTTTGTATGCAATACCATCATCATGACAAAAGTGAATTATGTCACTAAGAAATTACATTACAAAATTAATCATAATAGTAACAATAAATTCAACCGTGCCAAAATTAATAAATCATGTCAAACTTTGGACTAAATATCATTGACTTTGGAAGTCATCATTTTCAATGTTTGGATTTGATTATCACTTAATGTGGTCAAATCTAGGACACATAAGTATAATGATCAAACACCAAATTGAATGTAGGGTTAGGATTAGAAGGGAATTGATCTAAAGGTCAACATTTGACCAAAAGACAGAGACGATACATTACATAGAGGACTGCAGATTTTGTTGGGTGAGGAAGGAGATATTTCAAAGTGTAATGATGAAAGAGATAGGAAGAAAAGGGTGATGAGAGTGGAATCTTACCGATTGAGTAATTAGCATCTTAGCAAAATAGAAAAAATGCCAAAAGTTATGACCAAAAGCCAATGAATTAGCTTAGACAAAAGAATCAGATAGTGGACTAATGTATTAGATTGGACAAAAGATAATGAGATATTTATGTTTTTTTATCATTAATGAGATATTTATGCTACATACCACATATTTTTCACTAGATAGATTTATGCCATTAACTCAAAAACTATTTGAAAATATACCATAGCGGCATTAATGTCCTGACCACAATACCCTTAAACTAGATCATGGTAAATGGCTCTTTTACAATTGAAAAAACAAAGTCTGTGATGTTAGTAAACAGAATATTTACCATGTAGATATGATATTTACCTATTTTTATGTAAGTCAAACAAATTTAATATTATTAGTAAATGTGATATTTACATGGTAAATGACTCATTTACAACTTATACATAATATTTACTTATTCTTAACAGATTAAATATTATTGATAAATAACTCATTTAAAACTTACACATGATATTTACATGTTCTTATATTTAAGTCAAACAGATAGAATATTATTGATAAATGACCCATTTACATGGTAAATGACTCATTTACAACTTACACATTATATTTATTTGTTCTGATATATAAGGCATATAAATTGAATATTATTGGTAAATATTACGTTTATATGGTAAATGATTTATTTACGATTTGAAAAAAAAAAAAACATATTATGTTGGTAAATAGAACATTTATCTTGTAAATATGACATTTATCACATGAATGTAAATAAAACATTGATGGTGTATTTGATATTTTTAAATATAGTGTGATAATATGGCATGACATTCTTTGCATCTATTTTTTTTTTTTGTATGTGGCATAAATTAATCAGCTCTTTATATATATACTACAAAAATAAGGTTTGAATTGATTTATGCCGCTAAAAAATAATTACAAGGAGTACCATGCCACATCATTATACTATATTTAATGATATCAAATATACATGATATTTACATGTTCTTATACATAAGTCAAACATATTAAATATTATTGATAAATGACTTATTTACATGGTAAAGGACTCATTTACAAGTTACACATAATATTTTTCTGTTCTTATATATAAGTCAAACAGATTGAATATTATTGGTAAATGACTCATTTTTAATTTACACATGATATTTATTTATTCTTTTATATAAGCCATATAAATTGAATGCTATTGGTAGATGTTACGTTTACGAGGTAAATGATTCATTTATGATTGGAAAAAAACATGTTATGCTGGTAAATAGAACTTTTATCGTCTAAATATGACATTTACCACACGAATGTAAAAAAAATATTGAGGGTATATTTGATATTTTGAAATATAGTGTGATAATATGGCCTGACATTCTTTGTAATTATTTTTTTTTTTGGTATGTGGCATAAATTAATCCGCTCATAAATAAAGTTTGGATTGATTTATGCTACTAAAAAATAATTGTAAAGAGTGTCATGCCATATCATTGTAATATATTTAACAAAATCAAATATATATGGTATTTATGTGTTCTCATATATATAAGTCAAACAGATTGAATATTATTAATAAATAACTTATTTACATGGTAAATGACTCATTTACAACTTACACATGATATTTATTTGTTCTTATATATAAGTCAAATAGATTTAATATTATTAGTAAATGACTCATTTATGACTTACACATGATATTTATTTGTTCTTATATGTAAGTCATATAAATTGGATGTTATTGATAAATGCTACGTTTAGAAGGTAAATGATTCATTTACGATTGAGAAAAAAACCTGTTATGCTGCAAATAGAACATTTATCGTGTAAATATGACTTTTAGTACACGAATGTAAATGGAGCATCGATGGTATATTTGGTAATTTTAAATATAATGTGATAATATGGCGTGACATTCTTTGCACTTATTTTTTGTATGTGACATAAATTAATCTGCTCATTACATATATATCATAAAAATAAAGTTTGGATTGATTTATGCCACTAAAAAAAATAGTTACAAAGAGTGCCACGCCACATCATTGTAATATATTTAACGATATCAAATATACATGATATTTACATGTTTTTATATATAAGTCAAATAGATTGAATATTTTTGATGAATAACTTATTTACATGGTAAATGACTCATTTACAACTTACACATGATATTTATTTGTTCTTATATGTAAGTCATATAAATTGAATGTTGTTGATAAATGTTACATTTACAAGGTAAATGATTCATTTACGATTGAGAAAAAAACCTGTTATGCTACTAAATAGAACATTTATTGTGTAAATATGACATTTAGTACACGAATGTAAATGGAACATCAATGGTATATTTGATATTTTTAAATATAGTGTGATGATATGACATGACATTCTTTATAATTATTTTTTATGTGGCATAAATTAATCCGCTCATTACATATATGCCACAAAAATAAAATTTAAATTGTTTAATGCCACTAAAAAAATAATTGCAAGGAGTGTTGCGTCACATCATCATAATATACTCAACGATATCAAATATACATGACATTTACATGTTCTTATATATAAGTCAAACAAATTGAATATTATTGATAAATGACTTATTTACATGGTAAATGACTCTTTTACAACTTACACATGATATTTATTTGTTCTTATATATAAGTCAAACAGATTGAATATGATTAGTAAATGTTATATTTACATGGTAAATGATACATTTACAATTGGTAAAAGAACCTGTAATGCTGGTAAATATAACATTTATCATGTAAATATGGCATTTACGACACGAATGCAAATAGAACAATGAGTGCATATTTGGTATTTTTAAAGATAGTGTGATACTATAGCGTGACATTCTTTGCAATTATTTTTTTTGTATGTGGCATAAAGTAATCCGTTTTTTACACATATGCCACAAAAATAAAGTTTGGATTAATTAATGCCACTAAAAAATAATTGCAAGTAGTGCCATGCCACATCATCAGAATATATTTAACGATATCAAATATACATGATATTTACATATTCTAATATATAAGTCAAACATATTAAATATTATTGATAAATGAATTATTTACATGGTAAAGGACTCATTTACAACTTACACATGATATTTATATGTTCTTATATATAAGTCAAACAGATTGAATAGTATTGCTAAATGACTCATATATAACTTACACATGATGTTTATTTGTTATTATATAAGTCATATAAATTGAATATTATTGGTAAATGTTATGTTTGCATAGTAAATGATTCATTTACGATTGAAAAAACCTATTATGTTGGTAAATAAAATATTTATCATGTAAATATGACATTTATCACACGAATATAAATAGAACATTGATGGTATATTTGGTATTTTTAAATATAGTGTGATAATATGGTATGACATTCTTTGCAATTATTATTTGTTGTATGTGGCATAAATTAATATGCTCTTTACATATATGCCACAAAAATAAAGTTGGGATTGATTGATGCCACAAAAAAAAAAAATGCTAGGAGTGCCACGCCACATCATCATAAGATATCTAACGATATCAAATATACCTTCAAGGTATCCACCATCCATTGTAGTCACCATCTAGTATCCTTCATCCACTATAGTTACCATTCATAATCTACCATAGTTATCGACCAGTATCCGGTATCTACCATAGTGACTGCCCATATCCACATAGTTACTATCCGGTAACGCCAAAACCGGCAGCACTACACGGCTGCCTCCATCACCAGAAAATCACAAAAATAAACGAATTCACAGAACGTACACAAATAATAACATCAAAGCCTAACAAAACAATCAAATCAAAAGTGGAAAAAAGAAAAAAAGAAAATAGATTTCTGTATTCTCTCTTCTCTCTTTCACTCTCCTACTCAACCATGCTCGCCATCTCATTTGTCGGCAAAGCTGGAGATCACATCTGGTAAGAATCTTCCCTACCCATGCAATGGCTTCAGCGACGTAGATTAGGTTGCAAGATCTCCAACCTTTCTCCATCGGCAATTTATTTGTGGATGTTATGATCATGGAGGAGATGAAGACTCCATGTTGGTCGTTATGCTGTCTAACTCGAATGACATCTGGTGATGTTCGAGAAGTCGATCTATACTGCAACAAATGATGATCAGATTTTTTAATTTTTCATTTACAAATCTTCTCACATGATGTGAATTTTTGTAAGTGTACGAATCACACCAAGTAATAAAGTGATGAGAAAGTATCATTCCCGCAAGGATTGCACTTAATTAGTTAATTACCGAAATTGGTTAACTCTAATATTATTTAGACAACTAAAAATAAAATTAAAAATAATATCAAAACAAAATAAAAATTATACAAATAAATCAAAGACTATGGAATTTGATTTTACCAAAACTAATCTAATTTAATTCATCATTCTTACGAACATCGCCTAGTAATCATGTGTTAAAACGAAAAACCCAAAATTATTGAATACTATTTATAAGGATGATATTAAAAATATTTCTAATATGTAAACCCACTATCACTTGTTGTAAATTTCGCTATTGTTGGGGTACAATTTGGTTAAGCCCAAATTGTCTAAAGGCCTAAAATGACAGCCCATTATTGCGATTAGAGCGAGTCGAATAGAACGAAGCGACTCCACTATTCGACGTAAGTATAACATGTATGAATGGAAAGGCTTCGATTGGGTTGATTGATTCGATCCTTTATATAATCGATGTGTGTTCAGATAACATTCTGTTGAAGGCTGTTTAGGTTTGTTTCTTGAGTATTCGTTCGATGGAATTGATTGGCATGAACTGACGGTTATTAGCACGTCCAACCATGAACTGAAACGTGGGGAGAGCATGATTCTTGTGGCCTACCATGAACCAACATGTGTCCCACTATTGCAGTTCCCTCCAACGCCATCACTCGACTCAGCCAGTTGGTTAGAGGCCTGACTCATCTTATTCTCTATATAAGAAGGTACTGTCTTCAATTGTATACAGGGAAAAAATAGAACATACAGAAGCTCTGCCAAAATTCTTCTTCATTTTCATCCCTATAATCTATACCCTTTTAAATTTTTACATAGTAAAGAACAGTGGACGTAGCTCTCTTTCATAGAGTGAACCACTATAAAAAATCTACGTGTGGTATCTTTATTTTTTCAGTGTTATCTCATTTCATTTTAATTTAATTTGTTGATTGTTTTCTGTAATCAGTCTTAATTGGTTTACTTTGAAGCTAACAGACCAGATAACGGTGATTTGAGGGCCTAAATCCATTAAAAAGAACACTATAATCTGAATTAATATATCTTATATTTGATTGTAGATCCAACGTCTATAGTTTGGTGCCCACCATGGGGCCTTCATATTGCCAACTCCAGGATCTTCTAGCTCAACCACAAATGGCTGACAACTCTAACAACCAACATGCACCAAAGATTCCAAGTGAACAGATAGAAACAACTCCTCACGAGAATCAACAAATGGAAGCCCTCATAGCTAAAGTGGAGGCGTTGAAAAAAATATTCCAAGAGCAAGCTACTGTTCACAGGAATGCGATAGGAGATTAGAGCAGCTCAGCAATGAGAACTCAACTATAAGGAGCCAGATCAGTTACCAGAACTCACAGATGGCCTCGCGTCATATTTTTACCTGTATTATGGGTACTCAGCATTCCTAGTAACTATGATTGCACAGTGGTAGTTTCAGACGCTACAGCCAAGTAGACAGTAATCCTCTTATAGCCCTATTGGGAGGATGCAGCCGCTATACACAAACTAGACTCCAGCACCAGTAACAATGATCATAACGACTCTGATCGCCACAACAACAAACCTAGCAACTCCCGCTAAGGCAACGACAACAATAACGGTGGATACTCGTCCAAAATTGAACCGACGAGCTAAAAAGGCAAACAAAGAACGAGAAAGAATGGTGGAACCAATTGTTCATTTTGAAGCTACTTCGATAGTAACTCTATTAACTCTCAAGTCC
Source organism: Artocarpus heterophyllus (assembly GCA_025403435.1). Taxonomy (NCBI): domain Eukaryota; kingdom Viridiplantae; phylum Streptophyta; class Magnoliopsida; order Rosales; family Moraceae; genus Artocarpus; species Artocarpus heterophyllus. Next base: position 28,719,583 of record CM046337.1, read on the forward strand.
ATCCAGCAGATGATGAGGGAGATGCTAGAACAGAACACAAAGCTTGTGGAAGAGAAGATTGACCAGAAGGTTTCAAAAGCAACAAGCAAAACCCCAACACTAGATGACATCTTGAAAAACATTTAAGAAACCCAATTCATTATGAGGATTACTTCGGTCGTCCCATCGAAGTACGGTAATCTCATGTTTGCTCAATTCGATGGAACATCCGATCTGAAAGATCACCTACTACAATACAAAAACATGGTTAGTGCGACAAGTATCCTGGACTCAATATTAGATGAGATGATGTGCAAGCTATTTGTGTAGAGTCTCAAGGGCCCAGCACTTCGATGGTTTAGCAACCTGCCAACCGAGTCATCGATAGCTTTGAAGACTTGGTGGATTCGTTCGTCAAAGCTTATTCTGTGCACGTAAAGACCGGCAAGACGACTAAGAACCTGTGGTCAGTTGTACAGTGTTGGAAAAATGGTGTGCAATGGAATTTTAAAAAATTTTATACCAGAGCATTTTCCAAAACATAAGTTCGACACGCTATATGTATAAATTAACCAGATCTTATTAACCTTGTAAATGCAGAAAAGCTCCCACAATCAGTGAAGAGTATAACGTTCCAGAAGAGCCTTAACCAACTGGTCTTCTTTGCTATTCTCTATCCATGATCGGAGCGCATGTGGGCGCACGTCGTTCAGCCTTTCCTCGGTGACTCTCCTTCTAACCAATTGAGAAAACCCAAAGCTAGCGTTCGTGATTTGTGAACAAGAGCTCTCAAGGAGTTTCAGAGTCTCAGTAGTAGAGTCTCACTTTTAATCTCTCAATTGATCTAAATAATAATGAGACTTACTCTCTTTTTATAGAGGTTGGACTCGGGTTAGTCCTTATCAGATAAGACCTTGAAAATTCGAATAAGAATTAATATGAGATAAAATCTACGTGAAAACGTGTGATCAATTTATCACATGGTCTGCAGGCCGAACTAGCAGATTAGCTTATTGAACCTCTTCCATTGGCTGGCTGAACTTCAAGACCGACCTGCCAAACTTTCAATAAATGATCCCTGCGAATCTTTATTTCCCACCCAAGATTCATGTGATAGAGCCTCAATTTTAATTCAAATAACCCAATAGAGAAGTTATCTAATTAAAACAATCATATCTAGATAATCTCTAGGAACATAAATCTTACTGATAATTCAACAAGTTTATCTTGAATTAATTTATTTAAAATTAATCCAACTGATAAATAGACATGAATTATCTGATCTTAATAATTCAACAAGTTTATCTTGAATTAATTTTCACAAAATTAATTCAACCAATAAACATACATGAATTATCTAATCCTATCGAATTTTTAGCCAATCTGATAATTTGACACAAGTCACCAATTATTGGAAAAGCATGCTATATCGTTATAGGATTTTTATGAGCTAGCAAAGGGGACCCGATGGACCTATACAGTTCAAGCTCCTGATAATTATGAAATCCAATATCTTAGATATATGTTTTATAATTATCAACTTTAATGCTGCTCTACTAAAAGCTTAGGGCTGCACTCTCGAACTATATAGAATTACAAAGCCCGTATAGCTAAGTCTCCATGACATATCATAATGTGTCGTATCCCTATAGGATTATCCATAATTTACTCAAGGACAAGTTCTGTCTTACCTTCTTGATTATTTTTATCTTACTTTCTATTATCTCACTATTGGAAAACTTACCATCCAAAGGCAGTATACCATTTGGTTACACCTATGTATCCAAATGGTTGAGCACTCTAGTTTTCTAATTACAGAATAATGAATATAAGAGGATATCAACTACTCCTAAAGAGTAACTATGGATTCCAGATCTATGAATAACAAGTCTATGCTAGCAAAAGTCATGCCTCTAACGTACCAGCATGCGTACCACTATTATAATATAGATGTCACCCTTTGGCATATCAAAAGACATAAGTCAAGACAATAGGCCCATTATTCATCTCAAGATTAAGATACAATATATATGATTATCTTAAGTGAATCGATTTGTCAATATAGAATTATTAGTCCAAATCAATTCACTTTATATCTCGATCCAAAACATCGTCACCTATGACAAGGTATTAATGTTTCTATTCACGGAGTCCACCTCCAACGGCCAAGACAAACCATCTCCTGTTAGGGATATAGACAATATAACAATCTTTACATGAATAAAGTGCCCAACTTTATTCCTTTAATTGCGGATCTTATGATTTAGACCGTCACCTTAAGAATCATGTCTTCCGCATAATCTGTCCATCATATACCCAATTCTTAAGGTTTGGACCGACAGTCTCAGACTTTTGTTTGTTTAACATGTATTCAACAAATATGAGCATAAAGAAGACAAGATTTGATATATGAATAATAATAAATCTTTTATTGATAAAAATGTCTCCAAAACATATTACATTTTTACTCCTTAGGGCATACACGTCTAACAATCTCCCACTTGCACTAAGTGAGTAAATATGACAAATCTCGCATCCCTATAGCTTCTACATGCCTCTTGAAGACTCTCCTAGTAAGTGTTTTTGTGAATGGATCAGCTAAATTGTCCTCTGATACTATTTTGCATATAGCGACATGCTTGCATTCTATGAAGTCCTTTATCACATGATACTTTCAATCAATATGCTTACTCTTCTTGTTAAATCTTGTTTCACACTTCTCCAACTGATGGCACCGCCGCCCAGAGTAAACACAAAACTAGAAGTTGATCTCCTTGAATCCAGGCAAGATTGGAAATCCAAATTAGTGTATCCTAGAGGAGTTAAGTCCTCACCCAAATACACAAGCATATACCCTCGAGTCATTCTTAGGTACTTGAAAATATACTTTACTGCAACCTAATGGTTCGGTCCTAGATCCACCTAAAATCGACTTACAATCCCAACCGCATAATAAATATTCAATTGTGTGCAAAGCATGGCAAACATGAGACTACCCATTGCCGAAGCATAAGGCACCTTCTACATGTATTCTCTTTCTTCCTTAGACTTTGGAGAGTCTTTCTTAGAAAGAGTAATTCTAGATCTAGATGGTTACCCTCCTTTCTTGGAAACTTATCTATGTAGCCGGCTTGGGACAAAGCTATCATTTTGTTCTTCTTATCCTGAAAGATCTGGATGCCGAGAACAAAATTAGCCTCATCCAAGTCCTTCATGTCAAACTACTTGGTCAACCACAATTTGATCGATGACAACGCTCCAACGTCATTGCCAATTAGAAAGATGTCATCTACATAGAGCAGTAGAAAAACCACCTTCCTATTCTCAATGTGTTTGTACACACATGGTTCGTCGACATTTTGTTCAAACTCATAAGTCTTGATCACTTAATCAAATCTTATGTTCCAAGAAGGGGATGCCTACTTAAGTCCATAAATTGACTTTAGCAGCTTACAAACCTTACCCTACCCTGACCTTGAACCCGTCTGGTTGCTCCATATATATGGACTTATCAAGATACCCATTTAGAAAGGCCATCTTAATATCCATATGCCAAATCTTGTAGTCGAGAGTGCGTGTATCCCTTAGCTACTAATCTAGCCTTAAAGGTTTTGACCTTTCTATCCACTCCTCTTTTCCTCTTGTAGATTCACTTACACTATATGGGTTTTACCCGCTCGGGAAGATTTACAAGCTCCCAGACCCAATTAGTCTCTATAGACTTCATCTATGTGCTCATGGCCTCTGTCCAGAGTTTCGAATCAATATCCTCTATAGCCTCTGCATAAGTGTAAGGATCCCTATCATGTTCATTTGGTTCAGCCAAGAAGGCCTCACCATTGAACTTATACCGCTTGGGTTGACGCCTGATCCTCCCACTACATTGAAGCCCCTTAGGTGGTTGTTTAGGTTCAGTTGGTTTTTCTACACCGATTGGAATGGTTTCATTTGGAACCGTCGGAGTGATCGAATCACTCCTTAACTCTACCACTTTGCTTCGAGGCTTAAAATCGTTCATGTAACTCTCCTCAAGGAAAGTTGCATTAGTTGAATTCACGACTTTAGTTTCCTTTGGGTTATAGAAATAACCCCCTTTAGTCCCTTTTGGATATCCTATAAACATGCAAACTTCTGAACATGCTTTCAACTTATTTGCATCCCTAAATAGGACATAAGCCGGGCATCCCTATATGTGAATATAATTTAAGGAAGTCCTCTTCCCTGTCCATAACTTGTGAGGAGTTTTAGGAACCAATTTTGAAGGCACATTGTTCAAAAGATAACATGCGGTTTGTAATGCATATCTCCAAAAAGACAAAGACAATGATGAATAACTCATCATGGACCTAACCATGTCCAACAAAGTCCTATTTCTTCTCTTAGCTACGCCATTCTACTGCAAAGTGCCCGGCATAGTCAAATGAGATAAAATCTCATTCTCTAATAAGTGTCCTAAGAACTCATCAGAAAGGTATTCACCACCTCAATCTGATCGAAATGCCTTTATGGTCTACCTAATTACTTTTCCACTTCAGCCCGAAACTCCCTCACTTCTCATAAGTTTCGGTTTCATGGTGCATTAGGTACACATACCTATACCTTGAGTAATCATCAATAAAAGTAATAAAATACGCATACCCTCCTCATGCCTGGATGTTCATCGGTTTGCAAACATTACTATGTACAAGTTCCAGAACCCATTCGGCCCTATTGCCCTTAGACCCAAATGGTCTTTTGGACATTTTACCCTCCAAACAAGATTTACATTGTCATATAGATTTGACCTTTAAGTGACTTAAAGGTCCATCCCTTACCAACCTTTGAATCCTATTTAGGTTAATATGACCAAGTTGCAAATGCCAAAAATAAGTCTTATTAAAGTCAATAGTTTTAAATCTGTTAGAGTTATTGTCATTTATCTCAGCATTAAGCAGTAAGTCCATCTTAGGTTTGATAAAATATAGATTATTTTGCATCCATCCAGAACAGATAAAAGATTTATTTTTACGAATCATCACTTTATTATTAAAAGAAACCAAATAGGAGTTTTTAAATAAACAAGCTACATAAATTAAATTCCTTTCAAATTTAGGAACATAAAAACAATCTTGCAAAATTGAATTCCTATAATTATCAAAATATAGATGGATGTCTCCCACTACTTCAGCTAAGACCAAGGATCTATTGCCCATTCGAAGCGTGAAGTCTTCACGAAGCTTTGAACCTCTGCAGAGAAACACAAACATGATTAGTTGCTCTGGAATCTTTGACCAAAATGTCACTTGATTCCTCAACCAAACAAGTTTCAAAATACAGAAGATCACACCTACCTCCTTAGGAAAGGAAGTCCTTGCAATTCTTCTTTATGTGTTCGACCTTCCCGCAGAAGAAGCACTTAAGCTTCTTTGGGTTCTTCTTCTTCTTATTCTTGTTCTTGCCGTTTGCAGGAATAGAAGACTTCTCATTCTCGGCCCATTGTTTCTTTCCATTCCTTGGGTTGGGATTAGGACTAGAAGTAGCCGCTAAGTTGGCCTCACCACCAGCAGGAGACTCCCTGATCAGCAATTCAAACTCTTGTAACTGTTTTATCAACTTCGTCAAGGTCATAACCCGTCTATTGCTCAAATTTTATATAGCTCTAAACATAATAAATTCCTTAGATAGACTCTCAAAGACCATAGTCATTTGAGTTTCAACATTGATGTCAGCTCCATTGGTTTGAGCCTCAGCATGGTATCCAATGACCAACATCATATGCTCCTTTACAGACGTCCCCAATCTCTGCTTACAGTTCAAGAGTTTCCAAAGTGCCCCTTGTCGGTTTGTTAAGGCCTGGCCTCCAAACATGTCTTTTAGATTATCCAAGATCTGCCTAACAGTCTCATAATCCTCATGTTAAGCCTGCAACATGTTATTCATGCCGGCCATAACATAGCAGAGGGCCTGATCATTAGCATCTTTCCAATGATCATATGCTTGGATTTGATCGTTGGTGGAATCTCCCATAGGCTCGGGAGGACAAGGTGTCGTCAGCATAAATTTCAGTTTCTCAAAGGACAAGATGATGTGTAGGTTTGTTTCCAATCTTTATAATTCTCTCCGATTAATTGGTTTTTGTCAAGTATCGATGATAAAGCGTTTTTAAACATTTTTAATCTATAATAAAGAATCATATACCAAACATAAGCAAATACATCATAATAATTTAGTAACACAACACAATCATGTATTGCACACAAATATGTTTATGTGTCAAAACTGTGAAAATATCACAACCTTACAACGATAATTCCCAACTCAAAATTCAACAAACTCCTAGGGGAGTCTTGCCAAATTCAATTAGGAACACGGATCCCCTCCTAATTAATATATGTCATCCAAGACCCATATGATCTAGCATACATTAATAATCGTGTCTTTGGTCATCAATTTTATTAACAGAGCTCTTAGGGGAGGTTAATAATAAAATCAACATGAGTGTATAACCATCGGTTTAATATTTTATTCATGATTTATAATCACCACCTAGGGGTGTGTAGCCATAAATCATGCTAAAATACCTTATCCTTTTGGAGATCTAACCTGGTACATGATAAAGTCCCTTCCTAGGGGTCAGAACCACCATGTGCTACCTATGGACCAACGATGACGGCCGTAGGTCATCTCTTCAAAAACCTTCTCCCACTCATTCTTTTGAAATCAAGGTTTTATTTTATAAACATGCATTAACAATTTTTTAATGAGCGACACTCCCTATTCTATATAACATGTTAAAAATATACATGGCAAATTATATTATAATGCAAATAAGCAAAGCAATCATGCAAAGCCATAAGCAGAATAATAATAAATAACCGTAATATTATGGTTCCACCCTAGAGAGAAGAAAACAAAGATTACAAGAGAATAATCGAAATATATTATGATTCTTCATCTTTGAATCTTTAGATTGTATCATTCTTCATGTAATGTCCATCTTCAAGTCTTCAATCTCGCATAGATCGAATATTCCATATTTCCGGTCATATCCAAATTTAATGTTTCTCAGAATTTTCCTAAAAATAAAATCAAAATAGCACCAAAAAACATACATTTTTTGAAAAATTTACAACTCTCTGCCGGTCATGATCCATCGGCATGCCGATGTTTTTAGGTCGGCCTACCGATCATGACAGTTCGACCTACCACTAGAGCCATAAAATTTCTGCCCCGCGGATGGCTTGCTGATCCTAGAGGCTTAGTCTGCCATTCTGTGACCATCGGCATGCCAAACCTAAAGGTTCGGCATGCCGATCGAGCAGTTTTCACGTTTTTCTAGAAAATAGTTTTTAACACAGTTTCTCAATCTTATTTTTTAACTATTCAAAACATAAAAATTCAGAGACTTGGGAAATACCTTGGAACGCTATAATCCATCTTCTAGATTGGTCTTCTAGATCCGTCTTCTTCAAATAATTATCTAATTATAAAATTCTTACAAATTTAAAATTCAATAATAATTCATAGACGGAGATGATAGTCCACTATCTAATTACATGAAAAACATATATACATATTTTAACCTCTAAGGAACCATAACGGGCATAAATTAATTAATTAATTAATAATTAAATAATAATTTAATTAACCATAATTAATTAATAAACATTCACCATATAATCTATGACAACATAAAAATATATAGAAACCTAGAGTGCCAACTCTCTAAAAAATTAAATTCAAGCATAGGAGAGATTAAGATCACATAATTTATACAAATAGCATGATCATAAACTCGTAAATTTACGTAAAAACCATGACTCTAATACCAATTGTTAGAAAAATAGTACGTAGCAGAATTTTAAAATTTTTTATACCAAAACATTTTACAAAACACAAGTATGACACGCAATATGCATAAATTAACTAGATCTCACTAACCTCATAAATCCAAAAAAGCTCCCGCAATCCGTGAAGAATATAATATTCTAGAAGAGCCTAAACTAACTATTCTTTTTTGCTATTCTCTATCCGCGATCGGAGTGCGTGTGGGCGCACGTCGTTAGCCTTTCCCCGATGACTCTCCTTCCAACCAATTGAGAAAAACTCAAAGCTAGTGTTTGTGATTTGTGAATAAGAGCTCTCAGGTAGATTCAGAGTCTCACCAGTAAAGTCTCACTCTTAATCTCTCAATTGATCTGAATAACCATGAGACTCACTCCCTTTTTATAGAGGTTGGACCCAGGGGTTAGTCCTTATCAGATAAGATCCATGTGAAAACACATGATCAATTTATCGCACAGTCGGTAAGCTGAACTACCAGATCGATTTGCCAAAAGTCTTCGATTAAAAGGCCAAACTTCAGGACCAGCCTACGAACTTATGATAAATGATCCCTATGAATCTTTATTTTGCCACCAGAGATTCTTGGGATAGGGCCTCAGTTTTAATTCAAATAACCCAATAGAGAAGTTATTTGATTAAAATAGTCATATCTAGATAATCTCTAACGGCTCTTAATCACTCACCTGTTCGAATCACTAGAGAAATTTATGCATGTAGGAAATTTGTGGACTATTTAGGGCTCTAGAACTCAATTACGTGGAACTTGAGGCGAAATCCTAAGTTAGGTAACATTGAAGCTAGACCATCTTTTAGACGTTTGAGCCTTTGTAAACCTACCCTTTGGATTTTAACCATTGTTGCCCCTTAAAGCCTTTTCTTTCTTCACCCACACTACTATATCCTAGTCAATCAAAGAATTTACCAAACATGTAACCCATCACTTTAGGCACAATATGCATTCCTCACTTTGTTTGAGTGCATTTTGATTCATCATGAGTTTGGCTTAGGTTTTGATATATTCTTTGTTCACTCTCATTTAATTTTTTTTTATATTTTTCTTGTATCTTTATTTGTGAATTTCCATCTCAAGAAAAAAATGCTATGCTCAATGAAATATATATGTTAATAGATAAGTTTGGAGTGTAGTAATTTAATTTCATCTCTGAAAAAAGCGACAAAAAATATAAAAGTTCAAAAGTCACAAATTATGTTTGTTATTGTCTTTTGTCTATTTATTTTTATCTTATTTTTCTCTCTTTTATTTGTTTTAATGTGGTTTTGTAGAATAAGTGGGTGTTGATTGATGAGACGTGGGGTTGGAGATATTTGGAAATTTCCATTGAGTTGTTATGAGGTCCATGGTTGCATGATGTGTCAAAGGTAATCCGAGCCTAAAAGTTTCCATTCTCACCTATCTTTTAGTCGAGCCGTATGTTACAATTCTTGTAAAGTCCTAATTTGTCTCCAATGTTACACTTAATTGCATTAGTAGAGAGAAACACGACTTTGGGCTATGGTAGTCCTTGTATTCATCAATTGGCAATAATCCTTGAACCTCCTATTGCATAATTCAATCCAGTGGTTGATCGGTTGGGTGGTTTTGGTCTTCACACATACACTAGAGTTTTGAGTAGAAAAATGCTGGTATTTAGTGTTGAAAATCTAAATTCTCACAATTGTTAGCCTTCCCCTCGAACTAAAGTCACTTGTGGAATTCGTGGTAAAATTCTTGGTTATCAATTTGATGCTTAGACTCACACCTTATTGATTTGTTTTGTTTTTGCTCAAGGACTAGCAAAATTCTAAGTTTGGGGATATTTCATAATTTGGTTTTGTTAAGTGATTTTTCATAAGTATTTTTGTTGGTGTTTTTGCTTTTTGTAGTGTTTTACTGTTTTAAATTTGCGTTTGTAGGTCTAATGCAAAAAGGAGCTCAAAAAGGAATTTTTGGAGGAAGTAAAGGGGTCTTTTGAGCAGCTAAGGGCGCTACAGTGCCAGACACGCCTGTTGCAGCATGAAATCCAGAGACCATCAAGTGCACAAGATATAGCGCCAACTTTAGCCGCTATAGTGCTCTAGCCAGAACCTGAGCAAGACAAGTGCATAGGCTACAAGGTGTTGCAGCACTCCAATAGGAAAAGCAATGAGCCTGCTGCAGGAATTAGGCATGAACCCTACGGTTCTCCTTATTGACCCTTGGTGGCACTATAATGGGAAATACATATGCTGCAGTGCTCGAACATATGTTGTTGTCCTTTTATAGTCATTTTGAGCATAGCATAAAGGGGAAAAGGGAAGATTTCCAAGGGGCTTTGGGGAGAATGAAAAAAGTTAGCCACCAAAAGAGGAAAATCCAAGTTTTGGGGATTTCTTGAGGATTCAAAGAGGAATTGGAGGCTTAGAGCTTGAGAACAATACGAGTTCTTCATTTCTTATGCTCTTTCTCTCTTTTTAGCTCTTGAACTTATATTCTTTTGTAATAAAGCTTGAATATGTATTTGATGTGTACTTGATTTACATTATGGATGTGGATTTCTTGATGTCTAATGTTCAGGTCCAAAATGCAGTTCACAATAAACCCAAGTGTAGGTTGCCTTAAGTAATAAAATCTCGATGAGTTTGAGCTAGAATCCACAAGGAAAACTTTCACTTTAAATAGTTAAGTTTATAAATATTTAAAAACAAAAATAGATATTTACAGATATTATTACAATTTTTACAATTTTATGGCATGAGTTTGGTAGAATTTTTGAGCTGCAAAACAAATATAAAGAAATAAAAAGAAGAAACAATAATAAAAGTGTTGTGGTTAGATGACCTACCCTAACTAATTTATTAAGGTTTATTTTTACTCTTTGTTAATTATTTATAATAAGGTCTAAAAATACACTATGTTATCTTCTGTCTACAATAAATAAAGAATTATCAAGCATTCATTGTACTAGTTCATGTTGATAATGTAGTAGAAAATCATTATTATAAATAATATCAGCTTGTATTTATTTTAATATTTTAACTTATTAATGAATCATAAGCATTTAGTGTGTCATTCTCTGTCGACAACTAATCAAAGTTAAGAAAATTAGTTAAAGCAAATATTAACTGTATTTCAAAATAATTTTGGCATTATTTTCATTTAGAAATTTAAAATTAACTTAACTAATTTTATCAGAACTTCACCTTTTTACCACAACAAAAAAAAAATTAAAAATACATTTTTAAAATAAAAAGGACAAAAATATTTAAAAAACTATTTTTATTAATGTTGATTATTGCACAAAATAAATATAGATATAGTCTAAAAGTGATCCAAACTTCTGTAAAAGTTCTGTAGACTTAAATTAATCGTAGAACATTTCCTTAAGGCTAATCCTTAGGAATGGTCAGGACGCCTTCATCTGCTAGAGAATCTCGCCTCTTATAGGCAAAGGAATGCCCCTGTAGCTGAAATTTGAGCATTTGTTATTATTTTTTACTGTTTTCTTGGGTTATGCCCCCAAGTTGCATAAATTGCAGCTTTTTATTAATTTTTTTCCTACTTTTTCTTCGTTTCAGATTTCTTCCTTATAGGAATCCTAGATTAGGATCCAATGTTTCTCGGAACAGGGAAGAACTTGTGATGAGCTTTTGGACCATCAGATAAGCTTAACCAGACCACACGATGGCTCAGATGGAATATTAAGAAAAACTCTGGCTTTGACTTATGGTGACGGTTGGATTAGTCTTTGTATGCTAACGTTACAGATGAAGAGACGCGAGCACATCACAAATGTGCACTCGCATGCACACAATCTGAGGCTGCATCATCCCCGCACACGCATGGGCCATATGGTTGAAATTTAGAAACCTTGTTTTATTATTTTTTATTTTACTTTTTTTTCTTTTCCACCTTTTTTTACTTTTTTTTCTTTTTTTTCCCCTTCTTTGAGTTCCATGCCTAACTTTCGTTTTTTTTATTTTTTTTATTTTTTTATTTTTTTAAATAATGGCCTTATTGATGATGCAATATTTATTGTCCGATATTGCCCATTTGAACACTATTTTGCTCCATTTTTGCTTTCAAATCTAAAAACAAATAATTAAAACAAAGTTAATTGTTTTACAAACTTAATATTTACAATATTTATTAAAAATAAAAAGTAAACTAAAAACGCATAAAAGCTTACTAATATAAAAATATGGTACAAAGCTAATTCGATTATATTTAAAAATTACTTAATTCATAAAAATATTTTTAAAAATTACTAAAAATATATTACAACACATTTGTAAACTCAGAACGCACAATAAAACTCATTAAGATTGAAAATAAAATTTCAATATAATTTTCACCGCTTGGACATAAAATAAATATTTAACACACAAAAATAACCCTAAAAATTATCAAAGATATACTTAAATATAAAAAAACACACTAAAAATATATATTTAAATTCATTTTCATACTAAGAATTAAAAGCAATATAAAACAAAAAAATGCTTTAATGATAGATAATGATGCAAAATAAATGATTTAATCTTAAGAAAATGTGCATTTTTAAGTGTTCATCATCCAGCTAAACTTCTTAAGCTAGGGGTATGATATAGCTTGATATTGACTATGATTTTTGTGGTTTTAATTGATTGTTGATTTAATTTAATTTCAAACCATTTGTGTTTCTCTATGCTTTAGCTTTCTTTTATAAATTGAAATTGCCTTGATAAAATTAGAGTTATTATAATTATGGTAATTGATTAATTTTTCAGAAGGTCAATCCCTGAAGAAAATGATACTCTACTCCTATTTTATTACTTGTGATCGTGTACACTTGCACGTCTTCCAACATCTTCCTTTGGGTCGATCACTATTCACATAAACAAATGATATACACATCTTAATATTCCAAAATAAATAACTATGTAATATAGGTTATTTTGGCAACATATTAAATTTATTTTGAAATACATACTTTAGAAGAAAAAAATTTTCAAAAGATTTTTTTCCTTTCCAAAATTCAACCGAACAGTAAGATTGTCTATGTATATCCAGTAATTCCTATATGATTGTAGAATTAATTATAAAAATTAATTAATGCAACTCGAACAGTACACTCATATGCATGTGTTGATCATTCCTATTGATCATCATGTTCTTTATTTACCAACACAATCATATGTAACAGAAACAAACAAAACAATCATATACAATTATAATACGTATATGAAGAGCAAAACAATATTAATATATAATATAATACGTATACCATACAAACATATATAAATAACCAAATAATAATTAAAAATCATTGAACAAAATTAATTGATCTCTACAACAAAATTATTCTGTTTTCCATATAGCCATAATTTGAATAATTGATAATCGAGTACCACATATACCAAATTCAATTGAATGTCAATAAACCAATTCAATCAATATTATATATATATATTACATATTTATATATACGTTTATTCACTTAATCCAGGAAAAATTAAGAAAAAAAACTCTAAATAATTTAACATGATGACCGCTCCAATACCACTTGTTAGATTTAATTATAAATATGATTTACTGTTGTATTTCTAAATCCCAAGAACCATCATGCCAAATTACTAACTATGTGTTTGGCATGGTGGTTAGAACCATTGGTTAAAACAATAGACACGGTAGCATATGAAAGCTTTATACTGTAGTAACTTTCTATTTCTTTATTATAAATGTGAAAGTTTTATATTCTTCGTAACTTAAAAGTTAGTTAGAACTAACTTTACCAAACAGGCTATAAGAATAATAGTTAAGAATGTATACTTCAATCCATGGTGATGTAATTGAGTAGAATGAAGTCTGCTACAGTCAAATCTGTCTTCAGTGCTTAAAGATTCTTTCTCTTTAATGGGGAAAAAGGAGAAGAGCAAATTGTATATATAATTTCACTTGGAGACCGTAATCGTTTTATATACTAAGTCAAAATAGAATACTATGATTTCTAGTTTGTCAAAATAGAATACTATTATTCCTAGTTTGACTAGTATTAAGTTTCTACACATTAAAGTCAATACCCATTATATATCTTTAGAACCCAAAATAATAGATCACTTATTTGCCTATTAAGTTAGATAGCTTATAATATAATTATCATTTAAATATGTAAGCTCATGATAGGATATCAAATAAATAACCCAACAACAGATGCCCAATACAATCTTATCAAAAATAAAGTGTCTTTTTTTTTCCACAAATTACTGACTATGAATTTAGACTATTATCATGCAATCATGTCTTTTCCTCATATAAACCCTGTACATGCATAATTTGAGTCGATCTAGTATTGGAGCTTTAAATTACTTGACAGACAATTAATCACAGTACGATAATAAATAAGACCTGTAATTTGACTTTGATGATTACTTTTCGGTTGATGTTGTGGGATTTGTTAGGATTTTCTTCCGATTCAAAATCTATATTGATAGTTGACTAGTTTTACGGGTAATTACCTAAATTGGTGCTAGCAATCTCCATTTGGAGTCATTTGAGAGAACTCCTCAATAGTTATTTTTTTCCCTTCTACTCTCATTCACTTATTTCTTTTATTTATTTATTTATTTTTTTACAACAGTCACCATATTAAGGTATGTTGTAAACTTAAGTATATTCTTTTAAATATTATTGAAATAATGTATGAATTTTTTCTTGTTGGAAGATTGAGGTTGGATGGTTGGCGTTGAGAGACCTCGGATTTATGAATCACAGTGGAAGCTACGCTTCTCTATTTGGTGTAATAAGGGCAGTGGTTTCCCTACTGGTCCTTTGGATTGTGTTTTTGTTTATGTGTTATATTTTCGGGATAGATTTGGTCTAGAGGCTGCTTTCCCCATGCCTTTTGGTTTATTGGGTGGTGTCATAAGTCAAGATTGGGTCAAGGTATGGTTATTTTTTGTGGTCGCTGGAACTATAGTCTGTAGGAGTTTTGCTCCAGTTAGGATTAAAGTTTCGCTTAGCTCCGTAAATAGGTGCACGGACTCCCAGATAGGTTCTTTGAATCTATTTGTATATTTGATTATTGGTCTTTGAATCATTGGTTATTCCTTGGCCATTTTCGGCTCATTTTAATAAATTTTTTTCCTCTTATTGGGGGCCTTACTCATAAAAAAAGGGAGTCACCATGTAAAAAGTTTTTTCTTGTCATGAAATATTTTTTTCTTTATTTCTGCACTCGCTGAAATCTAATACTCTCATGGAGTCACCAAATGAGAGAAAGTCGGAGAACGACAGAGGTTAGCTCTAATTCAAGAAACCCAAGGGGTTTGTGTCACGCCCCGGAGTACGGGAGGTGACGTGGCGGAATATTTAGATTAATTAAAAGCGGATTTAATTAAAAACCAATGGTTTAAAACTCAAATTAAGTAAGAAATAAGAAGATTTTCCACCACATTTGATAAACGAATTTATAAATATTTAGCAAATAATAATAATTGAATAAAAACCACGAATATGGGTTCCACAACCCACAACTTGTGCACACACATGGAGCTGACAATATCATAAATACAATTACAGTCCAAGTACAAATAACGTTAAAGTCTTACATGCCTTGTTTAATAAGTACAGAATGTAAATAAACTCTCCTATTGCTCCTGAGTTCGGTCCGAAGAATCTTCTCCAAACCTAAATGGGAAACCACCTAGAGGGGGGAAATTTAAAACAATAAAACGTGAGCGAAAGGCTCAGTAGGACTATGTTTTATAAAATAGTTTAACGCAAAGGAACACAACATTATTAGAAGTTATTCAAAGGAAACTTAAATAAATAAATAGATAAACAATTTGAGTAGAACCGTCCTGACACAGAACAGTCTACTCGTCAAATCAAAACACCAATTTACTTTTACCTAGGCAAACCATGATATCACCACCGTAGTGGCCCAGCTGGGTATCGGGACCTGCCCCCAAGGTCGATCGCCACACGACCCGATCTCTGATATGGCATCATGCCCATGTGTTTATTATCATTATCATTCAAAACCCAATTACCGAGTGTTGTCAATTACATTTATTATGAAGTTCATTTCATAATCACGGTATATTAAAATATAACCGATAAAACCATTTTCAAACAACCGTTGAAAACATTTTGATAGAAATCATTTTCAAAGCCAAAACATTTCAAAACCAGGCTACCAAAGAAATAGGATAGAAGTCCTACCTCAATACTCGTGCCGGTATCCCACACCGTAATCCCGGTCCGCTATACATTAGCTCCACGGAACCACGAACGATCCTAGATACAAACTAAGTCAATCAATATCTAGTTCGAGACATTCTATGTTACTAAATCATTTCATGATGTCCTAGTGTGCCATTTGTATCATTAAAATCATCCTATAAGGTTGGGATTTAAATCAGGGTTCAAAACAGTGAAAACGGGTAAAAATCACAAAATTTTCCATGCCTCGGTCGGCCTGCCGGACGCCCTGCTTCGGCCTGCCGAACTGCACAGTTCGGCCTGCCAGAAACAAGGTTCGGCCTGCCGAACATTTCTCCAGATTCGGCATGCCGGTCGGAAGAACACCGGCCTGCCGATCATCACTCCGGCCTGCCGAACATGAACTTCGGCCTGCCGAACTGGGAAAACCCAGAAATCCCAGCCACGGGTTTCTCGATCCCCAAAATCCAAATCTTGTTTCTAACCTGTTTTTCTCAAATCCCAGGCATGAAAAACAACTATAGTTGATAGAAAAACATTCTAGAACATGTTTGGAATCATTTAAACAACATTTAAACTCAAAATCCTCAAAAATCCAAAAATGAGAAAAAGAGGAGGAAAATGAAAAATCTTGAATCCAATCCGTTTTTCTTCAATCTAGGCTTAGATTCTAGTTGTTCTAAGTTCATTTAACACAAATCCATGGTTTTCTAAGCTTAAACAAACTTAGATTTCAAAAACACACAAAATTGAAAATTTTGTAAAAAGTTTAGAAATTTCGAATCTAACCTCGAATCGAAGCTTCAATCCGCGTTCTCGGTTGCCGAATCACGTCCCCGAGCTTCCTCCTTGCTGTCCCAAAGCTTGGATTCGAATGTGGTTTCAAAAATTAGGGAGAGAATTGAGAGAGAGAGAGAGCTGCCGAGAGAGAGAGAGGTGTTGCGGGAGAGTGAGGAGAGAGAGAGAGGAAGGAAGGAAATAAATAGAGAAAATCGGTGGGCGGTTTTACTGTGCGAAAACCATGTGCCACCCACGGTTTTGCAAAACGGAGTATTTTTAACATTTTACAAATTGTGGTGTTTTAAAACTCAAAACATCATTTTAAAACAATAAGAAATCCTTCGAATTCATTAATTTAACAAAACAACCAAAAATTCAAAAATCCAACCAAATAGTCTAATAAATGTTAAAACTTTAATTATGGCACATTAATTCATCATTTACATTACATTAATATTAAATAAATTTCGGGACGTTACAACTCTCCACCCCTAAAAGAAATTTCGTCCTCGAAATTTACAACTCATCTCAAAAACAAAACAAATGCAGATATAACTCCCGCATACCCGACTCTAGTTCCCAAGTGGCTTCATCAACCCCGTGATGTTGCCACACGATCTTTACCAACAGTATCTCACGACGACGCAAGCTAATCACTTTCCGGTCGATGATCTGAATCGGCACTTCTTCGTACGTCGTATCCTCTTGAACCTGCACATCGCGAAACGATACTATCTTACCCTACTCAGGTGGACATTTCCTAAGCATCGACACATGAAACACATCGTGCACATAAGAAAGTTCAGGCGGAAGATCAAGCCGATAAGCGACCACACCAACAGGCTGAGTGATCTCGAACGGCCCAATATACCTCAGCGCGAGTTTCCCACTTACTCCGAACCGCATAGTTCCCTTACGAGGTGACACCCTCAAGAGAACAAAATCTCCAACCGCGAACTCTAAGGGTCTACGTCTCCTATCTGCGTAGCTCTTCTGCCGACTTTGAGCTGCTCTCAACCGATCCCGAATCACCGCGACTTTCTCGTTGCTGTCACGAATCACATCTGGCCCAAGAATAACTCTATCTTCCGGCTCGGCCCAACACACAGGTGACCGACACGGTCGCCCATACAATGCCTCAAATGGTGCCACACCGATACTTGCCTGATAACTATTGTTGTACGCAAACTCTGCTAGATGCAAACACTGCTTCCAATTCCCGCCGAAGTCCAACGCACAAGCACGCAACATATCCTCGAGAACCTGGATAACCCGCTCAGATTGCCCATCAGTCTGAGGATGAAACGCCGTACTGAAGTTCAAATCCTGATAACCCGCTCAGATTGCCCAACAATGCCTCAAATGGTGCCACACCGATACTTGCCTGATAACTATTGTTGTACGCAAACTCTGCTAGATGCAAACACTGCTTCCAATTCCCGCCGAAGTCCAACGCACAAGCACGCAACATATCCTCGAGAACCTGGATAACCCGCTCAGATTGCCCATCAGTCTGAGGATGAAACGCCGTACTGAAGTTCAAATCCGTACCCAAAGCCTCTTGAAAACTCCTCCAGTACTTAGCATTAAACCTGGTGTCTCGATCAGAGGTGATGGACAAAGGAACTCCATGCAACCTCACAATATTCTGCATATACAACTCCCCGAGAATCTTCCTAGAACACGTAGACCTAAACGGAATGAAATGCGTCGATTTCGTCAACCTGTCGACTACAACCCAAACTGCATCGTGCCGTTGCTCCGTCCTCGGCAAACCTGTGAGAAAATCCATCGTCACATGCTCCCATTTCCACCCTGGAATAGGAAGCGGCTGAAGCTGACCTGCAGGCTTCTGATGCTCAGCTTTCACCTGAAGACACGTCGAACACTTGGCCACGTACTCTCGAACATCTTTCTTCATGCCTCTCCACCAATATTGTCTCTTCAAATCACGATACATCTTGGTGCTCCCCGGATGAATAGCGAACTGAGACCTATGAGCTTCATCTAGAACGGCTTTCGTCACCTCGGCGACAACTGGAACTACAAGATGCTCCCGAAAGTACAACGATCCATCTGCATGTACGCTCCATTCCTCGAACTGCTCTCCGTTCTGAATCCGCGACCAAATCCCCTGCAAATGTCGATCCTGCCACTGACCTTGCTTCACCGTCTGAACAAGAGCTGGAGACGCTTCCACATGATATAACGAAACTCGATCACCATCTTCATGATACAGTAGCCGATACTCACTCACTGTCGCATCCTTGCTCTAGTCCTCAAAAATCAAGCAAGCGAGAATCCCTGAAGACTTCCTGCTAAGTGCGTCCGCTACCACATTAGCTTTCCCGGGATGATACTGCAAAGCGAAATCATAATCCTCCATGTACTCTACCCATCTGCGTTGCCTCAAGTTGAGATCCCTCTGAGTGAACAAATATCTCAAACTCTTGTGATCGGAGAAGACCTGAAACCATGCTCCATACAAGTAACATCTCCAAATCTTCAGCGCGTAGATCACCGCTGCAAGCTCTAAATCGTGAGTAGGATAATTCCGCTCGTGAGGTCGTAGCTGTCTCGATCCGTACGCAACTACACGCCCATGCTGCATCAACACGCATCCAAGTCCGCGCCCTGAAGCATCAGCATAAACCTCATACGGCTCGTCACTGCTAGGAATAATCAACACTGGAGCTGAAGTCAACCGGTTCTTCAATTCCTAAAAAGCAGACTCACAGTCTTCATCCCACTCAAATCTGACGTTTTTCTTGATCAATCTCGTCAATGGAGCTGCAATCTTCGAAAAGTCCTTTACGAATTTCCTGTAATATCCAGCAAGAGCTAGGAAGCTACGAATCTCCGCTACATTCCTTGGTCGTTCCCACTCCAATATAGCTTCAATCTTGGACGGATCCACTGAAATACCATGCTCCGAGATGACATGACCCAGAAACTTGACCTCAGTCAACCAGAACTCACATTTTTCCCTCTTAGCATACAACTGGTGCTCCCGCAGAGTCTGAAGCACGATCCGAAGATTCTGCTCATGCTCCTCCCAAGTCTTAGAATACACAAGAATATCATCGATGAACACGATCACAAACTGATCCAGATACGGCCTAAATATCCTGTTCATCAAATCCATAAAAGCTGCTGGAGCATTCGTCAACCCGAAAGACATAACCAGAAACTCGAAGTGCCCATACCGAGTCCTAAAAGCTGTCTTGGGAATGTCCTCTTCCTTGATCCTGAGCTGATGATAACCTGAACGCAAATCAATCTTTGAGAAGTATCGCGAACCTCCCAACTGATCAAATAGCTCATCAATCCTAGGCAAGGGATACTTGTTCTTCACCGTAACACGATTCAGCTGCCGATAATCCACACATAACCTGAGAGTCCCATCGTGCTTCTTAGCGAACAAAACTGGTGCTCACCATGGAGATGTGCTATTCTGAATATACCCTTTATCAGCAAGCTCCTGAAGTTGCTTCCTCAATTCCTTCATTTCTGCCGGCGCCATCCGATAAGGTGCCATAGAAATTGGTGATGTCCCTGGAAACAACTCGATACCAAACTCAATCTCCCGATGCGGTGGTAACCCTGATAACTCGTCGGGGAAGACATCCTCGAACTCATCAACCACCGGAATCGCTACACCACTACTCGAAACATAGGGCTCGCAATCTAGATTGGCAAGAAAAGCAAAACAATCTAGATTCCTTCGCCCTCCTAGACATGACTTCATAAGACGCTCACTCATTAGCCAATCACCACCACCCTGGTAAGTGATTACCGTCCCCCTATCAGACACTAGGGTTACTTTCCTAAGTTGGCAGTCCACGACTGCACTATACCTGGACAACCAGTCTATCCCTAGAATTACATCATAGGAACTCATGGGGAGTACAATCAAATCACTTTTCAAAATCTCATCCCCAATCTTTATTTTACAAGATTTACACATACAATTTACACACACCCGCCCCAAGGGAGAAGTTATGACTAGGGGTTCATTAAACTCTTCTACTTCTAATCCCAAGGCATGTACAAAAGAACTCGAAATGAGAGAATGAGAGGCACCGGTATCAAATAAAACGCGAGCTAAAGATCTGGAAACCAAAATCATACCATCGACAACCGCGTTACCAGTCTGAGAATCTGACCCTCCAGATGCCATTGCATGAACCTGCACTGGCGCTTTCCCTTTTCCTCTACCAACATTACTGGGTCCTGGATTACTCGGCCGATGCTGCTGAGATGGAGATGATTGCACACTGCCTGTGCTCGGAGCTCTATACTGAGGAACACTGCGCTGAAAATACTGCAGCTTCTGCCCCCGTGCCGGATATGAGAATTGCTGAGGAGAAAACTGCAGATACTGCAACTGCGGGTACTACGGAGGCGGAGGTAGGGTCTGAGGCTGAGGCTGAGATGAACGACTGGCATCCTCCCCGGTCTGCGATCCAAGACGAGCACTCCTGATTGGGCAATTCCTCTTGATGTGTCCGGGCTGCTGACAAAAATGACAATGAAAGCTGCAGGGATTGCTACGCCCGCTGCCAGATGAACTGCTGCTGCCACTGGTCGCACCGCCTTGCTTGCCTTTCCCCAGAGCTGGACGACTACTAATGCTCTTCCTGCCACTCCTCTGCGGTCCTTCTGAAGCCTTGGCTCGGTCCTCACAATACTGCACGTAATCATTCTCCACGGAGATCGCCGATGACACAAGCTCTCCGAAACTCCTAAGCCGTAGAGCAACCAACTGCCGCCGAATAGGAGCCTTGAGTCCTTCTTGAAACTTAATATATTTCTCACGCTCCGATGCCACCGCTGATGGAGCAAACCTAGCCAACTCGTTAAACTTTGCCTCATACTCCCGAACTGATAGATCACCCTGCTGCAATCTATAAAACTCAGCTGCTTTCTGGTCTCTATATCCCTGCGGAAAATACCGATCATAGAACAGCTCCTCGAACTTGTCCCAACCGATATCGCCACCGCGCTCCAGACGCTTAGTTTGTTTCCACCAGGTGTTGGCGCCACCCTCGAGCTTCTACGTCGCAAACTCCACACGATACTCCTCAGGCACACCAAGGGTATCAAGATGCTTCAAGATCGAATCCAACCAATATTCTGCTAACTGCGGATCCCCATTGCCATCAAAAGTCGGAATAGACGCCCGCCAGAATTCCTTAAAGAAAGCATGCCGACTACCAACACTGGAGTCTTTCGGTCTAGCCTTGGCTGCCATCTGCCGAAAAGCCGCAAACATAGACCTCATCATGCTCTCATCATTTCTGAACTCGGCGTCAGTGGTCGAATGACGTCTAGGTGCCATTCTCTCACTTCTGAAAACAAAATTTGGACTGTCAGAGGTATTTCATTGTCAAACCTATGTGTGCACAATTCCCAAGGTTCATAACCTTGTGCTCTGATACCATTCTGTCACGCCCCGGAGTACGGGAGGTGACGTGGTGAAATATTTAGATTAATTAAAAGCGGATTTAATTAAAAACCAATGGTTTAAAACTTAAATTAAGTAAGAAATAAGAAGATTTTCCACCACATTTGATAAACGAATTTATAAATATTTAGCAAATAATAATAATTGAATAAAAACCGCGAATATGGGTTCCACAACCCACAACTTGTGCACACACATGGAGCTGACAATATCATAAATACAATTACAGTCCAAGTACAAATAACGTTAAAGTCTTACATGCCTTGTTTAATAAGTACAGAATGTAAATAAACTCTCCTATTGCTCCTGAGTTCGGTCCGAAGAATCTTCTCCAAACCTAAATGGGAAACCACCTAGAGGGGGGAAATTTAAAACAATAAAACGTGAGTGAAAGGCTCAGTAGGACTATGTTTTATAAAATAGTTTAACGCAAAGGAACACAACATTATTAGAAGTTATTCAAAGGAAACTTAAATAAATAAATAGATAAACAATTTGAGTAGAACCGTCCTGACACAGAACAGTCTACTCGTCAAATCAAAACATCAATTTACTTTTACCTAGGCAAACCATGATATCACCACCGTAGTGGCCCAGCTGGGTTTCGGGACCTGCCCCCAAGGTCGATCGCCACACTACCCGATCTCTGATATGGCATCATGCCCATGTGTTTATTATCATTATCATTCAAAACCCAATTACCGAGTGTTGTCAATTACATTTATTATGAAGTTCATTTCATAATCACGGTATATTAAAATATAACCGATAAAACCATTTTCAAACAACCGTTGAAAACATTTTGATAGAAATCATTTTCAAAGCCAAAACATTTCAAAACCAGGCTACCAAAGAAATAGGATAGAAGTCCTACCTCAATACTCGTGCCGGTATCCCACACCGTAATCCCGGTCCGCTATACATTAGCTCCACGGAACCACGAACGATCCTAGATACAAACTAAGTCAATCAATATCTAGTTCGAGATATTCTATGTTACTAAATCATTTCATGATGTCCTAGTGTGCCATTTGTATCATTAAAATCATCCTATAAGGTTGGGATTTAAATCAGGGTTCAAAACAGTGAAAACGGGTAAAAATCACAAAATTTTCCATGCCTCGGTCGGCCTGCCGGACGCCCTGCTTCGGCCTGCCGGACGCCCTGCTTCGACCTGCCGAACTGCACAGTTCGGCCTGCCGGAAACAAGGTTCGGCCTGCCGAACATTTCTTCAGATTCGGCATGCCGGTCGGAAGAACACCGGCCTGCCGATCATCACTCCGGCCTGCCGAACATGAACTTCGGCCTGCCGAACTGGGAAAACCCAGAAATCCCAGCCACGGGTTTCTCGATCCCCAAAATCCAAATCTTGTTTCTAACCTGTTTTTCTCAAATCCCAGGCATGAAAAACAACTATAGTTGATAGAAAAACATTCTAGAACATGTTTAGAATCATTTAAACAACATTTAAACTCAAAATCCTCAAAAATCCGAAAATGAGAAAAAGAGGAGGAAAATGAAAAATCTTGAATCCAATCCGTTTTTCTTCAATCTAGGCTTAGATTCTAGTTGTTCTAAGTTCATTTAACACAAATCCATGGTTTTCTAAGCTTAAACAAACTTAGATTTCAAAAACACACAAAATTGAAAATTTTGTAAAAAGTTTAGAAATTTCGAATCTAACCTCGAATCGAAGCTTCAATCCGCGTTCTCGGTTGCCGAATCACGTCCCCGAGCTTCCTCCTTGCTGTCCCGAAGCTTGGATTCGAATGTGGTTTCAAAAATTAGAGAGAGAATTGAGAGAGAGAGAGAGCTGCCGAGAGAGAGAGGTGTTGCGGGAGAGTGAGGAGAGAGAGAGAGGAAGGAAGGAAATAAATAGAGAAAATCGGTGGGCGGTTTTACTGTGCGAAAACCATGTGTCACCCACGGTTTTGCAAAACGGAGTATTTTTAACATTTTACAAATTGTGGTGTTTTAAAACTCAAAACATCATTTTAAAACAATAAGAAATCCTTCGAATTCATTAATTTAACAAAACAACCAAAAATTCAAAAATCCAACCAAATAGTCTAATAAATGTTAAAACTTTAATTATGGCACATTAATTCATCATTTACATTACATTAATATTAAATAAATTTCGGGACGTTACAGTTTGTCTCCAAAACCCTCTACTTTCTAGGGAACGATGTATCGAGTGAAAAAAATAAAATAAAATTGGCAAAATCAATCCATTACTCCTTTTGAAAGGCACCCTCCCTTATTATTCAAAAAAAAAAAAAAAAAGGGCCCGTGCTCTTTTTCTTTCATACGCAAAACATTTTATAAAAAGGGAAAAAAAAAAAAAGTGCCTATGCTCTATAATTTCTCAATATAAAAAGGCCTATGTCATTTCTATGAGTGGTCCCCGATCGTCATTTAATGTCCTAAACTTCATTTTTAAGTTTATGTTGCTTCAATCAAAATCATCGTAGTACCATAAATGTAGCTACGGCCTTTTTTCTGTGTTGTCTTTGACCTCCAAATCGATGGGACAGTTAGCTCTACCACCATACATATGCACTTGACACAGTACTTCAAATAAAATAAAATGACACAAAATTAAATGCAAAAGAAACTGGATATCGAAAGCTCACAGCAAATACCATCGTTTATTTCAAACAAATATCATAATAAAGTGAATTACACATGATTAAAAAAACAAACAAAAAAAAACTAACAATAACTTTCGCAATCCCCCTCTTATTAACAAACATCGTGCATACTATTAATTAATGTACGTGCATGCATGCTAACACGTTACGTCCTTAGTTTCATGAACCCAATTATAGCTCACCCGAAGTAGAGCTACTGGATTGTTTGAAAAACCAGAAAGCGTTCTTGGCATACAAAGCAAGCACCACAAGAACAAAAGCAGCCACAGCCACGTTAACCAATATCTTCGGATTCTTCACAATTCCCTTCTTTTGGCCACCTTCTGAACCAGCTGATTTATTATTAATAGATCTATCAGCAACATCAGCAGTACTTGTATTCTTTTTCTCATCCGCAGCCTTGTTAGTTGCTGTATCCGATCCATGATCTGGAGAGCTAGCACGCTTTTTCTCTGCCGGTGCCGTCGGCGGCGTTATCTTCTCTGCCTTGTCCAAAGTTGTCTTCTCCGAAGCCTTCTTGTCATTGGATAGTGCTGTTGCTTCTTTGATGTGATCCTTCTTCTCAGCATTAATGGGCTTCATTGGTTGCTGATCATGATCAATATCCTTGGGTTTGACCCCTGTTTGCTGTTTGTCAGCCGGATCCACCGCCGGCTTCGGTGGGGGAGCTTGTTTTTGTTGTTGTTGCGGCGGTAGCAGCAGCTCAGCTGATTGATCATGATCAGCAGTGGTAGCAGGAGGAGGAGCTGTGGTCTTTTTTGGTTGTGCTGATTCCGAGGTTGGTTTTGGCTTTGGTTTTGCCTTGTTATCTGCATGAGTGCTTGTGGGTGGTGGTGGGCTAACTGGGTCGGCTTTGGGGACTTTGATGTAAAGGATTCCGCCTTCGAATTTGGCGGAGATCTTGTTGGTGTCCCGGTCTTGTGCGAGTGGAAAGTCCTTCATGAAACGGCGCCATTTGTTGTGGCCGATATGACGTTCGCCGGTAACCCTCAGTTTTGAGGCTGAGGTTATTTGTATTTTCAGTTTGTCCTTATGAAATCCTGAAAATATATAAATCCCATGCAAAGTAAAATGTACACAAGGATAAAGTCAGAAAAATAAGTCAAAAAATAAGATGTATCCATAAATTGTTGGAAAAGTAGACCGGATTATTATGAGGTGTGACAAATACAAATTTCCAAATAGGTTGCCATCTATCCTTGGCTGTAGGTGGTTTTGCTTTCAGTTGTATACATATAATCATTTAATTAGAAGCAGAAGACCTTGTTATTGATTCTTCTTGTGCTTAAAACAAATCTCACCTGGTAAATCATGTGCATATAGTCACACTTGGTGTGCATAATTAGAATTATTTTTATACAAATGAATTGTCTTTGCCGAAGGAAAACAAAACAAAACTATTAATTAGCTGAATTCCTTGTTTGCTTAAAAGCATTTATGAACAGGTATTATTCTCTCTTTCATTCAAAAAGAAAAGGATTTACTAGACAAATTTACGATTTTCTTTTTCTTCTGATTTCTGATCTAAAAGTGAATATTCCTTGATGATAGTTTGCCGTTTCAAGACCTATGACAAAGAGGCGATTCCCCAGATGTCGTTTATCTTTTGGGGAAAGTATATATTGGTGATGACATTATCATTATTGTCTAATATGGTGTTCAAAAAGATCTGCATATATTTAACTTTCACCAATAAATCAAAATCAAACTGAAATGAATTATAAATATTTTTGGGTTTAATTAGTTTTGGTCCCAATTATAAAAGTAACTTGAAAAAAAAAATAATAACTTGAATGGGATTCTAGCTAACTAATATAATGAAAATTATGCATGAATGTGAACTACAAAATGAGAACTCTTGCTGTCTCATTGCAATGATCGCTTTATATACATGTGTGCGCGCGCCCGCGTCTATATAAAGAGAACTAAAACTAGAACATGATCAAAACACAAATAAAAGGAGAAATAACATGACGAGAAATTAACAAATAATTACCAGCTAAAAAGACGAGAAGATTGTCGACATCATTTTCTTTGGTCCGTTCGAATGGTGGTTCGAATTCTTCATACTCGCGATTAGCAGCAGCAGAAGTAGTACTTCCTGGCTTTGCAATATGATCCATAATTCTTTTTTTGTCCTCTGATAATAACTGGTTTAATTATGAATTCTCTCTCTCACTCCCCTTTTTTTATATATATGCTTGAAATGGAATTTCTGTTCAAATCTTGTGATGGGAAAAACCTAAGCTCTGGAGTGGTTGGATTTATGCTACATACATATTGGCATATATAATGTAGAGTACTTTAATTGAGAGAGAATTCCTTAGGCCACAATATGCTTCATGTGTTTTCTTTTGGAAATGGTTATTCCTTCTCTCTCTCTATCTCTCTCTCTCTCTCCCTCTCTTCGTAGATTGCTTTCTTTTGGTTTTGTTATTGGTCTTCTCTTTCGGTTGATTACAGGCTTTAAGTTATATATGCTTTAATTGCTCCATGTGATAGTCATCTTCAGTGGGCAAGGGCAAAGGTTCTTTATCTCTTTCATATTCCTTTTTTTTTTTTTTTGGGACAAAGACCTAGGACAAGGATAATAGGTTTGAATTGGGGGGACTACTTCTGCCGTGCGTAGGTCACAAAAGTACAATTATACATACAAAAATGCTGGTGCGTAGGTCACCAGCATGCTAAAGAAGTTATAGTCAAAATATATATATATATATATATATATATATATATATATATGTTAAGGGGTAAGTTACAAAACTATGTCATTTAGTTTTAATTATTTCTCAATTTACCTTTATGTTTTTAGAAACTATAAAGATTTCCTTTGCATTTGAAAAACTTGTTTTAATTTTATCCCTTATACACTTTTTTGATAGAAAAAACATAGGGATAAAATAAAGATACCCTTAAGTAGACCGAATTTGTTTATGAAATATATTTTTCACCTTAAGATTTTTTTAATGGATATTTTTACATTTAAAAAGACATCAAATTTAAGGTATTTTTTTTTCTAAAATTAGATGTTTTCTTTTAAATTTTTTTATATTGTTAAATCTACAAAATATTTTTCATAACTGTTTAATTTAAAGGATACCTTTCACAAAAGTGTGATTATGGTCTTAACTTTTTTTTTGTTTTGTTATTTATCAGCCCACAACCTCTTATTTTAGTCACTAATGGGCCATTTCAATTGACATTCACTAACTTTGGTGTCAAGTGACCTGCACATGTGGTCTGTAGTAAGGGAATTTTAGTAAAATATTTAATATTTTTTAAACATTAAAAGTAAAACATCTTTCTTTGAAAAATTAAAATTAAAATATAAAAAATAAAAATAAAAACATTAGCAATATAATTTCTTAATCTTAAAATATTAATAATTAGCAAAACCCACCTTTTTTAAAAAAATCAACAAAACCTAGAGATTATTTATGACCGGCGACGAGAGTGGGGGCGACGGGGTGGGAGGATATGACGGGGGTGGGGGCGATGGGTTGGAGGGAAGTGGCAAGGTTGGAGTCATGGGTGGGTAAGATGCGACAGGAATGGGGCACAAATAGAAAGTCGCCAATGCGATTACAAGGGCTCCAGTGGTCGTGTCAAGATCGTTGGGTTGTGAATGGGCTGGTTGTGATAGGGAAGGGGCATGACGATGTTAGGTGGGGGCTGGGCTAGACATGATCTTTTGCAATGGGAATAGGGGCTAATAGGATTGAGGGGCTCTGGGAGGGGTGACAAGGTATGGGGGTGGGTCATTGGCTGCTGTTGGGATGGTTGGGTGTGGAGGTTGGTCGCCGGTGAGAGAGGAGATGGTGGGTAAGGGTGAGCAACGGGGAGGAGTTAGGTTTTGGGAGGAATTATATGGATTTTGGGTTTTTTTGCTGATTTTAAATTTTTTTGGATAAAATTCAAACCAATGGTTGTAATTTAATATTTTTAGATTAATAGTTGTGATTTATTCTTAATTTAATTTGTATCATTAATTTAAAGGTTAAAAATTAATATCTAACAATTTTTAATAGTCAAACATAACAGTTTTACAGTCAAAATGGTCACTCAGTAACTAAAATAAAAAGTTAGAGACATAAATAAAAAAAAAATTAAAGACTAAAATCTTATTTTCATAAAAAGTTGGAGACTAATTTAACAATTTACTCTTTTAACTCTATGCTAATGATCTCGCTGTCTTAAGTGACATGACATGTCATACATACAAAAATCATGCATAACATGGTATTGTTTCCTCAAAAAGAAAGAAGTGGGGAAAGCAAATATGGTCCAATCACAATAATGTTGTTCACCGACATTTTGACAGCTGACATTGATATGCCTCATACACGTTTAAATTTAATTAATATTAAGAGGGTGTTCGAAAGGGTGGTAAGAACCGTTGGTTAAAACTATTTTTACTGTAGCATATGAGAGCTTTATACTGTAGCAATTTTTTTTATTATTACTGTAGCATGTGAAAGCTTTACATTGTTCATAACTGAGTTTGTGATAAAAACCGTATGGTTAAAACCACTATCAAACAGCCGATTAGACAATATAAGAAATATTTATTCATGCGCGTATGTATCTTGTGTAGAGCGCCCGTACAAACTCCTAAAGATTCGGATTAATACAAAAAGAAGGCAAAGGTATACGTTCTCATTGTTGGATGTTGGTACATACATAGATACACACACAGAGACAAACTGAGAAACAATAATATTAACGCAACAACCTTGCAGAAGCTTGTAGAGGGTAAGCCTTATCAAATTGAGATGTAATATTTATGCTTTAATATAATTATAATTAGTGGGATGTATGTGAACAAAAGTGTTTGCTTCCATCTTACAAAATTATTGCATCATGAGGGGCCAAAAGACATAATGTCATAGCATTATTATTGACTATTTTCAATGATGATCAGTGGAGTCAACAACAGTAATATGAAAACATAGCACTACTCATGTTTTAGTATAATTAGGGCGTGTAATAAAATTATTTAATTGATGTGCATAATGTTTCCATAACCATCAAGTTATGATTTATTGGCAATCTTTGATTTGTCTCTTGTCTTCTCCGGTGCAAATAAATTGGAAAGGAAATCAAGAAATTATAAAGGTTATTTACCCTTTTATATATTGTATTTTAGATTTATTCAAATGTAGATTATATTTTCAGGTTTTGATTTCATCTAATACATAACTTTAACTTAGATTTAATACATAAACTTTTATCTTTTTTCCGATCAATCTTCAATTTTGTCCAAAAAATTGCACAAAATACCCTCAAATTGAAAAAATAACTTTAAAATCTAAAGAAAACTTTGTACTAAGATTTTTACTTTAAAAATATATAGAATATCCTCAAAATGGGTGTTTTATGTGTTTTTATTTTTGTTGTCTTCTTATTTTTTGAAAGTTTTTTTTTTTCTGATTACTTAAAGATAATTTGATCATTTAAAGATCAAAATTAACCATTGACTGAGGTAAGCTATAAGTTTATGTATTAAATCTATTCTAAAGGTAAACATTCAGTGAGATTAAAAGTAAAAGATATCTTTTTTTGAATTAACCTATAAAATAGAGGGTATAAAAGATAAATATCCTATTATATATCAACTCAGCCCTTAAGTAGAAATTAAGGAGGAAATCATAATATAATTTTTTAAAATGTATAGGATGATAACCACAATTAAAAAAAAAAAAACATTCTTCTACAAAGTGAATACATGAATTCACACAAATTTGTTACTATATAATAGCGGGGGAGTTGCTTACGTATACTGTTGAACAAGGCTGACTATTAGATATACTACAGCCTATTAGAGTCGGTCTCCTATGGTGCTGTAGGTGACCGATGTGATTCAGGTCTTTTAGTCTCGATCGATTAAAGTTTTCCACCAATTGTAATAGATTTGTTGAACGAGCAATATGGGCATTCTATTATGAGTACGCCTTTTCTGTTTCCCTTCATGGGAACTTGGCGTAAGTGGCATCCTCTTATACGTATTATTATATTTTTGTAAAACCTGAGATTTTTAATGCATTAAAAATGCATTAAATTAAGGATTATATTAAGACAAAGTACAATTAAAAAAAATACTGTATAATATTACAGGAAATTATACAGTATTAGAGTAATGCAGTATAAGAATTGGATTGTGTGGACCACCATTTCTTTTTATACTTTTATAAAAGAAAAGAAGAAGAAAAAAAGGGAAAATCAGAAAAATCACACAAATTCGGGTCTCTCTCTACTTTCTCTCCCTAGAATTCTCTCTCTCTCCTCAAATCCAGTTTGAGATTTCGGCATTTTTTTTCGACACCTCCCACACCAATGAAAAGCTCTCGACGAGCTGAGTCCAACGAGGTGTCATGCCACCCAAAAGGCCACCGGAGGGAGGCTCACGCGCCGCCTAAAGTGGCGGTGAAACCCATTTCTTTCCAACATCATTTCTCCGCCGTCCGACCACCAATCAACGTGATCTTAGTGTCTATGGACTCAGCGTGAGGAGAGGAACAAGATGGTACCAATTTTTTAGCTCAATTTTGGCTGGAAAAGCTTCGCCGGAGCTGCCTGTCTCCGTCGTGTCGCTACCACTTGGAACCGCCACTCACGACGGCGGTGAGGTACACCGCCACCACCGTTCGACTCAGACGGCAACGGGGAGTGAAACCCCTCGCCTAATTTTGCATCCCAGTCGCTGCTCGTTGGAGTTCCACCTCGGCCCGTCGTCACCGTCGTGGGAGAGTCGGGTTCTCCATCCCCGATGCTTTCGTGCCAAATTGATGGCACGAAAACACTCAGAGGAGGTCGGGGAACAAATCCTCCACCTCAATTGCACGGTATCTCCGATGAAGATAGGTGATCGGAGTTGCCTTTCCCCACCGTCCACGACAACTTCGATTAGCATAGATGAAGGCCGAATTGGATGAAATTGACCCCACCAATAGACTCAGGAGGGTTGAATTAGGGGGGGTAGGTTCAAGCTCAGCCCTCAACGGAGCCAACCGCCGCCGGTCAACGGCCGGTCAACGTCAAATTGGGATTTTGTGATCCGGACCTCCGATCAAAGATCCGAGATGGCCTCCCGACTCATTTCGACACTTTGAATGCAATGGTGACCTCCGTTCGAGCTAATTCCACTCTGATGAAAATCATCTGGTACCAACTATACGTAGATCGAGGCAATTCAAACTATAGTATCGGAGTCCAGAATGATAGTTTCAAGAATGTATAATCCCCAGGAAGCATTCCTAGCCATTCATGGTCGCTCAAGGAGCACTACAGAGGATGCTTCGCATACTGTAGATGCAGCGAGATACAACTGGATTGCTTGCTTGGAGTTCAAGTAAGTAGGAATCCCACCTATAGTATGAACTGTTTTAGAATAAATTGTTTTAGATGCTTTCATAAAAATTTATGAAATGCATGATCAGTGATTGTTACACTATTTTATGTGAGAATGAGTTTTATAACGTTACAAGGTTGACGAAAAACACGTTAAGGGTAAAATCGTCATTATCAAGGAAATGGCTAGAACGGAGTCGAACACTCCAATTTAGCATAATGTTATTGGACAGAAAATGTTCCGTAATACGTTAAGTAACGTAACGGTCATGTGAGACCAGAGATTTAACAAGAGATGTTTTAAGTAAACGAGAGGTAAACCGATGGTTTATAAGGATAAGTAAAGACAACGGTAAACGAAAGTATACTAGTCAAGTTAAAAGGAAAGAATGGTTAATGTTTACGTTTTATTATCAATCGAGTGGATTGATAATAAAGAATGTTAACTAATAAGTCGGCTGTCATTTGATCAGGACATAGAGGCCGACTAATGGAAGGAAAAGGAACGGAATAGAGAACGCTAGAGCATAGTTCGGGTAAGTTCAGACTTCACCTACAGCATGAAATAAATGATTTTTAAATGCTTATTTATATAATTTGCAAATGAGTTTGCAATTATTATGCAAGTTTATTTTAAAGTATCTTTGCATTTATTGTGCAAAAAGTTTTAAAGTTCAAGATAAAGAATTGCAATGAATTTGCAATTGTTATGTTTAAAGTCTATTTGCATATTGATATGCATAGGGTTTTTTAAAAGTTTAAGTTATGATTTTCAAAGTATTGAAAGTATGTTTTGCATTATGACAATGCGTAATATTTTATAGTTTAAGTTATAAGTTTCATGATGCATTTGCTATGCAATAAGTTGCATTTATCATGCAATAAGTTTTACAATAAAAGTTATAATTTGCAAAATGTGATTGCGTTATATGATGCGTTTGTGATACAATAAGTTGCATTTGTGATGCAATAAATTTCAGAGTACAAATTATGATTAGCAAAATGTGTTTGCATTTTATGTTGCATTTGTTATACAATATGTTGCATTTATTATGCAATAGGTTTTATAGTACAAGCTATGAATTGCAAGTGTATTGCAGATGATGTGATTGCATTTGAAATGCTCACTAAAGTTAATAAGAAGGTAACGTAAAGATAAAAAGAAAGTGTCGTACCAGCCTCTTTGTTATAAGGTAATGAAAGTAAAATTAAAGTTTGACCTCCTAAAGGTGAGGTACAAGACCTCAATGTTTGATGGTCTCAAGTCTTCCACAAGGGAAGCATCGTCTTTATGATCTCATGATTAATGAGTTGGTACGAACACTAAAGTAAAGTAAGGAAAAAGGAAGGTTATAAGATAAAGAAAGTTAAGGAGTAAGAATAAAGGTTGAGAAAGAAAGGAATATTTAAGTTTATAGAATGTTCGTAAAATGCTCATAATTAAAGTTCATAATTGAGCATAATTGGAATAATGCATTATGAATTTGCTTGTATTCCTTATTATAAAGTATTTACGTTAAATGTTTATGGAAAACATTCTAAAAAATGTTTACGATAAATGTTTATGAAGAACGTTTTCATGTTTTCAAGAAACGGTTTATGAACGACGTTTTAAGATAAACATTCAAGAAATGTTTTACGAAAAATGTTTATGCAAAACGTTTCAGAAATGTTTTAGGAAAAACATTTTCAGAAATGTTTATGGAAAACGTTCATGAAGAATGTTTCAAGAGAAAGGTTTTTATGAGAAATTTTAGAGCATGATTAAATGAATTGTGAGTTTATGTTTGAACTTCCTGAGCGAAAGCTCATAAAAGTTTCTTCATGCTGTAGGTAATTTAAGGTGACCAGTAGGACCCGTTAGAAGAGCTGGGTGCTGCGGAGGACAGATGCGAAGATTTGGGTATGAATACCATAACTGTTTGCTTCCGCTATGCAAAGAAAAGATTTTCCATTGTTTAATGTAGTGTTTTTAAAGTTTTAAGAAAATCAGAGTTTGAAGAAATGTATTCAAAGTTTTAAGATACAGTTTACGAACTATTTTATGTAATTATAAAGTAAAGTTTTAAACTATGATTTAATAAATGTTTCTTATTAAGTTTTAAGAAACGATTTGAAATGATTTGAAGAGCAAGTGTTGAGCGAGGTCTCAACTTGAAATGCGACAGAGGTCGCATCAGTTTTAAAGAACATTTAAAGAAAAAAAATTTTATTTCAGTATTTGTGTTACTAAGTAAGTAAGATTACTGTTAATAAAACGATGTTTATGAAAGTAAAGTGACTGCCCGAAAAGGCGGGTCGTCACAATTTTAGTGTTGGAACCGATTTGAGATTGGAATCGGGTGTTCTTGTGTTATGAGGTCATCATCATTAGTATTGGTATATGTATTTCCATAAGTTAAATACAATTATCCATTTCAAAAAAGTAATTGCTTAATGACTATTTATAATTAGACTTAATGCTTGACTTAAATAGAGCACTGATCACATCACAAATCACTCGTCACTAAGTACATCAAAAATTGACAATCCATCTAAAACATGCTGCACATAAATTTTGTGCAAGTAGGGCTTCTGAGTCTGGACGCACAGC
The DNA here is from genome assembly GCA_025403435.1 of Artocarpus heterophyllus. Lineage (NCBI taxonomy): Eukaryota > Viridiplantae > Streptophyta > Magnoliopsida > Rosales > Moraceae > Artocarpus > Artocarpus heterophyllus. The sequence continues at coordinate 28,754,410 of CM046337.1, forward strand.
TTTTGTGCGTGCAATTTTTTTTTTTTTTTTCTCAAGAATGATCTATCTGCCAATCCTTATAATCTATTATTACTTAGGGTCCCAAACAAAACCTGCCTTTTTTCCCTTTTTTTTTTCTTTTTATTTGCTGTAAGAAAAAGACTTACATTACCCCATGCGCACAATTTCTTAATAACATTTTTTACCGTACCAACTACATTGATAATGTTATTGTTCAATTGGATTGCATTTTACAGGGTGTTTAGAGTATTGGTTTAAACTATTCATTTACATAAATTTTAGTTAAAACCATTGTAGTATGTGATAACTTTATACTATAACTTACTTTTTCTTTATACTGTAATATATGAGAGTTTTACACTGTAACAACTAAAAATTTTAGTTGATCCTGAGAATGCCAAACACCCTAGAGTTATTAGCATATGAGGGTTAATAATAATGCTAATTGACTTTCCATATATTTTGGGTGTGAAAATAAATATTTAAAAATATTTTAAAGATGTTATTTAATATCCGTGATACAAATATCCATTTATAAAAAAAATAAAATAAAATAAACTTGCTAACTTCCTGAAGATTTTGCATTGTGTTGTGATCATAAGTTATTATTACTTTGACCAACTCCAAATTAAATATCGGGTGCAATGAAAGCACCAAAAAGACATGATTGAGTTTTTACATCTTTTACTTAATCCTTATCCGTATCAACAAACCAAGATCAATGTAGTTTTTTTTCTTTTTGCTGTCAGAAAAGCGTTACATCACCCCGCATAACATTTTATAACACTTTCTATTGATAATTTAACCACATAAATAATAATATAACTAATTGAAGCATGCCAATTTCTACCCCAAAAAAATACAATGGAAATAATTAATGTGGATTGAGTATAGGTAGCAAAAATGAAAGTTGTCCCACATTGGCGTAAAAGGGCATGTGTAAAAGGGTGTGCTCATTGTATGCAAATAGATATCTGTGTATCTGGATATAAAAAGTGGGTAAGCGTTTTAGGGTAAGGACTATATTATCAGGTACTGAAAAGTTGTCAGCTGGCTCCATATGTATATATATATATATATATATATTTATTTTTTTTTCCTTTTGGGTATTTGACTTTTACAGAAGAAATACATGTCAACTGTTCCAACGAAATATTAGCACGAAAGAGTTTTCATAAGTAGGGTAAGAAAGTCCTTTATGTCTTTCATTATGTGTCACTTTGTTGAGATATAAGATGGTTTTCATCATCCACTATATGATAAAGGGTGTTTTTGTCACGTGCTACTGCAACTTCGTGTGTTAGCCGCTACCATAAAGTAGCCTTAATCTTGTCTGATTTTTTTTTTAAGAGAAAAAACTCCATTCCAGTGGCTTCTTTCCACGTGTAAAATATGTTTTTTTTTAAAAAAAAAAATAGACACACCATGTTCTAGATGAACTCACGTTATCTATTTAATAATGTTATCTTAAATAATGTTTAACTGATCACTTTAATTATATATTACGCTATTTAAAAGTTTGAAATGCTATTTAACTAGCTTTTACTTAGTTTTCTTTATGAGCTAATTGAATAAAGTAGCATAATAGTTAGTTACATGCAATTTCAGATTAAGATTAAGAAAACATGATAGGAAATCGAGCAATTGGTAATTGGTTCTCAAACTATATCCAACCGACTAGGAGCGTAAAATTATATTGTTTTGAAACCCTACTTAAAGAAACCGACCATTCGTTGTGTTGTATTATTTGGAATTATTCGGGTAAAGTTGTCGGACCAATATCTGATTAAAAAAAGCAAATATCATAAAAGAGTTAAAAGTGAGAGAAAATGTTTCAATTTATCCTTTCATTTTAAGATACCATAAATATATCATTTAAATTTGAAAAACTTGTTTTAATTTTATTTCTTGCAGACTTTTTATACCAAAAAATATGAAGAAAAGATAATGATACCTTAAGTTAGACCGAATTTTTTTTTCTAAAATATATCTTCCTTCTTGAAAAAAATTTCTAAAAAATTTATCAACATTTAAAAAACCATAAAACTTAATATCTTTTTTTTTAATTTGATGCTTTGTTTTTAGAATTTTTATGTTGTTAAATCTTTTTTATATTGTTCATAACTGTTTGAAGGTAATTATGTTGTTTTTTTTTTTATTTAAAGGGATAAAATTGGAACAACTTTTTTTAATTTAAAGAATTTTTTGTGGCTTTTAAAAAAAAAACAGATTAAAAAAAAACTAAAACTAAAAATATAATTATATAACTAACCCTTCGTGTTTATAAGGTAAAAGTTCTGCTACTCATGAAGTAATAAACCTATATATAATAGATAGTTAGTGTACTTATCCGATGTGAGTAATGCGCTTTACATGAAATTACATTAGGAGTGCTCGGGAAAATATCTAGTGGACGTCAAATCCAATGAATTGAGCAAAAAGCCAGTTTCGTTCTTGGGAAGCAATCGTTAATAGTTGAGTTGGACAAATATTATTCAAGATGTTGTTTCGTTTCCACGTGCATGCTCGTTTGCACGGACGTAGTTCGTTTTTCTTTTTTCATTTATCAATGACTAGCATTTATTTATTTATTTATTTTTTTTTTTGAAGAAGAAACCTTTATCTATTTTGAACTTTATACATGCAAATAAAAAAAAGAAGAAGACATTTCTTTCTTAAAAAAGCATCAACGAATGAAAATAGAAAACTTTTGCCAACTGTTGAATATGACGAATAAAATACAGACAATGATCCCATTAGTAATTTTTAATACATAATTTTCTCTCTCATTGTGTAATTTTGCTCACTGATTCTTTATAATTTTAAACTTTATGCATTTAGCTTCAAAATTCAGTCACATTCTTAGTTTTCCCTTTCTATCATACTTTATTTTTCATATTTTTCTTGTATCTATAATTTCAAATAAAAAAATCTAAATGAAAAATAAATAATCATTAAATACTACTTAAGTTTATAAATATTTAAAGAAAATACTTAGAAAAAAGTTTAGGATATTAAGTATTTATTATACAATTAAGAGTTTAAAACTTTTATTTAACTCAAGCCCCCTGAACAAATTGCCTGGCTTCGTCACTCTGTGTGTGCATATGTGTGTCTGGTTTTAATGGGTACGTTGCGAACATGTACTATTATTATTTACTATGTGATATGAATCAGAAAGTTATAATGAATTATGCAATTAAAAAATTATAATAATTAATGAGACTAAGCTCATATCATACTATATTATTAATTGTTGCTATAATATACCATTATTGAGAATATAACTATTAAAAACATATCTATTTTGTAAAATCCATGGTTTTATTTGAAAAAGAATTGAAAATTTTAGGCCATTTTGAAATTTTTAATAACCTTAGGGTAGAAAATTATTCTAGAAGGTTCTTTTTTTTAAAAAAAAAACTGATTTAATGAGATCAGAATTTTTTTTTCCTGATCTCCCCTTTTTTTCTTCTTTCTTTTCTTTTCTTTCTTCTCACATTAAAAGAACCTCCATGCTACCCTTCCCGTTGGCGTAAGCCTACCAACATGCACCGATCAACCATCCAAAATGCCAAGAACTAGGGAGCTACACCTCCACTTGCCGCCAGCCGCGCCCTTATGGGCTTTCATGGACAATTCTGGCATCATTTGGTTCCTTTGTGTTAGACATGGTGTCCAAAAGACTAAATATTGTAATAAGTTTTTAGAGACATTTATCAATAAATAGTTTATTTATTATTCATATACCGAATGTTCTCCTCTTTATGTTCATTTCTATTAAATGTATAATAAACAAACAAAAGTCTGAGGCTGTCAATCTAAACCTTTAAGATCGTTCATATGATGGACAGATTATACAGAAGACATGAATCTTAAAGGTGATAGTCTAAATGATAAGATCCACAATTGAGGGAATAAAGTTAGGTGTTTTATTTATACTAAGATTGTTGTATTGTCTACATCCTTGAGATGGCTTGTCTTAGTTGTCGAATGGCACTCCGCGAGTAGAAACATTAGTATAAATAGTGGGAAACCTTCTCTCTTTTTTTCTCTCAATGACCCTATTTTATTGTGATGTGCTTATGCATAAGGATTCATGAATAATTTGTTCCTTTTAGATGTGTGGAGACATAATTTAATTAAACTAATCTCTTGCATTGTCAGACCTAAAGCTTTTCATTTTTATACTGAATTGATTTTGAACCCTTGAATGAAGATTAGGTACGACATTACTCATATTGGATTTATGTTTGAGCAAGAATATCCATGTAGCCCTAGTACAATCATCGATTAGAGAACGAATCACCATGACCCCGAAATGTTTGAAATTGTAGAAGGCCCCTAAATATCATTATGAATTAAATCATTACGAAAAGATACACATGTATGTTTTGTAAGTTCGCAAACACCACAATGAGCATTTGTAATATCTAATCCTTTGAACGAAGCAGGAAACATGATATTCCAAACTCTAAATGATGGGAGATCAAGACGAAAATAGTGAAGCCAAATATCATATTTATTTGAAGAATTGAGAAACGAAAAAGTCAAATTATTTACGACTTTTTTCAAATTAATTGATGTCCCAAGATAGTAAAGTTCATCCTTCTCCTTAGCAAGTCCAATCTTCCTCCTTGAAATATGGTCTTGAAAAAAACAATAAGACGGGTAGAAAACTGTATGACAATTCAGATTTTTTGTAACTTTTTTGAATTGAGATTAGGTTAGCTTCCAACTTAGAAACATGAAGGACATCGTTAAGAAAAAATAGATAGTGTTGCTCGAATATCCCCTAAACCTAAAATTGTAGCAAGAGAACTATTTTCGATGACAAGTGTTCTATTGCTTGGGCACGGAGTATAAGTACTAAAACATTGTAAGGAATAGGTAATGTGATCAATAGCCATTGAATCAATTATCCAATAACAAAACACTTTTCTAAGACAAGTAAACTAAAAGAGAATATTGACTATAAAAGATAATATTGACTTACTTGGGAGTACTAATGAACAAGCCCCAGTGGTTTTTTTGTAACGTCCTGAAATTTATTTAACATTAATGTAATGTAAATGATGAATTAGTGTGCCATAATTAATGTTTTAACATTAATTAGATTATTTGGTTGGATTTTGAATTTTCAGTTGTTTTGTTAAATTGATGCATCCAAGATTTCTTATTGTTTTAAAAGTGATGTTTTGAGTTTTAAAAAACAACAATTTGTAAAATGTTAAAAATACTCCGTTTTGTAAAACCGTGGGTGGCACATGGTTTTCGCACAGTAAAACCGGCCATCGGTTTTCTCTATTTATTTCCTTTCTCTCTCTCTCTCCTCTCATTCCCTCTCGTGGCTCTCTCTCGCTCTCTCTCAATTTCTCTCTCGACAACCCTCTCTCTCTCTATCTTTCTCAAAAAAATTTTGAAACCCAAATTCGAATCCAAGCTTCAGGTTAGCAAGGAGGAAGCTCGGGGACGTGATTTAGCAACCGAGAACGCAGAATGAAGCTTCGATTCAAGGTTAGTTTTGAAATTTCTAAACTTTTTACAAAATTCTCAATTTTGTGCATTTTTGAAATCTAGGTTTGTTTAAGCTTAGGGAACTATGGATTTGAGTTAAATGAACTTAGAACAACTAGAATCTAAGCCTAGATTGAAGAAAAACGAATCGGATTCAAGATTTTTCATTTTTCCTCAATTTTTCCTATTTTCAGATTTTCAGGATTTTTGTGTTTGAATCTTGTTTAAATATGTTTTAAAGTGTCTAAATATGTTTTTCTATCATCCATGAATGTTTTCCATGCCTGAGATTTGAGAAAAACAAGTTAGAATCAAGATTTGGGTTTTGGGGAAATCGAAACTCGTGGCTGGAAATTTCTGGGTTTTCCCAGTTCGGCAGGCCGAAGTGCGTGTTCGGTAGGCCGAAACAAGGTTCGGCAGGCCGGTGTTCTTCAGTCCGGCAGGCCGAACCTGAAAATTGTTCGGTCGACCGAACTTTGCTTCCGGCGGGCCGAAGCAGGGAGTCCGGCAGGCCGATTGAGGCATGGCAATTTTTGTGATTTTTACCCGTTTTCACTGTTCTGAACCCTGATTTAAATCCCAACTTTATAGGATGATTTTAAAGGTACAAATGGCACACTAGGACATCATGAAACGGTTTAGTAATATAGAATGTCTCAAACTAGATATTGATCGACTTAGTTTGTATCTAGGATCGTTCGTGGTTCCGTGGAGCTAACGTATAGCGGACCGGGATTACGGTGTAGGGCACCGGCACGAGTATTGAGGTAGGACTTCTATCCTATTTCTTTGGTAGCCTGGTTTTGAAATGATTTGGCTTTGGAAAGGATTTCTATTAAAATGTTTTCAACGGTTGTTTGGAAATAGATTTATCGGTTATATTTTAATATACCGTGATCTGAAATGAACTTCATAATAAATGTAACTGACAACACTCGGTAATTGGGTTTTGAATGATAATGATAATAAACACAAAGGCATGATGCCATATCAGAGATCGGGTCGTGTAGCGATTGACCTTGGGGGCAGGTCCCGAAACCCAGTTGGGCCACTACGGTGGTGATATCATGGTTTGCCTAGGGAAAGAAAAATGGTATTTTTGATTGTACGAGTAGACTGTTCTTGGTCAGAATGGTTCTACTCAAAATTATTTATTTATTTGTTTGTTCATTTAAGGTTTCTTTTGAGTACTCCTAAACATTGAAATGTTTCTTTAAATTAAATTATTTTATAAAACTTAGTCCTACTGAGCCTTTCGCTCACGTTTTATTTGTTTTAAATTTCCCCGCTCTAGGTGGTTTCCCATTTAGGTTTGGAGAGGATTCTTCAGACCAAACTTAGGAGCAATAGGATGATTGATCTATATTTTGTATTATTTAATTAAGGCATGTAAGATTTAACTTTATCTGTATCCTGGACTATGATGGTATTTATGATATTGTCAATACCATGTGTGTGCACAAGTTGTGGGTTGTGGAACCCATACTCGTAGTTCTTTATTAACTTTTATTATTTGCTTAATGCTTATAAATTCTTTGTAAAAAAATGTGGTTGGAACCTTCTTATTTCACTTAATTTGATCCTTAAACCATTGGTTTTAATTAAATTCTCTTTTAATTAATTTAAATAATCCGCATGTCACCTCCCGTACTCTGGGGCATGACATTTTTCAAGGGAGCCTAACAAGACTCTGAGTTTTTCAATTTCTTTATGTTGAATCCTCCCTACTTGTGCCTATCATTCTGATTTGTTTGCTCTGTAAAATGAGCTTGGCTATGGGGTCTTTGTTGTCCACCTCTATTTCCCCATTCTCCGCTTGGTGGTTTTCCATTTAGCTTCCAACAATGTTCCTTGGTGTGTTTAAGTTCCTTGCAGTAGGTGCACCAAAGATTATTAATATTGTCTCTTCTTTGGACTATTGATAAGTCTGCTTTCCTACTTTCTTGTGTCTATGATGGTTCAATTTTGGTTGTCAGGGATGATCCTTTTGGAACTTGAGGTTCTAGCATAATACCTCTTCAACTATATTCTAACCAAATTAGTGAAATCACTCCCTTTAATAAAGGCTCTTCCCTCTATCAAGAATCTACACTCTGACTTGATCAAATTTGAGGTTGAGTCTAGCAAGGAAGTCATAAACTCGAACTTCTTAATGAAATTCTTCAAGGTTATTGTCTCTTTGGCATACTTCATCTCAATAACTCAGTAATGATCAAGTTCGTGTTGTAGATGTTGTTGGGAATTAGCATACTCAGTCACAGTTTTGTTCCCTTGTTTAATTGCACTAGTTTTTTACTTTGATCTTATAAACTTAGGCTGCATCACTGGCTTTCAAATAAGTTCATTGAACAGAGTCCTAGATTTCTTTGGTAGTGGTCAAGAACATACATGTATCATTGATTTTAAGATTCATTAAATCCCACAATGATGACATCATCATAGAGTCTTCCTTATACCAAGAATCAAATTTCAAGCCTCTTATCTTTGGTCTCGTTCCTTGAAGATGACTAAGTCTTCCTTTTCTTTCAAACAAACCTAAACAAATTGGGAACATTTCAAGTAATTCTTTCCATTCAACTTATAGTAGTCCAAATACTTTACAAATCACCAGTCACTTGATTGGAGCTAACTCTTCGAATTGGATAGGAATATTGAATGCAATGGTTTTCATATGATGACATGGTTTTCTAGAGAGAAAAAAAAAGGAAGAAAAGGTCAGGTTGAAAGCTACAATGAAGGCAATGAAGACCTGATGAGGGTACAAGGCAATAAAGGCCAAACTAAGTAGAACCCTAGATGCTACCAACATAACTCTAAGTTGAAAACTAGGTGCAAACAAAGGCAGTAGGTCTGAGCTGATGGCTCATGGCGATAGGTCTAAGTGTGAATCAGTGAAGGGATGATAGCAGCAAAAAAGTCACAATGACAATAGAGGTTACGACAAGGGTGATCTAAAAATGAAACCCTAGTCACAACAATAGACCATAACGATGACAGAGGTACTGGCAGCAATGATTTAAAAACAGAACCCTAGTCGCATGATTTGTCAGTTGTAGTAGTGACGATCAGCAATGAAGACGTCAGAAAACATGGGTCGTCGATGATAATGAAGGTATATTAGGAAAAATGGCAATGAAGTCTAAAATTAAGAAAGCTCGGCAATGAAGGCTAAGAAAAACAGTTTCCCAAGGAAAATTGAGCCTAAGGCTTGGACACCATATGGTAGAATTGGGAATACTCTAGCATAAATAAAGGAAAAAAAAAACCAATGACGATATCAATCCCATGATACAAGGGATTAGTTGACTTTCTTAATTCAATATATACACTCTGATTTTACTCCTAGTAATCAGAATATTAGTTGTACATTTCCAAAACCCCAAATCCCCTCCCCCTTTTCTTCTTTGAGCCTGTGATATCCAACAACGATGGTGTTGTTATACTCTCCTAGATCTCTGCAAGCTCATTGTTAAGTGCTCACTCATTTGACTTTGTCTTTTTCAACTTAAAGCTAGCAAACTATAGGACGATGTGCTCAAGAGAATCATGATCTTGGGTCTTTGTTGGGAGAATTGTGACACGAGATGAGAGATGAAGGAAATGAATTTCATTCGAAATCTAATGCTCTGTAAGCAAGCTTTGTGTTTGTCATCGTTAAGGTTGTTGTCAGCAACGAATGTGCATAAAGGGTGGAGGGAGACGACAAGGAAGCATTGTCAATGACAAAGATTTTGTGAGCTATGGCTTGGTTTTGATGATGGCTCAATGAAGAAGAAGTTAATATGGCTTAATGTGTAATGCCTCAAACCCTATGGGCCCACCTAATGGGACTCCAGCATAGTCAGGTTTTATACTCGTTACTTATACGTACTGTCCCTTCTAGGCACCTAGTGGCCCCTAGGGATTTCTTTGTGTCCCCTAATACTTGAACCCAAGGCCTCCTTGCTTATAAGGTTCTTAAGTCAAATATTGGTACTAATTGACCTTCAAGATCAATTGGTACCAACATTTGACTTAAAAACCTTATAAACAGAGAGGCTTTATGTTCAAGTGTTGGGGAACGTGAAGAAATCCCTGACGCCCACTGGGTGCCCAAAGGGGACAGTACGTATGAGTAACGAGTATAAGACTCGACTATGCCAAGGTCTCGCCGGGTGGGCCTCTAGGGGGTTGAGGTGTTACACAATGAACATGGGGTGATATGGATTGTGGTATGATTTCAACAATGGGTTAATGGAGTCTTGTGTTTGAACTCTTTTTTCATGGCTCAATGAACAATGATTCAATGAACATGAAGTTAACTTAAGTTCCTTTCTTCATAAAAAAAAAGGTTTTTTTTTCGTTTTTTTAATGACAACCTAATCTCTATAATCAATGTCAAGTTTGGAAACAGCAATGCAACATAGCCAAAGTAAAAAGGTAAATAACTTTAAGTATAGAAGAGGCAAAATCTAGACTTTTTAAGTCTATAGCACCCATTAAAACACAAATTACACATGTAGCACCCTTTTAACATTTTAATTCTTTTTAATTATTTTCTTCTAATTTTATATTAAAAGACTTATTTATCCTTTTTAAAATTCAAAACAAAACACCCATACCCTAAGGGCATCTTCTTCCTCTTTGTTTGTCTTCTTTCAAAATGTAGACATAGTTGCGTTTGTCAAGAAATAAGCTGGTGTCAGTTGAATTTAGGAGAAAAATACTAGGAATCAGTGAATCATATTCTTAAGTATCTTCGGAGGACAAGAAATTATATGCTTGTCTATTCAGGATTAGACTTTGTTCATGTTGGTTATATAGATTCATATTTTCATTCCGACGTGGATTCGAGGAGGTAAACTTCTGGTTCGATATTTCCTTGAATAATGAAGCTATAATGCAGTGGAGTATTAAGCAATTATGTGTCGCTGACTCAACCATGAAAGCCAAGTATGTTGCAGCTTCGGAAGCTGCAAAAGAGGCTGTTTGGATTCGTAATTTCCTGAGGGATTTAAAAGTTGTCCTTAACCTTGAACAACTAATGATGTCATATTGTGATAACAGTGCTATGGCTGCAAATGCAAAGGAACCAAGATTGATTTAGTAGAGCAAGGTGATGTGACAGTTTGTAAGATTGATTTGGAGACTAACCTGACTGATCCTTTAACAAAAAAATTTACAGATGAAAACTTTTAAGGATCATCTAAAAGAGATGGGTTCGACAGATGTCAAATATGCTATAACGCAAGTAGGAGAATATTGGAATTAGTCCTTATTAATGTTGAATTTTCATACATGCACGTATACGTGATCATAGTAAGTAATATAGATGATTAGTTGAGTATCATTCACACAAGAATTGATTTTAATTAGTTTGTTATTAATTTTCTCTATATACTAAAAAGAATCAAAATATTTGATATTTAATATTTATTTTTTAAATGAATTTTCTTTTCTAAATTAACAAAAATTTAAAATGTCAAAAATAAATATACACAACACAAAATGGGATTTTGTTTGATTGACTAAATTAATGTAGAATTAAAATAACAATTACAAAAATGAAACAAAAATCACTAATAATTAATAAAGTTATTTAAATTTAAAATAATGAGAGCAAATAAAAACAATGCTTAAATCAAATATTTAAATCAATAATAATAAAATTGGTTAAAGGTTGATGCGCCACTGTTAGACAATAATTATACATCTATTATAGAATTATTTCCAAATTTTTGTTGAAATTATCAATCGTAGATTGCAACATACTCTGCTATCCCAATCTTTCCTTACTTTATAGTTTAGTAAAACAAGCTATTTACTAAATTTCTTTCTATTAAATAACCTACAACAAGCTCTCCAGATTCAATCTAACTAAAGCATTAAGTTGAGAAAGATAAGTTGATCTAAATAACAAGCACACAAGCTTGTTTCATTCAACTTAGGCTATGTTTCATATCATAATCAAACAAAAGCCTCCCATAATCATATATCATAATTTGCTACTAATGGTTAAATATGCAAGACAATTACAGATCAAGATTTCAAACCTAGCAGTTGGTAATTTTCAAATCTTACATAGTTGGCCACCCCAAATGATACAAGAAAATAACCATAAACATTAATTATAATGAAACATAGACAATCTTAACTGAAAATTTGGATAATAACTCATACAATAAACTACATAATCATGTCCAAGGCTTTAAAATCACCATTAATCAAAATAAATTTAGCTAGTAATTAAAATTAACAACAAAAACATAAAAACTAGCAACATTTGCAGCTTAGATGTTCGGCGGAATTTGGGGAGGGGTGATAAACTTCAAGAATCTTAGTGTAAAAAGCTCCTCGAATCCCTCCTCATTCTTGTATTTTTCTCAAAATTTTATGTGCTAATTGAAGAATTGATGGAGGAATTGATAATTTGAACCGAAGGAATGCTGTCGCTTTGTAGGCGAAACCGTGTGATTTCCCTAACGTACATTGCGATCTTTGTAGGATTAGTGAATGATTCTGTGCCCTTTAACAACATCAAAGAGCAGGTAAGCATATAGCTCACAAATTAAGAAAAATGAATACTTTAATCCACTTAATCCTACAAGTGGACTTGAAGATGTTTGTTTTTAATTCTTTTCTTTTATTGCTCGGTTCCAACTGTCTACGTGATTCAGTGTGATTTGGCAAGTGCTGGACGAAAACGGAGCGGTTTGGGCCATTGGAGACACAAAAAATTTAATCATATCGCGATAGAACAAGGCGGCTGAGGTGGGCTCATTTGGAGAGATTCTGACCGTTGATTCTGCACAGTTGTTAGATGGATGGCTTATATGATGGAACAAAGTGTGCTAGCCCACACACAATAAGTAAAAAATGAAGTGCTGAAGACTTCATATCGAGATGGGTCACATGTCGGCTTGCATTTGGATGGGACTTTGATTTGGTTTGCAAGAAATGCAGACAAAACCGGATACACGTGAGATTCTAACTTGGAAATAATGTAATTATCTGATTAAAATGTAGAGAAAGTGACCAAATTATGCTTTCAAGCTGGCAAGATAATGTTTTTTTCTTTTGTTATTGGCGCCAGCAAAACCTTGCACCTTCTTTCCTTTATTATGTGTATACTACTATATACGTATATACTTAATTAAATTAAATTAAATTAAAGAAAGTTAAATAAAAACATTATAAATTAAATAAAAGCTAACGACACTTAAAAACATACTATTTAAGTCTTTAAAATATTTTAAAAATGAAATATAACACAATAAAAATGCATAATTAAACATGATTTACAAAAAACACACTAAAATGCTAAAAACATGCAAAAAAAAAAAACGTAATTTGAGGATTTAATAACAAATAAAATACAAAATAAATTAGTTCAAACTTATAAACACATGTATTTTTATGTGTTATCTTTTATATAATATAGTGTAAATTCCACAAAGTCGTTATAAGATGTAAAGTATTTCATAATTAATAAAAGAAATCCTTATATTCTTCTATATTTATATCTTGTTGAATATGTGTATATATGCAAATATAATTAAAGTTCCAATATTTATAAATACATAATCATGTATATCAAGTGTTTGTACAGAGGATATAATTATGTGTACTTAGTATAAACTTTGGTTTTCAATCAGTAGATAAAACTGGACACTTTTCTTGCCTAAGATTGTGATGTCATTTATTCCTAACATGATAGAATAATCTTATTTGGATTATAGTAATGTGATGATTATTGGATAGAGACATCAATTTGTTTAGAACAAATTAAACATGGGCCAAGATAGAATTTAAGTTCTTGTGTAATTCCATAACATGCAAGAAATTAGAATTATATCACTTTGATCATTTTATAGATCTTTCCTTCTTCTTGAGGTGATTACTGGATTCACATCTATGTATTATGTTTTTTGATTGCCAATGAGTAAGATCTATAGATACACAATCAATAACTCGATGCATTGGAGATATAATATTAGAGGTAGCTAAGAACACTACTCACTGATATTGAATTTAGGGCTAGCGATTCACACAGGTGGGTTAGGTTCGTTTCGTGTTGTGATCCTCAATCAACCCATGACCTTTGACACTGTAACGCCCCTATATGGGGGTTAACAGTTTTTAATGAGATAAAATAAAAATAAATAATAAAAGTAAAACCTTAAAAATAAAATTTGCCCGGGACTTAAATGAAAACTCTCAACTCAAAAATAAAAATATAAACGACAAATAAACCACAGTTTTAATGTAGCACCTTAAATTTAATAATATAAACTGTTGTCATCATCATTTTAACCCTCAACACATTGTAATACAGTCACAGAAAGTAACAATTGATGCTTACATTATCATGAAGAACATTCTCAACAATTGAAGCAGTCCCAATGTAATATAACTACATCACTTCCTCAACTATATTTCTCGTAGCCACTTCACACTTAGTGAGTCCTGAAAAGATATAAACATAAGGGTATGAGCAACACTATGCTCAGTAGAGAAAGCCATTACTCACCTTCAGGTTTTTATCATTACCACATTAAAATCTGCATGGTTAGTAAGTCACATCATATTCCAGATTATGAGGTTTATTATGATCACATCTTATGGATACCGTAGTTAATCATTACCAAGTGTCACTCAACTCATCGAAACCCAAATGGGCGCACTTTATCACCCTATAAACATTCCAAGGGTGTTCCGGTGAGGGGACATCAAGCCCCGAGTCCTCACCAAATCGATTCCTGTACAGTGTGTTCTGGGACTTTCAACCCAAGGAAGCGTCATCGCCTTCCCCCTACTTTACCTTTTAGGGTATTCATGCCCAAGGACGCAACCGTCGCCCTTTTCATGTCTCACAATTTCTCTATATTGAATCATTATCAATAGAGTTAGTTTTCCTAACCATGCTTCTCAATTTATAACATGTGTCAATTCATTATGTTTCTCGCCGTACAATACAAGACGAGTCCATGTCATAGTTTCATATGTGATAATCATATAATATCAGTTCAACATAGATATATATATTGCGGCAAAACAATCAATTTTAATTCTATAAAAACCTTACAAAAGATGAGTAATAGAATCCCTACCTTTCAAGCTTATCAACAGTCTCTTAATCCTGGAATCAATTAACGTTAGCTCCATACTCCCTTGATCCTAAGGCGTGCATAAGGACAATTAAAACTAAAGCACAACATACAACTACATTCATAAAATTTATTTTAATTTAATCTTAGAATTTCAAGAAATAACCACTGCCCATAGAGGTATTATAAAGTTTAACAATATAAATCTTCTGTCTAGGGCATATACACTTAGACTTCATACATATGCTCCAAAATAGCAACAAACATATACTTAGGTTTAAGAACGCAAATTTGAATAATCCTTTAGTATAAAAGAAAATTTATAAATGAAAGACTAAATTTGTTCATAAGATTCTAACCTCGGATTATGGTTAGTTGGAAGCTTGAAATGGCTTCAAAACAGGTTCCTTTACTTCGGTATGACTGAAATTCTTGCTCAAATGGAGGTGATGGTGGCTGATTTTTATGGCTGCCTTGAAGAAGTTCTCTAAGTATTTTGCTTTAGCAAAGAAATGAGAAGAAGAGTGTGGGAACCGTGGAAGAGAAAGGAAGAAAAGATGAAGTCTTTGAAGAGAAGTGATGGAAACAATTATAGAGGAGACATGTTGAAGCATGTCACGGAGGAAATAAAGAAAATGAGGGTCAAGAGTAGTTGGAAAAGATATCCTTATGTCTTATCTAAAGACTTTAACACACATAATGCCAATATGACATTTTTGAGATTTATTAGAAGTTCTAAGGCTTTTTAGTAATCATACTAAATAAATATAGGAGAATTTTAGAAAACTTAAAAAATAGATAAAAATAAATATTATAAAATAAATTTAAATGAAACAATTTTTTTTATACATTAAAAATTAATTTAATTACCTCAATACCCGTTAGGAGAATAACGGGTGTCACAGCTCTACCCCCCTTAAAGAAATTTCGTCCTCGAAATTTCAATTCTAGCAATACTAGTAAAAATTATGATTCCACTATGATTCCAATTCTGAGTCTAAACCGTTAATGTTGTTTGTCCTCCAAATTTAAGTTATCGTATTTCCACTTATTTACTTGCATAATAAATCTTACTCCTAAATCCTTCAATAAGAGTATTTCTGACAAGTTTCAACTTATAACACCGTATAATAGTCTAAGAATCTGATCAGGCATACATATTGACCATATCATGATTCCGGTCCTTCATTGTCCATGGACTGTGATTTACAATCACATTTAAGGAGATTGCCAGAGAAATTTTATATACTTCATCTTTAGGTTCCTTTTCCTTTTTGAGTAAGGAAAAGTCAAATATATTTGATTTCATACCTCAACTAATAAACTAAAACATAATCATAAAACATATATCACAAACACTTATATTCAAAACCATACATTAAACTTATTCATAGAGATATTAAACGGAATCTCAGAGTTGCAGACAAACCCGACATATTTTTCATTAAACAGCTATCCTCATGACACAAACATTCAACCCAAATAATATACTCATATTTCATATGGAATATCCCCATAACTGACTCTGGTACTTCCACATAATATTAACAGAATATTACACATTACAAACATGATACGGATACGTTTCGAGAGTACAAGGCACTCCGTATACCAGCTATCCATATCATGCATGCTTATAGGATACAAAAACATCGATAAACAAAAGATCGGACCTTAAGAAGGATGCGTTTCGAGAGCATCAAGTACTCCGTATCCAGCCATCCCGGCATTAGGCTCAATGAATCTAAAAGATTGAACAACGACGTACCACAAGAAACACAGAATACAAGGCAAACGGTTATTCGTAACACACGAAATACGGACATACATGCTTACATGCCAAAGATAAAACAAAAAGATTACAGATGGAGATTCAAATCAATTGGCCGCTCCCGGCTTTCCCTTTCCCATTCAAGCTTGGATGTTGCAGTGTCGGATTCTGGATGTATGATTTGCATTTTATCTATCAATTCCTCAGCTGTTGAAGCAGTGACAAAGATTTGTCTCTCCGATTCTGTAGTGATGTTTTCTTCCACAGCGTAATCTAGAAATTTCAAAAGACCGTCATAAAAACCCTTTACGTTCAGCAGTCCCAAAGGTTTGGAATAAAAGCCCAACAATTGCCCACAAGCAACTATAAATATTTCCTCAAGAGTACCTAGACCACCAGGTAATGCTATAAAAGCATCAGAATTATAGATTATGTCTTTAAAATTTTTAGGGATACTCCTGACTCCTTCTCCCTTACCTATGGCTTCCTTACAAAGGTTTCCTTCAACTGGAATATGAGGCCAAATTCTTACATCAGTAGCGTCGCTAGACCTAGCTGCTAGTGCGATATTTACCATCATTTTTATACTACCACCCCCATAGATTATGTTAATCTTCTTATGTGCTAGGACTTGCCCTAAGTGATTTGCAGCTTCTAAATAAGCTTTATCTTTTCCAAGGCTGGAACCACAAAAGACACAGACATTCTTTATTTTCTTCGTGGACTGGGAGGTAGACATATTTGGTTTATAGAAGTGGTTGCTTAATGTCTGCTCCACTTAGACTTCGGGTTCTACATGAGATTTTAAAGATGAGAAATATACAAAAAGGGCTAAAGAGATAGACGAGTAGGTAATGAAAAAGTAATCCAAAGATTTAAACAAAATCTTGTGCGGATAAGAAAGTAAGATAAGGTGATTGATAGTTTACAGAAAATCTGATTCACTTTTTGAAAAAGATTAGACTCTAATTGTATAACTTTTGACAATTAAGAACAATTCGACAGAAGACCCTCATGACACAACTGTAGACTTTTTGACAAATATACACCAAGTCTAGAAATTTAATATAAACGACAAATACTGTAGAACTTTTGAAATTTGAGACACAAATCTTGAAATATCTGGATAAGCTTTTCAAAATTCAAACATATTACTGTACCGTACGTAACGTGTCTGATAAGATAATATATTTTATTATATATATATTTAAGAAAATCATAAATTAAATAAGATATTAACACTTACTGTATCAATCTAATAATCACAATTATTTCAAACACAAAAGCAAATATTCTGAGTAAAAGAAAAACACAAACTGTTGAACATCAGCTAAAACTGCTTCAAATAAGTAAAGACTAAATAACCTTTATAGTGCGATGACTTATTCCCCATCCAGTTTTCTTATGGCTTGGCAAACAGGATCTAGAAATACCATATTCTTGAGGCGTTGTCTTTCTGTATAAAATTTAGGCCAGAGTTTAAAAATAGCTCCTTGAACATATCCACTAGGGTGACCGTGGAGAGGAGGATGGATGCTATCCAAGTTCTCCTTTGAAAGTCCATCCCTACAAAACCTTATTTTATCCTCTCTATTCGTAGACATATAACCAGGTGAAGTACATTTACCGTTACAATTTTGTCTTCCACATTTGTTACAAGCGACCACGATGGCACGAGCTCTTCTTTTCATTGCACTACGACTGGTACCTGTTCCTGGTAAACCGACATCTTGACTAAAGTCACTCGGACGGATTTTCCCCTCTATTAACATTCTCACATCACAAGGGATACCAAAACGCATAAGAATCCACAACTGAGTAATTCTAGCCTTGTATTTCTTTCTGAGAATCTTTTGGGAGAGTGATGGGAAATACTTTCTCAGGTGTTGGTACTTTGGGTCCATGATGAGATGAAAGAAGAGTAAATAGAAAGGAAAAATTAAGATAGTAAATTGTAGAATCCTAGAATTCCTTCTTCTTTTAGAGGAAAAGAAGAATTTTTAATGAAAAAGAAGAGGATTTGCGATTTAGAGAAAAAATAACAAATTAAGAGAGAAAAAGTGAACTCGGAGAAATAAGGTCTTACGCACAGTAAACGTATATGTAAACAATAATTAAACCACTGTATATGACACGTATAGAGACCACGTGGGAGAGACAGTGTGAATCAAACTGATTTAAGATTTGAACTAGGCCCAAATGTTCTTAGTTGAAAATGGTCAAGTTGTTTCAGGCCTTAACACATTTGGAACGAGTTAAATAACAAACATAAAATTGAAAACCAATTTGTATAAATCTTAAACCCAATTTAAAGCCCACTATAGATAAAGTTAATTATGAACAACAAATCTAATTTAACGACAACAAGGATATTCCTGAATGATCCAGCAACTCAAATAATTTTGTTTTAATCAAAACCTTATTGAACAATGCATACACC
Organism: Artocarpus heterophyllus; assembly: GCA_025403435.1. NCBI lineage: Eukaryota > Viridiplantae > Streptophyta > Magnoliopsida > Rosales > Moraceae > Artocarpus > Artocarpus heterophyllus. Next base: position 28,773,224 of record CM046337.1, read on the forward strand.
CATATGTTATTCTTAATACTCAACATCTATCAATGGATTCGTCATCATTGCTACCAAGGGTTTAGAATGTGACTAACCTTGAAATCAATACGATTTACGTCTTTCAACGTAGACCATATCAATGAACAAAGACACTAGATGTTACTACTTAAGAACATCTACAATCCCCACAATTCTACTCATACAATATATAATTCCCTCATATAACAAAACCTTAGGTAACCAAAAGATTCACTGATACACTTAAATACAATGTACGTAACAAAATATTTCAATTTTGAGATTCATGCATTCTAGACTTTACACAGTCTCAACAGACCAAAAGTCTAACATTTATCTCTCTCAAGATTCATTACCATGATTCCCAACTTATATCATATTCCTTAAATAAATAGAACTTTCAAGAAAAGTTATTGACACTTATGTGCTCCATCGAATCCACACATAATCATTACTTAGGTTTGAATCAATTACGAAAAATTTGGCATATCTATGCCAAACTTTAAAATCAATAAATCAAGCCTTATATATATATATTTTTTATTGTTTTTCACGAGACAAAAGGCTCTTAAATCCTCGTATCTACACGAATTTCTCATCGTTTATACGAATTAGATATGCTTATAGATCCAAATATTATACGAATCTCTCATAAGCAATCTACTTATAAACTCATTCCATATAATTATCATTCCCTCATAACTATTAATACTTTCCTTCTATATAATTATTGTACTCATATAACTATTGATATTTTCATTCTATGGCCTTTCCATGTTACATCCTTCTAGACTGTATAAATCAATGTGAAGGTTCATTTTGATGATGACAATGAAAATTCAGCTTCAAAACCATCTCAAAAATATATTTTTTTAAAGTGGTGCTACACTCCCTAGGTTAACCGAACCTAGGCTCTGATACCAAAAATTCTGTAACGCCCCTATATGGGGGTTAACAGTTTTTAATGAGATAAAATAAAAATAAATAATAAAAGTAAAACCTTAAAAATAAAATTTGCCCGGGACTTAAATGAAAACTCTCAACTCAAAAATAAAAATATAAACGACAAATAAACCACAGTTTTAATGTAGCACCTTAAATTTAATAATATAAACTGTTGTCATCATCATTTTAACCCTCAACACATTGTAATACAGTCACAGAAAGTAACAATTGATGCTTACATTATCATGAAGAACATTCTCAACAATTGAAGCAGTCCCAATGTAATATAACTACATCACTTCCTCAACTATATTTCTCGTAGCCACTTCACACTTAGTGAGTCCTGAAAAGATATAAACATAAGGGTATGAGCAACACTATGCTCAGTAGAGAAAGCCATTACTCACCTTCAGGTTTTTATCATTACCACATTAAAATCTGCATGGTTAGTAAGTCACATCATATTCCAGATTATGAGGTTTATTATGATCACATCTTATGGATACCGTAGTTAATCATTACCAAGTGTCACTCAACTCATCGAAACCCAAATGGGCGCACTTTATCACCCTATAAACATTCCAAGGGTGTTCCGGTGAGGGGACATCAAGCCCCGAGTCCTCACCAAATCGATTCCTGTACAGTGTGTTCTGGGACTTTCAACCCAAGGAAGCGTCATCGCCTTCCCCCTACTTTACCTTTTAGGGTATTCATGCCCAAGGACGCAACCGTCGCCCTTTTCATGTCTCACAATTTCTCTATATTGAATCATTATCAATAGAGTTAGTTTTCCTAACCATGCTTCTCAATTTATAACATGTGTCAATTCATTATGTTTCTCGCCGTACAATACAAGACGAGTCCATGTCATAGTTTCATATGTGATAATCATATAATATCAGTTCAACATAGATATATATATTGCGGCAAAACAATCAATTTTAATTCTATAAAAACCTTACAAAAGATGAGTAATAGAATCCCTACCTTTCAAGCTTATCAACAGTCTCTTAATCCTGGAATCAATTAACGTTAGCTCCATACTCCCTTGATCCTAAGGCGTGCATAAGGACAATTAAAACTAAAGCACAACATACAACTACATTCATAAAATTTATTTTAATTTAATCTTAGAATTTCAAGAAATAACCACTGCCCATAGAGGTATTATAAAGTTTAACAATATAAATCTTCTGTCTAGGGCATATACACTTAGACTTCATACATATGCTCCAAAATAGCAACAAACATATACTTAGGTTTAAGAACGCAAATTTGAATAATCCTTTAGTATAAAAGAAAATTTATAAATGAAAGACTAAATTTGTTCATAAGATTCTAACCTCGGATTATGGTTAGTTGGAAGCTTGAAATGGCTTCAAAACAGGTTCCTTTACTTCGGTATGACTGAAATTCTTGCTCAAATGGAGGTGATGGTGGCTGATTTTTATGGCTGCCTTGAAGAAGTTCTCTAAGTATTTTGCTTTAGCAAAGAAATGAGAAGAAGAGTGTGGGAACCGTGGAAGAGAAAGGAAGAAAAGATGAAGTCTTTGAAGAGAAGTGATGGAAACAATTATAGAGGAGACATGTTGAAGCATGTCACGGAGGAAATAAAGAAAATGAGGGTCAAGAGTAGTTGGAAAAGATATCCTTATGTCTCATCTAAAGACTTTAACACACATAATGCCAATATGACATTTTTGAGATTTATTAGAAGTTCTAAGGCTTTTTAGTAATCATACTAAATAAATATAGGAGAATTTTAGAAAACTTAAAAAATAGATAAAAATAAATATTATAAAATAAATTTAAATGAAACAATTTTTTTTATGCATTAAAAATTAATTTAATTACCTCAATACCCGTTAGGAGAATAACGGGTGTCACAGACACGAACACGACTCGTTAATATTCATGTCAAAGAAAGAAACCCAAACATGACCCCTTTATTAAAGGGTCGACATAGACATGATATACCTAACTCATTTATTAAACAGGTCATTATAGTGTCACGTCGATCCTTGAATCCATAGGTTATTAAGGATCATAACCCACTTACAACATAGTAATAACACAAATCTAAAATTTAAAGCAAAAAATAAAAATAAAAACACTAAAAGTCACAAAATAAGCCACCCATCATACAATTTACAAATCCCAGCTTTTAATAACCCTACAAATATCTCATAGAAAAACAGAGCAGTAGTCTAATAAATTGACAACCAAATCAGCAATTTAGAAATAAAACCCAATATATTATTAATTGAAACACAAATTCAATGGATTACCCTCACGTCATATAAAAAAGACATTGTTTATTACTACCCAGAAAGTTTTAATAATTTATTTTTTATATATAATACTAGCCATAACAAAAATTCACAACCCCAATATCTCTATCTATCCTTGTAGTATTCAAATAACCTAAATTCAAGCCTTTCATGAGTTGTTTCAATAGTTTCCACATAACCAAAAATTAAAAACAAGCACGTTTTCCTTCAAAACAAAGCAATGAATCAAAGATCTCAATTTTGGCTGGATGGGGTTAAAAAGATGGAAAAAAGATCTATGAAAGAAGATGAAGAAGGAGGAAGAAGAAGAAGAAGGTGGTTAGAGAAGAGAGAGGGAAGCATAGAGAAAAGGGTGGCCGCAGGAGAGTTGAGAGAAAAAAATGAAAAATGAAAAACCATGATGGAAGGGAGAGGGCGTGCGAGTGTGCAACTGGGCTAGAGGAGTCGGTGACTATGTTAAAGTGATAGAGAAACCACCTAGTACTATGTTATAACAACATATATATATATGACCTAAATGTTTTAAATAATAATTATACCTATCAATCATTAAATGGGTTATAAATAGGTTAAAAACTTGTAGTACTTGTGTTCACCTATTTATGACATTTAATAAAATAGGTTATTGCAGGTCAATTTCAAGTTGGTGAGTTTATTCGACCCGCTTTGGCATAAACCTATTTATGAAAAACCCAAACCCTGCAAATCTGTATGGGTTTCAAGTTGTGTTGTCGTATTTTGACCCATATTGCTAGCCCTAATTGAATCTACAGCTCTTATTGGACAAAATGATAAGATAATATTCACATGAGTATTAGTTTGGGAACTTGGGTGAAGAGTACTCGCTATTTGATATGGGATATCAAATATTACCCAAATCCTCATTTATGATTTGTTCATAAATAGGTCGCCCATTAGAGAATTAATAGAACTTATAAATAAAGAATTAATTAAAGAGGTTGTACGAAAATCTATAAACCTAGCTCTATTTATGAATATTATTATGGAGGGTATTATCACATGATAAGTGATTAAATCAATAGATAACCTTGTTGACGACATTTCATGTTTAGGTTTCATATAATTTTGTATATAATGTAAGAGTGCAACCTCAGTTTCTGGTAGTGGCACAAATCATAGTTAAAATTTATTATCAATTTAATTATGAGATAATAAATTATAAATAATTAATGGAGCTTAAATTATATATGTGTACTGGATCCCCTTGTTAGCTCCATAATATTCTTTCAGATGGATCAATAGAAATTTTCTTGGATTATTTTGTCTATAAGGGAAAATGGTAATTTCACACAAGGATCCATTTGAACTATGCGCAGACTCCAGGTGGCACCACATCTATGGTTTTAGGAGACACATATCTTACATGATCTTCACGTATTCTATTTCTAATCTTGATGTCGGTAAATAAGTTTTTCAAGAGTTGAAATAAATTCTATAGATAATTATTTAAATTATGAGATAATTTAAATAATTGAAAAAATCATGGAAGATATTTGTTGAGGGTGAGCTTGGCGCCACCGTCGAGGAGCCTTACTCCGGGTGGTCGGCAATAAAGCTCGGCAAAGCTACGATGAATTAATAACTAATCCTAATGAGCTTGGATCGTCTATCTGAGGTGCTTTTCAGGGCCTCTCAGGCTGCACCGCAACTAGTCGCCTCCTTGAGTCAAGCACCAGCTCATGTCAAATTCCTTTCATTGGCAAATGGATTGCTACTCGCCACCACTGGCCAACAGGTGGCGGATAACTTGCCGTCGAATGGAAAACGATCCACTGATGGAGGGAACGACACTTGTCCTCTACCACTTAACATGCCTTGATGTTACACTCAGGTTGTAGGCAAAACCCAACTAACACTCGGTCTAAGTGGCAACCTATAAATAGGATGCATTTATTGCATTCAGGGATACATGCTTCTTCCCACCCAACAAGTTCTCATTCTTTGCCGAGCAACTCCTACCTTGAGTATTGGAAAGCCTTTGTCTATTGACTGTCCTATCTTTTTCTTGCTCCCGAAGCGTCCCTCCTCTTGTAGCAGGTCCACCCGATCAAGCAGAGATGAGCAGGGGAAAAGCTGAACACCATGCGCAACTGCACGTGGTGTTGATCCGATGCTAAACTTAGGTAAGCATCAACATTTTGATGCTAGAAGGAAGGCCCCTATGCCTTCACTTGAAATCACCAGCCACAGCGAACCCGAGAATCGAGATGGTAACTCGAGGCAATGCCAGGGATGAGGGTGCCTAATAGGAAGAGTCAAGAGAAGCCCAAAACCGAAACAACAATCTAGCTAGACCCAGGGGTCGTCCCTGAGCTACAAGATCCTGCTCTAGGGGTCAGGGAAGCGAGGCAAGGGCTGAACAGGTGCATGACCCAGTTGCCCAAGACCCTATCCGAGAACTAACAAATGTTATTCGGATACTCACCCAGCAACTCGCACAACAGGGTCATCGCCAGGTGGCTCTTGGCCTCCTACCTTCAGCCCTGGCTGACCAAGCTAGGGGGCAGGCAGGACAGGAAGCCGTCGACCTTGGTGAAGCCAACTCCTAGCATTCAAGAAGATCTACGCATGGCGACTCGACAAACAATAGGCTTGTCCGAGAGGGACAACTTAGCCCTCAGGCAGCACGAGCTTCGTCACTGCAAGGCTCCCGAGCATCTATTTTTTATCAGCTCGGGTGCCAAGGGGAGCTACAGCAAAATCACTACCCTAGAGCAGGTGACAGGGTTGAGGGTGGAGCACCCTATAAGGTCGAACTGCTCAAAGATACCAATAGTCGCTAGTTTCGAGAATTACAGCTCCAAATAGATGAGATATGTAATAACTACTTCAGTTTGGATGACATTGGTGCTTTAGATCCGCCATTCACCGATGTCATCATATGGGCCCTGATGCCGCCTAAATTCAAAGACTTGCAAATCAAGTCGTATGACAGGACTGTCGACGCTGACGACCATGTTGAATTATACCAGGGACACATGCTCTTACAAAACGCCAGCGATGCGGCCATGTGTAAAGCATTTTCCCTGACCTTGACTAGACTAGCTAGGCAATAGTTTCGACAACTAGAACCAGCTTCTATCACTTCTTCTGACAACTCTCTGATGCCTTCTCGACAGCCTTCTCCATGACAAAAACAAGGAGAAAGGAGATTACCTATCTATATACCGTTAAGCAAGGAGATGGCAATGTCCGATACTATATAAACTAGTTTACCTGAGCCGCGCTCGAGATTAAGCACGTCGAAGACGAGACCCTAAAATATGCCTTCATCGGGGGTCTTTGAGACGAGAAGCTAACCTGGTCGTTGGCATTCGAGTAGCCGAGCATGTTTTCTTAGATGCTCGGCTACACACAAAGGTATGCCAGCGTGGCTGAATATATGAAGAGCCATAGAGAAGAGGCCAGCAGCAGCGGGACAAAGAAGGAAAGAAGTAAAAGAAAGCACCCTAACCATCAAGCGTTGAGCAGAATAAGAACCAAAAGAAGGACAAGAAAATCGAGAAGCCGAAAACACCAACTGGGAAATTCTAAAGCTATATGCCCTTGGTAGCTAGCATAGAGGAGGTACTTACCTAGGTGCACAGGAAAAACCTATTGGTCAACCCGCCGAAGCTCAAGGGCAGCAAAGTAAAGCGAGACTAGAGCAAGTACTGTAGTTTCCATAAGGACGTAGGACATAACACCTGGGACTGTATTCAGCTCAAGGACCAGATCGAGAAACTAGTCTGAGATGGACATCTACAGGAATTTGTACAGCGAGTCTTAGCGCCGGGCTTCGCTGCTCGAAAAGACGACTAACTAAGCTGAGACGCACCGAACCGCTCGTGCAATGACTGTGGGAACACCCCGAAACCCCCGAACATTGTTCACACGATTTTCGGAGGGCATGTCATTGGGGACACGTCGAATGGGTGGTGGGCTTACATCCGAGAAGCTCGGCTGGTCGAAAGAGGCAAGCTCGTCAACATGTTCAAGCACGTCAACAAAATTTGCCGCCAGTAAGACATAGCGATCATCTTTACAAAGGAGGAGGTGGACAGGTTAATTCATCCACACAACGATGCTCTCATGTGCGAGTTGCACATCACCAACAACATAGTACGACATGTGCTAATTGACAATAGTAGGTCAGCTAACATCCTATTTAAGCAAGCCTACGACAACCTGAAGATCAGCAATGCTACCCTTATCCTGGTTCAGACACCACTTTACGGCTTCACGGGCGAATGCGTCTGAGCAGTGGGGAAGGTCGGCCTGCCAGTGACCTTCGGTGAAGGTGTTGCTTGGGTCACATGCATCGTCAACAAACCCTCCTAGTATAATATCATTATCGGTCGTCCAACATTAAACGCATTGAAGGCTGTGGTCTCCACTTACCACTTGGCAATGAAATTCCCAATGGAGAACCGGTTGGAGTAATTCGGTCGTTATAGAAAGACTCATGAGCTTGCTATGCCAATGCCATCAGAGCAACGTCAGCTCATCAATTAAACGTCTCGGCCATTTAAAAGGCCAACAAAATAGAGTTTTTGGCCGACTTGAAGCCCAAGATACTCTCTGATCTCGACCCTCGAATGCCTGAGGAGAGGTGAGGGCTACCCTAATCGAGGATCTGGTGCCGTTCAACCTTGACCTGGCACATCTTGACTGCACGGTCCAACTCAGATCTCAGCTAAAACCTGAGATTTGGGCTGACCTTGAGGGACTCCTTACGGAGTATCAAGATGTGTTTGCATGGTCACACGAAGACATGCTCAGCATCGATCCAAGTGTAATCTGTCACCGGCTCAATGTCTAACCTGATCATAAACCGGTGATATAGAAGAGAAAGGCCTTCAATTTGGAAAGATATGCTACTATTAATGAAGAGGTCTAGAAGCTCCTAAAAGTAAGATTCATCTGAGAGGTCAAGTATCTAGAGTGGTTAGCGAATGTAGTCTAAGTCAAGAAGGCAAATGGAAAATGACGGGTTTGTATAGACTACACCGACCTAAATAAGGCCTGCCTGAAGAACCACTTTCCACTGCCCTGAATAGACCAGCTTATTGATGCAACTGTCGAGCACGAGCTGTTTAGCTTCATGGACGCCTATTCTGGTTGTAACTAGATACAGATGGCCAAGGAAGATCAAATAAAAACAGCTTTTGTTCCTGACCAGGGGCTTTATTGCTACGTAGTAATGCCCTTCAGACTCAAGAATGCTAGGGCAACCTACCAGCGCCTAGTCAACAATATGTTTGCTCGATTGATCGGCAAAACCATGGAAGTCTACATGGATGATATGCTAGTTAAATCTGTCTGTTCAGTAGATCACATGGCCGATCTCTGAGCAAGCTTTGACATTCTCTAGGAGTATAGGATGAAACTCAACCCAATGAAATGTGCATTTGGGGTTAGCTCGGGCAAGTTTCTCAGATTTTTAGTCAATCAACGAGGAATCAAGGTTAACCCGGCCAAGGCTCAAGCTGTTATAGACATGCATTTACCTCGAACAATAAAAGTGGTACATAAACTTACTGGCATAGTAGCGGCTCTCTCCAGATTTATCTTCTGGTCTACCGACAAGTGCCACCCATTTTTTCAAGCACTCAAGGGAAGGTTTGAGTGGAGCAAGGAGTGTGAAGAAGCCTTCTAGAATTTGAAGAGGTACTTAGCTACGCCCTCGCTCCTGTCCAAATCTTTACCGGGGAAATATTATACGCCTGTCTTGTTGTGTCCGAGAAGACTATTAGCTCAGTCCTCATCCGAGAAGAAGACAAAGTTCAAAAGCTCATCTATTATATGAGCCATGTGTTCTAGGGTACCGCTCCTCGGCACCCCCCACTTAAGAAATTGACATTCGCCCTAGTCACCTCTGCTCGGAAGCTGTGGCCCTATTTTCAAGGCCATATAATACAGGTCCTGACAAATTTCCCTCTTTGGCAAGTCTTTAGAGTCTAGAGATATCAGGATGGATGGCCAAATGGTTAGTCGAGCTCAGCCAGTATGACATTAATTTTGTATCGAGGACGACCATCAAAGCTCAGGCCCTCGTAGATTTTATTACTGAGTTCACTAATACTAAGCAAGGCGCACCACTGGCCGAGAAGGCATCTGTGGAAGTATCGGATGCCCCCGGGTGTAGTGAAGGTTACGCCATGCCAGAACCAGAATGGAAACTTTTTGTTGATGGATCTTCCTATGCAGAAGGTTTAGGTGCCGGGCTGGTATTGACAAGCCAGACAGATACAAGCAATCTACGCACTTCGATTCGATTTCAAGGCCTCTAATAACGAGGCAGAGTACGAAGCACTACTGGCCATACTAAGAATCGCCAGGGATCTTAGGGTAGACCATATAGTCATTTATAGAGACTCAATGCTTGTCATCCAATAAGTTACTAGGGTATTTCAACCCCAAACAGAATTGATAGCCACATATTTGCAAGAGGTTAGGACATTGCTTGGGCACTTTAAGTTTTGCTCATTTAAGCAGATCCTCAGATTGGAAAATTTAGAGGCCGATGTGCTTGTTTGACTCGGCTCAGGTCTGGGCGACAGTGACCTAACTTCGGTCCCTATTGAAAGATTAGCCGAGCCAAGCATTAACAAAGAAGTAGTAACTGTAGTCGAAGAGCATGAGACCACATGGATGGACCCGATCATCCAGTACCTAACCATAGCTGAATTGCCCAATGACCGAGAAGAGGCACGCCTGATTCGCAATAGCTCGACCCGGCATTTAATGATCGACGGAAAGCTATATCGACAAGGCCACACTACACTGTGTCTGAAGTGCATAGGGCCCAAAGAAGCTCAATATCTAATGAAGGAGGTTCATGAAGGCCTATGTGGTAATTGTTGGAAAAAATAGGTGTGAGGTGCACAACAGAAATTTTAAAAATTTTAACATCAGAGTATTTTTCCAAAACACAAGTTTGACATGCTATATGTATAAATTAAATAGATCTTACTAACCTCTGTGTGCCGAAGAACCTCCGCAATCCTTCAAGAGAAGTAACGTTCTAGAAGAGCCTCAACCAACTGGTCTTCTTTGCTATTCTCTATCCATGATCGGAGTAAGTGTGGGCTCAGACGTACAGCTCTTCCATCGGTGACTCTCCTTCCAACCAATCGAGAGAACCCAAAGCTAGTGTTCGTGATTTGTGAACAAAAGCTCTCAGGGAGTTTTCAGATGCTCACCAGAAGAGTATCACTCTTAATCTCTCAATTGATCTGAGTAACTCATGAGACTTACTCCCTTTATATAGCGATTGGTCCTAGGGTCAGTCCTTATCATATTAGGTCTCAAAAACTCGAAACAGAATCAAGTTCGAATCAATATCTGATAAGATCCGCGTGAAAACGCGTAATCTTATCTCTCGCTGATCGGCAGGCCGAACTGCCGCGTAAATATCTACGCGAATCTTTTATTTTCCACCCTAGATTCTATAGGATAAAGTCTCAGTTTTGATTCAAATAACCCAATAGAGAAGCTATCTAATCAAAAACAAACTTTACCAAGATAATCTCTTAAGAAAATAAATCAATTGACAATAATTCTACAAGTTTATCTTGATTTAATTTACCCAATTAAATCAACTGATAAATAGACAAGAATTATCCGATCCTAATAATTCAACAAGTTTATGTTAAATTAATTTTATTACAAAATTAATTTAACCAATAAAGAGACATGAATTATTTGATTTTTTCAAATTTTAAACCAATCCGATAAATTTGACATAAGTCACCAATTATTTAAAAAGCACGCCGTGTCGTTACAAGATTTTGTGAGCTAGCAAAGGGGACCAAAATGGACCTATAAAGTTCAAGCTCTCGATAATTATGAAACCCAATATCCCATATATACATTTCATAATTATCAACTCCAACGCTACTCCACTAAAAGCTTGGAGCTACACTCTCGAACTTTATAGAATTACGAACCCCGTATAGCTAAGTCTTCATAACATATCAAAGTGTATCATATCCCCATATGATAATCCATAATTAGCTTAAGGACAAGTTCTGTCTTACCTTCCCGATTATTTTTATCTTACGTTCCATTATCTCACCATTAGAAAGCTTACCATCCAAAGATAGTATACCATTCGATTACACCTATGTATCCAAATGGTTGAGCGCTCCAGTTTTCTAATTACAGGATAACGCATATAAGAGGATATCATTACTCCTAAAGAGGAGCTATGGATTTTATATCTATGAATAACAAGTCTATGCTATCAAGAGTCATGCCTCCAACGTACCGGCATGCATACCACTATTGAGATGTGGGAGTCACCCTTTGGTACATCAAAAGACACAAGTCGAGACAACGGGCCCACTATCCATCTCAAGATTAAGATACAATACAAATGATTGTCTAAAGTGAATCAATTTGCCAAGACAGAATTATTAATCTAAATCAATTCACTTTGTGTCCCAATCCAACACATCGTCATCTATGACAACGTGCCAATATTTCTATCCACGGAGTCCAACTCCGATGGTCAAGACAAACCATCTCCCAATAGGGATATAGACAACATAACAATCTTTGCATGAATAAAATGCCCAACTTTATTTTCTCAATTGCGGATCATATGTTTTAGACTGTCACCTTAAGAATCGTGTCTTCTGCATAACTAGTCCATCATATGTCCAATTCTTAAAGGTTTAGACCGACAGTCTCAGACTACTGTTTGCTTAACATACATTCAACAAATATGAACATAAAGAGCACAAGATTTGGTATATACAAATGAATAAATTCTTTATTGATAAAAATGTCTCCAAAAATGTATTATATTTTTACTCCTTAAGGCATACATATCTAACAGTAATCACTTCAAGGGGCGATCCTTGGCCCAAAAATATCTTCAGCAGGGCTATTATTGGCTGACCATGAAAAAGGACTGTAACGAATTTGTGCGACAATGCCTAAAATGTCAACAATTCGAGAGGGTGCCCGGACACAACGCCAAGCCGCTCACCTCGGTAACGTCAGCATGGCCATTTGCTAAGTGGGCCAATGATCTGATCAGACCTCTTCCCCAAGCTCGATCTCAATTTAAGTACTGCATTATGGCCATTGACTACCTAACCAAATGGGTCGAGGTAGAGCCATGCACCAACATGACCGAAGCCAAGTGCACTAACTTTGTATGGAGAAACATCATTTGCCAGTTCAGGATCCCGCATACCATCGTGACCGATAATGCAAAGCAGTTTGAGTCTTCAAGTCTCCTCTGCCTATGTGAGCAGCTCGATATTAAGAAAGTCTTTTCCTCTCCGAGTTATCCTCAGAGCGACGAGGAGGTTGAAGTAGTCAATAAAATAATCAAGGACAACTTGAAGAAAAAGCTCGAGGGGCTCAAGGAGGCATGGATCAATGAGCTCCCAAAACTGCTCTAGGCTTACCAAACAACTGCCCGAACTGCTACCAGAGAGACCCCATTCTCGCTTGTGTATGGAGCAGAGGCTGTTATCCTAGCAGAGGTAGGACTGCCAAGCTTTAGGGTTGAACATTACAAAGAAATTCAGAATGTCGAGGTCATGATGTTCAAACTTGACTTGCTCGAGGAGAAAAAGAACCGAGCAGCGATTTGTAACGCAGCTCGGAACCAAGTTGCTGCTCGGTGCTACAACAAACAGGTCCAACCGAGGAGCTTTAAGGTTGGAGATTTGGTGCTTATAAAGGTCATAGTTCAGTAGCCCGAATTAGGGTCCTTCGATCTAAAATAGGATGGGCCATACAACGTCATCGAGATTGTCTGGCCAAGCACCTATAGATTATCCGATATAGAGGGCAACATGCTTGGTCATCCTTGGAACGCTGAGCTCCTAAAAAGATTCTTTTGCTAACCGAGGCCAAAAATCCTTTTTGACCTCTAGCTACATTCTTTTTGTAACTAGGCCTACTAAACAGAACTAGAATGTAAATATTAAACATCAATGAAAATGTAAATTCCTACACCATTCCATTGAGCAATACGTGTTTAAGGAAAAAACAAATCCCGAAGAGGGATGCCATAACTCTAGCCTGGGGGACCCAACCATAACTCCCGAAGAGGGAAGGACATCCTGACCAACCGGACTGGGGGCTAATCAGCATCATGTCGACCACTAGTCTATCGTTGTACAGACCGCCCGGTCAAAGTCGCCCTAGCATAACTATGCCCGACCAGTATTAGACTTGTAAAAGTTTAAGGAACTTAAACAACTCTAAGGGGCGACAGGGTATAGGGTACCACACGTCGTTGTGCTATGCTCAATTGATAAGTGGACTTTTCCTTCTCATTTAAACTCAGTATAGACACTTATCTTCCTTTCTCGAGGTACGTTAACCCGTGAGACATTTTGTCACCGAGACATTAAACTCGACAAGGATGGAACTGAAAAAGGTGAGCTCAAAATCCAATGGTTCAGGTATGCTTCTCCCGAGGAGCACCTAACTTGAAAAAGTTTCCAATTCAATCCCTCTTCCTGAGGTCCAAGATAACTAGATGAAACAAAGGTCAAACTTTGTTCCTGAGGAACTCCTCATGCTTTCAAAGCATGAAAATTTCTATCCTGGAACAATCACACTTGGAAAAGAAAACAAAAGATTCAAAAGAAAAATAAATAAAGATTCCGAGAAGTGATGAACTTGGAAAGATAAAATTTTCATTATGGAGTGATGGGGAGGTACAAATAACCAGGCATGTCTAGAGCCCGGATAAACAAAAAAGAAGAAGTCAAAACTAGGCCTGGGCTTCTTCCCCAGCATCACTGTCTCCACCATCTTAGCCTTGCTCGTCCTCTTCAATTTCACCATCTACTTCAATGACCTCCTCTTGTTCGGGTTGCTACGCTCTGCCTTGATTTGGCTTGACGATTAGCAACCAGTCAAAGCCCGTAGCCTCGGGATGGTTACTGATGATGTAGTCCTGGAGGTTGGTCATGCCGAAGTAGTAGTAGTCGGCATACTCTAGGGATGCCTTGAAGTCCTCCATGGCTTGGGTGAGTTGGCCGGGCAACTCCCCCAAGAGACGTTGGTGCTCGGCCTAGGAAGCCTGCAGCTAATCCCTGAGCTAGACAACCTCATCCCAAGACTGGCCGGCCTCTTTGGCTGACCTTCTCGCCTCCTCTGCCACCGCCTTGGCCTGATTGGCCTCTTCCTTCACCTTTTTAGCCTCGACTTCGGCCCAAGCAAGAGCTCCCTTGATTTGATCAAGCTCAATGTTTTTGTCACCAAACTCTTTCTCAACCTCATCCTTTTTGAGGATAATCTTTTTGTGCCTCTCCTTCTCCAGGTTGAGTTCCTTTAGCCCGTCCATATAGGCCAGGTCTAAGAAGGCACATACTTGAAAAAGTATAAGTTAGCATGTCAAAAAATATGAAGTCAAATGAAGCTCAGAGTGAGACAATTACTCACCTTTGTGGCAGAGCGGAAGGCAACACTAGATAAGCCCTCGAAATCCTCTCCTCAGAGGTTCTGTATGAAAGATTCATCAAGAACCGCAACCCCAAAGTGATCGAGGATATGGCAGCGGTAGTTTACTTTCCTTCTCGGAAGGTCTCCCATAGAAGGCACTACGGTGAGAGGTTAAGGCTGGCTTGATGAAGTCCCCGCCCTCGTCGGCGGGGGTGGGGGCACTTGGACTGAGCTGGGTGGTCGCTCGGACCTCGGTGGCTACTCGCTCGGACCTCGATAGCTGCTCGGACCGCGCTGGCTGTTTTGGTCTTAGGGTCCTCTTTCGCTTCTTTCTAACCACAACCTTCCCCTTCTATTTACGAAGGCGCTCCATGAGGGCACGCCTTTCTTCTGTGTTGCTCGGTCGGGAAGACATCTCTGTGAAATCAAGAAAATCCTCCCAAGTCAGGACAAGGTTGGAAAAAAAAAACACTAAGCTCACCTCCAATCCGAAGAGGGCCAGATAGGCACAGGAGCCTGATCATGTCCATAAGGTCCTCGTCTCCTGCAGGTGGCCCTATGTTGAAGGAGCCACTCGATGAGTCCTTGATCCTAGACGATGATGGCCTTCTCGTCAGCCACCCAGAGCTGGAATTGCTCAGCCCTAAGATTTCTACGGCGCTTGGCCTTACGACAATCACCGTCCCGACCGACTAGGCAAGTTGGATGTTAAAGGGGGGATTGATTCTACTGGGTTCCCTGAGCCAACCATAACAGGAGAGGGTCTCCTTCCTGAGTTGGGATGACTGTTGCCTCGTTGGTTTCGACTTATTGAACAGTTCTTCAACTGCCCTCATGATGTGGCTCGACACCCACGGCCTCTTTGACCACACATGCCCTTGCTCAAACATCCTCAGGACACATTGATCCATAGGGACGGTCTCACTGGCTCTAGCCAAATAATTTCCCCCAACATAGAACCACTCAAACTTCCAAAGTTTGTCCGAGTCAGGGTTGCCTAGAATGAAGTCCTTCCTAAAGCCAATGGCATAATACCAACCGGACTATCGGGGAAGCTTTTTCATCTTATAAACTTGTTTGAATGCTTCCCACAGCATCTCAGCGGCCCTATGATACCTTCATAATATGTACATCCCGATTAACAACCTGTAGTTGTTCAGGTTGAGCTAAGCCGGGCATACATTTAGGTTGTTGAATGCCTGACAGAGGAAAGGGTGAAACGGCAGGTGTAGCCTAGCTCTGAAGAACTCCGCATATAAAGTTATACACCCCTTAGGCGGAGTCAGGGGTGAATCATTCTCCTCAGGCGCGATGAGGATGACATCGTCGGGGATGTTGAACTCAACACGCAGGTCCTTAAGCCAGGATGCTATCATCACTCTAGTGTGAGCCGCTGTATATGTTTGCCCGGGCTGGGTTACCCAATAAGCTGTCACTCCCTGGACTCGGGTGACAACCACCCTCTCGTCCTCTTCCTCGGAGGTGCTCTCCACTGGCTTGCTTCTTTGGCCACTTCCTCATTGGATATGTTGACGGTTACCTTGCCCACGACCTAGACAGGGGCCCCAAAGTCTCAACTGGAGGTGCTTGGTATATCGGCGGCTACCTCCAGCTCGGCCCGCTCCTGGGCTGTAACTCGAGACGTGTCGGTGGTGGCTGCCATGATGTAAGGATCCTTGCCTTTACACGGTCTCACCGGGCTCTCCCTATCCATCAGGTCGAGGAACTCCTGCTCGGGTACCGTCTCGGCCAGCTGGTTTGCCCTATCCTGTTTGGAGATAATTCTTCGATATTGACCTCCATGGAGGTCGACTCCTCAGTCTCAATGCTGCTATCTGACCAGGAGATGCTAATGTTTTAGGAGTCTGATAGGTCATTCATTCTCTCGTACTCCTCGAGAAATTACGTGGTTGGGTCATGGAAGCATGGGAATAAAGAGTTCTCGGGTTGTCAACTATGGCTTGGCAGCTAAAAGTCAAGGGTAGCAAAGTATGGGCTTGGTTACATGTGAAAATAACAGGGAAGAGAAGCCCTATTTGTAGCTATTCTAGGCGCAAAACCTAGATGCAAAACACAAAGAGGCGTGACGATTACGCCTGATAGGGATACACCTAATCGCGTTGCGACACGTGTCCCTCCAAGCATCATCTCGTGACCTTTCGTCTCGCACTACCTTGGGACGTCGATTAGACTTCCATCTTGAGCCGACCTCACCCACTCGGCATAGTCCACCTGGTCGCACATCAACCAGGTGAACTAGGGGACTACTGTTGAGGGTGAGCTCGGCGCCACCGTCAAGGAGCCTTACTCTGGGTAGTCGGCAAAAAAGCTCAACAAAGCTATGGTGAATTGATAACTGATCCCGACGAGCTTGGATCTTTTGTCTGAGGTGCTTTCAAGGCCTCTCGGGCCATATCGCAACTGGTCGCCTCCTCGGGTCAAGCACCAGCTCAGGTCAGATTCCTTTCACTGGCAAATGGACTGCTACTCACCACCACTGGCCAACAGGTGGTGGACAACTTGCCATCGGACGGAAAACGATCTGTCGATGGAGGGAACGACACTTGTCTTCTGCTACCTGACACACCTTGATGTGACACTCGGGTTATGGGCAAAACCCACCTAACATCCGGTCCAAGTGGTAGCCTATAAATAGGATGCATTTATTACATTCAAGGATACATGCTTCTTCCCACCTAACAAGCTCTCGTTCTCTCCCGAGCAACTCCTGCCTTGAGTTTCGGAGAGCCCTTGTCTATTGATTGTCCCGTCTTCTTCTTGCTCCCGAAGCGTCCCTCCTCTTGTAACAGGTCAACTCGATCAGGCAGAGACGAACAGGGAAAAAGCTGACCGCCTTACGCAGTCGCATGTAGTGTTGATACGAAGTCGAACTCAGGTAAGTATCAACAATATTTATTTTAAAAGTTAAAATAAAAAATATGTCAGTTTAAACTGAAATTAGATTTTAAAAAGATACTAGATTGATACAAAATCATACAATTAGAGGTGGTTATGATATATGTCACACCACCACTGGAGGAAGGAAGATCACACCCACCCTTGGTGGAGTTGGCATGATCTGCAAAGAATCCTAGGAGGATTCTACTTCAACCTTCTAGCTTGTGTGTGCCTCTAAATAGACCTTAGAGGTTCTATTTTCAGTAAACTTTTTTCTAGCCTCTATCTAGTGTTTTTTGAGCTCATCTCTTTAGAGTTTAAAAAACCTCTACTGAAAAAGGTTGGAAGGAGATTATCTAAGAGATTTCACCAGTACTCACACACCAGTTGACTTAGAGAGAGGATAATAGCAAGGAAGATCTTAAAATTTTGTAATACTTGATCATCTAGAGCTATTGTCAAATTTGTAAGCTTGTGATTCTGTTTAATTATTGTATATAGTATCATGAGAAGGCTCCTGAAGATTTAAAAAATATTTTTGAACTTTATTCCGCTACATTTTTCGTAGAGTTTTTGAGTTTCAAACCCAACAGATGGGATGCAGGGGTTCATGGAATCTCAATTCAGCCTTCTTCTTCTTTTTTTTTTTCTGTTCCGGCCAACATTGACATGAGTCTAACTACGTTGCGGATGTTGCGAAGCTGTGAAGTTGTCACAAATAAACAACGAGAAATGTGGTGTGTTTTTAATGCCATACTGATCCGCTACTTGCTAGTGGAACATGTATTTATAAGCGGCCTTAATTGCGCTGCCTATCCTAAGGGGCATGAAGATATAGGCAGCGACGACTTGCGAGATATAAATTTTCCAGATATGAGTAAGATAATTATCAAGGATGTAAAAGCAAAACTAAAAAAATATGGAAATCCTGCACGAAGAGGATCGTGGCGATAGGAGGAGGCGGGTTGAATCAACTAAGGAAAGAAAAAGATCAATACACAAGCTGAGTTGAATATGGTAGTGTTGTATTTATATGCTCAGTATTGGTAACCCAAGAGAAGGACACCACCCACATTGGTGATTATTGCTCTAAATTATGGATGATTTAGATGCTTGTCGTGTCTATCCACGCGGGAGACGTTCCTATATATTTTTGATGAAGCATGTGAAGAAGTTGAACCTAGCGAAGAAGTCATCATATGTTTTTGCAAAATAGAAGGTCTGCAGGCATAAAGTTGTCCCGGGTTCATTTTACCACTTATGGTAAGTTAATTTTACTTAAAAGTAAATATTTAATTTGTTTTAGATTGGGTGTCATAAAAACAACTTAGAATATTATTTTCTGTAGTTATTACCCCTTTCTCCAAAATTTGTATAGCGGAAAGATAATATCCCAAGACCTATGCTGAGAATTTGTCGGTGGATAACAAAGCATAAGAAAAAAACATCCCCCAAAGTAGGACATTGTGCAAGTAGCTGGGGCTGTCAAGGTTTGTGTTGCATAGAAGTGTTTTTTTTTTTTTTTTCTTGGGTAATATTATGTTGGTTATTAATTCTACGTCTTTAACTTTTAGGGTATACAAAGCATTCTTGTGCCGACGCAAAAGGAGCTACAATTGGAGCATATGCAAGGGTTTGTTCTTGATGATGATGATCCTGATGCTACTGTTAATTATGGACAAACCTTCTACAATCTGGAGCTAGAATTTACTTCGAGGACATTTGGCGCAACGACGAGCAAAGTCGACATTCTTTTCTTACTTCAATTGGTTACGATGTGAGAGCCTGTGTAGCAGATCGAGTGGATAATCAAAATGTTACACATGAGGATTATAGACCACCACAAAATAACGCTCCAATCCAGGACCTCAATTGGACAAGACCTTCATAAGCCAACCCTACAGACAACGCAACAAGACCTGCCCTAGCTAGCTCTGGAGACAATTCAAGAGTCAAGGCCACTTTTATCATATACGACGTGCTCACTTTGACCAGAGGCTTGATGAGGTGAATGGTAAGTTAGATGTATTGAAGGATATCGTGAGGAACTTATCTTTTCGTTTTTTGCCACATGATGTCGTTTATGAAAAGCGTCGCTAAGATATAAGTCATTATTAGGAAGATGATGTAGTTGAAAATAATGGTGGAGTTGGTGGTGATGTTGAGATGAGGCGTGAAAATGACGCTGAAGTTAGTGGTGGTGTTGAGAACGGAGACGAAAATGACGGCGGAGTTAGTAGTGATGTTGAGATTGAGCATGAAATGACGGTGGAGTTAGTGGTTGTGTTGAGATGGTGGAGTTGATGGTTGTGTTGACCTTCTTCAGGATTCGAATAATCATGATGCAGGCAGAAACCAAGAGGATAATTTTACTACGGTTGACCAATATACGGAGATTGAGCAGCCTAAAGAACGACCAAAGAGACAGTTGAAAAAGTCGAGGTATAAAAGAACTCCATTCATTAACCCTACCTCCAAAAGGGTACAATTTCAGAAATGTGAAATAGAGACGTTCGAGCCAATGCGAATTAATGATGAAATGAAGACATCTTATTCAACTTCTATAATTCTGTCGATAAGCCTTACCATCATTGTGCTGTTTTGGAGCAGTCTTGGAAGTTCTTCGATGAGATTATGAAACCATACACTTGCCTTTTTACAGAGATAATCGTTCTCTAATGTCTTAACTTTTTAGTTGTATATAATTTTCCTCGTTATTATGGTCATACTGGACGAGAAATTGGACCAACTAGTAAGCATCAATTTCAAAATAAGAAAGAAGTGGAAGATGAAGTGATCAAATGAGTTTGGAGCAAGCGCCTGAAAATGGGAAAATCATGGTATGGCGCGAAGGCGTTGTACTTTCCTTTGCGTATGACCCAAAATCGTCGGATAAAGGTTGATTGGAAAAGAAAGAAATAGTTCTTTTTTATTCCTATTTGGATTGTTTGAACCCATATGGCATAACAGAACAAACAACTCCAATGCAAATGATGATTCCATTAATATTTTGAAAATCTACTTTTTTCAATATCAAGAAAAGCGCTCCATGGCCATATCAGCACCCAGGAAACTTACCCCAAAATAGTTTTTAAGTCTTTTTTTTAACATTTATTATCATATTTTTATGTGTGTTTAATTATAAACATTAAAGAACATGTTGATGTCTACAGGGGAGATTGTGTCATTTTCACCGTAAAGTATATTGAATATGACATACAAGGCTACTCGTTGTCATCTATCGATAATAATGTTGTGGGTTTTTTCTGGGAAAAGATGGCGATAGAGATTTATCATAATGAATGACTGTCATGAAGTTATTTTGATCTTACTTTTTGTTGCAAGCTTGGATTGATGTTTAAGAACTCTTTCTTTTATCTTTTGTTGTCACTTTTTTTTGTCAATTTGGATTGACGTTTAACAGCTCTTTTTAGTGATAAGCTAAGATTGTGACTACCTTCTTTATCATAAATTTAAAAAAGTAGTTTCGATTTTTTTAATTACTTTGCAGATCGTTCAGTTGGTACCGATAAGTCAGACAAATGGTTCTTATTATAAAACTAGTCTTTTAGCTTTCATTCTTATTGTGCGGATCGGTATCTGCAAACCATCCTAAATGTCCAAATCAAATAAAGATCAACATAAGTTCTAAAATGAGTTATAATTGAACTAAAATAAATTGGATCAACTACTTTTATGTAATTATCCTTGGTAGTGCTAAATTAGAGTTTGAATTTCTAAAGTTATCAATATCGTCTACAATGAAGATTAATATATTTTCTAAATTAAATTGTAATTGAACTAAAATAAAGTGGATAAACTAATTTTGTGTAATTATACTTGAAAGTTCTAAATTAGAGTTTCAATTTCTAAAATTATCATTATCAAGTCTAAAACAAGATCAACATAACTTCTAAATTGAATTATAATTGAACTAAAATAAAGTGAATCAATTGTAATTATACTTGAAAATTCTAAATTAGAGTTTCAATTTATGAAGTTATCATTATTAAATCTAAAACGAAGATCAACATAACTTCTAAATTAAATTGTAACGAATTAAAAAAAAGTGGATTAACTAATTTTCTGTAATTGTACTGGGAAGTTCTAAATTAGAGTTTCAATTTCTGATGTTATAATTATCAAATTTAAAATGAAGGTCAACAAAACTTCTAATTTGAATTATAATTGAACTGAAATAAAGTGGATCAACTAATTTTGTGTAATTATACTTGTTGGTTTGCTCGTAAAAATTTAAAAAAAAAAACAGTGAAAACATAATGAAATAGGGTTTAAAATTTTGTTCAAACTTTCAAGATGCTTCTAATGATGCCATCTATAATAATTGAATAAACACAAACTTATAGGTCTAGTAATAGCTTTGGATGATCAAGCGTTATAAAACCTTTAGATGTTCATTATTATTCTCCTCTTTTTAGATCAACTGGTGTGTAGGCACCACAGAGATTTCTTGAAAAATCTCCTTGATATCTCCTCCAACTTCTTCCCAACAAAGGCTCTTTAAAACTCTTAAGAAGAAAGTAATAAAGAAACACTAGATTGAAGCTAGAGAAAAGTTTACAAAAGATGGAACCTGTAAGGTTTATTTATAGATACGCTAAGCTAAATGGTTGAAATAGAATCTCTAGTGAGATTCTATTGGAGAATCACAACCACCCTAGCTATTGGAGAATCACACCCACCACTAGGGTGGTTGGGTGTAAACTGCCATCTCTCCAATAGGAGAATGACATGTGTCCTAACTTGCTCAAACAGCGTGATTCTGCTCCCATCTAGTATTTGTCCTAGATATGATTTTGGTTTAAACTAAAATATTATTTATTTTAACTTTTAGAATAAATAGCTTTCATGATTCTCTCAATTGTTTTTGTTAACTCATAAAATAAATAATTATTATGCAAAATCTATTTCAACTTTTGAAAAAGATATTTTCTATACTGAGATTACAAATAGATCACATAAAGATTATGTGATAAATTTAAATTTCCCACTCATGGGATTGGCACCAAATGTACTCCCATAGTACAATGGGTGGTGCCACACACAATGCAAGTAGTGCACTATGTGAATTTCCTATTCTGCCCCAACAGATCCTAAATAATTGAAGAAATTTTTATTGAGCAGTTGATAAAACGTTATGGAGCTAGCAAGGGACCCAATGGATATACATAATTTAAGCTCCAATAATTATTTATAATTTAATTATCTCATAGTTATATTAATAATGATTATTAATCTAGTTTGTGTCACTATTAGAAACCAAAGTTGCACTCTTAAGTTATTTACCAAATTATAAGGTACCTTAAACATTAAATGTTAACAATAAGGTTGTCCATTAATATATTCATTTACTATGTGATTGACAACATAGAAGCGACAACAAATAACAGGAAAAATAATAAATTGCAAAAACCCATTGATTCGATATGAATGCTGGAAAATTCTTGATTCATTATCAATATCAGAAGAAATGACTTCAACCATTGATAATCAAAAGATACGCTAAGCTAAATGGTTGAAATAGAATCTCTAGTGAGATTCTATTGGAGAATCACACCCACCACTAGGGTGGTTGGGTGTAAACTGCCATCTCTCCAATAGGAGAATGACATGTGTCCTAACTTGCTCAAACAGCGTGATTCTGCTCCCATCTAGTATTTGTCCTAGATATGATTTTGGTTCAAACTAAAATATTATTTATTTTAACTTTTAGAATAAATAGCTTTCATGATTCTCTCAATTATTTTTGTTATCTCATAAAATAAATAATTACTATGCAAAATCTATTTCAACTTTTGAAAAAGATATTTTCAATACTGAGATTACAAATAGATCACATAAAGATCATGTGATATATTTAAATTTCCTACTCATGGGATTGGCACCAAATGTACTCCCATAGTACAATGGGTGGTGCCACACACAATGCAAGTAGTGCACTATATGAATTTCCTATTCTGCCCCAACATATCCTAAATAATTCAAGAAATTTTTATTGAGCAGTTGATAGAATGTTATGAAGCTAGCAAGGGACCCAAGGGATATACATAGGGTATGTGTTGAATATTTAAACCAAGGTTTGAATCATTTTGCTACAGTATTTTCTCTCACAAAAATTTAAATCTTCATTCAAATACTCTACTCAAATACTCGAACTAAACGGGCCCATAATTTAAGCTCCAATAATTATTTATAATTTAATTATCTCATAATTAAAATAATAATGATTATTAATCTAGTTTGCGTCATTATTAGAAACCGAAGTTGCACTCTTAAGTTATTTGCCAAATTATAAGGTACCTTAAACATTAAATGTTAACAATAAGGTTGTCCATTAATATATTCATTTACTATGTAATTGACAACATAGAAGCGACAACAAATAACAGGAAAAATAATAAATTGTAAAAACCCATTGATTCGACATGAATGCTGGAAAATTCTTGATTCATTATGAATATCAGAAGAAATGACTTCTATAAACCAATTAATTCACTTAGAATACTAGGACAATAGGCATCAATCACTCCTTGATTCTAAAAAAAACTGAGAAAACTGGATAAACGCAGACTAAAACACTCTAATTTCATTAATAATAATTCTTTCTTGTTGCATATAATAGAAGCAACCTACTTATAGCCTAAATTGTCTCAAATAGTAATGAGAAACTACAAATAAAAATGGGAAAATAAATAACTCTAAAATTAGAAAATGAAAAAGAACTAATCCTATTTTGAAATTGGAAACTAAAAGTAATCTTAAATAGTCCTAAAATTTGTAATTAAAGTCTACCAAATAATGGAAAACAAAATCTAATATCCTCGACAAGAATATTCATATTTAGAACTAGGTTTATTGTCTTTCGTGCAACATCTCTAATTATTTCTTTGTCCATGAGTTTCGTTAACGTTAATGAATGACCTTTTTATAAACAAATCATAAACGAGGATTTTGGGTAATATTTGATATCTTATATCAAATAGGGAGATCTCTACATCCAAGTTTTCTAAATTAATACTCATGTGAATATTATCTTAAGATTCTATCTTGTAGGAGTTGTAGTTCCATATCTATGAAAAGCAATTCCATTTACCTATATTTGTATGCCTCAATATATCAAGTTTTTTTATCATGGATATATAGATCTCAACCATTGATAATCAAAAGATATAATAAGTAAATATGAGTCCACTAATCACCTCAGAATTAAGATATGATCTATAAAATGATCAATAAAGATAAAATTCTAATTTCTCATTATGGAATTACACAAGAAATTAAATTCTATTTTGGTCTAGGTTTAGTGTATTCTAAACACATTGCTGTCTCCATCTAGTAATCACAATATCACTATAATTTGATAAGATTACTAATGCGTCGATTCTCGTACACGCAAGTATACATGGTGGTATCAAGTAAAATAAATGATAAGTTGAGTATCGTTCCAACGAGGATTAATTTTAATTAATATGTTATTAATTTTAACTATATATATTTATTTTGTTTATTTTTATATTTCTTTATGTCTATTTTTTCTAAATTAAAGTGGGGGGAGGGTTGAATTTAATAACTAAATTACTTAAAACTACATAATCATGTCCTTTGAAATCACCTTTAACCAAAAATAAATTTAGCTAGATATGATTGAGATAATAACAAAAACATGAAAACTAACAACATTTGTAGCTCAAAAGATTAGCAGTGTTTGAAGATGATGATAGTCTCCAAGAATTTGTTGTAAAAATCTCCTTAGATTTCTCCTTCTTCCTCTATTTCTCTTTATTTTTCTCTCAAAATTTTGAGTGTTTATTGACTTTTTGAATAAAAATCTGATAGAAGAATTGATGATTTAAACTGAAGGAATGCCGCCTTTTTATAGGCGAGCCTGTGATTCTTTTCAAAATTTTTACATGGAAAAGCGGATGAGGTCACCATGATTCTGATGGAGTGGTTGAATGATTCAGCTGCAATCTTGCAGTTGAGGGAGCAGTTGAGCATAATTCGGCCAAATTCGGCATTTCAAGATGATATATATATATATTTTTGCCTTTTCTTCCTTCCGCCAACAGCTCTTGGGAATGTAGGCTTGCGTTTGTGATTCGGTGCTTCGTGGCTCATGGGAGGACGAGATGCTTCCATCTACACTGCTAAAAGCATGGAAATGGACTCATCTTGACAGCTTAAAAGAGAGATAGGTGAAGTTGATCTAGAGCCGTTAGATATCGTCAAGTATGTGCCACGGACAGATGAGATTGAGAGCTTACATGTGCTCGCCCACATGCTGTGACACCCTCCTTACAGTGCCCACATGAAGTGGGTCCCAAATGTCAGTGGTTCAGCCTGCCTACTCTGCTAGGACATGGCTCCAAGCATATGAATAGGGGCACTTGGCTCCACTTGGGGAGGCAGCTCGGGTTGATTTTAGTTGGCTCAAAAGTGGCTAATTAAGTAATTTGATTTATAAGTTATCACTATCAATTCTAAAATAAAAATTAAAAAACTTCTTTTTGACCTATATAATCAATTGGATTGTATCTTGATGTACTAGATAGATTGGTATGACTGAGATGACAGCTATCTTATCTGTTATACAGATCGATATAACTATAATGACAGATTTCTGGTTTGCTAAATAGACCAATATGACAACAACATTACATCCTTGGTCTAGTAGGCAGATCAGTATGATCAAGATGACCAATTTTTGGTCTTCTAAATATAATGGAATGACCGCGAATACTGCGTCCTCAATTTACTAGGTAGATAGGTATGATTAAGATGACCAACTTCTAGTCAGTGATGACTACATCTTTAATCTGCTAGATAGATTAATATGACCGAGATAACAGATTTTGAATTTGGGTAACAAGACTAATATTCTAATTAATATGTATTGTGATAGTGTTGCAACAGTATAGTTTGACAATGTTATCTCAGTAAACTAAATTTGTAGAATCCATACAGAACAATTTTAAGTTAAAGTTGAAACATATTGATGGTAATGTGATATTAATTCTTAGGCAACTACATTTTCGAGAGTATGGTTAATAATAATGTTCCAAACACTCAAATTGAAATATTCAAAACAAACAATACCTAACAATATCTTACTAATATGATCTTAGTTATAGTCGTATAAATATAAGCATAGTCAAAAGACATACTCAAACACATAGTCAAAACCACATTCATTCAAAAGGGGACATCATTTCAAAGTTGACTTAAGAGGTCGATAACTCCTTGAATCACTTTCTTTTGCCTCTCTTGTACTCTCTGATCACAGGAAATATGGTTTCTTGAACCCTTCCACACTATGTAATGATGAAATTTGAAGGTGACACTTTCATAGCTCATACATCATCTGTGATGAACCACTCTGACAAGCTTGGTATAGGATATAAGGCTCAAACATAGGCCAACACCCATAACCCTTTCAAATAGCATTCTAAGCACAGATTATGCATATTGTTGGGGCCTTCAAGGGATGTTGCTAAGGTATGCATACTCGGGTACTTGTCGATGTTATACACGTTGCATATACAGGTTCTTCTATGAAGATCAACCAAGAAACTACCGTTTGTCCCCATGACATAGTACTCAAGTGTGATTCTATCAACAATCTTAGAAAATTTCACTTTATTTGGACCATCTTCTACTAATACCATCCTTTTATTTTTGTCATTGCCCAAGCACCATTTTTATAATCCGACCTCCTTCTTCTACCATTTGCCATCATGCTTATAATACAAGACAATTTTGGCCATTTTTCTATTCAAAAAACAATAATATCACTCTTAAAGAATATTAAAAAATAAAATAATAATAATAATAATAATAATGGACCGGTCACAACATTTTAGAGAGTTAAACTCTTCCAGAAATTTTCTAACTGGTCGAACCGTCCCTATTGTGATCAGATCGATACTGCTCAGAACGTTCTAGAGAGCTTAAATTTTTGAGGAATTTTCTAACCAGTCAGACCAGTCCTCACATATATCAGACTAGTACCAGTGAGAACACTCCAAAAAGCTTAAACTTATGCAGTAATTTTCTAACTAATCAGACTAGTCCTCACTATGATCAAACTGGTACTGCTCAGAACACTCTATAGAACTTAAACTCTTCCAACAATTTTCTAACAAGTTTTACCTTTCATGCCAGTTAAGACTTCCAACCGACTAAGATTTTTAGATCAAGCTTAACATTCTGAATAGTTTGCTCAACATTGATTTTTCAAGTACCTTTTGAATTTACAGTTTGCTAGACCTAAGTTTTCACAAAGTTATTTTTGAATTAGTTTTAATGATAACAAATCAATTTTTGTTATATGTAAAATGGCCAATAAATTTCTTTAGTTTTTGGTAAGCTTAAAATTAAGCAAATCATATGAAGCAAAGTCAAATCTCAAAAACGATTCACGTATGGGAAGCAATGAGAAAGCGGCTCGTGAAGACTTGAATATCATTTGTATCTTCTTTTCTAAGCCTCTTGTGTAAGTGAGAAATGATCACATATACTATTGTTTATGCAAGCTCAAATCATACACATACCTTCATATTGTTAAAAGATTTATATTTTGCATGTGTTTAAAATCTATAAAATGTTTTTACACGTACACTATGTATCTAAAATGCAGACTTAAAATGCACACAATTTACTCCAACAAATTCTCATAAAAACTGAATTTCGAAAACAAGTCATGGAAAGCCATGTTTAACAGGACCGACCTGCTGACCATTATAGGTGAGCCTACGGGTTACAAGGGACATAAAGCTAGATTTTGTAGCTTTATGTCGGCCTACTGATTATCCCAACTGGCCTGCTGAAGGCCCTACTTTGGCCTATCTGTTGAGTATTTTAGAAGCAAGAATTGTATCTTGCTTTGGATGGCCTATTGGTCTCACAAGACTGGCCTACCGATGGCCTCAATTCGCCTGTTGGCCGTCTTAGTCAAATGATCGTTTGGAGCTTGTTTTAGGAAATTTCAAATTCTTGCTAGCTGAACCTAATCTCCGGCCTATCGACTAGTCTACAACAACTAGTTTTCTGACCGTTAGAGCTCCATTTGCAATGGTTATTTTGATCCAAAAATGTTATTTTTAAGCCTAATTGAGTACTTAGAGGCTATAAATACTCCTCCATTCATTGTGCTCTATACAAAGAATTAATTTCAAACCTTTTTAAATTGTTTTGATCATAAGTATTCATTTATTCCCACACTCTTGAGCTTACATCTTCTATATTTTTCTTAAGAGTTGCTCGTATCCTCCAAAATGAGCCTTTCATTGTATTTGTCTTTCATTGAAGGATTTACATAGTGAGTGAGCCTAAAATTATTAATCATACCCTTTTGAGTGATAGGTTACTAAGCCTTAGAAATTGGGGGAATTTTTGGTTTGTTAATCTTTGCAAAAATTGACGTTATAACAGGTGTGGTAAGCCTCGGGTAGCTCAAGTCATTGGTATTGTACAAGGAGTGATCGTGCCAATAACACGGTCAGTTTAGTAGAAGAGGTCGAGTTAAGCTTTGCTCGGCGATAGTGGATGTAGGCATATTGCCAAACCACTATAAGTAGTATTTGCACTCCTTTATCCTTAACTCTTTACTTTTTAATGCATTTATTTTCATTTAAGTTTATTGCAATTGTTATTTGAGTTAATTTATTCATTTGTGTAATTTGTCTAGAAATTGCCAATACTTACGCAAAAGTTTTTTAAACCCAATTTACCCCCTCTTGGGTAGTTATTCTTGGGCTAACAATTGGTATTAGTGCTAGAAGCTTAAACTTATTTTTAAAAAAAGATTTCACAATCTTGAGCATAGCTAGTCAATCTTCACAAATTAAGGAAGGTTAACCCATTAATAGACCTCCTTTCTTCAATGGGTCTACAATTATTAGGAAACTAAGATGTTAATTTATTTGTAATCTATTGATTATGATCTTTGAGATATTGTCCATAATGGTCCTTATAAACCAATGAAGGAATTGGACAAAGTTTTAGTTCCTAAAGAACCTAAAAAATATACTGATGAGGAGGATAAACAAAAATTGTCTTTAAATGCTAAGCTATTAACCTATGCATCAGATAGAAACGAATTTAATAGAGTAACAAATGAATTTAATAGAGTAACATCTTACACATCTACACATGAGATATGGCGAATCCATAAAAGGACAAACCAAGTCAAGGAAACTAAGATAAATTATCTCTTTTATCATTATGAAATGTTTAAAATTAAAGAGCATGAAACTATTAATGAAATGTGTATTAGATTTCAGATATTGTTAACGGTTTGAGGTCTCTTGGTAGGACTTTTAAAGATAGTGAACTAATAAGGAAGATGGTCCAATCTTTACCACCTTCATAGCATGTCAAGAGAACAACGTTGGAAGAAGCAAAAGATTTATCAACTCTATCTCTAAAAGAGTTGATTGGTTCTTTCATGACCCATGAAATCACAAAGAGGCAAAATCAAGAAGAGGAAGACAAGAATCGCTTTGAAGGCTTCCACACTTGACAACGAAGATAATAAAGATGAAGAAGATGAAAGCCTAAATCCAAAGGACTTTGAAGAAATGGCTATGCTTGCAAAGAAATACAAGAAGTTCTACTAGAAGTTTAGCCAAAGCAAAGAAACTAGAAGAAGAGATGACCAAGGTGAGAAATCAAAGAAAGATGAGGTAATATGCTATGATTGTAAGAAACCCGGTCATATAAGACTAGATTGTCCTCTTAAAAAGGGAACAAACAAGAAAAATATGAAGAAGAAGGAACTCAAGAAAGCCTTTCAAGCCATTTGGGACGAGTTTGCATCCGAAGACTCGGATGACAACGAGCCAAAAGAAGTAGCCAACATGTGCTTCATGGCAATCGATGATGGTCAAATAAGTTCCTCTATTCCTTTTGATGATGAATGTGATGATATTGATATAGAATTATCAAGAGCTTTTGATGAATTACATGATGACTATGAGAAACTAGTTCTTAAAAATTCTATGCTTAAGAATAAAACAGCAACTCTCTTAGAAGAAATTGATGTTTTGAAAATTGAAAAATCTAAGAGTGATGCTTTAGCTATTAAGAATGCATCTTTAAAAGAGAAAATTAATGATTTAATAAAAACAATCTAAAAATTCACCAATGACAAGAAAACTTTTGAAATAATAGTTGGTGAACAATGGTGTGTCTTTCAACAAAGCTGGTTTAGGATATAAACCACACATTAATAAAAAAATATTTTAAAAATTATTTTGTTAAAGCGTCAACTAGCTCTCAAAACTCTAAATATGTGTATACTTACTGGAATCAAGATGGACATGTCACATCTTATTGTTATATCGAGAAAAGTGCATATTTTGGAGCAAAACAAAGATGGATTCCCAAAGTTTCTAAAACTAACATGAATGGACCCAAAGTGTGGGTGCCAAAAACCAAAAACTAAATTATTTTTGTAGGTACCAAAGAAGGAGAAGGTTAAGTGTTTCATAGATAATGGATGTTCAATGCATATGACGGGAAACCTTTCACTTTTCAGAAATCTCCAAAGAAGAATGGAGGGCAT
Organism: Artocarpus heterophyllus; assembly: GCA_025403435.1. Classification (NCBI taxonomy): domain Eukaryota; kingdom Viridiplantae; phylum Streptophyta; class Magnoliopsida; order Rosales; family Moraceae; genus Artocarpus; species Artocarpus heterophyllus. Next base: position 28,804,364 of record CM046337.1, read on the forward strand.
GTCACTTTCGAAGATAACACAAAAGGAAAGATTCTTGGTGTAGGTGATATCGGTAACGGTTCCTCTCCTCTTATTGAAAATGTATTCTTAGTTGATTATTTGAAACATAATTTACTTAGTATTAGTCAATTGTGTGATAAGGGATATAAGATTACTTTTAAATCTTCTAGATGTTTCATTAAAAATGTTTGTAATGGTGAGGTTGTGTTCATTAGTGAATGAAATGAAAATATACAATTGATGTTGAAAAGTGTAAAAAAAAAAGAAGAAAAAACAATGTCTTTCGGTTTTAAACAATAAACATGGCTTTGTTATAGAAAACTTGGACGTGCTAGCATTTACTTTCAAAAATTTATAGAAAAGAACTTCTTTATGGTTTGCCAAAACTTAAATCTGAAAAAGATAAAATATGTGAAGCATGACAATTTGGAAAACAAGTCAAAGATAAAATATGTGAAGCATGACAATTCAGAAAACAAGCCAAAACTTCTTTTAAATCAATTTTTGAAATTCCTACACTAGATCTTTACAACTTTTACATATGGATTCATTTGGTCCTTCTGGGACTACAAGTCTAAGTAGTAAACACTGTGCCTTTGTCATTATTGATGATTTTTCAAGATTTACTTGGGTTATATTTTTGGCAAATAAAGATGATGCTTTGAAAACATTCTCATATTTTTTGCAAAAGTGTAGAAAATGAACAAGGCTACATGATTACTACGATTAGAAGTGATCACGGTTACGAGTTCAACAGTGATGCTTTGAATTGTTTTGCAATAAAAAAAGCTATGAACATAATTTTTCGACACCAAGAACTGCTCAACAAAATGACGTGGTTGAATGGAAACATAGGGTTTTACAAGAAATGACTAGGAATATGCTTAATGAAAATGGTTTATCAAAATATTTTTGGGCCAAAGCTATTAATACTACATGCTATGTTATCAATAAAGTTCTTATCAATAGAGTCTTTATGAGCTTTGGAAGGATAGAAAACCTAATATCAGCTATTTTAAAGTTTTTGGATGCAAATACTTTATTTTAAACACTAAAGGCAATTTAAAAAAATTTAATGTAAAATCTTATGTTGGTAATTTTCTTAGTTATTAGACCACTAGCAAAGTTTTTAAAGTGTTTAATAAAAGAAAAAACTCTAGCTGTAGAAGAATCTATGCATGTTGTATTTGGTGAAACTAATGTTTCTATCGAGGGAGTGGAAGATGATGAAGATTTAGGTTTGGAACATCAAATGAAGAACCTAGAAATTAAAGATAAAGGAAAAGAAGTTCAAATGAATCCAAATTCTTCTCAAAATGTTATCTTTTAACAAACTCATCAATCATAACAAGATCAACATCAAATGGAACATTCAAAAGATAAGTCTACTTTGTATTATTTACCAAAAAATTAGAGATATCATCCCTATCACCCTAAGAATGATATAATCACTCATGATAGTCCAACGCATGAGGTGAGAACTAGATCATCATTTAAATATATTTGCAATAATTTAGCTTTTCTTTCTCAAATTGAACCAAAATATTTTAAAGATGCCGAAAATAATGAATTTTGGATTTTTGCAATGCAAGAATAGCTAAATCAAAGTGAAAGAAATGATGTTTGGGAACTTGTTCTAGGACCTAGTTCTCAATCCATAATTAGTACTAAATTTGTGTTTAGAAATAAAAAAGGATGAGTAAGGTGTAATTGTGCGAACAAAGCTAGACTAGTGGCTCAAGTTTTCAATCAAGAAAAAGGTATTGATTATGAAGAAACTTTTGCACCGATTGCTTGTCTAGAATCCATAAGAATGTTACCTGCTTTTGCTTACTACAAAAAGTTTATCTTTATCAAATAAATGTCAGAAGCACATTCTTAAATGGATATATTTAGAAGAAGTTTATATTGCGCAACCACCTGGTTTTGAAAATCATGTATTCGGTTCTGTTTATAAATTGAAAAAGGCTTTGTATGGTTTAATACAAGCTCCTAGAGCTTGATATGATAGATTAAGTAAATTTTTAATTGAACATGGATTTTCAATGGGAAAAATGAATACTACTCTTTTTATAAAATCAAAGGGTGACGATTTAATTATAGTCAAATTTATGTTGATGATATTATTTTTGATACTATTAATATTGCTTTATGTGAAGAATTTTCTAAATTATGCATAGAAAGTTTGAAGTGAGCATGATGGGATAATTAAATTTCTTTCTTAGATTGCAAATTAAACAAACAAAAGAAGGGATCTTCATCAATCAAGCAAAATATGTAAGGGATCTCCTCAGAAGATTTGAAATAGAAAAGAGCCAATGCCAACTCCTATGAGCTCATCAATCAAATTGGACATGGGTGAAAACAGGAAGGGGTAGATATCATAAAGTTTCAAGGAACGATTAGATCCTTCCTTTATTTAACTGCAAGTAGACCCGATATTATGCTTAGTGTCAATTTTTGTGCTAGATTTCAAACAAATCCAAAAGAGTCTCATCTTAGTGCTATCAAACGCATTTTTAGATATTTAAGTGGAACTAAGAATTTGGGATTATGGTATTCCAAAGTCACATATATAGACTTAATGAGTTACTCCAATGCCAATTGGGCCGGTTGTACAATCGACCAAAAAAGCACAAATGGAACATATCACTTTTTAGAATTCTCACTAGTCTCATGGTTTAGTAAGAAACAAAATTCGATTGCTCTATCAACCGTGAAAGGCGAATACATTCCGGAGGGCTAATTGTTGTATACAAATACTTTGGATGAAGCAAACTTTATTGGACCTAGGATTGCATTTTGGCCATGTACCTATAATACAAGTGCCATTAATTTGTCTAAAAATCTGGTTTTTCATTTATGCATAAGCATATAGAGATTAGACAACATTTTTTGCATAACCATGTGCAAAAAAGGAGATATCATTTTGGACTTTATAAGCACAATTGAACAATTTACAGATATACTCGTAAAACCTCTTGTACTAGATAGATTTCACAACATAGAAAAGGTCTTGGAATTTTAGATTCTTCAGATTTGCGTTTGAAAGTTTGATATATTTTATAAACATTGTTAATTTGTTTTTATTATGTTTGAATACATTTGATTCAGTTAAATTTTTTAGCTGGATGATGTTAATATGTTTATTAATTATAGATTACTATGTTTAATAATTAATTTTATTGTTTGATATGGTTATTGATTTATTTTTTACGTTTTTGTGGTTTTAAAATTGAATTTGAATTTTTATAAATTTTTATGATGTGGTTCGGTTCAGTGCAACCGTCCTGCCAGCTTGAAGAAGCCGACCTGTCAACTGCTTGAGTCCAGCCTAGTAATTTCAAAGACCAACCTGTCAGTTTATTAGGGTTTTAATACCCCAACGACACTCGAACCTTCATTTTTTCGACCCTCTCTCTCTTCACCTCCTTCTCTTTCTAAAACGACCGAAAACCGTCGCCCATGCATAAAACCCTCAAAATCTTGTGATTTTCACTCTAGATTAGTGATTCTAACTCGTTTTTCATCATTTACTCCTCAAAAATTACAATTTTCACCTTCAAATTTCACTCTTCTTCTCCAAATTTGAACCCTAACCTCTATCTCCAAAAATCAAAATTTTCTTTTATTCTTCACTCAAATTTATGGTTCTCATCTCCACCAAACGGAATGGCTTCGGATTCTTGTTCCAACAAATGCTCAAAATTGGTTGCCAACAAAAATCCACCATGTGAGGTAGTTTTCAAGTCATTCAATTTGTCTACGCAGGTATACAAAATCATTCCATATAACTATCATTTGAGATCTTACATTTGTAGTGCATATAGCACTAATTGTAAATGGTATCATGATCTTTTTTTAATGTTGAAGTGCTAAAGCACTGCGTACACCATAAACATATAGTGGATCAGATGTAAGTGATGGATAATATGATCATATACCTCAATGTCATATATAACAATCTAATTATAAAAGTAACGTGTTGGTTGTGACTCATACACCACATAGAAAAAAATAGTAGTAGACTAACAAGACAAAATTGTAAACTCACACCTCATATACAACACATTATAAAGCAAGCATTGTTATAATTTCTTCTTTTTTTTTTTGTTGCACGGCAACTCTCGCCCAAGCGCCCGCACGCATATACACACGTATATATTAAAATCTAACTTGTAATAATGGATGCCAAAGTATTATTATATATGATGATATTATATAGGCACGACGTATATTCAGATGCCATTTAACATATGTATATGTTTACTTAATTATTATATATATAGTTATTTTTTTTTTGTAAAAAACTGAAAATATAGAAAATTTTCCAAAATTTAAAAAAATGATATCTAAAGTCAAATAATTTCTAAAAATTTAAACAAAAGATTAGAATATCACATCCAAACAAATAAAAATCCAAGTAAATCATTAAAATAGAGCATTTTTCAAACAAGGAATCCCAGTAATCTTCCATTAGACACTTTATGTCTTTGGAATTTTTTTAGTCCATCCACTGTAAAAGACTTTAGTTCATAATAAATTTCATAATCATAAATATCATATTAGAATTATAACAAAAAATGCACTTCTAAGTCATAATTTCATTCATATTGTTGCACAAAAATTGTTAAACCTTTCATATCATTAGTTAAGGAAAACAACAAGTGTTGCGGAGTGATCATGCCGAAAAGACTGTCATTTTAGTCGAAGAGGTCAAGTCAAGCTTTACTTGGCTATAGTAGACGTAGGCGTATTGTCGAACTATTGTAAATAGCATTTGCACTCTTCTATTCTTAATCCTTTACTTTAATGTATTTATCTTCATTCAAGTTTATTGCAATTGTTATTTGAGTTTTCACGACTCAATAATCCTTTACTCAATATTTATCTTCGTTTCATTGTTAAATGAGGAGTTTTCAACTTGAAACTTTCATATTGAATGCTAGTGACTTGATAACATGTCCAAATTAAAGCTACGTTTGCAAAGGTCAACAATTTTGCCTATTTTTGTTCTGCAAGTAAGGGTATATATGTCTTTTAAAGTTTGAAGAAGGTGTTTATTTGTCTTTCACGACTCAATAATCAATTCTGCACTTTAACAAATATTTTTTATTTTAGAAAAATTACTCAATTCCAACTTTACCCGAAACGCTGTGTGATGTTGGGCTTGTTTGGCACAGGTGTAAAATTCCTGCGTGTGTAACTTTAGTTAAAACTGGGCCCCACTTTAATAAATATTTTTTATTTTAAAAAATTACTCAACTCCAACTTTGCCCAAAACGCTACAGCTGTCTGATGTTGGGCTTGTTTGTTACAGGTGTAAAATTCGTAAGTGTGCAACTTTAGTTAAAACTGGGCCCTTCTCTTTTTCTTTTCTTCTGCCTCTCGTTTTCCTCCATATTTTCTCTTAATGTGCCCTACATCTTCCTCTGTCGATGAGAAATGACCAAGAATGTAATATTGTTAGTAGAAACCAAGGACAAAAACTAACAAGATTGTTTGCCTCTTCTATACTACTTAATTTGATATGGAGGAGATCTCGATTCACGATCCAACTCAGTTGCTTGAAGCAGCTTCTGAGTTCGCATATTATTCTGGTACATTTTTCTCAATGCTTTTTTTTTTTTTTTAATTGTTTTCATTTTAATTTTCGGTTGTTTTTGGATAAAGCTAGCTCTTTGAGTTCGTTTATTTGTTTATTTTCTAAAAAATTTTCTGGACTTTTTTTTTCCAGGTGCTCAAAACGATGCTTCTACGAAGAACTTCCTTGACCGCGTTCCTCTTCCAATTATAATTAAGTAATATTCGGTTTTTCCTAATAATATTCTTTAATTGCAATCGATTATTTCTCATTGGTTAATTTCCAATGTGATTTTTGTTCGAAATTAAAATTTTTTTGTGTAATGAAAATATGGGGGAAATTTTTTTTTTTTGTACTATAAGAATTAAATACATTGAAAATGTGAGTTTCTTAATCAAGTCCGTATTTTTCTTCTTCTTTTTTGTTGCTAATAAATTACTTATTAACGAAGATTAATTTGTTTTAAATTTTTGTTAATGGCAATTTGTTCTTGTGTATTCTCATACAAAAATGTACTTTTTGTGTTGTAGATCTTTTAGCTTCTAAGTATATGCTGTTTTGGTCGTGAAATCTAGAGGGTAATGGAGGAAATGAAACTCCTATAAGCATAGTTGTTTTTTTAAGAGAGAAATTCTTGCAACATTGGCATATACATATACATATACATATACACACATATATGTGTGCGTGTGTGTGTGTAAAGCGGAAAAAAGAAGAAGAAAAGAAACTTCTATATGTGTTACTATTTTTCTTTATTACACATACATACAAACAATGTATGTGTGTGTATGTTACAGACATCATGCATGCATGCGTGTCTATAATCGTTTATTTATTTATTTATTTTGTTTATGGTTTTCTTTTGGAAATTTAAGAGGCCACCTAGAATAAAGGTTTCAAGTGTATTACTTGCAGTGCTTTGCAAACGAAAGCAGACGTGCCTGGTCTAGAAAAAGCCTTGGTTGCTTGTTTGGAAAGGGTATTCCAGACAAAATATGGGGCCTGCCTAATCCCACAATATATGGTATGCTTGCATATATTTCAAGAGTATAGGCTTCTTTAAAGAAATGTATAGTGCTTATGTTGGTCAATTCAGATTTGAGATTAAAAATATATATATGGAGAACCCTTTTGTTTTAACTTCTATAGTTTTTCATTCTAACGTTATGTGGTGATGTTTACCATTAATTTATTTATTGTGATGAGAAACATAGACGATTTGATTAATACGAAAGGAACCAGTACAAACAAGAGAATTGGGGGTATCAAAAACTGGGATTCTAATCTCGTTATCAGAGGTACTCATAGGAATCCATGGAAATTCATTTCACAAGGGTTGAAGAATTTTCTTGAGATAGTTACCTGGAGAGTGGGGAGCAGAGCACATATTAGATTTCGGGGGGATATTTGGTGTGGTGATATGCCTTTTGCAACACTTTTGCTAGACTTTATAATCGAAGTGTAACTCAGGATGTCAAAATCAATGAGTTTGCTATTCTTGATGAAAATTCCAATTTGAATTGAACTTTGGTTTGTGGGGGAATCTAAATGATAGAGAATGTGACCAACTTTCTGATTTGCTCTTTTTTTTTTTTTTTTTTTTTGGAGACTTTTTCTCCAAGGACTTCTTCTTCGGACAAAAGGGTGCGGACTTGTGATGCTAATGGTATTTTGTGCAAGTCGTATTTTCAATGCTTAATTAAAAATCCAAGCGTCACTTTGGTTGAGTCCTTTAATTCAAATTGTTATGGTTTTTGCTGTTATTTTTTCATAGAAAGCTGAATACTTGTGATTTGGTGCAAAGGAAACATCCTCAATCAGCATTAACTCCTAGTTGGTGTGTTTTGTTCTAGTCAAACGGGGAGTCTATAGATCATCTATTTCTTCACGGTGACATAGCTTGTTGTCTGTGGTGGAACGTTTTTAGGGCTTCTGGCCTCAGCTGGGTTTCACCTCTTAGTAGTAATACCATTTTGGTGAAACCATTTAATGGATTTGGGAATGGTAAAAAAGAACAGGCTGTGTGGAAGGTGATAAGTCTGGCTGTTTTGTGGGTCATTTGGTTGGAGAGAAATCAGTGTATTTTTTAAGATGAGGGTGGCTAAAGAAAATCTTTCCAAAAGCCAAGTTTTTGGCTTCTCCTTGGGTGTCGACAGATTCTTCTTCTAAGGACTTCCCACTCTCCTCGATTATATTAAGTCAGGAAGATGTTTTGGTTTAGTTTCAACTTTATTCGGTTGCATAGTTCTTTGAGTTATGTTTGCTTTTATTTTCTTTTGATGGATTTCTCATCCATCTGATTGTTTAGTATTTAACTTCTTTTATTGATTAATAAAATTAGCAGTTTCTTATTTAAAAAAAAAAAAAACCTGTACTGTTCATACTAGGACATTAAAAGTGGGCCTGTATGTATGGGTAGAGGCTTGTATAGAAGCAACTGGTAAATGAGTCCTAAATTTCATGTGTTACTTAATACTACGAATTTGCTAATCACGACGATAATCCATGACCATTTAACACTTACAGGATCTAAGCTCCAAATTAGATGTATATTATGTTCATTTGCTAATCAGGACAATAATCCACAAACATTTAATACTTACAGGATCTATATTAGACTTATATTTAATACAAGTTCCAAATTATTTATTTAAATCTTTTGAACGGCTAGGTTAAATATTGGGATGTATTTATGGTTTGTTTTACTACATTTAGGCTCTGAGTGTTTTTCATTTCTTTCATTTTTTTAAATGTTTACATGAACACATATCTCATTTTCTCTTGCAGCCTTTTGTACAAGTTGGTCTTAAGGCAGATTCCCAAATAGTCAGATGTCTTGCTTGTAAAACGGTATGCACAACATTGCATGCGTTTGTTGTTATTTTTTTGCAGATGCTACTTGTACTAGAGCTAACAGTTTTAGATATTTTGGTCAATGAAATGCTGTGTATATATTGTTCGAATAATTGAAGCTTTATTGTTCTGAAACAATTTTTGCGTTGACTTATGATTGCGCGATGTGTTATTTCACGTCTTTTCAGTACCCAATCATCACCCTTCTGCCAACTCAACCACCGAATTGGTCCAACCATCCTCCACCTTAGCTCCAACTTGGACTGCCCCATTATCCTACCTGACTCGCCTGCCCCTGTTCCTTCTCTTCACAAAAGTAAAACGCAAGGGAGGCCTACCATTATCCCCTGCCCAAAGTTTCACCGTGTCCTCAAGGTGAAAGTGAGGAAACCAAGTGTTAATGACATCAAATGACTCCCAAGTGTCATCATGTGATGGTAAATGGGCCCAACGAATTAGGACTTCCAGCTCAGATGTAGAACCCCTCATGCCTTGGCGTACTCCCAACAATTCAGCAAGCTCAGCCACCGACTCCATTTCAACAGACAACGGGGGCAGGTTGGAAAACGCGGCTTGAGTCACTCCAACAACTTTGCGAAGATGTGAAACATGGAATGTGGGATGTATAGTGGCCTCAGCGAGGAGCTCCAAGTGATAGGCCACCTTCCCAATCTTTTCTAACACTCAAAAAGGGCCATAATAACGCAGGGCAAGCTTCTCATTGTAGTGTCGTGACAATGACTTCTGCCTATAAGGCCTTAGCTTGAGGTACACCAGGTCATTAAGGTCAAACTGTACATCTTTGCGTTGCCCATCAGCATACTTTTTCATCTGTTGTTAGGCACCAAGCAACTGCTGCTTTAAGAGGTCCAAGGAAGCATCATGGTCTTCGAGCTCATGCTCCACTGAATTGACCGCAGAAGACCCTATTCCATAGCGAATTATGGGTGGTGGGTCGCGGCCAAGTAGGACCTTGAAAGGAGCAGTTTATGTAGTAGTGTGGAAAGATGTGTTATACTAATATTCTACCCACGACAGCCACTTGATCCATTGTTGGGGCTTGTCTGACACGAAGCAGCGCAAGTCTCGAGGCAGTGGTTGACCACCTCGGTTTGCCCATCGGTTTAGGGATGATATGTGGTGCTCCAGGTGAGTGTGGCTCCTTGTTGGCGAAAGAGCTTCGTCCAAAATAGGTTAAGGAACACACGGTCACAGTCAGACACGATGGAGCTCGGAATTCCATGTGGCCGAACTGCTTCCTTAACAAACACTGAAGCCTGTGCAAGGATGTCGAAGCGGGATTAAGTGCGCATATTTGCTCAATCTGTCGACCACCACAAAGTTTGAGTCATAACCTTCCGAATGCGGCAGCCCCTCGATAAAATCCATGGAAATATTGCCTCATGCCTTGTCGGGCAGTGGTAATGGCTGCAATAAACCCCCTGGGGCTAGTGCCACATACTTCTTCTGCTAGCACATCGAACACTTTGCTGCATACTCCATCACATCTCTTCTCATCCGATACCAAAACCACTCACTAGCCAACCGTGGATAGGTCTTCAAGATGCCCAAATGCCCCCCACTTACATTGTCATGGTGTAGCTTCAAAAGTTCAAGCACAAATGGAGATGAACGGGACAAAACTAACCGCCCATGGAACCGAAGTCGCCCTTGCTACAAGCAAAATCCAGCCTTTACATCCCTACGATGCTACAAATCATCCATAATCCCAGCCAAGTTCTCATCCAGTAGCACTTGTTAATGAATGTCGTTGGTGTTGAGGACCAAGGGGGCCGATAGTTCCCTTGGCCACGACCCGATGGCCAGGCATGACAATGTGTCCACAGCCTTATTTTCCAAGTCGGGCGAGAATTGTATTTCAAAATCATACCCGAGTAACTTAGACAACCACTTCTAACTTGCTTCACTCGTTGCTCGCTGCTCCAAGAGGAAGCTAAGGCTTTGCTGATTCGGGCAAATGATGAAATGTTGCCCCAACAGATATGGGCGCGACTTTTGGATTGCAAATACCACAGCCATAAGCTCCCATTCGTAAACTGACTTCAACTGCTCCCGTTGTGGCAAAGCCCAACTAAAGTAAGCTATTGGATGTTGAGATTGGATAAGAACTGCCCCCAGCCCAATGCCTGATGCGTTGGTCTCCGCCACAAATGGTTGGAAGAAATCTGGAAGAGCTAACAACGGCATTTCTGTCATTGCCTTCTTAAGCAATCTAAAAGCCTTCTCTACCTCACCGTCCCAGTGGAAGTTGTTTTTCTTCAATAAATCCGCCAATGGTTTTGCTAAGCTTCAATACCCCGATACGAACTTTCGATACTAGCCAGTCAAGCCCAAGAATCCCTGCAATTCTTGCAAGTTAGTAGGTATAGGCCAATGCATCATTGCTTCTACTTTCGTTGGATCCGCTGCCACTCCTCCTTCGGAAATCACATGCCCCAAATATTCCACTAAACTCTGCCAAAAGCAACATTTTTTGGCTTTAGCATGGAGGTTGTGCTGCTACAATATTGACAACACCTCACTTAGATGTTGTTTATGTTCTTCCACTGATTGGCTTTACACCAAAATGTCATCAAAGAAGACAATGACAAGCTTGCGGAGATAAGCCCTAAACACCTCCTTCATAAGCGCCTGAAAAGTTGCTGGAGCATTGGTAAGGCCAAAGGGCGTTACCAAGAACTCATAATGTCCATGAGTTCGAAAGGCTGTCTTTGGAACATCTTCGGCCTTAACACAGATCTAGTGGTATTCGGACTTGAGGTCAATTTTCGAGAAGATCATGGCTCCACTTAGTTCATCAAGCAATTCATCAATGATTGGGATTGGAAACCGGTCGAGGACGGTTTATTTGTTAAGAGCTCGATAATCAACGCAAAATCTCCAGCTGCCATCTTCTTTTTTAACCAATAAAACGGGGCTTGAAAATGGACTTACACTCGGTTGTGTGATCCTAACAGCAAGCATTTCCCCTACAAGCTTCTCAATCTCATCCTTTTGAGTTTGTGGATAGCAATATGGCTGAACATTGATTGGAGATGTGCCATTTTAGAGGACAATGGCATGATCTTGGGTTTGGCTCAGCGGCAACCCCGTTAGAGTCTCAAACACAAAGGCCAACTTTTGGAGCACTGACTCAATCTCCTCTGATGCTTCACTTCTGACCACTTTTAAGCTTCCACAGTACACACTTTTGTTATTGAGCTCTACCAAGAGCCCTTCTCCATTTGTCTTCATCGCTAGTAGCATTGCCTTGAGTGAGCAAGGGTCCCCTTGTAACACCACCTATAATTCCCCGATCTTGAATTTCATTTTTCAAGTCTTCCTATTGATGTTCATGGATCCCAAGGACTCAAGCCATTTCATCCCCAATATCACGTTTGAACTGCCCAATTCTAAGGTAAAAAAATCCCTCAACTACCTCAATTGACTGCAAGTACAAAACCACCGCATGACAAATTGTCTCCCTTCACCGACAAGCCCATACCCATGACTACTCCATAACCTTCTGTTTTATCTAGAGGCAGGTTCAGTTTGCTTACCAAATCCGAGGCGATGAAGTTGTGCGTGGCCCTACTATCCACTAGAACAATTACGTCTTGCTCACTGACTTTGCCACGCAACTTCATGGCTCGTGGAGCCGTCAAACCCACTGTCGAATTGAGAGATAGTTTTGCCAACTCCAATGTTCCCACTGGCTCTTGCTTCTCTTCCCTGCTGTGGCTGAGGTCAGCCGCCTCATCTTGGACGATGAGCGCTTGTAGTTTGCGATTGGGACATCGGTGGCCGACAGTGTACTTCCCATCACAGCTATAACAAAGCCCCATGTCTTGCTTAGCTTGGAGCTCAGAATCCGTGAGTTGTCTGAAAGGAATCGTACTCCTACTTGGTGGTCTATTTGACTTGGGAACATTCCTTGTTGGGGTAGAGCTAGGGATTTTACTCCCAGACCCCTGGCCCAAACTTGGGCCCTTGGCCCACATACCAAGCCTAGACGTCACCCCACGTGAACCCCAGATTTGCAAATTGCTATCGTCCACCCTTTGGGCCATCTCCATGATTTGACCCAGACACGGGCTTTAACATTCAGATTTCTGCCCCAATATGCGGTTTGAGTCCGTTAATGAAGTTTCCTTCCAAAATTTGCCTGGGAACGTCAGTGAGAGGGCCTGCGAATAATTCGAACTAGCAACAGTACTCTTGGACTGTCATGTCCTAGCGGAGCGTGAGAAATTTCTTGCAAAGCGAACCATCTTGAGTGGGGCGGAACCGTTTTGGAATCATCTTCTTCAACTCCGAACAATTTCGGATCTCTTCACCCGTCTTCCCATTGGAACCACTCTAGGTCTTCCCCATCGAGGCTCACCGCGGCCACTTCCAACTTCGCAGACTCTCTGATCCTACTCATGGCAAAAAACTTTTCAGCTCGAAAAATCCAACCACTCGGATTGGACTCATCGAACATAAGTATCTCAAGCCCCCTTACACGGCCGTCTGATACGCTCTTTTTGTTGGAGGGAGAGCTGGAAAATGTAAGAAATGTTAAGAGTATATTAAAGCTCTTCACAGAGTGTTCAAGCCTTGAGATAAACATGGAAAAGAGTATTCTTGCAAGAGTTAATGTTGAGGAAGAGGTGGTGAGGACTATGGCTGTTGAGTGGGCTGGAACCCTATGCCTGGGGGTTTTTGGGTGCTAGTGGTTGCAAAAGTTTCTAAAAGATTGGATACTTGGAAGAAGGGATTCTTGCCTAGAGGATGGCGGGTTACTTTGATTCAGTCGGTTCTTAGCAATTTGCCAATTTATTACATGTCTCTTTTCAAGATGCCGGGTCACGTGGCTGATTTTTTTGGAGAAAAAGATGAGTTCTTTTCTATGGGACAAAGATGAAGGAGGTAGGGTACGAAGCCCTGTGAAGTGGGACACGGTTTCTAAAAGCAAAGAACAAGGGGGCTTGGGTTTAGGAAATTTGAGGAAAAAGAATGTGGCTTTGCTTGGAAAATGGCTTTGGAGATTCCCTTTGGAACAACATGCATTATGGGCACAAAAATCGTTTGCTTCTAAACAGGTGGGATTCTAATGCGGTCTTGATAGGCTCCTACAGAAATTCGTTGAAGTTCATTTCTCAAGGTTTACAGGATTTTTCTAAAAACATCTCTTTGAGGGTGGGGGAGGGAAATAGGATTTCATTCTGGAATGACTTGTGGTGTGGTAATTCAGATTTTAAGTTTTTGTTTCCAAGGCTTTTTAGGTTGTCTGAAGTACCAAATGCTTTCATTGCTGATCTTTATTCTAGAAATGAGTCAAGTGGGTTACATTGGAATTTTGGATTTCGGAGAGAGCTTAATGACAGGGAAGTGGAGGAATTAGTCTTTACTTCCCCTGCTTAATTCTTTTTCCCCTGTTCCAAACAAGCCAGATATAAGAATGTGGGTAAGGAACTCTTCCGGGTTTTCTTGCAAATCTTTGTTCTCCTCTTTGCATGATGATCCTACAATGCCTCATTTTGATCCTTTTAATTTCATATGGAAAACTTGGGTCCCCTATAGGATTATAAGTTTTTGCTTGGCTGGGTTTTCATGGCAAAATAAGTACTTGCGATATGGTTCAGAGGAAGAATCCTCATCTTTCTTTGTCTCCCTCTTGGTGTTTGTTATGTAAGAAAGATTATGAGACTATAGACCATCTGTTTCTTCATTGTAAAGTGGCTAATGAAGAAATTGCTGCAAGAAGCTGGTTTCGTGTGGGTGTTTCCAGCTGATTGTCATAGTCTGATGGTGGAAAAGATGCAAGGCTTTGGGAGCAAGAAAAGGGCAAAAGTTCTTTGGAGAAGCATGATTATGTCAATTTTATGGGCCATATGGATGGAGCGGAACTCAAGAATTTTCAAGGAAAAAGGGATGGATACACATGACATTTTTGAAAAAGCTAAATACTCTTGGTTGCTTTGGGCTTCAACCGCAAAAGAATTCAAAGGAGTACCTTTGTATCTGATTGTTTTGAGTTGGTTGGATGTAATCCGTTGATTGTTTGGTCTTGTGTTCGTCTGTTTCCTTTTGGATTTTTGGCTTTAATTTGTTTCTTGTATTGAGGACATCTTATCCTCTATTCCTTTAATTGATTCAATCAATAAAAAAGTTTTTTCTTATGAAAAAAATTGTTGCAAACCTTTTCTTGTTGCTGTTTGCCTCAGAGTGCTGTATACAGTCTTTCTTTTTTGAGTTGTTGCATTTTGGAAGTCTATTAAGAGTCAACAGGATCTTAAGTACATAAAATGTGAGTGGAGAGAATTTTTCGAATAGTTTAACTTGACATTATACCAACTCTGCAGGTTACATGCCTTCTGGAACATTGGAATGAAGAAACTGTTTCTTCTGTACAGCTTATAAGTGACTATGATGTATATCCACTTTTGCTGGATTGCCTCATAAATGGGTAAAGTGTCGAATTCTTAGTGTGTTGCTTTAATACCTGGTTCTTCATTGTTTTCTAATCATCATCTCGATCCAATAACTTTTATTGTTATGTCATGATTTTTATATCTTAATTTTTTTTTTTCAGTTTCTTTTCTGAAAAATATATTTTAGTTGCAAAGAAAATGTTGACACTTAAGCAGCCAGACTTAAATTTTCCTGTCACACTACATGAAATTAACTTCAATGGAATCAGTCATATACCTAATATGTGATGCTCATATGAATGTAGAATGCAAAAATTTTAGTCAAATATATTTTCCATGTTCAACTTACCTGATCACTTACCGTTCATGGTTTCCCATATTATGCCATCTCTAAGAAGCTCAAAACAGTTGGCTATCAGAAGGAAAAAAGAACGTCTTATAATGTACCTTCTTTTATCTGTTTACAGTCAAAATATGGTACTCTCTGATTATTTGTAATACATGTCTTGCTCACTGTAACCATGTTGCCTTTTAAGTTTACTTTCTTTTGTTTTGAATCTAATTAAAGAAATTAACTTCTTTATTACAGCAATGAGCAAGTGGCGACTGCATCAATGGATGCAATTAAGAAAATAGCTGGTTTTCCACAAGGAGTGGTAGGATGCATTAGCTTCTATTTTCTTATTGACTAAGTCTTTTTAAATCTCATGATGAATGTATAAATATATCAAAATCACATCCTTTTTTTTTTTCTCTGAAAAATCTCATGATGATTATTATTACCATTGTTCAGGATATTATCTTCCCAGCTAATTGCAAAGAAGATACACATCTTGGAGAATTAGCAACCCGATGTTCTTCGCTGGTACCATGACTGATAATTCATGCACTAACCGATTAATTATAAACCCAAAGGTTTAATCAAATAAAAATGCTTTCAGATATATCTCCAAAAAATTAGGCCCTTATTCATTGGTACAATTCTAGAAGAGTTATAGCCCAATTTCCAAAAATTAGGCCTTTTTTATCATCAGTAATTCTGTTGAATTGGAGAGACATCCTAGATTCCTAGGCTGATGGGATTATAATGTGGTTGGTTGCAATACTTCTACGTTTTTGGTTTTTGGCTTTAGCTTGGTGATGCTATCTGTAGGGGTGATTTTTTGTTCTCCTTTTTCCTCATTTGATAATATCTTATCCTGTTCAACCTTGTATTGATTCAATTTTTATCAATAAAGGTTTCTTGGTTTTTTATTCCAAAAAACAAAAAAAATTCTAGCCCAATTGATCTGTGCGTTTTCCCACCAGACAGCATTTTTAGCTTCCTTAAAGTCTTACTGTTTTGCCATAGAAAAAACAGTAACATGAACTTTATGGTCCTTGGAAAACATTTATGTACCGTACAAGAGTCAGACAACACATCATTAGAACTTATTTGAACCCATTTGTTATGTCTGTACAAAAGTAAGTGAGCTTCATCAGTGAACTTATATGCTCTCTAACTGCTTCTTCTCCTTAACATATGCTTCTCAGGGACGGGTCCGAGTATTAGCTTTGATAGTGAAATTATTCTCTGTCTCCCGCTCTGTGGCATCAATAATTTACAAGTTGAATTTACTTGGACTTTTTGAGGTGGAAATCAACAACGCAGATGATACCCTTGTAACGCTGAGTGTATTGGAGCTTTTATACGAGGTTGGCCTTTGATTATTATTTTTTCTATTGTCTAAAACTTTATTTGGTCTTGTACTTATTTTTCCTATGTGTACTTGCTAAGCTTTAATAGTCTTTCAAGTTTCAACCAATTGCATATCTTGTCTTTTGAAAATTTCTAGCATTTTTATGTCGTTCTAGCATTTTTTTTTCCTGGATGATTGAATCTTATTCTTTTCATTTTCTTCTTGTACTAACATAGTCACATTGCTTGCCTCGTTGCTTAAAATTAATACCTTACGTGGTTTATATGGTTTTGTTTTTTTTTTTTTTTGTGCTGAACTTATGAAGTTGTCAGAAATCCAGCATGGTAGTGAGTTTTTGTCAGGAAACACCCTTCTGCAACTTCTTAGTTCTATAATCAGGTATAGGGAATAATCACTTTCTACAATTTGATTAACACATGCAAAAATTTTGCGTTCTTACCTTTTCTATTTTACAGCAACAAATCAATGGAATCAATTTTAAGATCACGGGCAATGATGATCAGTGGAAGACTTTTGCGTGACAACTACATGTTTGTTGATGAATCAAGTAGGGCTTTCATTCGACTACTTGAGTTCTACATGGGTTCAAATCAGTATTATTAACAGTTAGCTTGGATCAATTTTATCATGGAATTTCAAAGAACATTTGATAACATTGAAGATATATTTGTTGTTTAGCCAAAAATACCTGGGCCATTATTTGCAACGTGAATTAATTGGCTAGTGTTCAACGCAACATAACATTTTAGGTTATAGATATTGTGATGTAGGGAGACTTTCGTATTGCTCATTTTGTTCATGCAAGTTCTCGTTAAGAAGTTATTGGGTCTCAAATGATTGAAGAAATGTTCAGTACAAAAGATGTATTCTGCAATTTTCAATGACTAAATTGGGAGTTTTATATGTTTTGAAGATAACGTTATTGCTTATTCTTGAAGATAATTGATTTTGTGGGACAATCTGTCCTCCTTTTAAATGCAGGTGCTAGAACTGTAATATCAGCAATAGATAGAATACTTAATTCATCAAATACTCAAGATATGGATGAATGTGAATCAGCTCTCGATGCACTTGGTCAAATAGGGTCTTGTAAGTATGCCACTCATATGGATCAATGCCTTATCATAGGGGACATCAATTAGTGTGTTGGAGGGTACATCTAAGCACCATGAGGATAAGTTGGTGATATGCCTTATCATAGGGCACATCAATTAGTTTGTTTTTTATAGCACTCTACTTCAATCAGATGCTGTGTGGTATGAGCTGATGATAAGACAGACCTATTTAGTATGAAAAAAAAAATGGCTTGTAAATTCAAGAACAAATTTATTTGAGAAACTTTAGCTTCCTAGTTCTCACGTATGTAATTGTCATTGCAATAACTCAAATCTTTGGGGTCAAATTTTGGATGCTTTAGCAAGTCAAGGAGCGCAGTTGTTACTGTCGAGTTCACCACCTTCTGCGAGACATGTTATTGATGCTGCCTTGGATCGGCAAGGGCGTGGTAGACAGCTTGTGAGGGTGCAGAACCTTTGACCTTGTATCTTGTGATCAGGATTGCATCTCTTGTAAATACTTGTGATTGTATTTGCTGAAAAATACAGGCTGCTTTGCATTGCCTTGGTAACATCTCTGGAGAAACTCGCACAGAGAACACTATGATACTGGATAATCATTCAGAAGAAAACTTGAGGCAATTAATTTATGAAACAGCATCAAAGACTTCAAAGCTAACACCATCTGTGAGCAACCTTTCTTTCATCCCATTTTGTTTTTGTTTGTGATTTTGTTTTCGTTTTTGGTTCTTTTACTAATTATAATTGTCTTTATACACACCTAAAGATGGGCCTGTTACTTGCAATTCAGAAAAAAAAAAAAAAGGAACAAATCTATAAGCTACAACATTTGTTGCAAGGGAGATGTGCATGTGCTTTGGACCTAGTCCTTTTTTGCCCTTCACATTTCTTTCTTTCTTTCTAGTTGGTGTTTTAACGCAAATTTGTTTGACGCTTAGTCCTTTACATGCACTGTTGTCTTCCTTCCCTTTCTAAAAATCTTTAAGATATTTAGGACTTGCACTAAGATCTTGGTGCAAATTGCAGGGCCTTATTCTGTCAATTCTTCAGCAAGATTCAGAAATTCGTTTAGCGGTAAGAATTAAAAATTTATTATTATTGTTGTTATTGTTGTTGTTGTTGTTGTTGTAGGGATTTGAACTCCACACCTTGCAAGGGAGTCAGGTCTGGAATTACCACTAAGTTATGTGTGTAACCAGAAGAATTATAGATGATGAAATAGACAGGATGACATTGAATGCATAATATAACTTGTCCATATATGCCACTGAATTCATGTAAAGAACTAACGTTAATCATCAATATCTACAGGGTTATAGGATGATTACTGGGCTGGTGGCTCGCCCATGGTTCCTGATGGAGATTTGCTCAAAACAAGAGATTATAAATATAGTGACTGATGCAAATACTGAAACCACAAAAATAGGTCTACTTCTTACTTTATGTTAATTTCTTTGGTTAACCCTATGGTAGGTTCCAGTTGGTGAGATTGGCTAGTTAGGTTGTATAGCAATTTTGTTTGAACTTTCTTAGTTACTTCTTGTCGGAAGAATCTGTTAGAAGGATGTTGGTACAGGGGTTAGAATAGAAGGTGAATGAGGGAGGAAAGAGGGTGACGGTTGTTGGGTTAGGGATTCAGAAACCTTTATAATACATCTCTCCTGTAAACTTAGAAATAATACATCTTTTGTTGGAGTATGGCATATTCACTCTACTGAAGGAACCATCAAATGGTCGTGTTACTCAGATTTTTCAGATGAAAAATCCGTTTCATCCCTATGGGGTTATAACATCGTTACTCACAAAACTGTAAGCCCCAATCTAGTATGTAGTGTACCTTTTAGAATGGGTCCTACTATTTTGTTAGTAGCGGTGTTATAATCTCATGTGGTTAAATAGAATTGCTCTTTTCAGATTGCTAGATTTCCTGTTATATAGTTCACATTTTTTTTCTTCTGTAAATACTTTTTGTTTCTTCAAAATGCCCCAATTGGTAATTCAGGTACAAAAAGAATATCCTTTTAGTAGGAACACTTCTGAACTGTCAAATCTTCATTAAGTTTTGTTTAGTTGTTATATTTAAAAAAAGATGGTATAAGTCTGATGATCTTATGGTTTTGAACAGTTGAATTGTGTGCTACAGGTAGGATATTCTTTTTTTTTTCATACTTGTTAATTATAGCTGACCTGATGAGATAAAAAATAATAATAAAAAAGGCATCAGTGATGCTCTCTTCTTTTTTTTTTCAAAAAAGAAACATAAATAACAGATGAATAGTATCGTCATTCGATTTTACATACTCTATCACATAAATTAGGCCTGTATTCAAAGTTTCCCTGGGCTTCCTGTTCTTTTTCCCTTAATTGGGACTTAGAATTTCAATTGCTTTCATTTTCTAAATTTGATCTTTTTATGTTTGTATGCTATACAGGTATGGAAGCTAGGTATAAATGTTGCAAGGCTATCCAAAAGGCACTTATATCTTCGAGTAAAGTTGCCAGTGACCCTTCTCTTGCTGCAATAACTGAAAAGGTTGGTTTTAAACTACACCTTTTGTATTTTCCGTTTTTTATCTTCTAATTAGAGGCTGCCACAAGATGTTGAAGAGGGGCTCCATGGACTATCTAAGGCTTTGTTTGGTATGTGGTGGAGAACATAGGAAGGATGGTGTTTGATATGAGAGGAAGGAAAAATAAAAAATCAACCGTCTTTCAAAAAAAAAAAAACAAAAGGAAAAAAAAAAAAGATTTTACTCGTACTATTATTATTTTCTTCTTAGTTCGCTTCCTTGAGTAGGTAATTAGTACAATAAAGTAATTTGATGTCATATTTCAATTACGTAATTCCTCCAAATTGTGAAGGATTAAAATTATAACATTTTGGAGGATTATTAGAATTTCTCATCCAAAATTTGGAGGAATCATATTTGGGGTTCGCTGGAGAATTTTGGTTCTCTCATCACATTCATTGTCTCCTCTAATTCTTCCTACCAAGCAGTTAGGTTGAAAATCTATCTATTCGTTTTCCTACCTCCATCCCTTCTTCCGCTTTTCTCTCTTACCAAACAAGCTCCAAGTATTTAGGAGTTGTAATGAAGCGACTCAACATTAATACAATGTGACTTGATAAAATAGCGTGATATGCTTCTAATTGACGGGCAATATACAACTAAGTCGCATTTGCATGCGTTATGCAAGTGTTCGCTTGTTTGAGCGAAAGAGCTTCGGATATTTTGAGGAAAAGAATGCAGTTGACAAGTAGAATGGAAAACAAATTGGTAAAAAAAAAAATGACAGATATGCATCCCTAGTCCATGTATAATTAGAAACTAGGAGACTTAGTTGTCCCGTTTCGTTCTGTTGAATGATGATTATCTGAGAACGCAAGAATTTTGCGTGAAGACTTCCTAAGTGTATTTTAGTGATCTCGTTGGCTCTTCTATTCTTGACATCTGGGCTGGCCTTGGTATGCAGGTACTCGAAGCTGTTAGAATGGGTCCATATCTTGCTAGAAAGCTTGAAGCTCAACCTGTAGTGATGACCGCCGAGAGATTCTAAGGCTATCATTCAGATTGTCTTCGACTTGATTTCGCTTGGTGTACCCAGGCTTTCGTGTAATCCTAAAGTTATGTAAAAACTATAAAGGAATTACAAAAGGTATTGTTTCTTTTTATTTTTATTTTTATTTTTATTTTTCTATGTTAGTTGTGGGACAACAAAACACCACCTGAAGCTTGGCCCTGTTTTCTTCCCTTAAAGCATTTGTGTTTTCCCTTCCTGGAGTTACCAACTTAACATAAATTTTGAGATCTGTATTGAATGTAAAATTTATCAAACAAGGGCATCTATTCGTATATTGAGAGTGTGAGTGAGAGACCTTTTCATATGACACCGTTCATGACATTTTTGCGGTTCTTTTAAGTTCATAGTTATGTGCTTGAAATTTGAAAGAAAATTGGATGCATTTGCCTTGTTCCATGCAAGGTTGATGGATGACAAAAATCAGGGTCAAGGGATACAAGAGTATCTATGTAGGATGGTAACCCTAGAACCTCTATCATCAACCCGCCCCTTAACATATTATTAATAAAATTAAAAAGAAGTACAAAAATATCCAACAAATTACTGAGACAAAATACAAGCAGGAAATAATGTGAAGCAGAAAATGGCACCATTAGACAACATAAACTATGCCTTTAATAATAATCTATGATAGATCTCATTAAAAGTTGGTAAAACTCAGCGCGAAAATCCTTGGCACGCCTGCAAGGGAAAGAGTGTTTATGCCTGCAAAGTAACAACCTTGTAAATCAAGTGAGTAAAGCTTACCATAATCCTCATCAGCGACATAGAAAGCGATAAAAACAAGGAGCGGACTACCACCAGAGTTGGAGCAATAATGCTCGGAGCATGTGAGGCGAAGGAGTCAGCCTTGGTGTTACCTTGGTGATATATGTGCATAGCAATGAATTCCATCTGATTAAGCATATTCACATATCTAACCAAGTCAGAAGCATGCATCAAGGAACTTTGCAGGACTCAAAATTAAGAATAGCCACAAGCTAAGACGAATCATTCTCTAACCACCGCTTCCTCAATTGAAAAGAGCAAGCACATTCAATGGCACAAAATAACAGTAACCAACTCAGCCTCAAAAGCGTAGGAGACGCCAAGGCGAATAGCAAAGCACCCTTAACAAACCCTTCACAAGTGTGAAAAGACCAACCACAACTAGCAAGACCCATGTGACCAAAAGCAGCGTTATTTGTGTTGACCTTAAGCCAACTTGGAGGAGGGCACTAAATACCCTTAATAGTACTGTCACGACCCTACCCCAAGCTATGACGTGGACGCTTGGTTTAAGACAATAAATCAAGCTTAAAGCTGGGAGGCTTGGTTTAAGACAATAAATCAAGTTTAAAAGTTCGATTTAGAAAGCATCGTAATTAGGGTTCGATAAATAAAATTGATGATATAACCTTAGGAATAAATTAGCTTTCTCAAACCAAGTCCAAAATTTTTAAGGATTTCCCATATAAAGACTTTTGCTATGAAAGACAATTTTGCCCTTCAAATCGAATAACACCTAGGTCTACAAATCTTGGATTATAAAATATTTATCAAGTGATTTAAACCGATTAGCGAAACTTATATCCAAAGGAAACCTCATGTTAAATTGAATTTCCAAAAATGACCTTCGATATCAGTTTGGGGATTTATATCAAAATCCCAAGTCTAAGCATACATCCGAAAACAAAACAGGAAAACATCTACAAATACAATATACATCAAACCACAGTCCAAAATTAAATAGAGATGTCCGAAACAAAAATGAAATGTAAAAGTTTAAACATTACATGCCTTGACTTGAATAGGGGGAAAAATATAATAACTGCAATAAGGAGATAACTCTAGTTGACATACTCTCAGCTTCGATGACCGCAACAATAGCTATTTACTCTGTATTGTTTCTAGCACTGCCTAGGGAGGGTTAAGTAAAAACAAGAAAAATGAGTAGAAGGCCCAGTAGGATATAATTTAACACACTTGAAATTTAAATAAGCAATAATTGAACAGAAAAATAAAAAATGATAATAAGCAAGACAGTTTAGTCAAAACCTTACTCCAACGTTAACAAGCATATCATAGATTAACATACTTACAATGTTTTAACCAATCACCTACGTTATGGAATGCCCCGGTCGAGGCTTAGGGGCCTACCTCCAAATTTATATCTCATAACTCAATCTCTGTGGCTACGAAAAACCGATTATCGGGAGCTCTATGCCTCCTTAGTAACGTTTGAAAAACATACATGTTTGAAATATCTTATTCCTAGTCTAAATCATGTTTCAAATTCGATTTCCAAAATATCAAAATTTTGATATTACATATACATATACCTTTCTCAAAAATTATACTTTCGTAAAACAAATCACAGCAATATATATTCACTTCAAATAATCATTTTTCATGGCTAAAACAGTTAAACACTAAATTTAAATCATGGCTACCAAGAAAAGGAAATAAAAAACTACCTCTTTTGCAATATTTTCTACAGATACTTCTATCCTTACAAGTCCAATCAACTGCAAAACTCCTAACATTGCTGGGCCTTAAGGGTTTTATAATAGAATCAGTGAATAACTAATAAGAATACAACTGAAATTCCAAGTCTCCATTATGTATAAAGTACCCATTAATATGCCTCTTTGTAAAAAGAGGATTGTGGAATATAAATGAGTTTCCTAAGGTTTTAAAACATGTAACTTTATAAGTGTTTTTAAGTCTCAAACTAGCGAGGAACCAACCTTGTACGAGTCGGGAGGTTCAAAGGGCTCAGAGAAAGGTGGCAACTTCATGGCTGTCACCAGCTGGTCGATGGGCCTCCAAAGTAGGGCCGACAATTATGGATATGGCACGATGACATGATATGAAAATGACACAAGATAAACGGGTTTGGACCGCATATTTATTAATTGCGCCATAAACGGGTTGGCACGAATAACACGAAAATAAACAGGCTGAATTTGTGCTAACACGCCTTAACACGTTTAATTAAACAGGCCATAAATGTGTTGACATGGCACGACACGACCTGCCCATTTATAACACATTTAAACTTAAAAATAAAAATATTTGAAATATTTATAGTAGGTTAGTATTAATTGGATATTGTGTTTTTGTTAATTTTCTTTATTGGCCTTTTTTTAATTTTTTTTAATTTTTTAGTTAATTGGGTCATAAACGTGTCATATGCCTGTTGTTATCGTGTCAACTCGTCACGGCACGTTTAATAATCGTGTTAATCATGTTACGTCGTGTTATGCGTGCCATAGGCGTGTCGTGTTCGTGTTTGTATTTCTGGCACATTTATTAATCATGTCGTGTTCATGTTCGTGTTCGGGCTAAATGTGTCATACTGTAAACGTGCCGATACGAACACGACACGAACATGATTTTGCCACCTCTACTCCAAAGGGGCATTCGACTGCCCTCCATCAAAACAGGGCAGAGCCCAGTTCCTCCTCTCGCTATCTAATTCGATTCCAACTCAAATATTTCACACCAAACCAGTGTTTAATACATAAACTTGTCCAAATCACCTAGATAATTATGTATGAACATAAAGAAACATCTTTTATCAAACGTTATGTTCAAATCACAATCCAAATCATCCAAACTTGTAATCTTACAAAACTGAGTCAAGAACATATATAAACCAGATTTTTGGGCTTTAAATCATAGAAACATTAAACATGCAACTGAAGATCCCAAGTTTAAACAACCAAAACATGCTCCTCACATTAATATGGAATCAAAATAACAAAATACTCTCTGTTAAAAATGCTCAAATCAAATTCTTTTACCTATCAATGTTCAAAACATATACATTTTCAAATATCAGAAATTTTAAGAAAGATAACAAGAGGAAATTAAAAGCTAAATTCAGAGTAAATATAATTAAAGAAACTGGATTCATTTTGTGAAAATCCTACCTCAAATCTTGTTTGAAAGACCTAAAACTTTAGACCAAAAATCAAACTTGGAGTTCTCGGAGCTAGTTGGCTATAGGGTTCTTGCTTTTTCTAGTAAGGATAGAGGTGGGTTTTTCTTCAAAAATTATGAGCCCATTTGGTTTCATTCTGCAAAATGTTTTTGGTGTTTTGGGAAATTTTAAAACAAGAATGGGCTTGGAAAGATGTTTGGTTACCAAAGGAAACCAAAACGAAAATGGAATTGTTCTCAGGCCTTTTCAGGATTAGGGTAAGAGAATGAAAACGATTTGAAATCATCTTCTCCCACACTCTCATCCTCTTACGGTGCATCTTCTTGAGAGACTTCCCACCGAGCTCCTCTCCTCCCCTCAATCTGCCTTCTGTCCAATTTTTCTCACCTCTCTTCAATCCCTGTTTGGTTCATCTCTCACTCGTTCGACCTACGTTCTTCATGGGTTTTGGTGGATCTCTCTCTATCTCCTCTCTTTCCCTCGATCTGCCCTTGTCCTACTTTTCCTTATCTGTCGTGAAGAAGAGTATTGAGTAGGGTCTACCAAATGGGAGTTTTAAGAAGGGAAGGCCCTCTACATGTAGGGGTTGATCAAACATGTGCATGCTTGGGAAGAGGGGGAAACTGGGTATTTGTGGGTCTTAGTTAGGGTAAATCACATGAAGTGATTTTTGAATTGCTAGAGTGGCACAATTGTCAATATGTGGAATTGCAAATTAAACTTTAGAAATCAATAAAATAATGAAAAATTTTGGAATTTAAAATATTGAACCAGAAATTAATTTATTTTTAAATATACTTATCTTGTGTGAGATTTTAACTAATTTATATGATGACACTTTAAATTATGGCATATTAAATAATTAAATTTACACATAATTGAACTAATTAAAAATTTTGGTTGTTACAAGTACATGGAACTTTACAAGGACGATTAGGAACTTGAAACATCCAAAGGGTCATTAGTTACAAAATTGAGTTCCACATTGTGTCTAAATTGTGAGAAATGACCTCTCTAATACAACACCAGACCATGGACGCATTTGCATGGTTGCTTACATCGTCTAGGTTTAAGCTACATAAGGTGTATTTTGGCAAACTCTCAAATTATCAAGCAGACATCATTGGAGAAATGGACCATGGCAAATTAGTCATGTGCTTTTATTTCATCTCTTGATCGAGGCCTTCAAAGTAGATCATTTGATAAACTTATGAATAATTACAAATAAAACCTCAATGTTCAGACTCAAACTAATTATTATTATCACTAAATATTTTATTTTAGTGCAATATAAAATAGATACCTTGTTGTTTGGATAACATTAAAAAGGTATTATGCAGTTTAAGAGAATAATGTGTACCTCACTTCTTCTTATTAATCCCAAATCAATAATTCTAAAACATACTAAAACTTATGAAAAATGAAAATTTTGAATAAAAAAATAAAGAAATTAAAATATACCTTCTTTCTCCACCTCCTCCAAAATCCTAAAAGCCTATATTAAAACAACCACATGAAAAAGCACGTTGTTAAGGGATGTAGATGTAGAAATTAATGGGATGGCCATCAAAATCATGAAACAAATTTAAATTTTCTAAATATCAAGAACAAACACAATATTTGGAAAATCTCAAAAATAGTTTTTTTTTTTCTCTATGAAAATAGATAGGTTATTTTCTACCGTTAAAATCATGAGAATTTGTAGAAAATAATCCCTTTTTACAAATTAATTATCATATATAGTTGTTTTTCCTAATGTTAGGAAAAAGAGGTCAAATTTTAACTATTTTCGAGCATGTCACTGGTCACAATAAGGTGACAACTTCGCAATTAACAAGATGAGGAATAACTTGTCCTCATTTTGGTGGCCCTCCGCTTGTTAGTCCTGCCGATAATGATGATGTAGTCATGAGGATGACACATTAGTTATGGGCTCTTGTGGGTGGCTTGGAGCATGACAGTGTGCACATGGGTGGCTTGAGCTTGACGGGGATGAGAACGGGGTAGAGAGAGGCTAACAACATAGGCATTGGGACTTCAGTGATGGCAAGTGATGAGCTATGACAAATGGGTAGGATTAGGAGTGGTGATGAAGATACTTTCTCAAATGTTGGTTGTTATTAATGCCAGGGTTTATGCTTTTTAATTTGTGGCTTTAGAGGTATAAAGTTGGTAAATTTTTAATTTAATTGTGACCATGAGATAAGATCAATCAAAGTTGGTCATGGAATAAATACCAAATCCAGCTCTTCATGAACTTATCTAAAGAATCTGACCATTTAGTTTTATTCCCTATAAAGAGATATTCCTCTTAAAACCAGCAAAGAAAAAAATCACTTTGATACTTTGTACTTTTTGATTAAAAAAATCCATTTTCGTACCTTTCTTTTTTTATAATATGACAATAGAATATTATTTTAAAACATGTCATCTTCTAGTCTTTTGAAATTTTTTTGTGAAATAAATGCCTCTTTTACCTTTTTCTCCTTTTTTTTAAAAATGGTTCGCAATTAAAAAAGAAAGACAAAAAATATAAGTAAATATTATCCCCATGTCTAAATCTTTATAAATGGTTTATTTTTAATTTTTTCCCTAAATTTAGCCCAATCAAATAAAAGAAAAAAGAAGGTAATATTTTGGAAATTTGATATTAATTTGGAGAAAATTACATGTTATGCTATATTTTTAAAAAACTTTGTTTATTCAGTCACACTTAAAAAAGTTATACCACACTACTACTCATATTATATGTTTAAATTGTGCCATACTAAAATATTTATAGCATTCATAAAAAATAAGTTTCAAAAGATGACATTCATGAAAATTCTCGATTAACTTGTATATGTTATATCTTACTATCTTACAGAAGCAAATCTGCTTCTACGGATTTGCTCCCAAAGCTTGAAACGACAAAACATTTTGAGCTTGACTTTTTTTTTGAAAAATTGCACCAAATAACACAGTTTCAATGCTTATTGCAAGTAAATAACATACTTTTAAAAATATTTAAATATATAGCATTTCTAGAATCATGTGTCCTTTCTAAATACCTAAATTTCTAAATTTACCTCCTCATTCTGATTCTCCTTCTTTTTCTTCTTCTTTTTCTTTTTGTTTTTGTTTTTTTCTTCTCTTTGCTGCTTCGCATTTCTCTCTACTTAATTATATACAAAACTTCATTTTAATTGAAGCAGGTTATTTACTAAACATTGTTACATTTTTGTCGATTTATTTTTATTCTCAATTAATGATGGCCTAATTCCCTCCTTCTCTCTTTTTTTCCCAGAAATTGTAGCAAATAGCATATACTAATAGTTGATTAATAAATTATGTTAGATGTTTTAAAAATATAAAATAAACAACATATTTGAACAAATCAATATTTTCAAGCAACTATAGCATCCCAAAAATTCTGCCAGGTATGATTTTTCTCTTTTTATGCATCATAGCTGTACAGTGTCAAGTTTTAATAGTAAAAGTAGTGAGAAAAGTTGTCATCCTCAAGATCGTAATCAAATTTTTACTAAATATTGTAATTAAAATAATTCTAATCTTATTTAGAATTTTAAAGGAAAAGAATATATGCAAGATTTAAAATAAAAACAATGCTAAAAATGAAAAGAAAAGAAAATCAAATTGTTTTTGGAGATTAAATTGACGAATGTAAACTATAAAGGTTCGATTTCACCTAACCTTCAACTATGCCCATTTCTTATCTATTTATTACTAATTAATTCTCTGAGTTTATTAGCCAAGGACTCTAATTTATTAACTTCCTTTCTCAAATACCGAGTGAAAATATTTTTAATATGTTTATGGCCCAAATAAATTATGGCACTACTGTTCCGGTGTTGCAATGCTCTACACTTAGGTTTTACTACTGAGCTTCCTCTCAGACCAGTGCCATTGCACCCATGTGTCATGGCCCCAACACCCGATGAGCTCAATTTATTTTTCTTGATTTAGTTTCATGTCAATTTTTTTCTCTAAGCCTAGAACTTATCTAAGAGCTTCAATTCTTCTCTAACCTTCAAAATAAACATAAAACAAATAAAAAGAAAAATACAACCGTTAAAGACTAACATATTATTTAGTAAAAAACACTCAGATTATAGGTATAGAACCAACTCATCATTTCCTCTCCCTCCCTTTCTCTTCTCCCCTATCTCTTATTTCTCTCCTTAATGCATATATGCTAAATAAATTGTACAGTTGCACCTTAAAATTCCATGTATGCAACATGACCTTCTTTTCATATCTAATTACAAAGATAACCTTAAAAAAAAACTTTCAAAAACAAAAATAAAAATTATAAATCTATATGAACCATTGATCTAATATTGATTTTATCTTGACCTTTGGTTATTTCTCCAAGCTCATTTAAAACCATAGATACTACTTGGGACATGTAGCAACCAATGCCCAAAGCAACCCATCCCACGGCATATTTGTTGAGTAAATTGTATTGTTGTACCATAAAATATTTGCATTTTGCATAATACACTATGAACTTTTAATCTTGTCAAAATACATCCTAACCTTTGAAATCATTGACAATAAAAGTCCAATAGCTACTATTAATTTTCATTCAATAATCTTTTTCACGTGTTAAGCTTCAATTTTTTTTCTTAAAATGACAAACTCTACGTTTAAAAAGAACTCAAGTGCAAATCTCATAACCAAAATAGCCCATGCACTTCAACATTTGTTAGCTATTAAACCTTAATTCCCAATGATTTTAAAATTCAAGGTGCATTTTGTCAAAATTAAAAGTTTAGGATACATTATGCAAAATGCAAATAGTTTGGGGTGCAATAGTATACTTTACTCCATATTTGCAGCCGTTGGAGAACTAGACCTACACAAAAACTGCTCTACACCAGCCCACCAAAAATTTGCTAGTCCATGTCATCAGCTTGCTAGAGGGTAGGTTGAACCCGTCTACTAACACATATAGGTGGGAGGGCAGCAGGTTTAAGTTTAGGTGGTGGGTGCAAATTGAACCTACCCACCAATTGTTTTAATGCTTAAAAAAACAAGCCATAAGTTTTAACAAGTTTTTTCAATTTACTATGGTTTCTATGCTTGTGCGTTTTTAAATCAAGAAGTGAAACGGTGGAGTACTTAAAAAGCAAAGCCATAAGTTTTAATAGGATTTTTCAATTCTAATTCTTAAACGAAGAAGAGAAAACACACTTTAATTTCCTTAAGACTCGGTTTTTGTTTTCCTTCTCTACTCATCTCAAGCCTCATCTATCTAGACTCTTCTTAGGGGGGAAAAAACCCTAAACGTAGCAGCTACTAACTCCTTTGGCCTCGTCTCATCTCCAACTCCTCTCCCTCCATGTCTCTCCCTTTGCATCAGCCAACTTTTGCCTCTAGTCAGCAGCCCTCAAATCTCTAACAATGTAATCATTTTGGGTTTCCTTTTATAATGAGTTTTTTGAGTTTTGAACTTTTCACTAAGTAAAATCAAGGCTTTCTTTTTCTTGTCTCTTTCCCTAATGCTATTCCTTGTGACGTTTGTTTTTTTAGGCCATCACTTAACTTGCTTAAACATCATTTCCTTAACTTGATCTTACTTACTAGTAAGAAAAATATTGAGTAAAAATTTTTTTCTTTAAAACATACTTAAAAATTTTCTTGACACCGTTGCGACTTCGATGGCAACATAAAGTGAAACATAGCTTAAAACTTCACTTTATAATCCTTCAAAACATTTTGTAAAACATAACTTTAAAATATTTTTTTTTCATAAAACATTTCTTACAAAATATTTCTTTAAATATTGACTTTCTTAAAACTCTTAAAACAATATTTCAAATAGTGAAAAAATTTTTCTTTAAGCAGTGAAAACAAACTGTAGTGGTATCTATACCCAACCATCATATCTGTCTCTCCATGATACCGAGCCCTTCAACCAGTCATACTAGTCTCCTATAGAACTACCTATAGCATAAAGAAACTTGTAGAGAGCTTTCACTCAAAAAGTTCAAACATAATTTCATAAAATATTAAAATATTCATCGTAAATATTGCTTTTAAGCTTTTCTCATAAAACTTTTTTCGTGAACCATTTTCATAAAATTTCTCTCTTAAAACATCTTACTTGTGATAGATCTTGCAAACATTTCTCATAAATTGTTTTTCATAAATATTTTTTAGTAACATATTTTTTTATAAAACGTTTCTCATAAGAACATTACTTGGAAGGAATGCAAACAATATCATAATGCATGATTCCAATTATGCTCAATTATGAACTTCTTATTATCATTCTTATCTTACTTGATCGCTTATCGTTATTCTTATTTTACTTTATTTTGCAAGCTTTAGTGTTTGTACCAGCATCATCGATTATAAGCTCATGACTTTAACATAATATAATGTTCCCATTGTGGAAGACTTAGGACCATCGAATAATGAGATCATAACTTTAACAAACTTGTATACCTCACATCAAGGAGGCTAATATGACACTTAATTAATATTTTTGATTTACCTTCTTGTGTCTTTAGTTATCATATCAAATGTTAAATGTAGCATGTGTTAGACATGTATGCCCTAAGGAGTAAAAATGTAATAAGTTTTTGGAGATATTTTTATCAATAAAGAATTTATATTGTTTATATACCAAATCTTGTCCTCTTTTCTTTTATATTTGTTGAATGTATGTTAAGCAAACAAAAGTCTGAGACTGTCGGTCTAAACTTTTAAGAATTGGACATATGATGGACAGATTATGTAGAAGACACGATTCCTAAGGTGATGGTCTAAATCATAAGATCTGCAATCGAGGGAATAAAGTTGGATGCTTTATTCATCTAAAGATTGTTATGTTGTCTATATCACTATTGGGAGATGGTTTGTCTTGACCATCGGAGGTGGACTCTATGAATAGAAACATTGGCACGTTGTCATAAGTGACGATGTGTTGAATCGGGACATAAAGTGAATTGATTTGGATTAATAATTCTGTCCCAATAAATTGATTCACTTTAGACAATCATTTGTATTATATCTTAATTCTGAGATGAATAGTGGGCCCGTTATCTTGATTGTGTCTTTTGATGTACCAAAGGGTGACATCTACATCTTAATAGTGGTATGCATACCAGTACATTGGAGGCATGACTCTTGATAGCGTAGACCTGTTATTCATAGATATGGAATCCATAGCTCATCTTTAGGGGTAGTGATATCCTCTTATATGCGTTATCCTGTAATTGAAAAACTGGAGCGCTTAACCATTTGGATACATAGATGTAACCGAATGGTATACTGTCTTCGGATGGTAAGTTTTTCGATGATGAAATAATGGAACGTAAGATAAAAATAATCGGGAAGGTAAGACATAACTTGTCCTTAAGCCGATTATGGATAATCCTATGGGGATATGATACACTATGATATGTCATGAAGACTTAGCACTACGGGCTTCGTAATTCTATGTAGTTCGAGAGTGCAGCTCCAAGCTTTTAATGGAGTAGCGTTGGAGTTGATAATTATGAAATGTATATCTGGGATATTGGGTTTCATAATTATCGAAAGCTTGAACTATATAGGTCCATTTGGTCCCCTTTGTTAGCTCACAACATCCTGTAACGATGCAGCGTGCTTTTCCAATAATTGGTGACTTATGTCAGATTTATTAGATTGGTTGAAATTCGAAAGAATCAAATAATTCATGTCTGTTTATTGGTTGAATTAATTGTGATAAAATTAATTCAAGATAAACTTGTTGAGTTGTTAGGATTAGATAATTCTTGTCTGTTTATCGATTGATTTAATTTTGAATAAATTAAATCAAGATAAACTTGTAGAATTATTAGGAATTCATTTATTTTCCTAGAGATTATCTAGATAAAGTTGTTTTAATTAGATAACTTCTCCATTGGGTTATTTAAATTAAAACTGAGACTTTATCCTACAGAATCTCAGGTGGAAAATAAAAGACTCGTTGAGATTTTTTTGGCAGTTCAGCCTTCCGATCAGGCAGATCGGCTTGTCAATGTGCGGAAAAAAGATCACGCGTTTTTTGTGGATTTCATCATATATTGATCCGAATTTGATTCTGATTCGAATTCTTGAGACCCTATTTGATAAGGACTGACCCTAGACCTAACCTCTATAAATAGAGAGTAAGTCACATAAGTTATTAAGATCAATTGAGAGATTAAGAGTGATACTCTACTGGTGAGAATTTGAAACTCCATGAGAGCTCTTGTTCACAAATCACGAACACTAGCTTTTGGTTCTCTCAATTGGTTGGAAGGAAAGTCACCTGGAGGAAAACTGTACATGTGAGCCCACACTCACTCTGATCGTGGATAGGGAATAGCAAAGAAGACCAGTTGGTTGAGGTTCTTTTGGAACGTTACTTCTCTTCATGGATTGCGGGAGTTCTTCGGCATTCAATGTTAGTAAGATATGATTAATTTATGCATATAGCATGTCAAACTTGTGTTTTAGAAAATATTCTAATATAAAATTTTTAAAATTCTGCTGCGTATTTTTTTTCCAACAATTGGTATCAGAGCCTGGGTTTTTACATAAATTTACGAGTTTGTAATAGTGCTATATGTATAAGTTATGTGATCTTGATCTCTTCTATGCTTGAATTTAATTTTATAGAAAGTTGGCACTTTAGGTTTCTATATATTTTATATGTTGTCATGGATTATATGGTGAATGCTTATTAATTAATTATGATTAATTAAATTATTATTAAATTATTAATTAATTAATTAATTTATGCCGGTTATGGTTCCTTAGAGGCTAGAATGTGTATCTAGGTTTTTCATGTAATTAGATGACGGACTATTATCTCCGTCCATGAATTATTATTTAATTTTAATTTTGTAAGAATTTTGTAATTAAATAATTACTTAGAGAAGATGGATCTAGAAGATGGATGATGACGCTCCTAGGTATTTCCTAAATCTCTAATTTTATGTTTTTGAATTGTTGAAAATAAAATTGATGAATTGCATTAAAAATTGTATTTTTTGAAAAATGGTAATTTTTACTCGATCGGCATGCCAAACCCTCCAATTCGGTAGGCCGATGGTCGCAGATTGGTAGGCGAACGTGAGGTTCGGCAGGCCGACAGTAGAGCAGAAATTAGGTCGCTCTGGCGGTAGGCCAAACTTCTAGTTCGGTAGGCCAATCTGTCATGAATTAGCAGGCCGATCTGTGAAGATCGATAGGCCGATCACCCAGATCGGCTTGCCGATAAAGAGCTAGAAAATTCTCCAGAAAATGTGCAGTTTTTCAATGCAGCTTTAATTTTGTTTTTTGGGACAATTCTAAGAAATATTAAATTTTGATATGACTGGAAATATAAAGTATTCGATCCATACGGGATTGAAGACTTGAAGATGCACATTGCATGAAGAAGGATACAGCTTGAAGATTCAAGGATGAAGAATCGATAAAATGTTTCGATTATTGTCTTATAATCTTTATTTTCTATTCTCTAGGGTGGAACCATAATATTATGATTTTTTATTATTTTGCTTGTAGCTTTGCTTGATTGCTTTGATTGTCTGCGTTATAATATAATTTGCCATGTATATTGATAACATGTCATACATGCATGTTCTTAAAATAAAACCTTGATTTTAAAAGATTGAGTGGGAGAAGGTTTTCGAAGAGAGGACCTATGGCCTCCATCGTTGGTCCATAGGAAGAACATGGTGGTCCCAACCCCTAAGAAGGGATTTCTATCATATACCAGATTGGATCTCTAAGAGGATAAGGTATTTTAGCATGATTTATGGTTGCACACCCCTAGGTAGTGATTATAAATCATGGATAAATATTGAAACGATGGTTATACACTCACGTTAATTTTATTATTAACCTCCCCTAGAAGCTCTGTTAATAGAAGTAATGGCCAAAGAAACGATTATTAATATATGCTAGATCATACGGGTCCTGGTTGGCATATATTAATCAGGAGGGGATCCGTGTTCCTGATTGAATTTGGCATGACTCCCCTAGGAGCTTGTTGAATTCTGAGTTAGGAATTATCGTTGTAAAGTTGTGATATTTTCAAGGTTTTGACACATAAACACATTTGTATTTTTTTTTTCATGATTGTGTTATCTTACTAAATTATTATGATATATTTGGTTATGTTTGGTATATGATTCTTTATTATAGATTAAAAATATCTAAAAACGTTTTATCATCAATACTTGACAAAAACCTATTAACCGAAGAGAATTATAATGATTGGAAACGGAACCTGGATATCATCCTCTCCTTTGAGAAACTGAAATTTGTGCTAACAACCCCTTGTCCTCCTGAGCCTACGAGAGATTCAACCAATGAGCAATTCTAAGCGTACGATAGCTGTAAAGATGCAAATGATCAGGCCCGCTGCTATGTTATGGCTAGCATGAATAACGTGCTGCAAGCTCAACATCAGGATTATGAGACTGCGAAGTAGATCTTGGATAATCTTGAGGATATGTTTGGAGGCCAAGCCATAACAAAGCGGCAAGGGGCGCTTCGAAAACTTCTTAACTATAGATAGAGGCTGGGGACATCTGTAAAGGAGCACATGATGTTGGTCATGGGTTACCTCGCTGAGGCACAAACCAATGGAGCTGACATCGATGCTGAAACTCAGATGACTATGGTCTTTGAGACTCTATCAAAAGAATTTATTCCGTTTAGAGCTACATTTAATTTAAGCAATAGATGGGATATGACCTTGTCGAAATTAATAAAACAGTTACAGGAGTTTGAACTGCTGATCAAGGAGTCTCCTGCGGGTGGAGAGGCTAATATGGTAGCTGCTTTTGGTTCCAATCCCAACTCTGGGAATAGAAAGAAGCAACAGGCCAAGAATAGAAAGTCTTCTATCCTTGCTAGCACCAAAAGCAAGAAAAAGAAGAAGAAGAACTCGAAGAAGCTTAAGTGCTTCTTCTATGGGAAGGTCGGGCACATAAAGAAGCATTGTAAGGACTTCCTTTCCAAAGGAGGTAGGTGTGATCTTTTGTATTTAGAAGCTTATTTGGTTGAGGAATCCAGTGACATTTGGGTCATAGATTCCATTGCAACTAATCATGTTTGTGTTTCTCTACAGAGGTTCAAAGAAACGAGAAGTCTGCTATGTGAAGACTTTACGCTTCAGATGGGCGATAGATCATTGGTCTCAGCGGAAGCAGTGGGAGACGTCCATCTTTATTTTGATAGTTATAGGAATTTAATTTTGCAAGATTGTTTTTATGTTCCTAAATTTAAAAGGAATTTAATTTCTATAGCTTGTTTATTTAAAGACTCCTATTTGGTTTCTTTTAATAATAAAGTAGTGATTCATAAAAATAAATATTTTATCTGTTCTAGATGGATGCAAAATAATTTATACTTTATCAGACCTAAGATGGACTTATTGCTTAATGCTGAGATGAATGATAATAACTCTAAAAGACTTAAAACTTTCACTCTAATAAACTTATCTTTGGCATTTGCGCCTTGGTCATATTACCCTGAATAGGATTCAAAGGCTCCTAAGGGATGGATCTTTAAGTCACTTAAAGGTGGAATCTATATCTCAATGTGAATCTTGTTTGGAGGGTAAAATGACCAAAAGACCATTCAGGTCTAAAGACAATAGGGCGAAGGGGTTCTAGAACTTGTGCATAGTGATGTGTGCGGACCAAAAAACATCCGAGCACGAGGAGGGTATGAGTACTTTGTCACTTTTATTGATGATTACTCAAGGTATGGGTATGTGTACCTGATGCACCACAAAAGCAAAACTTTTGACAAGTTTAGGGAGTTTTGGGCTGAAGTGGAAAGCAATTAGGTAGACCCATAAAGGCACTTTGATCCAATCGAGGTAGAGAATACTTTTCTGATGAATTCTTGGGACACTTATTAGAGAATGGGATTTTATCCCATTTGACTACGCTGGGCACTCCGTAGCAAAATGGCAAAGCGAAGAGAAGGAATAGGACTTTATTGGACATGGTTAGGTCCATGATGAGTTATTCATCATTGCCTTTATCCTGTTGGGGATATGCACTACAAACCGCATGTTTTCTTTTGAACAATGTGCCTTCAAAATCGATCCCTAAAACTCCTCATGAGTTGTGGACTGGCAGGAAGACATCCTTAAACCATATTGCATATGGGGATGTCCGGCTCATATCCTGTTTACGGATGCAAATAAGTTAGAAGCATGCTCGGACGTTTGCGTGTTTGTAGGATATCCAAAAGGGACTAAAGGGGGTTATTTTTATAACCCAAAGGAAAATAAAGTCGTGATTTCAACTAATGCAACTTTCGTTTAGGAGAGTTACATGGACAACTTTAAACTTCGAAGCAAAGTGGTGCTTGAAGAGTTAAGGAGTGATCCAATCACTTTGGGGGTTCCAAGTAAAACCATTCCGATCAGTGTAGAAAAGCCAAATTAACAGTTACAACAACCTAAGGGGCTTTGGCGTAGTAGGAGGATCGGGTGTCAACCTAAAAGGTATATGTTCAATATGAAGGTCTTCTTGGCTGAACCGGATGAACATGATAGGGATCCTTATACTTACGCAGAGGCTATGGAGGATGTTGATTCGAAACTCTAGACAGAGGCCATGAACATAGAAATGAAGTCTATGGAGACTAATCAGGTCTGGGAGCTTGTGGATCTTCCCGAAGGGGTAAAACCCATAGGGTGTAAGTGGATCTACAAGAGGAAAAGAGGAGTGAATGGAAAGTTTGAAACCTTTAAGGCTAGACTGGTAGCAAAGGGTTATATGCAAAAGGAAGGAATCGATTATGAGGAAACCTTTTCACCTGTAGCCATGCTCAAGTCCATCCAAATTCTCTTGTCTATAGCTGCCGCTCTCGACTATGAGATTTGACAGATGGATGTCAAGACGGCTTTTCTGAATGGCTATCTTGATGAGTCCATTTATATGGAACAACCAGACGGGTTCAAGGTTAAGGGTCAAGAGGGTAAGGTTTGTAAGCTGCTAAAGTCAATTTATGGACTTAAGCAGGCTTCTCGTTCTTGGAACATAAGATTTGATCGGGTGATCAAGACTTATGGGTTCTCACAAAATGTGGATGAGCCATGTGTTTACAAACACATTAAGGATGGGAAGGTGGTTTTTCTACTGATATATGTAGATGACATTCTGTTAATTGGCAATGACATTGCGGTGTTGTCATCGGTCAAATTATGGTTGACGAAGCAGTTTGACATAAAGGACTTAGGTGAGGCTAATTTTGTTCTCGGTATACAGATATTTCGGGATAGGAAGAACAAAATGATAGCTTTGTGCCAGGTTGGCTACATAGATAAAATTCTTAAGAAGTTTGCAATGCAGGATTCCACGAAAAGTAGGCAACCATCTAGGTTTAGAATTACTCTTTCTAAGAAAGACTCTCTAAAGTCTGATGAAGAAAGAGAATACATGAAGAAGGTGTCTTATGCTTCGACAGTGGGTAGTCTCATGTATGCCATGCTTTGCACAAGATAGGATATTTGTTATGCGGTTGGTATTGTAAGTCGATTACAGGCGGATCTAGGACCAAACCACTAGGTTGGGGTTAAGCATATTTTCAAGTACCTGAGAAGGACTTGAGGATATAAGCTTGTGTATTCAGGTGAACACTTGAATCCTCTAAGATATACTGACTACGATTTTCAATCCTGTCTAGATTCTAGGAAATTGACTGTGGGTTTTGTGTTTACTCTAGGCGACGGTGCCATCAACTGGAGAAGTGTGAAGTAAGATTGCACTTCAGATTCAATGATGGAGGCCGAGTATGTGGCAGCTAGTGATGCTTCGAAAGAAGCAATGTGGTTTCACAAGTTTCTTGGGGATCTTAGGGTAGTTCCTGGTATGGATAAGGCGGTATCACTATACTGTGATAACAGTACGTCGGTAGCTAATGCTAAGGAACCAAAATTTCACAAGAAGAGTAAGCATATTGATCGAAAGTATCATGTGATAAAGAACTTTGTTGAGGGCGGGCTGTTGGACATGTATGCCTTAAGGAGTAAAAATGTAATAAGTTTTTGCAGATATTTTTATCAATAAAGAATTTATTTATTATTTATATACCAAATCTTGTGCTCTTTACTTTCATATTTGTTGAATGTATGTTAAGCAAACAAAAGTCTGAGACTGTCGGTCTAAACCTTAAGAATTGGGCATATGATGGACAGATTATGCGGAAGACACGATTCTTTAGGTGATGGTCTAAATCATAAGATCTGCAATCGAGAGAATAAAGTTGGGCGCTTTATTCATGTGAAGATTGTTATGTTTTCTATATCCCTTTTGGGAGATGGTTTGTCTTGACCATGGGAGGTGGACTCCATGAATAGAAACAATGGCACGTTGTCATAGGCGATGATGTGTTGGATTGGAACATAAAGTGAATTGATTTGGATAAATAATTCTGTCTTGGCAAATTGATTCACTTTAGACAATCATTTGTATTGTATTGTATCTTAATCCTGAGATGAATGGTGGGCCCGTTGTCATGACTTGTGTCTCTTGATGTGCCAAAGGGTGACACCCACATCTTAATAGTGGTATGCATGCCGGTACGTTGGATGCATAACTCTTGATAGCGTAGACTTGTTATTCATAGATATGGAATCCATAGCTCCTCTTTAGGAGTAATGATATCCTCTTATATGCGTTATTTTGTAATTGAAAAACTGAAGCGCTCAACCATTTAGATACATAGGTGTAACCGAATGGTATACTATCATTGGATGGTAAGTTTTTCGATGGTGAGATAATGGAACGTAAGATAAAAATAATCAAGAAGGTAAGGCAGAACTTGTCCTTAAGACGATTATGGAAAATCATATGAGGATACGATACACTATGATATGTCATGGAGACTTGGCTATACGGGCTTCGTAATTCTATGTAGTTCGAGAGTGCAGCTCCAAGCTTTTAGTGGAGTAGTGTTAGAGTTGATAATTATGAAATGTATATCTGGGATATTAGGTTTCTTAATTATCGGGAGCTTGAACTATATAGGTCCATTTGGTCCCCTTTACTATCTCACAAAATCCTGTAACGATACGGGGTGCTTTTCAATAATTGATAACTTGTGTCAGATTTATCAGATTGGTTAAAATTTGAAAAAATCAGATAATTCATGTCTATTTATCGGTTGAATTAATTTTATATTAATTCAAGATAAACTTGTTGAATTTTTGGGATCGGATAATTCTTGTCTTTTTATCGGTTCATTTAATTTTGGATAAATTAGATCAAGATAAACTTGTGGAATTATTGAAAAATCATTTATTTTCTTAGGGATATCTAGATAAAGTTGTTTTGATCAGATGACTTCTCTATTGGGTTATTTGAATTAAAACTGAGGCTTTATCCTATAGAATCTCAGGTGGAAAATAAAAGATTCGCTGAGATATTTATTCGGCAGTTCGGCCTGCCGATCCATATGTTCGGCCTTCCGATGGGCCTATTCGGCCTGTCAATTAATTAGTTCGGCCTACCGATGAGCAAAGGATAAGATTACGCATTTTTACGCAGATCTTATCAGATATTGACCCGAATTTGATTCTGATTCGAATTTTGAGACCTAATCTGATAAGGACTGATCCTAGGACCGTGCTCTATAAATAGAGAGTATGTCACATGAGCTATTTAGATCAATTGAGAGATTAAGAGCGATACTCTGCTAGTGAGAATCTGAAAACTCCCTGAGAGCTTTTGTTCACAAATTACAAACACTTGCTTTGGGTTCTCTCAATTGGTTGGAAGGAGAGTTACCTTGTGGAAGAGCTATACGTGTGAGCCCACACTCACTCCTATCATGGATAGAGAATAGCAAAGAAGACCAGTTGGTAGAGGCTCTTCTAGAACGTTACTTCTCTACACGTTTGGCGAGGGTTCTTCGGCAATCAAAGGTTAGTAAGATCTGGTTAATTTATGCATATAGCATGTCAAACTTGT
This sequence comes from Artocarpus heterophyllus, assembly GCA_025403435.1. Taxonomy (NCBI): domain Eukaryota; kingdom Viridiplantae; phylum Streptophyta; class Magnoliopsida; order Rosales; family Moraceae; genus Artocarpus; species Artocarpus heterophyllus. The sequence continues at coordinate 28,845,462 of CM046337.1, forward strand.
GTTTTGGAAAATACTATGATGTTAAATTTTTAAAATTTCGTTGCGCAATGTGTTTCCAACAATTGCTATTAGAGCCAAAGTTTTTATATAAATTTACGAGTTTGTGATCATGTTATATGTATAAATTTTGTGATCTTAATCTTTCTTATGCTTGAATTTATTTTTATAGAGAGTTGGCACTCTAGGTTTCTATATAATTATATGTTGTCATGGATTATATGGTGAATGTTTATTAATTAATTAGAGCTGATTAAATTGTTATTTAATTATTAATTAATTAATGCCGGTTATGGTTCCTTAAAGGTTAGAATTTGTATCTAGGTTTTTCATGTAATTAGATGACGGACTACCATCTCCGTCTAGGAATTATTATTTATTTTTAAATTTGTAAGAATTTTGTAATTAAATAATTATTCGAAGAAGATGGATCTAGAGGAAAGATGATGGCGCTTCTAGGTATTTCCTAAGTCTCTAATTTTATGTTTTTGAATTGTTGAAAATAAAATCGATGAATTGCATTAAAAATTGTATTTTCTGGAATGGGAGATTTCTTCTCGATTGGCATGCCGAACCTTACAGTTCGGCAGGCCGATGGTCACAGATCGATAGGCCAGACGTGTGGTTCGGTAGGCCATCAGTCGGGTAGAAATAGGGTGGCTCTGGCGGCAGGCCGAACCTACAAGACCGGCAAGCCGATCACTCAGATCGGCCTGCCGATCGAGAGTTGGAAAATTTCCAGAAAAGGTGCAGTTTTTTCGGTGTAGTTTTAATTTTATTTTTGAGACAATTCTGAGAAACACATAAAGACATTTGTATATTTTTACATGATTGTTATCTTACTAAATTATTATTATATGTTTGCTTATGTTTGGTATATGATTCTTTATTGTAGATTAAAAATGTCTAAAAATGTTTTATCATCGATACTTGACAAAAACCTGTTAACCGGAGAGAATTATAATGATTGAAAACAGAACCTGGATATCGTCCTGTCCTTTGAGAAACTGAAATATGTACTGACAACCCCTTGTCCTCTCGAGCCTACGGGAGACCCTTGTCCTCCCGAGCCTACGGGAGACTCACTAATGTGCAATTCCAAGCGTATGATCGCTGGAAAGATGCTAATGATCAGGCCCGTTGCTATGTTATGGCTAGCTTGAATAACGTGTTGTAGGCTCAACATCAAGATTATGAGACTGCGAAGCAGATCTTGGATAATCTTGAGGATATGTTTGGAGGTCAAGCCATAACAAAGCGGCAAGGGGTGCTTTGGAAACTTCTTAACTATAGACAGAGGTCGGGGACATTTGTAAAGGAGCACATGATGTTGGTCATAGGTTATCTCGCTGAGGCACAAACCAATGGAGCTGACATCAATGCTGAAACTCAAATGACTATGGTCTTTGAGACTCTGTCAAAGGAATTTATTCCGTTTAGAGCTACATTTAATTTAAGCAATAGACGGGATATGACCTTGACGGAATTGATGAAACAGTCACAGGAGTTTGAACTGTTGATCAAGGAGTCTCCTGCGGGTGGTGAGGCCAATTTGGTGGCTGCTTCTAGTTCCAATTCTAACTCTGGGAATGGAAAGAAGCAACGGGTCAAGAACGGGAAGTCTTCTATTCCTGCTGGCACCAAGAGCAAGAAGAAGAAGAAGAAGAACCTGAAGAAGCTTAAGTGCTTCTTCTGTGGAAAGGTTGGTGTGATCTTCTATATTTAGAAACTTGTTTGGTTGAGGAATCCAGTGACATTTGGGGTCATAGATTCCGGTGCAACTAATCATGTTTGTGTTTTTCTACAGGGGTTCAAAGAAACGAGAAGTCTGCTACATAAAGACTTCACGCTTTGAATGGACGATGGATCCTTGGTCTTGGCAGAAACAGTGGGAAATGTCCATCTTTATTTTGATAATTATAGGAATTTATTTTTGCAAGATTATTTTTATGTTCCTAAATTTAAAACGAATTTAATTTATGTATCTTGTTTATTTAAAGACTCCTACTTGGTTTCTTTTAATGATAAAGTGTTGATTTGTAAAAATAAATCTTTTATCTGTTCTGGATGGATGCAAATTAATATATATTTTATCAAACCTAAGATGGACTTATTGCTTAATGTTGAGATGAATGATAATAACTCTAAAAGACTTAAAACTACTTACTCTAATAAGACTTATCTTTGGCACTTGCACCTTGGTCATATTAACCTGAATAGGATTCAAAGGTTGGTAAGGGATGGACCTTTAAGTCACTTAAAGGTGGAATCTATACCTCAATGTGAATCTTTTTTGGAGGGTAAAATGACCAAAAGACCATTCGGGTCTAAGGGCAATAGGGCCGAAGGGGTTCTAGAACTTGTGCATAGTGATGTTTGTAGACCAATGAACATCCGGGCACGAGGAGGGTATGAGTACTTTGTCACTTTTATTGACGATTACTCAAGATATGGGTATGTGTACCTGATGCACCACAAAGCCGAAACTTTTGACAAGTTTAGGGAGTTTCGGGCTGAAGTGAAAAGCAATTGGGTAGACCCGTAAAGGCACTTTGATCTGATCAAGGTGGAGAATACCTTTCTGATGAGTTCTTGGGACACTTATTAGAGAATGGAATTTTATCCCATTTGACTGCGCCGGGCACTCAGCAGCAAAATGGCATAGCGGAGAGAAGAAATAGGACTTTATTGGACATGATCAGGTCTATGATGAGTTATTCATCATTGCCTTTATCCTTTTGGGGATATGCACTACAAACCGTATGTTATCTTTTGAATAATGTGCCTTCAAAATCGATCCCTAAAATTCCTCACGAGTTGTGGACGGGTAGAAAGATATCCTTAAACCATATTCGCATATGGGGATGTCCAGATCATGTCCTGTTTAAGGATCTGAATAAGTTGGAAGCATGTTTAGAAGTTTGCGTGTTTGTAGGATATCCAAAAGGGACTAAAGGGGGTTATTTCTATAACCCAAAGGAAACTAAAGTCGTGGTTTCAACTAATGCAACTTTCTTGAGGAGAGTTATATGGACGACTTTAAACCTCGAAGCAAAGTGGTGCTTGAGGAGTTCAGGAGTGATCCAATCACTCTGGAGGTTCCGAATGAAACCGTTCCGATCGGTGTAGAAAAACCAAACGAACCTGAACAACAACCTAAGGAGCTTTGACGTAGTGGGAGGATCAGACGTCAACCTAAGAGGAATATGTTCAATGGGGAGGTCTTTTTGGCTGAACCGGAGGAACATGACAGGGATCCTTGTACTTACGCAGAAGCTATGGAGGATATTGATTCAAAACTTTGGACATAGGCCATGAATATAGAGATGAAGTCTATGGAGACTAATCAGGTTTGAGAGCTTGTGGATCTTCCTGATGGGGTAAAACCCATAGGGTGTAAGTGGATCTACAAGAGAAAAAGAGGAGTGGATGGAAAGGTCGAAACCTGTAAGGCTAGATGGTAGCTAAGGGTTATATGCAAAAGGAAGGAATCGATTATGAGAAAACCTTTTCACCTATAGCCATGCTTAAGTCCATCCAGATTCTCTTATCCATAGCTACCGCTCTTGACTACGAGATTTGGCAGATGGATGTCAAGACGGCTTTTCTAAATAGTTATCTTGATGAGTCCATTTATATGGAACAACCAGACAGGTTCAAGGTCATGGGTCAAGAGGGTAAGGTTTGTAGGCTGCTAAAGTCAATTTATGGACTTAAGCAGGCTTCTAGTTCTTGGAACATAAGATTTGATCAGGTGATCAAGACTTATAGGTTCTCACAAAATGTGGATGAACCATGTGTTTACAAACACATTAAGGATGGGAATGTGATTTTTCTACTGCTCTATATAGATGACATTCTATTAATTGGCAATGATATTGGGGCGTTGTCATCGGTTAAATTATGGTTGACCAAGTAGTTTGACATGAAGGACTTGGGTGAGGCTAATTTTGTTCTTGGTATCCAGATCTTTCGGGATAGGAAGAACAAAATGATAGCTTTATCCCAGGCTAGCTATATAGATAAAATTCTCAGGAGGTTTGCAATGCAACATTCCAAGAAAGGTGGAAAACCATCTAAGTCTGGAATTACTCTTTCTAATAAGGACTTTCCAAAGTCTTATGAAGAAAGAGAATACATGAAGAAGGTGCCTTATGCTTCGGTAGTGGGTAGTCTCATGTATGCCATGCTTTGCACACGATCGGATATTAGTTATGCGGTCAGGATTGTAAGTCGATTTCAGGCGGATCTAGGGCCGAACCACTGGGTTGCAGTAAAGCATATTTTCAAGTACCTGAGAAGGACTCGAGGGTATATGCTTGTGTATTCGGGTGAGGACTTGACTCCTCTAGGATACACTTACTCATATTTTCAATCCTGTTTGGATTCTAGGAAATCGACTCAGGTTTTGTGTTTACTCTAGGTGGCAGTGGCATCAGTTGGATAAGTGCCAAGCAAGATTGCACTTTGGATTCAACGATGGAGGCCGAGTATGTGGCAGCGAGTAATGCTTCGAAAGAAGCAGTGTGGCTCCGCAAGTTCCTTGGGGACCTTGAGGTAGTTCCTGGTATGCATAAGGTGGTATCACTGTACTGTGATAACAGTGCGGCGGTAGCTAATGCTAAGGAACCAAGATTCATAAGAAGAGTAAGCGTATTGATCGAAAGTATCATGTGATAAAGGACTGCATTTATGACAGGCATGTCACGGTGTGCAAGATCACGTCAGAGGACAATTTAGCTGATCCATTTATGAAGACACTTACTGGGAGAGTCTTCGAGAGACATGTGGAAGCTATATGTCTTATTTACTCACTTTGTGCAAGTGGGAGATTGTTGGACATGTATGCCCTAAGGAGTAAAAATGTAATAAGTTTTTGTAGTCATTTTTATCAATAAAGAATTTATTTATTATTTATATACCAAATCTTGTGCACTTTACGTTCATATTTGTTGAATGTATGTTAAGCAAACAATAGTCTGAGACTGTCGGTCTAAACCTTAAGAATTGGGCATATGATGGACAGATTATGTGGAAGACACGATTCTTAAGGTGATGGTCTAAATCATAAGATCCACAATCGAGGGAATAAAGTTGGGCGCTTTATTTATGTGAAGATTGTTATGTTGTCTATATCCCTTTTGGGAGATGGTTTGTCTTGACCATGGGAGGTGGACTCCATGAATAGAAATAATGGCACGTTGCCATAGGTGACGATGTGTTGGATTGGGACATAAAGTGAATTGATTTGGATAAATAATTCTGTCTTGGCAAATCGATTCACTTTAGACAATCATTTGTATTGTATCTTAATCCTGAGATGAATAGTGGGCCCGTTGTCATGACTTGTGTCTCTTGATGTGCCAAAGGGTGACACCCACATCTTAATAGTGGTATGCATGCCGGTACGTTGGATGCATGACTCTTGATAGCGTAGACTTGTTATTCATAGATATGGAATCCATAGCTCCTCTTTAGGAGTAATGATATCCTCTTATATGCGTTATTTTGTAATTGAAAAACTGAAGCGCTCAACCATTTAGATACATAGGTGTAACCGAATGGTATACTATCATTGGATGGTAAGTTTTTCGATGGTGAGATAATGGAACGTAAGATAAAAATAATCAAGAAGGTAAGGCAGAACTTGTCCTTAAGACGATTATGGAAAATCATATGAGGATACGATACACTATGATATGTCATGGAGACTTGGCTATACGGGCTTCGTAATTCTATGTAGTTCGAGAGTGCAGCTCCAAGCTTTTAGTGGAGTAGTGTTAGAGTTGATAATTATGAAATGTATATCTGGGATATTAGGTTTCATAATTATCGGGAGCTTGAACTATATAGGTCCATTTGGTCCCCTTTACTAGCTCACAAAATCCTGTAACGATACGGGGTGCTTTTCAATAATTGATAACTTGTGTCAGATTTATCAGATTGGTTAAAATTTGAAAAAATCAGATAATTCATGTCTATTTATCGGTTGAATTAATTTTATATTAATTCAAGATAAACTTGTTAAATTATTGGGATCGGATAATTCTTGTCTATTTATCATTTATTTAATTTTGGATAAATTAGATCAAGATAAACTTGTAGAATTATTGAAAAATCATTTATTTTCTTAGGGATATCTAGATAAAGCTGTTTTGATCAGATGACTGCTCTACTGGGCTATTTGAATTAAAACTGAGAATTTATCCTATAGAATCTCAGGTGGAAAATAAAAGATTCGTGGAGATATTTATTCGGCAGTTCGGCCTGTCGATCCACGTGTTCGGCCTGGCGATGGGCCTGTTCGGCCTGTCGATCAATCAGTTGGCCTGCTGATGAGCGAAGGATAAGATTACGCATTTTTAGACGGATCTTATCAGATATTGACCCAAATTTGATTCTGATCTAAATTTTGAGACCTAATCTGATAAGGACTAACCTTGGGACCGTGCTCTATAAATAGAGAGTAAGTCACATGAGTTATTCAGATCAATTGAGAGATTAAGAGCGATACTTTACTAGTGAGAATCTAACAACTCTCTGAGAGCTTTTGTTCACAACTCACGAACACTTGCTTTGGGTTCTCTCAATTGGTTAGAAGGAGAGTCACCTTATGGAAGAGTTGTACGTATGAGCCCACACTCACTCCGATCGTGAATAGAGAATAGCAAAGAATACTAGTTGGTAGAGGCTCTTCTGAAATGTTACTTCTCTACATGTGTTACGAGGGTTCTTCGGCAATCAAAGGTTAGTAAGATCTGGTTACTTGATGCATATAGCATGTCAAATTTGTGTTTTGGAAAAAACTCTAATGTAAAATTTTTAAAATTCTACTGCACAATGTGTTTCTAACACGGGCATGTCACAGTGTGCAAGATCGTGTCAGAGGACAATTTAGTTGATCCATTTATGAAGACACTTACTAAGAGAGTCTTCAAGAGGCATGTGGAAGCTATGGGGATGCGAGATTTGTCATATTTACTCACTTAGTGCAAGTGGGAGATTGTTAGACATGTATGCCCTAAGGAGTAAAAATGCAATAAGTTTTTTGAGACATTTTTATCAATAAAGAATTTATTTATTGTTTATATACCAACTCTTGTCCTCTTTTTGTTCATATTTGTTGAATGTATGTTAAGCAAACAAAAGTCTGAGACTGTCGGTCTAAACCTTTAAGAATTGGGCATATGATGGACAGATTATACAGAAGACAAGATTCTTAAGGTGATGGTCTAAATCATGAGATCCGCAATCAACGGAATAAAGTTGGGCACTTTATTCATGTAAAGATTGTTATGTTGTCTATATCCCTATTGGGAGATGGTTTGTCTTGACCATCAGAGGTGGACTCCATAAATAGAAACATTGGCTCGTTGTCATAGGTGACGATGTGTTGGATCGGGACATAAAGTGAATTGATTTGGATTAATAATTCTGTCTCGGCAAATCGATTCACTTTAGACAATCATTTGTATTGTATTTTAATCCTAAGATGAATAGTAGGCCCGTTGTCTTGACTTGTGTCTTTTGATGTACCAAAGGGTGACACCCACATCTTAATAGTAGTATGCATGCCTATACGTTAGAGGCATGACTCTTGATAGCGTAGACCTATAATCCATAGATATGGAATCCATAGCTCTTCTTTAGGAGTAGTGATATCCTCTTATATGCGTTACCTTGTAATTGAAAAACTGGAGCGCTCAACCATTTGGATACATAGGTGTAACCAAATGGTATATTGTCTTTGGATGGTAAGTTTTCTGATGGTGAGATAATGGAACGTAAGAGAAAAATAATTGGGAAGGTAGGACAGAACTTGTCCTTAAGCCGATTATGGATAATCTTATAGGGATACGATACACTATGATATGTCATGAAGACTTAGCTATACGGGCTTCGTAATTCTATATAGTTCGAGAGTGCAGCTCCAAGCTTTTAGTGGAGTAGCGTTGGAGTTGATAACTATGAAATGTATATCTGGGATATTGGGTTTCGTAATTATCGGGAGCTTGAACTATATAGGTCCATTTGGTCCCCTTTGCTAGCTCATAACATCCTGTAACGATGCGGTGTGCTTTTCCAATAATTGTTGACTTATGTCAAATTTATTAGATTGGTTGAAATTCGAAAGAATCAAATAATTCATGTTTGTTTATCGGTTGAATTAATTTTGTGATAAAATTAATTCAAGATAAACTTGTTGAATTGTTGGGATCGGATAATTCTTGTCTATTTATCGGTTGATTTAATTTTGAATAAATTAAATTAAGATAAACTTGTAGAACTATTAGGAATTCATTTATTTTCCTAGAGACTATCTAGATAAAGTTGTTTTAATTATATAACTTCTCTATTGGGTTATTTAAATTAAAACTGAGACTTTATCCTATAGAATCTCAGGTGGAAAATAAAAGACTCGCTGAGATTTTTTCAACAGTTTGGCATGCCATCCTCAAGTTTGGCTTGCTGATGGGGCAAGTTCGGCCTGCTAATTAGGCAGATCGGCCTGCCGATGAACGGAAAAAAGATCACATGTTTTTATACAGATTTCATCAGATATTGATCCGAATTTTATTCTGATTTAAATTTTTAGGACCCTATCTGATAAGGACTGACCCTAGACCCAACCTCTATAAATAGAGAGTAAGTCACATAAGTTATTTAGATGAATTGAGAGATTAAGAGTGATACTCTGCTGGTGAGAATCTGAAACTCCCTGAGAGCTCTTGTTCCCAAATCACGAACACTAGCTTTGGGTTCTCTCAATTGGTTGGAAGGAGAAGTACCTGGAGGAAGAGCTGTACGTGTGAGCCCACACTCACTCCGATCGTGGATATGGAATAACAAAGAAGACCAGTTGGTTGAGGCTCTTCTAGAACGTTACTTCTCTTCACAGATTGCGGGATTTCTTTGACATTCAAAGGTTAGTAAGATCTGATTAATTTATACATATAGCATGTCAAACTTGTGTTTTGGAAAATACTCTGATATAAAATTTTTGAAATTCTGTTGCGTATTATTTTTCCAAAACCATGTACTATAACTTAGCATTTAAAACATTAAACATGGCAATTGCAAATACATTATGAATCATGACTTGAACTTTCAACACATGATGCATAACATATGCAAGCATACTTCAAGGACAACTTGTCTAACAACTGTAAACACATTTGTAAACATATACAATGCATTTGAAAATCCTCTTTTTTTTTTTCATGCCATAGGTGAGATTTAAAACTGACATTAGCATTGCTCTAGCATTCCCATTTCATTGCTTTTTCCTTTAATTAGTCGACTTTTGTGTTCTATTTCAAATAACACTTGATTATTAGCTAACCTTTCTCATTATCAACTTACTCGATCAATAATGGAACTTAAACTTTAACCTTTCATTCTTTGTGCTTAACCTTGTTCTTAACGGTTCATTTCTCCTACTTAACTTCATAACTTATCGATTTATCTTTTCTTTACTTAACTTGAATGTCTCTTAGTTAAATTTCTCGACTTATTTGACGATTCTATTGCTTAACATGGCACAAATCATATTCTATCTAAGGGCATTTCGCTAATTCGAAGTGCTTGTCTCCGTTTTAACGGTTTCTTTAAAAATGACCATTTTACCATTAATAGGTTTTTTGTAAGACTTGTAACTTTACTAAACTTCTTGTTTCACTTATTATCCTAATGCTTACAGGGTACAAAAAAATTCTCACTTAGTGCATTTTCCTAATTTGGTCGTTTTAGGTCAATTTTGGCCTTTTTATAAAAAAAATATCATTTTGTTCTTGATGGGTCTTAAAAAACTTTTGGAACCTATGTTAAACCAAAACTTACGTTTCTTTACTTCTTGTAACATTGTGGAAAACAAAACAATAGTTTTCCTTTGGATAAAATCTATTTTATCAAAACTTTGTAGTTTTGACCTGTAATGTAAAAATACTGATGTTTCTGCCTTTATAGTTTTTCTCTCATTCTTACTTGATAAGAACTCATAATCCTTTCAAGCTTGAAACCTATAGTTACTCACTATCCATAGCAGTATAAGAAACTAACATTTTAAGTGAAAATCTAGTTTCACACCGTTTTACCTTTTTTGCCCAAAACACAAAAATCTTGACATTTTTGTCCCTGGGACCAAAATTAACCATCTTATGCTAAAACATTGAGTTTTTCACAATGATTAAAACTTCCTTAAACTCATTGGCCTAATTAAAACCATTTCATAACATTTGGTTTTTTTTTTTACAAAATTTTGTGCTTAAAATCTGATAAAATTCATAACTTAAAATTGGTATAGAATTTTTGTGAACTGTCTACGATTTCAAACCATTTCAATGAGATTTACAACTTTCATGTGTTTAACTTTCCTCAAAATCATTCATCTTAATGGCATTCTAGAAAAGATAGAACCAAAATCAACTTGTTTTGGCTTGTTCTAATCAAAATTCGAGCAGGATTTCTTCATGAAAGTTGTCTAGATCGATATTTTCAATAAATCTCATATTGAACACAAAAACTAATTCAGTCTCTAAAGGCCTCAAATAATAAAATCTTTCAAAAATTCCATTTAAACACTTTTTGCACCAAAATAATTTTTAGTTTGAGTTTAATTTCATTTAAACCCTTCTAAGCTTTTCATCAAGCATTTAATATGTAAAAAAAATATGTCATAATGTCTTTATTATATTCCACAGTCCATAACACATATCAAACACTTGATATGCTTGCTTAGAAAAACAAACTTTCAAGTCTTGAGTTTAGAATTTTACCCAAACTTTCTCAGGCTTTTTGTCTTTGATGCCTTAAACCTTGTAAACCCTCCTTGACAATATCCATACTATAACCTATCAAAACTCCATCCAAAACCCAAGGAAAACACTAAAAACCTATAGCTCAAAGCTTAGTTTTACCTCAAAATTTGCTCAATCTTGCTCTTGGACTCTTAAACTTGCTTCTAAGCTTGATTAGGGGATGAGCTTTTGAAAAATATTTGAGAGAATCATGGGAGGGGGTTTGTTTCATAGAGAGCCAAAATGATTTGGTTTTTTCATGTTTTGCATGAAAAGAAATAATGGAGACCAAAATGTGCTCTAATCTCACTTCCACTTGAGTAGAACTAGAGCAATTAAGAGGGTGAGGTGGCTTTTTGCCCACCTTAAAGGTGACACTAAGGTGGGTCCTATGTCAACTTTTTAACAATCCAAATTTATACTAACAGTATTTTTTTTATACTATCGGTATATTTCTCATACTACTAGCATTCTTTTCTATACTGTTCTTCATGGTCCACAAACTTTCACATCATCTATATAGCATAATTTCTATACTGCTTAGCTTTATAGAGTTTAATTTCTATATTGTATTACTTTATACAGTTCAATTTCCATACTGGTTAACTTTATCAGTAAAACTTTTATATTGCATAACTTTATCAGTGTAATTCTTGCACTGCATTATTCTCATACTACATAATTTTTGTACTGCTTAATTGTTATACCATATAATTTTTCATATTTTTATGTAGTAGTTTTTTTCTTAAACTATATTTCTATCTTAAAATTTGTTGTAACACATTCTGCGACAATTAATCTTTTAGCTTATTTTTATTTCATTCTTTCTTTGTTAAAGACTATGGCTTGATTTTTAACCTTAAAAATCTCACTTTCAATTTTATGGAATTTTTCATAAAAATCAAATTTAAACAATAATCCTCGTGACACCATAAATACCCCTTAAATTCTTAACAAATTTTTGAACATAAAATTTTAGCTCATAAAATAAAATCCTTAATAATTGCATTTAAAATGCACTAGAAATTCTCGGGTGTCACATTCCTCACCTTGGAAGAATAGGAACTCTTGAGTCCTAGCCTGCCAACTAGTCACTACCATTGAGACTAAGATTCAAGGTTTTTGTTTTTGTTTTCTTTTTTCTTTTTAGAACTAAACTTAGTTTTTTTTTTTTTGAACATTCCATTGAACTTGTGATTGTCAGTTTGTGATATTGTGATTGAAATTAACTAATTCAGATTGTGATTTTTGTTTCAAGTTAGACTAGGAGTCCTAAGGATTAAATGATGTAAAAAGTTTTTGAGACATTTAATCAATAAAGAGTTTATGTTTATTCATATATCAAATGCCGTACTCTTTATGTTTATTTATGTTGAATGTATGATAAGTAAACATAAGTCTAAGACTGTCAATCTAAACCTTCAAGATTGTGCATATGGTTGACAGATTATACAAAAGATATGAATTTTAAAGTAATGGTCTAAATATAAAAGGTCCATAATCAAAGGAATAAAGTTGGGCGCTTTATTCATGTTAAGATTGTTATGTTGTCTACATCCCTAATGAGAGATGGCTTATCTTGGTCATTGGAGTAGGACTCTGTGAGTAGAGACAATGGTATATTGCCATTAATGATGATATATTAGATCGAGACTAAAAATGAATTCATTTAGTTAACAATTCCATTTGAATAAATTAATTCCCTTCAGATAATCATACGTGTTGAATCTTAATCCTAAATTGAATAAATGAGTCTGTATTCTTGATTTGTGTCTTTTGATATGGAGTGACATCTTGAATTATATTAATACGCATGTTGGTACATTGCAGACATAACTCTTGAATGACGTAGACTCGTCATTCATAGATGTAGAATCCATAGCTCTTTAGTAGAGTTAATGATATTCTCTTATAGGTATTATCATGTAATTGGAAATTGGAGCACTCAACCATTTGGATACATATGTGTAACTGAATGATATACTACTTACATTGGTTATGAATAGTAAGTCTTTTAATGGTGAGATAATAGAACATAAGATAAATATAATTGAGAAGATAAAACAAGATTTATCCTTAAACTGATTATGAATATTCCATAGGGATGTTACACATTATGATATGTCATCGACAATAAACTTATTGGAGTTTCATAATTTATATAGTTCAAGAGTGCAGCTTTAAACTTTTAGTGGAATAACATTAGTGTTGATAATTATAAAATATATGTATCGAAGGTATGTTATTTGATAATTATAGGAGCTTGATCTAAATATGTCCATAAGGCCTTGTTTGCTAGCTCATAATATTTCTTGTAACAATATGTCATGTTTTTCCTACAAATTGTAACTTATGTAATTTATTAGATTAGCTAAAATTCGATCGGTTGGATTTAATAATTCATGTTAGTTTATTAGTTGAATTAATTTTATGAATTAATTCAAAATAAACAAGTTAATTATTTGAAATAGATTTTATTTGTATATGACTACTTTAATCAGATAACTTCTTTATTAGGTTATTTGAATTGAAAATAAGGCTTTATGAAGGAAATCTGAGTCAAATAAAGTAGTATTTATGTAATCGGTTTTAATTCAAGACGATCGAATCTCTCGGAAGCTGGAAAACCACGTCTCACGGGTCAGCCATGATGAGGTAGTACTAGGGATAGTCAACTGCCTGCCAGCATAGCGATCTGCATCAAACATGTTTTTGTGATGAGAAATTGAGCCAAACTCTAATTTTTAAAACTAATCTAACAAGGACTAGTCCCAATCCAACCTCTATATAAAGGTAACCATTTTCTATTGTCTCTTAGATCACTTGAGAGATAAATGAAAAGTGTATTTTGCTACGGAGATTTTGAAACTCCTATAGGGCTATTCTTCAACGTCTCAAACATTAGCTCTTAGTTGTTTCAAGTGGTTGGAAGGAGACGTTACCTAAGGAAAAACTAAACGACGTATGACCACCTGTATTTCGATCGTGGAAAAGAGAATAATAAGAAAGTCTAGTTATTTGAGGCTCTACGAGTAGAAATTCTCACTTAGCAGTCATGTTGATTATCATTCTCTCAAAAGTTCAGTTCTAGTCTACAAGTGATACATAAGATCTAAGATTAATTTATATACATTGCATATCTAACTTGTTTTTGGAAAAAAAAGTTTTAATTAAAAATTTGTAAAATCCACTGCGTACTTATTTTCTAATAGATTTTAATTATCTTCTTTTATATTTTTTATAGAAATGAACCAAGGTTTTTTTATTATTGTGCTTCTAATTATATTTTTTTCATTTTTTTAGAATTGAACAGAGTTTTTTCACTATATAATCTTATTTTTCCAATTCTATGATCAAATTTATTTCTATACGTTGCTTGTTTGTTTTTTCCTGTGATGATGTTTTGTGATTTTGATTCAACTAAATTGAACTTAGTTCTTTTTTTCAACATTTGATTGAACTTGTGATTGTTAATTTATCATATTGTGATTGAACTCAACTGATTGTGATTTTTTTTCAAGACTTTGATTATGAACTATGGTGACATGGCATTATATATCATCAAATGAAATAAGTTGCCATGCATCATATGTATGAATTTGTTTTATTCATTGATATGCCTTGGGTAAAAAATAGATGGTAGTTGCAGTCAATCATAAGCCTCTTCTTTTTTTGTCATTTTTTACAGTGCTTCTAAAAAAGAAAATCCCATTGATCTTAAGAATGAATTTGAATTGTATAAAGAGATAAGGAATGGACAAAATTCCAAAAAATAGAGACCCCAAAAGCCTCCTAGAGATAATAGTTAGGTTTGGAAAGATTTCAATCATTATTTTGATGCCAAAGGTGAGAGAAAAAAAAGTGCAAACACTGAGGTTAGAGCCGACAATTTCGGACACGGCACGATAACACGATACAAAAACGACACGAGATAAATGGGTTTGGAATGCACGTATATTAATTGATCCATAAATAGGTTGACACGAATAACACGAAAATAAATGGGTTGGATTCGTGCTAGCACATTTAACATGCTTTAACACGTTTAATTAAACGTACAATAAACGTGTCAACAACACGGCACGACCCCAACGTTTATAGCACATTTAAACTTTAAAAAAAAAATATGCTTTTACAGGTAGGGGAATCAACCTTGCACCTGGGCAAGATTCCTTGTCACACTTGCCAACAGCCCACCACCACACCAAACATTTCTTTGGTGTTAAATAATAGCTTCTAATTTATTTATAAGGTTTTTTTCATTAGCTTTTCAAAACTCCCACATCGATAAGAAAGGAATTCTCTCTCTCAACCACCTTCTATATAAACATCAGCTTATCTCCTTATCTATGCAGCGGCAGTGAAGCTATTTGTGGCCTTAAAATGATTTTTCTCCAAATTAAAAATTGGAGGAAAAAAATCCAGTTGAAAATATTTAATAATTAAATATAATTATATTTTTTACACTAATATTTAAGGCTTTTTTAATTTATTTTGGCTCCAATATTTGAGGTTTTTTCATTTATTTTGGCTTTAATTTTTGTTTGGCTTTAATTTTGGCTTTATTTTTTAAATTTTGTTAGTAAAAATTTAAAAAAAATAGAGAGTGTATGAAATTAAATAAAATTATATAGTAAATTTTTTTAATCGTATCATGTCGTGTTACACGTTTATTAATCGTGTCGTGTTCATGTTTATATTCCAGGCACGTTAATTAATCGTGTCATATTTGTGTTTAGTCTAATCATGTCGTGTTGTAAATGTATTGGCACAAACATGACATGCGAACACGAATTGCCAGCCCTAACTGAGGTAGATTTTGCTAGTCAGGCAAAGAAGCATGGGACGAATACTTTATGGAATCATTTGAAACATTGCTAAAAAAATCCTAATAAACCTATTGATAAGAAACAAAAGATCTTAGTATATGAATCAAAGAAAAGAGGCAATGCGACAAATAAGAGACAATTAGTAGTTGAGCACTACAATAAGGAAGCTTGTAGGGAAGTTGTTGTTGAGTACAACATGTTGATCGAATTGCCATTTAGGCATGTTGAAAGCAACGAGTTCATTTCTAAAGCTTTAACCTAGCTTTGATCCTCATCTAGGATGACAGTTGCTAGAGACATTTACAAGGTATATTTAGATGAGAAGAACAAATTAAAAATCATCTTGAAAAAGAAAAGGTTTCTATTACTACAGATTGTTGGACATCAAGTCAAAATATTCGGTACATAGTAATCACAACTCATTGGGTGGATAGTCAGTTTAATTTTCAAAAAAGAATTATTAATTTCTTTCAAATCACAGATCATCAAGGAGATACTATTGCTAAGGCAGCTGAAGCTTGTCTCATTGAGTGGATTATTCATAAAATTTTAATAGTGACAATTGACAATACTTCTAGAAAAGACAAAGTCATTAAATACTTCAAGAAGAAACTTGAAGAGAAAAAGGAGGGGCTCATACTTGATGGTAGGTTCTTACACATGAGATGTTGCGCTCACATATCAATTTGATTATCGAGGTTGGTCTAAAAGAAAAACAAACATCACTAAATAGTATTCCAAATGTGGTAAAATATATGCAGTCAACGACAAGAAGGTCATTGGTGTTAAAAAGTGTATGAAAATGGAGGAGATTTCTTGAAAAGGACTTTTATGCATAGATGTTACCGCTAGACAGAGCTCTACATACTTGGTGTAAAACCAAGCAGTAAATTTTCAAAAGTCATTTGAAAGGATGGATGGCAATCAAAATTATTTGAAATATGTTGAGGTGGCTGAGAAGGATGGCAAAAAAGAGATGGGCCACATATGAACTTGATTGGGAACATACAAATGTCTTTGAGCAATATTTAGCTACATCTTATTAGATCACTTTTGAGGTTTAATGGTTCCATTTATGTTACCTTCATTAGATATTTTAGGGAGATCTATGAAATTCAAGAGCATTTGCATGATTTGAACTATGAATCTCCTGAAAATACTTTGTTGGCATCAATGGCTTACAACATGAAACTCAACTATGAAAAATATTAGGGAAAAGTGGAGGAGAGTAATGGATGCTAGTTGCTTACCATCGTCCTTGATCCTCGATACAAGTTTGAGTATTTGAATTGTTGCTTATTTACTTTTCATGACTCAACTACATGTACATCCATAATAAAAAGTGTTGAGGATGATTTGAGGAAGATGTTTGGTTCTTATATTGAGAGAGTTTGATGTATTGCCAAAGCCAACAGAACCTCAAGCTTCAAGTTAACTAGATATTGGCAAGTAAACTTCATCGTTTTTATCTTTTGGACTTATTAAATATATTAAAGTTACTAGGCATGTCACTTTTTTTGCAAAAATTATGTGGGATTGGTACATGAATGAGCCTGCTAAGGTTATAGAGATAACCAATGGTGGCAATTTTGATATTTTGAAGTGGTCAATGGTAAATTTTGTGAAATACAAAGTTTTGTCTCGCATTGCCCATGAGGTATTATTTGTTCCGGTGACTACTGCTGCATCTAAAGCTGCATTTTCTATTGGTGGCTACATTCTTGATCCTTTTAGGAGCTTGCTAAGTCCAAAGATTGTGGAGGCATTGATTTTCTTGAAGAATTAGTTGAGCGAGTCCCATCAACCAATCATTGTGATGGAATATATAGACGAGTAGGAGGTCCTTGAGACACGAGAATCTTGAGATAGGTATTGCATAATTTTTTAGTTTTTTACAATTGTGCTTAATCTTTAAAACTTATCATTGATTTGACTTTGTTCTTATTTTAGAGATGCTTGAACAATCCAAAGTCCAAGTACGGCTGCGTCTGAAAATACTGGAAAGCCTCATGTGGCACCTCTTATTCTGTAAAGTGATCAAATCAAGTAAGTTAAGTAGACATTTTTCAATATACTTTATATATAAGGTTGGAACTTTTTAAACTAACTTGCAATTTTGCTCTTATAATTGTTTAGGAACATAATTTTTTTTGGAGCATAGGCATGACATGAAGTATAAGGAATAGATGGGTGAATCTTGTTATCATCATTTGAAAAGACATCCAAGTTCTTGCTATTTTATCTTATTTTGTTTTTTGGTGCCTCCAAATTAGGGCCAACAATTTTGAACACGGCACAATGTCACGATACGAAAATGACACGAAATAAATGAGTTTGGCACGCACATATATTAATTAGGCCATAAATGGGTTGGCACGAATAACATGAAAATAAACGTGTTGGATTCGTGCTAGCACGTTTAACACGCTTAATTAAACGTACAATAAACGTGTAAATACGACACGTTTATAGCCCATTTATAGCACATTTAAACTTAAAATAAAAAAATTTCACAATTTTTTAGACACTAGGATTCGAACCTACACCTTGGGAATGCAAAGATACTTTCAAGCCGCCAGCTTACCACCTTGCTGATAAGAGTTTGATATCAAATAAGGGTTTCTAATATATTTATTATGGTTTTGTAGTGTTAACCCAAAAGTCTCACATCAAGAGAAAATGAACTCTTCCTCTCATTCTTCTCTATATAAACGTGGTTTCTTTCTTTCTTTCTTGTGTGCGTTGAGGCGTGGAGCTATATAGCTTCAATGTATTTTTTTTCTAATCTTGGCTTTTTAAAATTTAAAGATTGGAAAAAAAAAACAATTTAAACATTTAATAATAATTAAATATTGATATATTTTAGACATTGTAAAGGCCTTATAGTTAAAATTATAACTAAAAAAACTATTATAGTTAAAATTAAAACTAAAAAAAGTTAAAAACTATTAAAATTATAAGTAAAAAGAATTTATATAGTAAAACAATTGTATTATTTTAAAAATATTGTTATTTAAAATTTTTTAAAAAATAAATAGTATGTTTTGTTTTCAATTATGTTATTAAACGTGTTATAATTGTGTCAACTTGTTATGTTTAATAATCGTATTAATCGTGTCGTGTCGTGTTATGCGTATTATAGGCATGTTGTATTCATGTTTGCATTTTAGTCACGTTTATTAATCGTGTAGTATTCGTGTTTAGCGTAATTGTGTCGTGTTGTAATCATGTTGACACGAACACGACACTTAACACGACTTTGCCAGCCCTACTCCAAATTCTGTGATATTCTAAAATTTTATCTTGAGATTGTTGTATTTTATTTTGTTATTTTAATTGGACTATGAAGTCATTAACTAATTACTGCGGATGGAATATGGACTATAATGATAAAGTATTTTTAAGTTTAGTATATACTTGTTGTTTTAGCAACAAAAGGGGATGAATTCAAATTGAAAAGTTTCAGTGTTAACAAGAGTAATTCATTTTAGGATTTGTTCTATTTTATAACGTATCCAAAGTATATTCAATTTTAATTTTTCCATGAACTTTCCTCATTTTTTTGACCAAAAAGACTAAAAAGATATATTGAGCTAATAGTAGAAGCCCAACTCACTGCTAAATGCCTGCACCTGCCAATAACCACCCACAATTCCATGGGGGTATGCGGTCTGCTTATTCGCCAGCCTGCTACTTAAAAAAATCAAACTGAACCCCCTGAAACTGCTAACTCTCCTATCTATTCACTCCTATGGAGATCCATCCTATGCCACCCATGCAACAAAACATCTCCACCATCCCTGCAAGCTATTGAAAATGAGTACGCAATGGAATTTTAAAAATTTTAAATCAGAATATTTTTCAAAACACAAGTTTGACATGCTAAATACACAAATTAATAATAGATCTTACTAACCTCTTTTGTGAATTGAAAAGCAACAGCAATCTATGAAGAGAAGAACATCCTAAAAAAGTCTCAACCAATTAGTCTTCTTTGCCATTCTCTATCCACGATCAAAGTGTGGATGGTCACATATTGTACAGCTTTTTCTCTGATGACTCTCCTTCCAACCCCTTGAGAATATCTAGATCTAATGTTTTTGATGTTGAACAATAGCTCTCAAGGTGTTTTAGAGTTTTTCAAGCTAGAGTACCCACTCTTTGCTTCTCAAATGATCTAAATAACAAAGAAAACTCACCTCCTATTTATAGTGGTCAAATTTGGGGTTAAACCTCATCAGATTTGCCTCAAAATTCGAGTCTAGATCAACTTTATTCCCTCGATTGCGGATCATATGTTTTAGACCGTCACCTTAAGAATCGTGTCTTCTGCATAATCAGTTCATCATATGCCCAATTCTTAAGGTTTAGACTGACAGTCTAAGACTACTGTTTGCTTATCATACATTCAACAAATATGAACATAAAGAGGACAAGATTTGTATATATAAATGAATAAATTCTTCATTGATAAAAATGTCTCCAAAAATGAATTACATTTTTACACCTTAGGGCATACATGTCTAACAATCTCCCACTTGCACTAAGTGAGTAAATACAACAAATTTTGCATCCCCATAGCTTCCACATGCCTCTCGAAGACTCTTCCAGTAAGTGTCTTCGTAAATGGATCAGCTAAATTTTCCTCTGATGCGATCTTGAACATCATGACATGCCAGCCTTCAACGAAGTCTTTTATCACATGATACTTCCGATCAATATGCTTACTCTTCTTGTGAAATCTTGGTTTCTTAGCATTAGCTACCGTCGCACTGTT